>ML685838.1:4466504-4490309 GCA_007922175.1 Pelusios castaneus
CTTTGTCTTCCTTTTCTCTTCTTTGCCTTCCTTTTTTCTTTGTCTTCTTTGCCTTCCTCTTCCTTCCTTCCTTCTCGTCTTCCTCTTCCTTCTTTTCTTTTCTCTTACTTTTTTCTTTTTCTCCTCCTTCCTTCCTTCCTTTTTAAAAAGCTTTTAAAAATTAATTTTAAATAAAAACCGTTCTAAAAATTAAATTTCAATTCAAAATTCATTCAAATTCAATTAATTAAACACAATTAATTAATTCTGTTTACAATCACTTTAACTTTAATTAATGCCTATAATTTCTGTCGTGTGAGTTTGCACAAAAATTTTATTCAGAAAAAGTTTTGCACACGGCTTGAAAATTTTGCACATAAGCCACCAAATCTTAGAGGGAACATTGGTGAGCGGCGTCTTAACTCTACCCCTGCCTCTGACTCTGTGCATCCTTTTGCCTTTCAATAAAAAGTTGTTTGTATCATTGAAAGCTCCGTTATTGTGTTTTTCTTTTAAGACAAAAGATGTTAATGTATAAGTTAGGGATCCTTAAAAAGGGGATAGAAAATAAGACTGCAAATGTATTATTGCCCTTATATAAATCCATGGTACGCCCACATCTCGAATACTGTGTACAGATGTCGTCTCCTCATCTCAAAAAAGATATTCTAGCACTAGAAAAGGTTCAGAAAAGGGCAACTAAAATGATTAGGGGTTTGGAGAGTGCCTCGTATGAGGAACGATTGAAAAGGCTGGGCCTCTTCAGCTTGGAAAAGAGGAGACTGAGGGGGGACATGATAGAAGTATATAAAATTATGACGGATGTGGAAAAAGTGGACAAGGAAAAGTTGTTTAAATACTCCCATAATACAAGAACCAGGGGTCACCAAATGAAACTGATAGGTAGCAGGTTCAAAACAAATAAAAGGAAGTTCTTCTTCACACAACGCACAGTCAACTTGTGGAACTCCTTACCTGAGGAGGTTGTGAAGGCTGGGACTATAACAATATTTAAAAGGGAACTGGATAAGTTCATGGTGGCTAAGTCCATAAATGGCTATTAGCCAGAAAGGGGTTAAGAATGGTGTCCCTAGCCTCTGTTTATCAGAGGATGGAGACGGATGGCAGGAGAGTGATCACTTGATCATTGCCTGTTAGGTTCACTCCCTCTGGGGCACCTGGGCACTGGCCACTGTCGGTAGACAGATACTGGGCTAGATGGACCTCTGGTCTGACCCAGTACGGCCTTTCTTATGTTCTTATGTTCTTAAGTTGTTTTTTCTAAACTAAAACCTCAGCATTGGCACTTTGCGATAAATAAGTGTGTTTTGGGTTGCAGTTTGGGCACTCGGTCTCTAAAAGGTTCGCCATCACTGTTATATAGGGTGAAAGAACTTCTGTACCTGGCTCTTGGTGTTCTTGACAATATTGAATATACAACATACAAGTATTATAAATATTATAAATTACAACTTAATCACCAGCCACTACCCAACAAATGGCCAGGCAACCAAAAAAAAACGAAAAAAAAAACGTTAAACCTACCTCAGCAAAAGCCAGGGAACAAAGAAAAGGATTTTACCTCATGGCTCAAAGGTCAGTTGCCAGCTGTTTTGGACCAAGTCTGGGGAAGAGCTCCAAAGTCAAGGATGCGTTATAGAGAACCCCCTGCTGGCAAACTTCTCTTTCTCATACCCAGGAGCTCCAACTCAAGTATGTCCACTGAGTGCAACTCCAGTCTCCACCTTTTGGCCAATAAAACTATACAGCCTGATTTTAAGGAATTCTCCCCTTGCTTGCCCACTCCTCTTCCCCCACATTCCTTCCAAAGCAATATTCTATAGCTAATCACCTGAGAAGAAGGCAAGATTTATGGACTAACTGCACATATCTCTAATATTCACGCTGATGGAAAACTGAAATGAAGCAGACTGTAAAGGGAGAAATGTTCATACACTCTGCTCAGGTACCCGAAGGTCCTTCTTGCACAAACTTGAAAAATAGTATAGAAATGCAATAGTTTATTATTTAATTTATTCTCCTCTGCCAACAGGAGGCTAAGATCCAGGAACATTCTTTACTCTGAATGGTAGATACTTGCATGTACTGTGCTTTCTAACCCTGGAGAGCAATGAGGTGCCAGCTCATTAACGTTCATTATCGGCCTGCCTTAAAGGGAAAGCTAATAAAATCTGGTGTTCATTGTCTAAGTTCCTTGCCCACCACCGTCTTCCTGAGCACATGTTCCATTTCAGTGTCCCCCTCCAGCTAGGTGAACAGAGCAATGTCTCTTCAGAGACAAGAGTGGCCAAGTTTCAATGTTTTATGGAGATAGTCTGTCAGAGTTGGGGCACAGAGAAGCCTTCATTGCACGGAGAGATTGTGTGACTGAAAGTGGCTGGAAAAATGGAGATAATGTTTAATTTAGAATGAGATGCCCAAGAACAATGTCAAAGCTAATGCTTGTCTTCTCTCTTCCCTCCAGTATGCCTTCCTGGTGACAGCATCAGTGCAGTTTGCTGGAGGAGTCATTGTTTTCTTCGGGCTTTTAACTTCCCCAAAAGAAGTGGGTGAGTAGAAATGGTCCACGGCATCTTAAACCCAGATCAGCAAGCAGGTTTGCAACTCCCCAACATGGCCGTAAAAATGTGGTTGACGTTGCCACTTCACAGCAGAAGCCCAATTCTGGCTGCCAGAAGTTCACCTTGTCAGAGCAGTTCTAAACTTGCCTCATAGCCCTGTAGTGGCTGCCTGAGTGAATGTTTTCCTGGCCAGCCACATGCTGCCATTCCTGGGGTGGGGGGACGAGTGGGGCGACTACCCTGAGCCCGTGGTTCTGTGGGTCCCCCGCAGCCTTTGGCAAGAAGGCAAGGTGCAGGAGTGCAGAGCCCAGCTTCTGGGCTGGCCCGTCTCTCCACACCCCCCCCCCCCCCAGCGCTGGAGGGGGCCAAAGACCAATTGGCCCTGGGCCCCAACCCCCAGTGATGGCCCTGGCCGAGTATTAAAGAGGGGTCCAACCAATGTAAAAACCCTATCCTTAGAATGCACTCAGTTCCCAAATGTCCTTCATATGGAAACTAGGTGTTTTTCTAAAAGTTAATAGCAGAACCTGCAAGTGGCTATCATGGGAGTAAAATAGTGATGAGCTGCAGGTTCAGAGTCTGTCCTCTGCATGAGAGGAAAAAATGCCTCATGTGCAAAACTCCACCAGTGGATTAAGGAGTGGCATATGGGTTCTAGAGAGGGAACAGTCTGTATATGAGAAGATGGTTGGCAAGACAGAGTCTCCAGTATGCTTCGCTGAGGCAGGAAGAAAAGAGATCTTCAGGGTATTGTCAGGGACACAGTGGAGTCTCCCGTGTGCTTTGGGAGATTGCAGAGGAGGTAACTGTTGAAATGGTGAAATGTATAGAAGGATGTCTTGCAGGTCAGACAGCTTAGGATAGCTTCTAGCAAATCCATCATATGGAGGCTTTCTGTTAGTCAGAACTGCTGCTGGTACACTGTGAGCATCCCTGTTCATATACTGGCTGAGGTGATGTGTGCAGGACTTACACACAGGGAGTCTAGCTGCCAAATAGGGGCAAATGCACTAATTTGTTGTGTCTTCCAACTAATGGCCAGACACTCAGAACAGACAAAGCCGCCGCCAGCATCAGACAGAATACTTTCAAGAGCGCTAGAAGACAAGGGGTAGAAACTGGCAACTCTACAGAACACCATCTAGAAGAGTTTCTAAGCCAAAGGAGGATGGAGGTATGGGAGAGGAAGTGGGGTGTCAGAAGGGAGAAATGCTTAAAAAGAGTGAGCATGGGTTTTGTGTGGGGAGAGGATGGTTATGTCCTTTGTCCCTAACATACCTGCTCATGTGTTGTAGGCTTCCCTGAGCTTGGAGAAGAACAGGAGGGCCGTGCTGAAGAAGATGCAAACAAGCCCTTAATCTGCAGCATGGAGGAGGATGAGGAGGATCAAAATTACTCCATTCAAGCGCCTGATACTAGCAGCCAGCCCAAAGCTATTGGCTTTTTCCAAGCTTGTTGTCTACCAGGTGTTCTACTGGTAAGGCCTCAGCATTCTTGTTGGTGATGATGATTTGTATTACACACAAACTGTGGTGAAAGAACATTGTTAAGGTTGCAAGATAAAGCATGGAGAAGTTAGGAAACGCTTTAAATAAGGTTGCCTCTGGAATCAGAATTGACTGCTGCACAGGTTGCTATGGAGGGGGCACAGGTTTAATGAGAATTTTTGGATGTGGGGAGGAGCCGTGAGCTGCGCACCCTCTGGCAATCAGCAAGAGCTCCTGCAGTGAGGGACCATAACTACCTCCAAAACACACACAGACATATGGTAGGCATTAGGAGTACAAAAATCAAGGCAGATCAAAAACCACATTCATCTTTTTTTAAAGAAGTCATGATTTTGTGGGCTCTGAATCATACATGTTGAGCTTTTGAGCTGGCAGTGCTGGCCTTCTGTGTATTCATGATGGTAATCTTTAATTTCATGATTGTACTTTTTTTCCCACCAGAGCCCTGTGTCAGTGTGCAGGATGGGCAGTGTTCAGTTAATGAGGGGTTACTCGATATTTTACATTTTCCTCACTGTGGATGGTGGAATAACTCCCCAAGGAAGTGATGGAAGCCCCCTCACTTGAGCGCTATAAACGTAGAGTACTCAGAGCGCTAACACATACATTGGAGGAACAATCACTGACTTTTGTAATAAGCATTGGGCTTGGTAAGGGCCAATCCTGCTCTGCTTGCAGAACTCCTGCTGACTTCAAAGGGATCCAGCATGTGAGGCAGGTAGGGTAAGCCCTAATAAGACCTGAGGCTTAAAGGGAGGCATGCTCCACCAGTGCACTTGCAAATCCAATGCCTGCTGAAGAAATCAGTGCATTCAGAAGTATTTATTTTCAATCAAAATGTCTTTGGCTGTGATCACTGTATCACCTCCATCTCTTACCATGTTTTAAAAAAAAAAAGGCAAGCAGATGGGTACGCATATGCAGTGTATCCTCTTGGGTAGCTTAAAAAGCTCCAGCTCTTGCAACTCATCTCTGTAATTCTGCAAACATGGTTCCCTTCTACTGCCATGATGATGTCAGCCAAAGGCCTGAAAAAATTAAACATACCTTACACCTGCCTTGAAAGCTGCTGAAGCTGGGCTCTGAGCTGCAAGAAGGGAGGCATTTCCCCAAGTGAGGGCTCCCTGGAGAGAGCCTTCCTACTAGCTTAGGACAGTTCACTCTGCAGAGCTACAGCAAAAGCCTCCAGACCGTCCTAACTGTAGGAAGAAGTGGTCCGCTTTCCATCATGCCGAAAGCTTGTGTCTTCAGCTCTGGGATCCAAACCTTGGGGTGTTCCGAAGAATTCTTTGTAGGGTGCTTTGAGTCTGAAGGAGAATTCCTTTTGGCACAAGGTGATAGACTATGTCCAGCACCACAGTCTTTCTCAGTGTAGTATGCAAATAATTAAGAGCCTTTGGCTTCCTCAGCATCACATGGTTAACTTCCTACTATCTAGGAAATGAACTGATTGGCTTTGCTCTTCAGAAGCTTATGCTTCAAGTGAAGCTTGTGGAAGAATTGGCATTTTTCAGCCCATGAAGTTCAATGAAAAGAACACTGAAGAGACACACCCTGGTTGATTTTTCTCCTCCCCTCCAATCTGTCCCTTTGATGTTCAACATTGGGCTTTCCTGATGCTGCATCATCATGTGAAATGCAGAAGCACTTAACATGGGAGTTTCAGCTGTTGGCTTATTGGGAGGAGGAAGAGTTGCTATTTGTGTTTTTTAATGCTAAATGCTTGCTGGATTTTTGTCTTAGTATTCCCTGGCCTATGCCTGCTTGAAGCTAGTGAATTACTCCTTCTTCTTCTGGCTGCCATTTTACCTCAGCAACAACTTCGGGTGGAAAGAGGCGGAAGCTGACCAGCTCTCCATTTGGTACGACGTGGGAGGAATCATAGGTGGGTGCAGCAAGTGTGGCAAACAGCTGGCTCTCCTCCAGTGGGTCTGTGCCTTTCCTGCAGTGAGTGGGTCAGGGTGCCCACACTTGTCCCATCCCCAAAGGGGGGGCCTCTAATAGTGTCCTGTGAGAGAGGGGGTTTGGGACTCAGCCCCGCCCTCTACTCCGGGTCCCAGCCCAGGGGCCTTATGAGGTGCCACTGCTGACAACATCCAAATCCACAGCTCTTTCCCCTGGGGTGCTTCCCCCTCCGCCCTTTCCGTTCCTTTGCTCTGCCTTCTCTTAGACAGGGTTTCTTTCCCCAGGTCTCTGTCTCCCCTTGTATTTTTCCTCCTACGCCCGGTACCTTCCTCAAAAGTCCTCTGCACAGCACTGCCTTCCTGCTCCTCCTCCAGCTTGTGCCCCCTCTCTTTGGAGCAGGGAGGCTTTTATCAGGCCCCTGGCTACTGCTTAACCGATCTCAGGTGCGCCTAATCAGCCTGTAATGACCCTAACTAGCCCCCCGGGAACAAAGCTTTCTGAGGCTCACATAGCTCCCAGCCTGCACTCTGACTGCCTGCTGGCCTTGATAGCTCACACACGCAAATAACTTCTTATTCTTTCGGTTGCCCAGCTGTTGTCTCTTGTTCTTTATGAAACATGGAGGAACCACATGGGCCTCGAAAAGATGAGGGTTACTAAATGTGCCCAACATGCAAGGCCTGGTTACATGCCCTGGCTGTATTATAAAACCTGGGATTCAGTGAGTACCGCTGGGGCGCTCACAGACTATTTGAAGGGGTACTCTCCTACCTCTGTACATTACCACCTATAAGAATTTTTCTTCACTTGCAATGAACTCTAGAGTATTCCACTCAAACAAATGTAGGACAAGAAACCCGGATTGCATTCCACCAGAATCCCTGAGGGAGAGAGGAGGCCTGGATTGGGGGTACACTCTACCCAAGCAACCATTCCCCTCTTACTGCAAACCAAGGACTCACGTTCAGCACTGGGGTGAACTGTGGAGTCCACTGTACTTGTGTTTGTTTATGCTGGTGGTAAAATCTGTACCTGTGAAGAAACCCTTCCTTTCTGGCTGTATCTCTGCTCTTCCAATGTCACTGTGTCTTGGTTGAGTAAGTAGTCCACCCTGCTTTCCTGCAAGACATTCCTGTTCTGATTTGGTTTCGATCTGCTTTGTTGGTTATCTGGCCTTGTTTACATTAGGATTATTTCCCTACAATTTCCTAATTCGTTACCGGTAGTGATGGGCATGCTAATGTAGAGAGTGTGTTGGCAGCTGCCAGCATTGTAACTGTTGTCTAAGCTGGGTTAGACACCAGTGAAAGTGTCGGTGGGATGCGGTGCTATTGCTCCAACCAATGAAAAAGAGACAGTAATAGGAACAGTAAGAAATTTTCGGAGACAGCCATGAAGTGTTACACTGCACAGATCTGAACAGCCATGCAGAAAGGGTAATGTGGGGAAAGGACCAAACAGCAGAAGCATTGCCTGGCTCCATGCAGAGAGAGTGGGACATAGTAATCAATGGAAAAACTCCATTAGCATGCCTTGCTACTGTGTCTGAGTACCCTGATTTGATATTGCTTTGTGTGTGTTTCAGGCCGTAAGATTTTTGGCCGCACTAGAGGTGCAGAGATGAAGATAGAACAAAAGACCAGAATTCAGCATGTGCAGCAGAGTGTTTTTTCCATATTTTAATTTGAAGGGCATGAAAAACTTTCATTTTATTTTTATAGGTGGGACGATCCAAGGCTTGATCTCTGATATGCTAAAGAAGCGAGCTCCAGTGTTAGCAATCAGCTTGCTTCTGGCTGTAGGGTCTCTCTTTGGATACAGCCGTGAGTATATATTACATTACGGGGCAGGTCTTTAAGGGCCATATGTAGACTGGTCAGTCTCTTTGCCTATTTCTTGTTCAGGATATACATAGGCAGTCTTAGCTATGGGGCAGTTGACAACTGCTCATGGCCCTGCGCTGGAGAGAGGCGGGGGGTGCCCTCTCACAGGGGCAGGGCACATTCCGGGAGCTGGGGCCAAGGTGGGGTCCTGTTTTAAATCTCCCAGCCGCCCACCTGGTGCACACTTTAGACTCTCAGACATGTAGCGCAGGGTGGGAGATCTAAACTCGGCAGCCTCAGCCAGTGTCTGGAGCCTCCCCCGCTCCAGCACAGGTAAGTGCTGGGCAGGGAGGGGGCCTTGGGAGCTGGGTGCGGGCTGCGCCTGGATGCAGGGGAAGGTATGTAGACTGGGCCTGGGTGGCTCTGGGAGGAGCAGTGGGCTAGATGGGGGGGGTCCAAGAGCAGCACCGGAGCAGTGCAGAGGCTGGGGGGGGGAACCCTGGGAGCAGTGGCGGGCAAGGGGCCCTGAGGTGGCAGGGGCCCTGGAAGCAGGAGCAATAGGGGACCATGCAGGAGGACCCCTGGAGAGAGAGGTCCTGGGAGCAGAGCAGCAGGGGGCCTCAGGGGCAGCCTCAGGAGTGGCCTGGGCCTGGGCCCCCCTGAACATCCCGGGTCCTAGCGAGGACAGGGGGAGGCAGTGGAGAGCCAGTGAGGCCTGGGGAGAGTAATTACACAAAGGCACAAACATCTGGAAAGAGGGCGGAGGGGGGGCAAAGAATAAGAGAAGATCTAGGAAAGGATGAGACATCAGAAGCTCTTAGACTTCACACTATTTACCGAAGCACTCTAGCATCTTGCAACCAATGGGATTTGGAAACAATCTGTTGGGATAATTTATTAAAGGGCACAGCTGAGCTCAGCAAAACAGTGGAACTGGGAGCCCATTATAAGGCTGAAGATCTCACATCTCCATGTATGCTGTCTTGTGGCACCAAGGGAATCCTTTAACTGGGTGACCATGGGTAGGTTACTTTGCCACTCTTTGCCTCAGTCTTCCCATCTGTAAAATGGGGTGGTGGTGATGTTTATTTCCTTTTGTAGAGTGCTTTGAAAGAGTTGCATGAAAAGCTCTGTATAAGAGCTAAGTAGGATTCTTAATTAACACGCCTGTTATCTGTCTGTTCCCTGACAGGTTCTCCAAACAGCAAACCCATCAACGCGGTCATCATGGCCATTACAGGTATGGCATATAAACGCCACTTTCACCCCAATAGCTGGATAGACAGAAAAGAAACAATAACACTGCCATAAAAACTTGTTAATGTATTTGTGTGCTGCCATCTCAGCCAAATGCCAGAGCTGTAACAGGAGTGGCTGCGAAGACCCTACTGTGTTTTTTCTTTAGAACACTTCTTTGAGAAGCTTTCACAAACTGAGACGAAGAATAAGAAATTACACTGCAGCCTAGAATAGCTCAGATGGCAAGGGTGACTCTTGTTCTTTATACTACGAGAAGCTCTAAGCTTTCCCTGCCAACAAAGGTGCATATGTGGGAGCTTCCCTTGCAGCACACCAGGATATGGACTTTGTTAACCCACATGAGTGAGAGTCCTTGGTTTCAAACACCCTTATTTTAAAATTTAGGGACTTCTGTGAATTCCTCAAACTCCCTACCATAAACGTTACATCTACATCTATGAGGGATAACTAATCTTTCAGAGAGCAGTGCATTCTGCGCCCTACTGCAACCCATTCCCAAAACTGAGACTTTCAGAACATCTTCAGCCCTTGACATTTGGTTGGCAGAAAATCCCTGCGCTGCGAAACTCTTAGGTTGCGCCAGAGGCAACCTCCTTGCAGTGCTGTTATTGGGAGATGATCTTTTGGTGCTTTCAGGCTTTTTCATTGGAGGCCCTTCTAACATGATCAGCTCTGCAATTTCTGCGGACCTGGGGCGTCAGGAACTGGTCAAAGGGAACAGTGAGGCTTTGGCAACAGTCACAGGAATTGTGGACGGAACTGGGAGCATTGGAGCTGCAGTGGGCCAGGTGAGATTACCAGAGAGGAAATGGGGGGGTGTGCCTTTAAAATGGGAGTCACTTGGGGACTGGGGGGAGTTGAGATTTAAAGAGGCAACGATGATTCACAATTGACTCCAAATCTAGATTATTTTTTTAAAGCTTCCAACACAAATTGGAGCGTTTCCTTCGTCTTTTTTTATATTTCCAGTGGAAAGCATGTTTTTTAACAAACAAACCTTCATTGCAGAGTTCGTTTTGCAAATATTGTGACACTGATCTTTCACAATGAAATGGGGTCGAGACACTTCCATAGCCTAAGGTGTAAGAAATGGAAAAAAAGGAAACTCCATAAATAATTAAAAGAAAATTGGATTTTAAAATCATTTTCAGTTTTTAAATAATCTGAGGTAGTGGTAGCAACCCACATAAAGTAGGGTATTTACAAAACCTTGTTTGTAAGATGAATGTCCCGTTTACATAGAACATTTATAACACATTGTTCAATTAAACTAGTTTGACTGTGATTCTCTTTATCTAGAAAAACAACAGAGTCCTGTGGCACTGGACTCTGTTGTTTTTCTACAATAGACTAACATGGCTACCCCTTTGGAATTTCTCTTTATCTAGGGCAGGCTTCACCTGTAATTCTGGTATCACTTGCTTTTATTCTCCAATAGCAATGTACTTGTGCAAATATCAAAATTCATGCACATGAAAGCACAGAATTCTGGGTTTTTAGTATGGCAGATGTAATCGGCCCTGTTCTTCTAGCGAGTGAGTTTGTGTAACATCATGAAATACCGTGAAGTGGGTAGGGGGCCTGGGGTTCGTAAATAGCACTTGTGGGAACATTCCTGTGAATCTCAGCAGTGCGATGGCGGGCAGAGGAGAATTTGCCAGCTGCTGGCTGAGGTAGTTCTTCCCTGCTAAATGAAATGTTCATTCTTTCTCTCTCTGAGAGGTGCTGTCTTAGTTCTCCATTTAATAGGCTCCCAACCCCTCATGGCCACCTTTCAAATCTTTAGAAACAAATTTCCCAGTGTACTATGCTTCCTGCATCTTCCTCGTTCCACACAAGTACCTACTTCTTAAGTAGAGCATCACCAAACCTGGGCCTTCCTTTCTCAAAAGTTCTGTCTGCCGCTGCTTCCCCTCATCTCCATGGAGATGGCTGTGGTGTCACTACAGCTGGGGGAAGAAGCAGCAGAAACACCAGGAGTGTTTCAGAAACAAAGGTCCAGTTTTGTGCCAGTGTGCTCAGTAATAGAGAGGTACAGGAGCTCTTTAAATAGGGTTGTATTCAAATAACGCATATAAGGGATACATTCTGCCTTTACTGAAGTTTGCGTGGCCCTGTTGAGCTCAAGATGTAAATTGGTGCAGAAGCTTGAGTGTCTTATCTACATCACGGGGTGCGGAAAGATTGACTAGATAATGCTTTTATAGCTGCTGTTAATGCCTGTCTTATGTACGTCTTTCCAGAGTGTTCAGCTTTTCTGGGGGCGTTTACATTCACTTACGTAACTGTATGTTCTGTGCAATAAAATCTTGTGTCCAATCTAGTCAAATTGTCACCCCTTGAAGCTGTATTTAGCCTTTCTCCTCACTGTACCTAGTTACCCATACAGCTTCAGTCTGGCATCTCTATTTCATCTATCTTGTATGGGTTCATATAGAAGGATTAAGACAATAAGTCTCCTGTTAGGTCAAGCAAGGAACAGCTGGATACAGAGAGAAAAGATTTGTGATTGGCTCTCTTTTTGTTTTGTTTTTTGGAGCTATAACTGTCCACAAACTTACGGATGTGCGAATGAAAGAGTGATACCAGAAACCCACGTCACAGTTGTGCACATGCGGATGTTCTAAATATCTTTTTTTTCTTTTTCTTTACAGTATCTAGTTTCTTTGATCCAGGACAATCTGGGATGGATGTGGGTTTTCTATTTCTTCATTCTTATGGTAAGAAGTCTTTTCTTCTTTAGCTTTTCACCCATGTTGAGTGTACCGCTGAAAACAATTTCTGAACCCCAGAATACCACTAATAATAGCGCTGTTTTTGTGAGAGTCTTAAAGTAATGGCTTTCACACCCTAAATTGCTTCTGCAGCAGCTGATTACAACGCTGTTCCCAGCCTGGGGTTCACCAGGCAGTGAGTGAATCAATGTTTCTCAATCTTTTAAGTAGCAAGTACCCCCTAACTTCTGAAAATTTTAATAAGTACCCCAACACTCAACTGCCTCCCAGCTAGGAGCTGGGACTTGGGGGGGGGGAAGTAGGCAGCTGCCACGTATACCTCCAGCCTGTGTCTGGCATACCACAGGTTGAGAAACTATGATCTAAATCAACCATGTTAATATCAGTTCCTTCCACCAATCAGAAAACTGAGGTTGAATTGTAATTGCCAAATGAACAAGGCCAGACTGATGGACAGTTCATTTTTTGTAAAGAAGTTATCATAAGTGATGGAAAAAGAAGCACTTGATATTTCCCCTTTAAAAATTCTTGTCTGGCCTGCACCGTTCATTTTGGTTGAATTTCATTCTGATTTCCAAGTTAAGATTCTGCCCTCTCCAACTCCACTGTGTGCAAGTGTGTAGGCACACGGCTTCCAGTGTTTGCAAGGAGCTGGCATTGAACTGTTAATTTGTGCGGCCCTTTCTTTTGGGCTGGTGGGAGGAATGATCAGAGATCTAGGGGCCAAAATGAAAATGCACTGTGACTGGCCCATTATGGTGGCAGCACACGTCTTCATGTGCTGAACTGCTCGGCTGGTAGTAGCTTGGGAGTGTTGTATAATCCACCTGCTTCTCCCTTAGGGCTAGGGCTGGGGTGATGCCTTGCTTTGCTCTTTGATTCCTTTCTGAACAACTGAAAGAGCTATTTTGTAGGCTCCAGAGAGCGCGGTCGCCAAAGGGAAAGTCATTGAGTTAGGGGCAAGAGCCTTAGCTTACTCAAAAACTTTCCTAAAAGTCTAAAGCCCTCTTTTGTTCTTCTGACTGATTGGCAAACGTGGCCTTTTCCTGTGTTTCACTTCCAACTTTCTGTGCTTACAACTGCCTCTAGAATGCATTGGAGGGAAGATGCCTGATAGAATGGCAGCAGTGTGCACGTGTACTAATTGTCCTTCCTGCTGTTTCTTTCTGCAGACGAGTTCAACAATCCTGTTCATCACACCCTTAATAGTGAGGGAAATTAGACTGCTCCTGCACGAGAGACGCTTGCGTATGCTGACTGAGTGACTGCTGCTTTCCTTGAGAGGAACTGTCCAAGGAAAATCAACAACCGGAAGACAAATCAAAATTCTGGAAGGCTTATGTTTTCTTTTCCCTCTTCCCCCTTGCAAGTTTGGAATAATTCAGGATGGCCCACAGCATTTTTGTCGAACAGCCTTTGAAACTTAATGTTGGAATATCAAATACTCAAATGGATTGAGGCCATCTGCAACAGGGAGCTCTGGATCCAAGGTAGAGGAATTAATCAGTTTGGCTGTGGTCCCACCAGAACCTTTCAATTGAGCAAGTACTCTCCTGTCTCCTCTGTTGTGGTCCCATTGCCATAATCTTCACTAATAATTTCTGGATGTCCTGACAAGTGTCAGATATTTCAAACTGAAGATGTGGAGTCAATCCTAGTGAACTGTGAGACTTTGTTTTGCCGGTGAAACCATACAGTCCACTTCATGAACACTCTTAAATTATTTGTTGCTTTGATTTAGAAGAATGGGCAAAAAGGTTCTTTGAAATTGGCATCAGATGTCCTGAAAATACTTTTGCTCAATCCATACGTAGATTAACCTCTACTATCCTTGGTTAATAACCCTCTCATATTCAGAGCATTTTTCCATCAAAAGCTTACTCCATGCTTGATCTATTTATTATTCTTATTGCTAAACCCTGTGATTTCTGACTATTTAAGTAGCCAAATATTGTAGAATAGTTGGATAATCACCTTTTAACACTAATTTTCAAGGAGTGCGGTAAACTTTATAGATAGACCAGAAGCCACTTAAATGGCTTTGAGGTTTGGTAGTGGGATACAGGTTCTTTCACTAGCTGGCTGTCAGATAAATTAGGACCCAAAGTCATTGCTCTCTGCATTTGTTGGCTGTTTGGGTGACACTTCTGAAAGAAACAGTGTCATCAGTCCTGTTCTCTTTGGAGAGTTGTCCATTTTTCCTTCCTTGGCAGGGTTGAATGACGTGAGTCTGATTTATTCCACTGCCATTATATGTGATCCAGCAGGGCTAGGACTGAGTCGCTGTAGTGGGGCAGAGTGACAGGGCTCGAGGGCTCTCAGTCTGATAGCTCATAAGAAAAACAGTAACGCAGCTACAAAAGCATGTTATTCCCTTCTGTGCTTAACAGTGTTGTATCTCAGCCCCACCAAGTAATGCATTCAGCCACTGTGACTACCATCCGTGACCTGTTAGTTCATTAAGTTATTTGGATCATTGAGTTGGTTACTGAAGTGGTTTTATGACCGCTCAGCTGCTTTTTATATTTATTTTTTTTTGTCTGCTGCCTTGGATGATTTACGATCATGCAGACATTTTTTAACTGACAAAATTTCTGATCAAATATTCCGTCCAATCAGCTGTTGCTGACTGGATGGAAGAATTCTTAGGTAACTGGCGATTTGAAAAAAAAGGGACTTTTAAAAATGGATAAATTGCCTTTTATTAAGCTTAGTGTACAGTGATCTCTTTTTAAATGTCTGAATGTACTGTTTAATCATGTAATTAATGTGGAATATTGTTAGTGCCTTAAGGCTCTTTTGTATTAAATTGTTGGTTAAAGATTGTTGGCTACTTCTTCAGTGCCAGCTGTTTTCACAGCTTCACTTACAGAGAAAACATCATTGCTGCATTTCTTTTGTTCTTTCTGAAAGTCCTATTCCATTGTCTGAGATGTTTTTTGCTTTTAGATCTTTCACTGTTTTTAGTTACCCGTCAAACAGTTCAGTGGTTGGGAAGAAGGCACAATTAATCATATAAGGGACCCATGTTCTGGTCTCCCTACCCTTTTCCAATTTTTGCTGTTGTAATTTGGGAGATACTGTTTGGGGACTTACCCTTGTGCATTCAACTCATTGGGGCACTAAGCTTAGTGTTCAGATCCCAGCCCAGTCCTGAGTTCATTTCTAAATGGAAGTAAAATTCAGATTTGAAATTGGTGGTGGCATTGTTTGCCCAGTCTGTTGTTCATGTGGAGGTTTTGACTTCCAGTCTTCGTTGGCTGTCCAGGTGCCAAGTACATTCCGATGGAAACGAAGATCATAGTCTTCAGTGCAAATCACCTCATGCCAACAGTATCATCCCCTTCTGAGATGTGTCAAACTGGCTGCAAACTCCATCTACACATTGACCTGTAGAGCAGGTTCAACTGTTTAGAAGGTATTTTGGAGCACAGTATATTTATTACTAATACTTGATTGGCTGTGCATTTTTTCCCTTACTCAAGTCTTAATATATTTATTTTTATACTAGTGTCTCTGGCTGGTGTATTTCCCCCAAACAGTGGCAATGAGAAATGTTTTGATTCTGATAAGTGTCAAATCAAAGTCAACTGAATAAATTATTTTTGGTGAACTGACGTGGAATTCTTTCGTGTGATTGATTCCATCCACTCTGTCTTTCTAGAATCATAAAGTGGACCACCCTGAACTCTTCCTCCTTTTCTGGATAGTCCCCAATTATAAGTGTATTGTTTTCCTAGTAAGTAGTTCTAAAGAGTCAAGCCTACACAGACCTTGCTTGCAGTATATGCCTGTTTCTAATCAGTGCTCACACTCCCTAACTCTTGCTAATCCTTAAAACAAACCGCTTCCCAATCAGAAAGCAGATACAAGTTGCTGTCTGCCTGTTTGGCATGCTTCCTGATCCATTTCGTAAGAAGCTTTGTGAGACTCCCTGCCTGAGGCCCTGAGAACAGTGCGGTTAATAGTCTCTGATAAAGAAGCCAACTGTACCTGATTTTTCTGTATCTGAATGTAGCAGTCACGTATTACTCATTCCAGACTAAACACAGCATGCTTGCTGTCCTTGCTGGGCTTCCTCTTTGCTCATTTTTCTGAGTGCGCATATACAATAACCTGTGATCTTGTCTAGATTGATTCAATGCGGAGCTTTTTAGTTGGGTTCTCGTTTCATAGCATACTGTAAATTCAGATTTCCGTGAGACACTGGATTTCTTGAGGCACCCAGAGATAATGGTCATGGCATACAAGAAAACTACATGGCAGTAATTTTTCTGAGAAGTCATGATTATTTCATTTCTCCCCCTGCTTCTGTGTTTGCGTGAGTGAGTAGTAGGAGCAGAATATCCCAGTCTCCAGGTTCTTTAAGAAACTTCCTTTCACTTTAATGTCTATTTGAACAAGATAACGCTAAACAACCTCAATCCCCGCTATGATCATGACCATGGTCTCTGAAAGCTAATCTGAGCAATGAGAGAGGTAGAAATATTGGTCAGTTTGAGTTTAAAATCATAGAATAGCAAAATACCAAAAAAATGCCCTGTGGGTGCCTGGCTTTTACCCAGAATGTGACAGATTGAGGGGGTAATCAAATTGGCGGGGACCACACACACAGGATGTGCCCAGGGTACCTCTTCACACCATTACTATGCTTTCCCATTTTAAATTACATTCTTCTGGGAGACTGCTTTCAAGCATCCTGAATAGTGGAATGTCATGCCATACGTACTAAACTTGTCAGTCTTGATCCTACGAGTACCACTCATGCACTAGACTGCCTTTTGTCTGCGGGATCAGACATTGCACATCTCAGCTGGATATCATCTGCAGTTGCCATCTCCAGGAGCAGTAAGATCCTGATTTTGCTTTAGCCACTAGGGGGCTACGAAGATCATATGTAATGTATTTTTCCCCTGAGCTTGGTTAGAACCTTTGCTGGAAAGAGGAAAGTACACTTTAAATATTCATCTCCCCACATGTCCATTTCCCCTCCCCGCAAATTAAACACAAGAATACCCATTACTCCAGGAATTTTATGGCTCTTGAGCCAAATTCTAATAACGTTTTGTTTGAGGACGTTGCAAACATCTGTATTGGTGTAACTTGGCTTGAGAAATGTTCTCCTTGATTATTGACAGTTTTATTATTTATTATGAATATACTGATCCTATTTGCTATTTTTTTCCTTTGCCAGTTCCATATTACAAGGCCTTTCTGACAAGGATGGTACCACCTGCTTTCTCCTTTCTTATGAAACATCAAATCCTTTTAAAATTGCATAGAGTTGTCTGAAAACCTGAAATACAGATAAGATTTACAATTCCTCTAGACACTTCTGTGCTGGTTGGTTTCCTAGCGTGACCAAGTATTCTTTCTCCATCTCCTAAACTTATGGTAGATGCATCTATAGTGTTACTACAATATAGAGTAAGAGAACTGGGAAATTCTTTCTGAATGTTCTCATGGACTGCTATATAACCGGCACTTCTCCAAGAGTCCATATATTGGGCTATTGATTCCAGAGTTTCTATGACTTGGTAAACACCATTTGAGGATGTCACAAAGGGAGATGTGCCAGGGATGCCTATGAAAATTGTTGCGACCCTGAGAGTCAACATTAACATCAAACTCCCCTGATGGGTAGCAAACTCTATCTTTTATCTTTTCAATGTATTTCAAACTTAAATAGAGAAGGAGGGCTTTCAGTTTAGCAGGACTCCTACATAGCCTTATCTTCTTAGGAATAAGCTATTTTATTTTGAGTAGTCTGAATTAAAATGAACTGCACTTGACAGACAAAGACCTGATCTAATATGACAAATTCTGTATCCAGATGCTTGAATTCTTCTGTGGTGCTGTCCTTGATCAGTCATCTATCCAGACATGGGAACAACACCCACATTCTCATCCCATCTGGATTAGGATGACCAGATGTCCTGCTTTTATAGGGACAGTCCTGATATTCATGACTTTGTCTTGTATAGATGCCTATTACCTCTTCCCCATCCCCATTTTTCACACTTGCTATCTGGTCATCCTATATGGATTCATCCTTATAAGCATGTAAGTGGCTCTCAGATCTCAAGTGCGTATATCGTCTGCTTTCTTATAAGAATAGGATTATCTAGGCTATTATCGAGGTGTTTGAAACTCCTCTTTTGTAACCCATTGGTTGAGGTCTCCAAGATTCAGGGTGGGTAGAAATGCTCTGGATTCTTGGACTGCACAGGTAGCTGGAATAAATCCGTCTGTTTTTCTCTTTTGTGGCCCATAGCACAGGCTCACTGTCTTGTTCAATCTGGCAGATGGGACAGGCTTTCCAAAGCAAGCTTTCTGATCTCAAGTGCATGTATGAGGGAAGTGGTGTGGCTTCTCAGAACTTGATGCTTGTATGCAGCTAGTTAGAAAGTAAAGCTTACAGAAGTTTTACCCCAAATTTACTACCATGTGGACAGGGGTTCAGCAAGTGCGGGGAGGTTTGGGGATATAATATTATCAGGAGTGTTGCTGCTTTTTCATCAGGCTTTCTGCTTGCCCACCACTCTGATCTCTTCTCCTACGTCAAAGCATTCCAGTCCTCCTGCTTGGAACCGGGCTTGCCTTCTACTATTCATCTCTCCTAACTCGTGACATGTGCAGCAAATGGAAGCAGGTGACTGCATGTTAGCCACTGGAGTGTGAAGAAGCAGCTGTACGGGGGACGTGCAGGTAAACGTGTTACTGCAATGTGGCGCGTGGGGCTGGAGTTGTGATAGCCACAGCAATCAGTAAACCAGTGCTGCCTAGGCCACGGCCCCATTTTGGTTCTCTTGGAAAGTGCAGCTGAGCACAACTTCTGAGTTGGTAGGCAGACTAGGTGTTTGTATTTAGTGTCCCGAGCATGCACGTGCACAAGATTGGTCTGGGAGGCACTGTCTGATAACGAGGATGCCTTTTTAGACTAGTGTCTTGTTTCGGTTTGCTCAGGCAGTGGCTGTTCCCAAAGTCTGATTTCCCCAAGGAAAGGAGGAGGAGGATTGCTGCTACAATAGCCTCCAAAATGTGTTCTCTGCTGGGAAGATGGGCCTGGCCCCAGTGAACTTAAAATCTTGTTTCTGTCTCTGCTACCTTTTGCTACACACCTTCGCCTAAGTCGTTTTACCCATTTGTGCCACAGTTTTACCCATCTATAAAATGAAGACATTCGCGTGTTGAGACTTAATTCCCAAACATTTGTTGAGGGCTGATCTACATGGAGCATTTACAGTGGCATAGCTTAGTGTCTCGGGGGTGGAAAAATCCATCCCTGCGAGAGATGTAGGTTAGCCAACCTAACCTCCTATATAGCCAGGACTAGGTCGACGGAAGCTACCGCCTCTCCGAGAGGTGAATAACCTACACCGATGGGAGAATCCCTCCTGCTGGGGTAGGTAATGTCTACACTGAAGCGCTACAGAGGCAGTTTTACCCTGAGGTAGAAGGATCCAGAAAATGTAGTTGCTCTAATAATTGGATAATCTTCCTCTCTGTTTAGAGGAGTGACTGTCTGTTACATCAATATGGTGCCTAAAACAATGGGTCCTGGATTTCTGACTGGGCCCCCTCAGTTGCATTTGCTACAAATACAAAATGCAAATGAAAGGAATAATTCTTTTGAAAGAACAAGCTTCCAGGTTACTAAATAAGAAAATGCCATAGCGAATTGAACTGGATGGAAATGACACATACAAAGATGATGATCAAGTTCTGCATACACATTGGTCCTTGCAGGAACGTGCTGCTTTGAGAAAAGGATCCTGCAAGTGCAGTCCATGAAAAGGTTCTACGGGTGCATGACTGGAGATGCTGTTTCATCAATCAAAAAATCACACGCACAAACTGTGCATCAAAGTTCCTCTTTCTGCCATAGGTTGGTGGTCATTATTTACTATGCTTCTGTTGTCTTAGCAATATAAGAGCAACACAGAATTCTGAGCGGTCTCAAGCTACACAAGGGTTATATATTATGGGTAGTATGTTATATAGGAAATAAAAGGTAAACTTTGTATTAAATGAATCTTTACAAGATTCTAATATAACATCTGATGAATACGAAATAAGGCATTTTTCTCTCCCTCACTGCTGTTATGATATTATCGTCAAATGTCGATTTGCTTTTGACTAGTAGCATGTCCTATCTCAGAAATACTAGCTTGATCCTGAACAATTTTTCTGCCTTTACCCAGCTCTTAAGTAATTTAATTTTTTCTGCCATGTGTATTCTGTATTATTCATTAAAAAAAAATCCACTTAAATTTAGATACAGCTAATTTGGAGGGAAGAAAACAAGCAACAATAACCAAAAACCTAGAATCTTACGGTACTGTCCATCTTCCTTGAGCTCAGTCTATGCATGATCCTTTAAACCGACAAGAAAACCATGGCTAAGTGTCAAGTATAATTGAATCTGGGCAATTAATAAAGCAGAATGAAATATCATCAATGGAAGAAATTGCAAATCAGTTCAGATACCATACTGACCTATGCATCATTACTGAGTGCATAGAAATACTGCAAACCAATGGTGAAATAATTTGACCCCAGTGAAATTTAGAGCTTCAAAATGGTCTGAATAAGTTTCAGTGTTGTGTGGCTAATGAAAAAGACGTGCACATCCCCTCTCTTACTTACCCTTGAAAATTACCTATGGAACTTGGCAGATGTGGCTTCATGTTCACAAACTTCATGACTCTTGGTCTAAAGTATATAGAGAAATTAATCAACTGTTGCAATCTGTACTTCTGACCCTACCAAACAGTATCAGATTAGTGGATCGTGCCCCGCCCGGAGAGGAAGTTGTGTACAATGGGAGGAGCAGATAAGGAAACACGTTGGAGAAGAGCTTCCTTGTCTGATTGTCTTCACCATGCTCGGGTGAGGTTGCCCTCAAATCCAAGGATTCTGGCGATTAACAGCTGAGTAATGGGAATTTATCAGCATGTTGAGTCTGAAGTTAGTATTGTTCAGCTAGGAGGGTGACCATTCTAAACAGACATGTCCATTATATAATTTTGTTCCTTCGGCACTTGCCTAGTAAACTGCTGCTGAGTGCTGAAATCCATAAGCGTTTTCAACAGCCAGACTAATGAAGTTTAGGCCATTCTGCTCCTGAACAGTTTGAAAATCAATGTACATAACAAACACCATAGTAAACCTGTGGTTTCTCCTGAAAGGGAAACATAAAAAAGCCTCCTTCTCTGTTTTCTCTGTCAGTTTTTCACCTGGTTCTCTTTAGATATTATACAAAATACAGAAAAGGACCTACCTTTTATAGTCCCAGTGAGATGGCTGGTTTTCTGTATTTGCTAAAGGAAGGTCATTTTTGATTGATTGTATTTCTGTAGATTGGTGCTATGCAACTTAATGTCTTATTTTCCCTACAGTGCTTGTCCATGTACTGTACTGTTGACTTCCAATAAACTTTTATCTTTAAAACAATATTTTTTTGTGTAATACATTAATCCTGTGTTTCTACAAGACATCTCCTACAACCAAGAACATCTGGCATTCTGAAAGCATAGATGTGTACTACCACTTTTCTTCCATCTGATGGAGACAAATATTCAAAGGCTTTCTTCTGCTGCTGCATTTCCATAGCATTAAAAGCAACAGCTCCTACTGTATATATGTCCATTATTACATGGATTTATTTCCCCACTGTGTGGGGATACACTGTGTGTTATGCCAGCATAAATAAGTGACGTTCTTTCATTAATTTAATTCTGTACTGAAGAATCAAACAAGATGTATGTTTTAACAGTGTCTGGCATTTCATTTGCTGACTTTCTCAAGAAAACCAGGAAATGAAGGCGTGTGCGCCTGTGTGGGTGTCTGCTGGTACTGGAGTGGGAGAGAGCTGGTGGAGCAAGTTTAGCTGACAATCCTGGGGCAGAGAAGGAAGTGGTTTAGGGAAACGAGAGTGTGAGTAACACTGTGGAGGTGACACAATTGTTCTCACGCTATGAAACAATATGTACAGTACACAGACAGAAAGTGTCACACCTCTAATGCTGAGTTCACACACTGCATCAAAGGAACCCTGGTATAGTTGCTTCCCCGCCCCCCACCCCCAGATCAGTTTAAGACACAAAATGTAGATCAACCTTTCACTTAAGTTTGGGGAAACAAACAGAGTCCTGTGGCACTTTTAAAGACTAACAGATTTATTTATCGCATGAGCTTTCGTGGGAGAAAATCCCACTTCGTCAGATGCTTGAAGATGGGAAACTTTCTTCAAGTGTCTGACGAAGAGGGATTTTTCTCCCATGAAAGCTCAGGCAATAAATAAATTTTGTTAGTCTTTAAAAGTGCCACCAGACTCCTTGTTTGTTTTTCTGAACTAGACTAACATTGCTACCCCTTTGGAATGAAAGTTTGGGGGGTCCTGGCTTGCGAAGTACATTGGGAAAATAGGTACTCTGTAAATTTTAAGGGTTTTTTGTTTTTTTAAATACAGATCACTTCCTCCTCACAGATCCACTGGGACAATTAAGTACAGCATGTGTCCTACATTCAAACATGGAAATGCACAGCTGTAGGCTATGTGGAAAGGAATGCTGATGATGCCGTCTTTCCCCTGCCTGGACTGATGCTGCTGCTCTCAGGCTATAGAGGAAAAGTGCTACGGGCCTGTACCAAAGCACTGATGTCAAATAATGAGTCGTTCCATTGATTTCAGTGGGGTTTGGTCAGATGTTTTAAGCATTTATTCTGAAGACGAACATAAGGGCAATTCTGATTGGACTGGCAGCGTTAGGTCGAGCAAAGAGCATCTTGCATGTGCGATCAGTTTATTTACCATAGCGAGGAGGACGCCTTTTGGCTCATGCAATCCAGCAGCTGCCAGCAAAGGAGTAGGGATCTATTTTGACTTTTGGCTGCTTTAATGTGTTAACAGATGCCTGTGCAAGGAAAACGGGGGGGCCGAATGCTTGAGCCAATAAAAAGGATAAGTATTTCTTGAGCATGCACCATAGAGGACTTTTAAAATGGTAATACTGAGTCACTTTGTTTCTAAATTTCAAAAGGAATAAGTTCAGAGTAAGGGATCAGTGCACATGGGGAACTTCCATTGCAGTTAATGGGAGCTGTGGATGCAGATCAGCCTTTTCAGGGACTAATGATTAATACATAGCGCTTTAGCCTTTTAAAGCACTCTGCAAACATTAACTAATCCTCTCAACACCCCTGTGAGGGAGGGAAATATTATAGCTCTTTTACAGGTGGAGAAAATGAAGAGGACAAGTGAAGTGGCTTGCCCAAAGGCAGGGAAGGCGTCACAACTGGGATTAGGTCTCAGGACTTCTGTGCATCTTGCTCTGGGTTCAGATCACTAAACTAGGGGGGGCTCGCAGCAAAACTTTGTTTTGGAATATCAGTGGGGTGTGTAGGAAGGGATCAGTGAAATCCAAGAGGAATCCCAAAAGAGCAAATGGTTTGTCATTTGTGCACGAATATACTGCAGTTGTAGAAAACTGCTGTGCTTCAGGTATGTTGCAGAGTCATCAATGGCTATAAATGAAAATGAAATGTCCATTTGAGTACTGGGGATGTAGGGATTAGATTTTTCAATGTGAATGACCTCCTTCTGTTTTTAAGGTAATGGTTCAGAATGAAACATAGCTGGGAGCTTCCAATATTGGTCCCATTGTTCACTCGTAAACCTGAGACTGCTGAAAGATGTGTGTCTCAGGGGGCTTACACTAAGTAGCCATGCTTTCAAATCAGTGATACATGTGGGCTGCAGTTCTGGCTTTGTTTATTTTGGGGATTTACATAGAAGATACAATGACAGGAGGTCTTTTGTTTGCCGATTTTGAGGGAAAGCTGAGAACTAAGTCTAGTCAGCCTGAACTGATAAAAGAGTTTGTTTTTATTGTGAATACCAAGCTGGGACTACTGTGAATTTGGCCTCCAGCAGCCAGGGGGCTATATGAGGAGCGCACAGAGGGGTGGACATGATTGTGGGAAAAGGGCATTATTAATGCCCTCTTCC
>ML685838.1:4490709-4566518 GCA_007922175.1 Pelusios castaneus
GGAAGAGGGCATTAATAATGCCCTTTTCCCACAATCATGTCCACCCCTCTGTGCGCTCCTCATATAGCCCCCTGGCTGCTGGAGGATGGGTAATTATTTTTTTCTCTCTCGTTTTTTTTAAAGGAACTTAATGAAAATGTCTTTTCAGCAGTTTGGAGTGATGGGTATGTGCTATGGAATTTGCCAGTATGCCCTCTAAGAATGGGAGTTCAGACAACGTCCCAATGTGACGTGTTTCATTGCCCCACTCTTATTGTCAGTTTCTCTCACTCTCTCTCATATTCTTGGAGGCATTTCGCCCTGTCCCCCGCCCCCATCCTGTGGTACTTTCATAAATTCTACTACCATTTTATTTATTTTGTCAGCCAAGGCTCTGAGCTCATCAACACTTACACACACGAGTGGCCCCCCCTTAACTCAGTGGAATGACTTGTACGAATAGCTACTCGCACACATGTTTGCAGGGTCACGGCTGTAGTTTAGGAATACGAACGTCAGTAACATTCTCAAAAGGTATCACTGGGAAAACCAGAAGTCTGAGGTATTTACAGAACAGGCTGTGATTTTTTTTCACTCAAAGGCAGTTGCAGTCACTTGGATTGTCCTTGTTTATCACCTGTGATTTATTCTGGATTAGATAGGAGGCAGAGCACTGGCCTGTGACCACTTTTAAGGATGCCCATCAGGATCCGTCTTCTTCAGAACTCACTGCAATGCCTTTCCGTTTGATTTAGTTTTTCTGAGCCCATCTCAATTCTCCTGCTCCTCTGGATTACTCGGCTGTGGAGGGGATATGAGTGGAAGGCTGGAGGCTATTTTTAAATAAACTGGGGTGGTGGCAGAGATGTGTGTTTAACTTAACTTTTCAGCAATTAAATAAAATTCCTTCCTGACCCTTTGCTAGGGTCCCATATTCCAAGGATGCTGCCAACTGTGAGCTTTAATGTAACACTTGTAAAGCCCATAATTATCCCCCCCCCCCCACCCACCGAATTGCGTTGATGTTTCTATTTCCTAGCTCTTTACTTATTAGCCAGAGTAATACACTTTGTATTATACTTCAAATATATGTTATAGTGCAAACAGAGATTTTGTCTAGAGATGCAGAAATAATTGTAGGTGGTTCTTTGGAAGAGGTCAGACTAAATGATCATAATAGTTCCTTCTGACCTTAAAAAGCTATAAATTCTTGTACCTCAGTTTAAGGCCTGCTCCATATGGGTGACCTTTGTGCACACAGAAACTTTCATTGATTTCAGAAAGGATGTATCTATGGGGGACAATATGCTAACCCGGATCCAACTGCAGTCAGGACCTATTGCTCTGCTCCTCTATTACTGGAGCCAATGTGAGACTTGACTCAAGGCTTTATTCAAGGGGGGCAGAATTAGACCCCTGTGGTAATGGGGCTGAAAGGAACGTACTTTTCTTTTAAAAAAAAACAAAAAAAACCCAAAACCTGAGCTCTGGTATTTGAAAAGTCTTATGCTCAAAATTAACATGTATTTTTCAATGCTGTATTTCTTATATGGAAAAAATCCCTTCTCCTTACTTTCAACCCTGTAATTCTGGCATGTTTTAATGCCACAGTTAGATTGGAGTAGGCTGATAGCATAGAGGCACTGCACTGTGTGGTTTGTCACCTCTGCCTATGTTTCCTTGATATGAAAACTCCAGGTGTGATATTGAGTCAGGTACATGAATACTCAATGTCTGCTGGGTATTTATGCTCTCTCTCGGTCTATTGCTTGTTCATGGTTAATAATTAATCTAATTACTTAGGTGTAGACATAGCCAGTTAATTTAAGTCGACTTAACATGTCCCCACTCAAAAACTAAGTCGACTTAGAGGGGACCCTGCCAAATCAACCTAGAGCGTCCACGCTGGATGCCTAGATGGACTTGTAGGGGCTAGGTGGACCTGGGACAGGTCCACGGTGGCAGGGGGCTCAGCCTTTGCCACATTGTACCTTGGTACAATGAGGCAAAGGGGGACAGGGACCCTGGCAGGGCATAGGAGTAGGGTGGGCAGGGCTCTGCCCTGCCCTGTGCGGGGGCATGCCAGGCTGTGGCTGTGCCAGCCACCCTGGCAGGGAGGGAAGTGGGGAAGCCCTAAAGCCCCCTAAGTCAACTTAAAGTCGACTTAGGGCTACTGCACGTCCACACTGGCTAAGTCGACTTTCTAAAGTCGACTTTGACTTTAAACGAGGTTTAGTAAAGTCGACTTTTATTTTCCTTAAATCGACTTAAGGAAAATGTAATGTGGACGCAGATTAAATTAAGTCGATTTAAGCAAGCTTAAATCGACTTAATTTCTAAGTATAGACGCACCCTATCTGATTATAACAACCTTGTTGGGGTTGGAGTGAACAATTGATCCCCCACCTCAAGAAGGTTAGTTTAACTTGCTCTGTTTGTACAATTTGGGATGACACTTCGAGAAATTCCCTTCTAATCTTCTTCAAGAGTGAAGTTTACAATACAGATACAGAGATTTCTCCCTCCCATTAATGTCCTCAAGAACATTAGAAGCCTAGAAAGCCAAATTATCTTTGGAGGCAGCCACTCCTCAGGCTTGAAATGAGTATTTATTCTACTTGTAGGGAATTTCTATCGTGCTCATCACCGTAGAAACTGAGTTGAATGAATAGTAACAATTTCTTGGCTCAAAGGGATAGCTGAATGCTCTAAGCATCAGGTCTGAAATTCCCTGCAGGAGCCTCAAATTCTAATCCTGGTTGCATTGACTCAACCTCTTCATTCTCTGAGGTAAATGTATGGAGTTGCTGTAGATTACTCTGTCAGACTTTTTGGATGAGATATTGAAACCAAAATACTGCCTATTCTGTGTGACTTTTAAGGATCACAGGGCTCATTTTGTAAAAGAAGGGTTTTGCCCTGGAGCCCTGCCCAAAATTTTCCTTGCTTCCCCAATGTTACGCCGTATGTCGTTTTATCTGGCTGATGTCCTTCACTCCAAGGTGAGTTTATCCATGATCATTTAACTTCTCCTATTTCCTTTCCCTTCACCCTTTTCTGCAGAGTGAGGGGTGGGCTGGGTTTGGCGTTTGTCCTCTTTTATGCATTTAAACTCTTGGCTATATTTATACTAAGTATCTTTTTGGTTACGGACACGGATAACATTTATTTACATATATTAACATAGCACAATTTTATTTTCAAAGCATTTTGCAAACATTAGCTGATACTCCCAACACCCTCGTAAGTATATTAGAATTAAAAAAAAAAATAGTATTTACCTGTCACTGTGTTGGATTGTTATCTTCATTCTACAGATAAGGTGTAAAATTTGCACAAGGTTGCAAACAGAGACTGGGCAAGATCTGAGATTATAATCTGTAGCACGCTTACCTTGTGAGGAAATTCTCTACAGACTTCCAACACCTTCTTGTTTCAGTTGGTTTGGAAATACGAAAGGAGGAAGTGAGACTAAGGCTATGTCTACACTAGAAAAAGTTAGGTTGACTTAATAAGGTCGACTTTAAGTTGACTTAAAGTCGACCTTATTAAAGTCGATTTAACAAAGTGGACTAAGTTGACTTAACTTTAAGTCGACTTAGTCCACTTTGTTAAGTCAACCTAACCACCCTTAAATCGACTTAATAAAGTCGATTAAGGGTTACTCCACGTCCACACTGTCCTTGAGTTGATTTAAGGGTTAAGTCGACCTAATGAGTGGTAGTAACAAAGTCGACTTAAGCTTTCATTAAGTCGACTTAAGGACTTTCTTAAGGCGACTTAATGAAAGCCTAGTGTGGACGTGGCTTAATTTAAGTCAATTTAAGCCTCCTTAAATCCACTTAAATTGCCAGTGTAGACATAGCCTATGGGAATAAAGTTGACCAAAAAAGTCTCTTTCTACTGAACCAGGGCAAAGGACTCTTAACCTTTGTCTCAGCAAGATTCCTCTCGTTCTTGCCTGTATAATAGTTCCTGGCCTTCTTTATATACCATTAAGTTGTCTACCCTGTTGCTGCTTTGCAGTTACATTAGCTCAGATGGTTTCCTCTATAAAGCAGGCAGATCAATCAGTCTCTCAGAAAAGAAAGAAAAGACTTTGGGAGTGAGTGTATTAGACTGCCTGCCTTAGCAATAACACTGTGCAAAGTTCTGTGAAGTAGGGCAACTGACCTTGTAGGTTTACCTCTGATCTATTCTCTTTTATTATTTATTTGTATTACCATGTGGCCTAACAGACCCCACTGAGATGGTGGGCCCCATTGTGCTAGGCTTTATACTTGAAACTGGAAGAGATTGTCCCTGAAGAATTTAGCATCTAAATACACAAGATGGACCAGAAGTGCTGGGAGATGGAAAGGATCATTGTTCCATTTTACACATGGGGAACGGAAATTAATGGCTATCTTTTAAAGGTATTTAGGTGCACTAAAGATGCAGATAGGTGCCTGTAGTGAGGGAGTATGGTCCCCCTCGGAGATGGACAGCCTGGGCCCTGTTACACCTAAGTGGGCGGAGCTGGAGGCACCCTGTCCGTCAGGCCAGAAGCAGGTGGGCGGGACAGGAACTATAAGGGCCACGCCTGGAGGCTCAGAGGGAGGGAGGCAGCTGAAGGGGAAGGGTGTTTCTCTGCTCCCTCCCCAGCACCCGCCTGACTACTACCCGGCCGAGGACCTGCCTGCGGCCTGGGGCCCTGATGGGCAACTGGACCCTGGGGGAACCACCTGTGGAAACCAGCCGCCCAGGAACCTGAAACCTGAGGAGTACCTGGACCTGCCGCTTCCCCCATCGCTTGCGACCGTGCCGGACGACCCCCTCCCGTCACCGGGCCAGGACCTGGAGGAGCTCCCCCTGGCCAGTGAGGATGCCCCACCCCTGGAGCCGGGCTGCGATCTAGAGGAGTTACCCCTCGCGGAAGACCTGGGCGGATTCTGTGACCTCCCCCTGGGCGACTACCCTGAGGAGGAGAACGCTGGAGGCTCAGACCAGGTACCCGCGGGGTTGGGGGCAGGAAGGGGCCCAGGGGGCCTAGGGGCCTATGATGACTCGGCGGTCCCTGAGCCCGATCCTGTGAACCCTGATAAGGGTTCCGCCGGGCCCGTGGTAGACAGCTCTGCCACGGTTAGGGCCCTGGGCTGGGACGCAGTGGAGTTGGGTGGGCCTGCGTCCCCCTGCCTCCCCCCTTCTGGTACCGCCCCAGAAGCCTTGACAGGCGTGGAGTCGCCACGACCTGAACTAGGGATTTAACTGCCAGAGACAGTTTACCTACCTGCCTGCCCTGCCTAAGGGCTAGAGACAGTTTGTTTGCCTGCCTGCCCCGCCTGAGGGGCCAGAGACAGTTTGGTTTCCTTCCAGGGACGGGTCAGGCCCCAGCCAGGGAGGGCTGGCCGCCTGACTACAGTGCCTAATAAGGTTTTCTTAAGCGCCTAAGTACCTAATTTCCAGTGGGGCTCTGGAGGGAGCATCATCCAGGCCCTGTCTGCTAGGGATGGTAACTGCAAGAGAAGACCTTTGAGGTCAGCCCAAGCACACAGGGGGAGGGAAAGGGCAGCATACTCAAGTTTCCTGAGATCTTTCCTGGGGGAAGCAATAGGAAAATGAAGGCTGAAATGGCCCAGAGAGAGAAATATCTAAGAGGAAGACTTTGGGCCCCATCTACATTACACAAACTGAGTGTAACAATTGGTGAAGGCCAGTTTTGCTCAAGTATAATGTAAAATGGTTTAGCCAACTCAGTGTGGTAGTGCCCAAATGGTTTTAGAACAGGAATTTTAAGCCATCCCTCCAACTCTCTGCCCAGTCTCCTTGAGCTAGACAGCAGTTTCTGAGCGCTTTTGTTAGAACTTTGTTAGGCCTCCTCAGCACAGACCAGGGCAAACTCTTTTATATCCTGCTTGAGCAGCAATTGCATTTAACAGTGCTGTTGACCTTTGTGGTTTATGTGGTGCAGGCAGAACCTTACGCATACAGTGCTGAAAGACAATCTACAAAAGGCAGAGCTGTTCAGTGCATCTAAAAATGGAGAACTAGCAGAGGTGTAAGCTAGATGAACGATAATTAGATTAGCTGTTTTACTTCTAGAATAAGTCTCCCTGTAGCCCATGACTGAGGCTTACCAGTGCTGAGAATTTGACCCCATTCGCCTGCAATTATTCTCCACTGGTGCAAATAGTGGCTTTGCCTGTTTTATATGCTAGGGGTTTGCCTTGGTAACTGGCCCACGATGATGACTGAAATCCAGGCAAATCCCCAAAGTAGGTAAGTCTATAGACTGCAGTTCCCTGCTTTGCATTGTAATGCAACTGAATAGAAATAATCATATTTCTTGTTCCAGGTCAGAAAGCAGGAGAGAAGCAACTTGCTCATTCTGTCCAGTCCCTGAAGTGTTTAATGATAAAATTATTTCTATTGTTTTTGACACATTTCAGGCCAGTGCCTTGAAGGTGTTTACTTTATAACATAACATAGAATCATAGGGCTGAAAGGGACCTCATGAGGTCCTTAAAAGCAGGACCACTCCCACTAAATCATCCCAGCCAGGGTTTTGTCTAACCGGACCTTAAATATCTCCAAAGACGGAGATTCCACCACCTCCCTAGGTAACCCATTCCAATGCTTCACCACCCTCCTAGTGAGGAAGTTTTTCCTAATATCCAACCTTGACCTCCCCAGCTGTAATTTGAAACCATTGCTCCTTGTTCTGTCCTCTGTTACCCTCGAGAACAGCCTAGCTCCCTCCTCTTTGGAGCACCCCTTCAAGTTGTTGAAGGTTGCTATCAAATCTTCCCCCAGTCTTCTCTTCTGTAGATTAAATAAGCCTACTTCCTTCAGTCTCTCCTCGTAAATCATGTGTCCCAGCCCCTTAATCATTTTTATTGCCCTCTATTGACTCTTTCTAATTTGTCCACATCCTTTCTGTAGTGGGGAGCCCAAAATTGGACACAGTATTCCAGATGTGGCCTCACCAGTGCCAAATAAAGGGGAATTATCACGTCCCTCGATCTGCTGGCAACACTCCTACTGATGCAGCCCAATATGCCATTGGCCTTTTTGGCAACAAGGGCACACTGTTGGCTCATATCCAGCTTCCCATCCACCATAACCCCCAGGTCCTTTTCTACAGTGTTGCTGCTTAGCTATCAGTCCCCAGCCTGTAGCAGTGCATGGGATTTTTCCGTCCTAAGTGCAGGACTTTGCACTTGTCCTTGTTGAACCTCATAAGGTTTCTTTTGGCCCAGCGTTCCAATTTGTCTAAGTCTCCCTGGATCCTGTCCCTGCCCTCCAGCATATCTACCATTCCCCCCCAGCTTGGTGTCATCCGCAAACTTACTAAGCATGCAATCTATCCCATTGTTGAGATCATTAATGAAGATGTTGAACAGAACCAGCCCCAAGACCAACCCCTGGGGCATGCCACTCATTACTGGTTGCTAACTAGACACTGAGCCATTGATTCCTACCTGCTGAGCCCATTGATCTAGTCAGTTTTCTATCCACCTTACGGTCCACTCATCCAACCCATGCTTCCTTAACTTGCCAACGAGAATGCTGTGGGAAACCGTATCAAAAGCCTTGTTAAAGTCGAGGTATACCACGTCAATGGCTCTTCCCACATCCACAAATTCAGTCGTTTCATCATAGAAGGCAGTCAGGTTGGTCAGGCATGATTTGCCCTTGGTGAATCCATGCTGACTGTTCCTGATCACTCTCTTTTCCTCCAAGTGTTTCAGGATGGATTATTTGAGGACCTGCTCCATGATTTTTCCAGGGATTGAGGTGAGGCAGCCCGGTCTGTAGTTTTCCGGATCCTCCTTTTTCTCTTTCTTGAAGATAGGTACTATATTTGCCTTTTTCCAATCCTCTGGGACCTCCCCTGTTCGCCACAGGTTCTCAAAGATAATGGCCAGTGGCTCTGCCATCACTTCAGCCAACTCCCTCAGCACCCTCGGATGCAGTTCATCCGGCCCCATGGACTTGTGCACATCCAATTTCTTTAAGTGGTCCCTAACCTGACCTTCCATCGCTAAGGACCGCTCTTCTCTCCATTCTGCGTTACCCAGTGTAGTAGCCTGGGAGCTGGCCCTCCCTGTGAAGACTGAAGTAAAAAAAGCATTGAGTACTTCAGCCTTTTCTGCATCATCCACCACAAGGATACCTGCCCCATTCAGTAAGGGACCTACACCATCCCTGATCCTTTTCTTATTATTGACATACTTGTAGAACCCCTTTCTGTTATCCTTCACATTCCTTGCTAGCTGCAACTCCAATTGCCCTTTGGCCTTTCTGATTTTATCCCTGCAGTCCCGAGCAATATCTTTATACACCTCCCTTCTCATCTGTCCAAGCTTCCACTTCTTGTAAGCTTCCCTTTTATGTTTCAGCTCACTGCAGAGTTCTCTTCTAAGCCATGCTAGGCGCCCTCCATATTTGCTGTTCTTTCTGCACATCGGAATGGTATCTTCCTGTGCCTTTAACGGGATTTCTTTAAAATACAGCCAGCTGTCTTGGACGCCTTTCCCCTTCAGAACAGCCTCCCAAGGGATCCTGCCCATCAGTTCCCTAAGGGAGCCAAAATCTGCTTTTCTGAAGTCCAGGGTGTGTGTTCTGCTTCTTTCCTTCCTTCCATTGATCAGGATCCTGAACTCTACCATCTCATGGTCGCTGCTGCCCAGGTTGCCATTTACTTCTACTTCCCTGATCAATTCTTCTCTGTTTGTGAGCAATAGGTCTAGAGGTGCAAGGCCCCTAGTTGGTTCCTCCAGCATTTGTACCAGGAAGTTATTCTCAATGCTCACCAAAAACTTCCTGGATTGCCTGTGCACTGCTGTATTGCCCTCCCAGCAGATGTCAGGATAATTGAAGTCCCCCATGAGAACCAGGGTCTGCGATCTGGAAGCTTCTGTTAGTTGTTCATAGAACGCCTCATCCACCTCCTCCTTCTGGTTTGGCGGTCTGTAGCAGACACCCACCACGACATCCCCCTTGTTTCATTCTCCTCTAAACTTAACCCACAGAGGCTTGGGGGTTAAGAAGCTTCAACTGGCTTGTTTCCACTTTCATAGTGGAACTTCGAGCAGTCATATAGCACTACTCCTCCATCTCTTCTTTCCTGCCTGTCCTTCCTGAACAATTTATACCCATCCATGGGAGCGCTCCAATCATGCAAGCTATCCCACCACATCTCTGTTATTCCAATTACATCATAGTTCCTTGTCTGTGCCAGTACTACCAATTCTTCCTGCTGGTTTCCCAGGCTCCTTGCATTTGTGTACAGACACTTAAAATACCGGGCCGATTGCCCTACTTTGCCCTGTCGATTATCTCTCCTGTTGCATCTTCCTCCTTGCAATTTTGCCCGGTGTCCTTCCCCACTCGCCTGAGGTATTAGGGCTTCATTAGGACACATAAGACAATGATTTGATTTCATCCCCAGTTCTGCCTACCCTCTCTTTTATCCCTGTTGTTACAGTCCTGGCACCTCCTAAGTTCCATCCCTTCCCCCAGGTCTCCCTCAGTTTGACTCACCTGTGGGCTTTGGTCACCTTCACCTTTCAAACCTAGTTTAAAGCCCTCCTCACTAGGTTAGCCAGTCGACTTCCAAATATGTTCTTCCCCTTCCTCGACAGGTGGAGTCCATCTCTGCCTAGCAGTCCTTCTTCCTGACACAGCACCCCATGGTCGAGGAAGCCAAAGCCCTCCTGGTAACACCATCTTCGCAGCCAGGCATTCACCTTCAGGATGCATCTATCTCTGCTCAGGTTCCTACCCTTGAATGGAAGGATCAAGGAGAACCCCACCTGTGCACTGAACTCCTTCACCTGTGATTTACAATGCACAACAAACACCCGAATCTAACCACATGTTAGGTCCCAGAGCACACTGTTCAGCTATTCCTCCCAGCAGCTCTGGTGTAAAAAAACACCACCACAAAACATTTTTATTAACCAGCAGCCTCTAGGTGGTACATTCCAAATTCTGCATTTTCAGTCATAACCATGAACACTGTATGCCATTAACTTCAGACTCTGCCTGAAACACAAAAGCATGATGTGTAATCCATCATGCAGCATATCTGGGTAAAGCATAATGGATTTCATACCCAATACGGTACAGCCACCCACATATCTTATCTTTCCTCTAATCCCTGTGCATCCCTATCAAAGCACTAGGCAAGATGCTCATAGACTGTAAGGTCAGAAGGGACCAATATGATTGTCTGACCTCTTGCACAATGCAGGCCACAGAACCTCACCCACTTCCTCCTGCAATTAACCTATGACTAAGTTATTAAAGTCTTCAAATCATGATTTGGTGATGGCAAATCATGCCACATATGGTTGCATAGGCTACCAGGTTCTTTGATAGCAGTGCACAGATTTTTTGGATGCACAGGAGTGATCTTTATCCTTTTCTGTTTCCTTCCCACCAACAGAGTGGCTGTTAGCTCTTATCCCCTCCCGAGCACCACAAGGTTATGGTGAGGAGCCAGCTCCATTCTAGAGACAACTTCCCCAAATGATCCTCTTTTCTCCAATCTGCCTTCCCCCACCCCAACACTTCTCCAAGAGAAACTTGCTTTCTCATGAGCACATCTTGAATCTGCTGGAGAAAATATGAAATAGTATAATATGTACACAACTGGTGGCTGGAAAAGATGAGTTTGATCTCTTTAGCTAATCCAACTAGAAGGCTTTACTGAGAATTCTTGACCCTCCTAAATACGCAATGTTTCTGATCTTATTTAATAAGTCCAGAACCTGAAGTCCTTTAGGATAGAGATTAATGCTGTGATAGGCAGTTCAAGAGAAGACAGGAAAAAAAATCAAACCTTCAGAACGCTAACTCTACATGCCAGCCTAGCCTTGACAAGCCTGAAGTGATTGACTGAGACTAGGATACTTTGCATTCTACATGTTCAAAGCACTCTACAAAAGTTAAATATGACCCTGCAGATTATTTTTATTGTTCTTTCTGTTATTATACTGTACAAAGAAGCCCTGCATTTTTAAAGGATTGGTGGGGGGGGGGGGTGTTGTTTGGGTGTTCATTTGATTGGTTGGTTTTTAACTTGGAAATCAGTTCTGGTTTTTCTTGCAGTATTGTTGGAAGTCTCAGCAGATACATACTGATAGCTCTCACATGTTCATTTAATGGACAGGCTATTGAATTGTATCAATGATTTCCCTTCCCCAAAATGTGAATTATTCACTGAAGTCAAAAAAGAGTTATGAAAAACAAAGATTTAAGCAGCAGAATTAAAAACCTCTTTCAATTGCTCAGCTTCTGCTCTTGTGATGTTACCATTTTGATCATTCTCCAATCACCATAGGGTCTTTTAGGATCTGGCTTTCTAATACAAAAGACAAGTAGAACCCTCTTTATTCCACACTTCTTTTTTGGTGGGTGGGGACAGACAGAGGTTCTTTATGAGGGATAAAGAATACCAGAAACATTTTAAAGAAACAAAAAGCTACCTTTCTTTTCAAATTGAAAGATCTCAAGGTTCTCTGACTGCCTTCCACCTTTCTTGTTTTTTTTTTTGCAGTGTCCTTTTCCCCCCACTCATTTCCCAGAGACCAAATCCTTATTTGAGGTTCAAGTTCCCCTCTCCTCTTCCAAAGTAACTGGGAAGCATGAATCTTGGCAAGCAAGCCTATGTATGAAGGTTCAATTAACAAAACAGCCTTCTGTATGTCCTGGTACATGGCTAGAAAAGTGTAAGTCAAATCCTCACTCTGATACAAACTTCTCATTAGAAATGTGAGGGACAGGGAATATTTTGTCCCTGCAGATTCAAAGTACAATTAGAAGGGTGATGAATATGTTAACAATCCTATTAACAATATACATAAAGAACACAGCTTCAAGCTTGTTTCCCTAGATCTTGCAGTTGATTAAAAGTCCACATATTATGTCCCCCAAGGGCTTGGAAGTAGGCATCCTCACAACTATCACTGCAATTAACATCTAATTTAAACAGAACTAAAGCAGTGGCCCCTACTGGAGCCAAAGTAAATGATACTTGGACGTAATAATTCCATCAGAAACTCATTAAAAGAATATTAGGCTGCATCAAAAATAAAAAACTGTCTAAGATAAGGTTACGTGTACACCTTTAACTCTGTTCTTCTGTGTGTATGTATTGCAAGAAGCTTTTGCTACCATGATCACGTACTCTCTCTAATGTCAGGCTCTTTACACAAGCATAGATACACATGTAGCGTCTTGTAGGACTGTTGACTACATTGCATGCCAGATCAACAGGAGCCATGAAAGCCATATGTATCCAAGATGCACAGTGAAAAACTGTATGGTAGTGTAGTGTATTTGAGAAGAAGCAGTCTGAGATTACTTAATTTACAGCTCCTAAGGTTTCCACACAAGGAAAGAGCTAAGCTTATGTCTGCAGCCTGCCCTTTGGCTTTTCCAGAGCCAAGGCGATTAAGCTGCAGGCTATACCACTACCAAGGAACAATAAAGCAGGACAATCACAATTCAGTGACCCCTTAAGACAAACAGGGCCCAGATCTGCCACCCTTACTCATTCTGAGTAATACCTTACCTTGGAATAATCCTGTCGTAGTCAATGGAACCAGCGTCAGTAGGAGTAGCAGACTCTTGCCCTAAAGATGTGGAGGTATTGGACTTAGCCTGCATTCCTGTTCTGTTACTCCTTCTCTTACTGCCTGAAAGAGAAACTGGTTCCCCTTTCTCAGACCAATGGGAGGATAGCAGCTTGGGCTACTGCCTTGCAGAAAGAAACTGTCCTAGACTCTACTGGCCAAGGACTTAAATGATTACAATAGCTGATTTTTTGGCATAGTCCCAGTCCTGTAGTAAAAGCCAGGATTCAAAGCAAGAGATCCACTCATTAGTTCTGGGATCTGTCAGAGTCTCCTGGATCCCCAAATTTAGGCTCAAAGGCTTTGTTTTTGTTAAGTCCTCCAATATTCCTCTATTATGTTCACAGGTTCATCCATTAGTACTTCTATCCTAACTTTGAACAACAACTAATCTAGCATCCTCCTTGTTTTGGTTAATAAGTAGTCTATTGACACCCAGATGCAGGTAACATATTTAGTCACTTTGTTAATGATCTGTGTATTGCCATCATGTGCCATGGAAAGAAACTGATAGGGCCTATAGTCAGTTTTGGCCCGTGTTTGCCATAGTTCACTTAAGCCATTCTTTTTTACTCCTTTCTTGTACTCAATCCTGTGTTTATTTGAATCTAGACACACTGCTATAAATGTCCATGAAAAGGTAGGAGAAAATAATAATTTGTGCTTACTTAGTATCTTTCACCTGAAGCATTGGGCCCAAATTCACAAAGAGACTTAGGTGCTGCAAAATCACAGGAACAACACTGCAATCCACACAGCATGAGTTAGGTACCTGGGCTCCTTGTACAATGAATGGGGACAGCCAGATTTTAGAATGCACTCCGCAAAAGCCAGCATGCTAGATGGGGAACTGTCTACGATAGCTGATGGCAGATACTGACAAAAGGGATGTGACCTAAGCTATAACTTTGCAACCTTTTTCTTTGCAACCCCTCAACATACAGTTAAAAACTTTCTTTGCAACCCCTCAACATACAGTTAAAAACTCCAGAGCCCAGCCAGCAGGGTTTCATGACTTTAGCATCATAGGGATCAGGGCTTTAGCTTGTATAATCCCAACTCTGTAGTTTGCAGACCCCCTGTAACTGGCTTGTGGCCTCCACACGGGGGGCTTCAGACCCCTAATTGAGAGCCACTGTCCTAAGTCTTGCTAGTTTGATAGCGATAAGTGCCTATCTATGCCTGTGGTCATGAATGGGAACACATCTCCTGGCACCAGGCAGCTGAGTCATTTCTTGTAGGAATGAGTTAGGTGCCTGCTTTGCTGCATTCAAAACACCTGAAGCAGCTGGTACCCACTTTATAACATAGCTCAGTGGTTGGAGCATGCTCCTGAGCAGTGGGGCAAGGGGGAACTGAACATGGGCTTGCCACAACCCAGGTCATCTCTCTTATCAATGAGCTAAAAGCTCTAAGCCTGGCATAACCACTGGCTGCCATTGTAAGATTCTGAATGGGACACAGTCTTGCAGGTGTGCTCTGAGCATGGCCGCAAAATCAGTTCCCACACATGAGATAGGGGCGCAAATGTTTCTGTGCCCCCAGTTCAGGATTGTTCTGGGGCTTAGGTGGGAGATAAGCATCAAGGCGCCTTGAGTGAGGCAGCAGTGCACATACCCAGTGGCAGAAACACAGGTGCTGAGGGCACTTTTACCTTGAAAACATAGACTTCAAGCGAGTTTAGGCCCCTACAGGGTTCAACAGGATTTATATAGATCACCATGGAGTCAAAACAGGGGCTTAGGCACCTAAACTTAGGCAGACTTGGGCACTTCAGGACCTCTGTGACTTAGTGTCTTACAAATGGCCGTAATGAACCCTCACAACACCCGTCTTAGGTGTGTAGGTCCTATACCCAACAGTGAGAAGAGATTTCCATAGTGTTAGTAGGGCGTATGTTCTCCATGGAATACTCACACACTCTAATTCCAAAGGGGTAGCCGTGCAAGTTAGTCAGTAGATGGTGATATAGTCTTTCTGGCTTGCTCTCAGGCAGGTTAGGGCTTCCATCGAGTAGCATGCTATCCAAGTTATAAAGCACCCCCCTTTATTCTTTTCCTTTGTCTATTAAGGAGTCATTCCCATTGGCTTAGTGTTAGTACAATATGTAGACATATGCAGAGTTTCAGATCTCTCAGCTCTGAGTTTCTAACGTAAGTAACCCAGTCTGTGAGGACTGAATGTACTGTTAGCTTACTGACTACAGGAATCACAGCTGGCTTTTTGCGCAAGACAGCACTGAGCTCCTGGGAGAAACATTCTTTTCAGCCTCATCTGATGTTCAGATCTGTGCTGGCTAGCTTGCTGTTCGTATTGTGCAGTGGCAAAGACGTTCATTTTCCGAGTGACACAGTTTACTGAACATTCCGGTCTCCAAATTAGGACACGGAAGGCACAGTTCTATTCAAGGCTAACTCCCAGGCATAAAGGAATTATTAAAAATGTACAGCACTTCTGACTTGACAAATCTGCTCCTCTGATTCAAAACCAAACAAAAACTGCCTTTGAGACAGACAATTTCCTACTGAAACCACGGACTGTTTCAGGCTTTAATGAGGCACGCGGCTGCTTTGTTGTGAGAGAAAAGGGATCCGGTGACGCATGCATTGGATATATTAGCTGATATAAATGACTCCAGTCCCACTAGTGGAAGCAGATTACATCTGAGGGTAGCTAGGTAAATAAACAAGCTCAATTTACAGCACAATTAGAGTGTTCTAAGTTAAATGTGCTCTGGCTAGGGGGAATATGGGGAGGCCATTCTTCCCTCCCCCCCCCAAAAAAAATATTTTCTGTTCTTTGAAAGCGGTGCGTTGTGCTTTTCAAGTTCCAGTTAAGACCTTGATCTAGAAAAGTACTTAACATATGTTTAACTTTGATTGCAAGGGTATTCTCATTGTTACATTAAGCACAACTTAAGTGCTTTTCTGAACAGCGATGTTAAATTCCTTGCTTTTCAATAAGCTGTCCCCATCATACCTAATTAAAAAAGAAAGAAAATGGCCTCACTTTGTGCAGGTAGCCCCTTTGTTCCATCAGAGTTTGTCTTCTGCTCATGCTGTCAGCTCATCTGTTCCATTCTGGGCTGTAACAACTGACCCCACAGATGTTTTCCCCTTTCAATTGCCAACAAGAAGTAATGCACATGGAAATGCCAGCTTGCTGCAAGGAAAAAAGAAAGGCCAGGGGCAGAAACAGAACAAGAAGAATATCCTGGCAAGTATCTTTGCTTTAGGGCTTGACCTTTCACTTGAGAGGCATTGTGTTCTAGCAAATAAAACACAGGACTAGGAATCAGAAGGCCTTAGTTTATTCCCAGGTCTGCTGCTGACCAGATACATGAGCATGAGTGAATCACGTCACCTCCTGCCTTTGTCTTTTTAGACCGGGAGCTCTTTGGGGAAGAACTGACTCTTATAAAGTGTGTCTGTACACTATGCCTATCACAATAAAAGCTTCTGTCTCAGCTGGGACTTCTAGGAACTATCATTACTATTAATATTATAATAACCTATTTCTGGAGTATGCCTACCACTTGACATCAGCAGACAGGTGTATTTCTGACCAGACTTTTAAAGAACTTCACTGAGAAGCTTGAATTTTAGAAGGAATCCACTCTGCTTATGTGCACAATTATTTCTATTCTCTTTTTTTTTTATGCAGTGGGATCAGAAAACAGAATTTTTCAGTTTCTCCTTTCTTGTAATGCTTGTTTTGAATCAAAATTATAATCCATTGTGACATTATAGCTGGTAGCTATGAAAACACTTTTATGTCACAAATGAAGGATTAAAGTTGGATTACTTAAATTTTAGTTATCTAAAATATATTTTCATGTAGCTCAAAAGCAGCAAGGAGAAGCTGAACTTTACATCAGAAACCCTGATTTCATGTGATGGGGTGGACTAGGCCCAGAACCTGCCATACACCTCTCAGGAAAGGAGCAGTAAAGGAATCCTTCAAGTGACCTAGAGTGGCTGCAAGAGAAGCAGCCAATCAGAAGCTTCAGGGAACAGCTAATCAGGGCCCAGGAGGGCCATATAAAAGGAGTGGTAGCACCAAAACAAAAAGCAGGCAGTTTGTTTCTGGAGTTGGAGGAGTGTAAGTGGTGTTCCTGGCTGGCCAATAGCAACTGCAGCACTGGGGACAGCTCAGTATAGACAGGTACTGGGAAAAGCAAGGAAGAGCTCTTTCCTGGCTGACTGCTGGGTCTGAATTTAGATGAAATCTGAGATAAGGGTGAAGCTTTGGTGAAGGCTTGGGCTGTGGGGAAGTGACCCAGGGTGTAGAAGGTAGTTTTGCTAAAGTGATGGGGTGGCAAGTGGCTGCTATTCTCAGGGTCCCTGGGCTGGTACCTGGGGTAAGAGATGGGCCTAAGTCTATTCCCCCCGCCACTGGGGAAGTGGCCTACAAATGGACAGCAGACATATTGGACCAGAAAGGGGTGCTCATGATAGAGTGTACCATGCTGTTACATGTATAAAATCAGTGCTTTTTTTTTTTTTTTCTTTAAAAAAAATAAAAGGTGCCAGTACTCATTCAACTGGGCAGTGGGGTTGGCAGAGGAGAGGAGTGGCATGCTCCTGGGGGGTGGGGACAGCAAGGGAAAAGAGAGGGGCCCACATGTGCTGTGGAAAAAGAGTTGCTGGTATTCAGTACTGCTGCATACTGTCAGAAAAAAAGCCCTAAATAAAATTTGTGTTAAAACTTCTCTGGGAGAAAAAAAAACGCTCATCTACCTGTGGAATGACTTCTATGAGCAAATTCACTTCCCAGTACAGACTCGAGCATCTACATCACAAAATCATCGCAACTTCTAGACAATATTGCCTTCTGACCTAAGGGGGTAGATGGACATATGCCATGTGCTCCATCACATACTCTCTTTCCTGAGGAGCAACGTTTCCTGTGGTGTCTGCCAGGTGGTTCTTATTAGGCCCTAGTCTTTTAAGTACTTAAGCATTTAGATAATGTCATTTATGTGAGTGGTTCCCTTGATTTCACAGAATGAAGATGTCAAAGAACTAAGTGTAGGTGGAACTGGGCCTTCTTGATCATGCCACAGGCAATAGCCTGCTCTAGCAAATACCTGAGAGATTATTGTCATGTTGATGTCTAAAGATGGTCTTCCAGGTCCTAGCAGAGAGTCTCAGTTGTAGGAGCTGGGTTGCATTCCCAGTTCTGTTTCAGACTTTTGTGTATCTAGAGGCAAATCACTTAATCTGTGTCTTAGCTCCCTATCTGTAAAATAGGTATAATACATCCTGATGTGGCAAGGATAAATCTAGGAAAAGGTGGGAGGCGGTCATGTAGGCAGCTGCTGTGTGGGGGAGTCTCCTGAATACCCAGGCCTGGTCTACAAGTAAGACATAAGCTGACCGTTGCAGATCTGCCGCTGTGTCACTGTAGTGTTCTGGTAAAGACATGCCCTCTGATGGCAAAGGAATCAGTGTGTAATTAATAAATACATAAATAAAATGTCAAGGTGCTTGATAACACCCCTGCCCTCAGCCTTAGAAATGGCTCCTCAGGTCAGGCATAGTCATAGAAGCATGGAAAAGCTTGCACTACTGCAGCCTTTACCTGTTCCATGGATAAAAAGAATTTGAGTCTTTTGTGCAGATGAAATGCGCCAGACTGACAGTTTTAAATTCACCATTTAAACACTTGTTTTAATAGAGGGAATTTTGTGCAACGCTCTTCATCTGACTTAAGCCTTTTGCATCTGCCTCACTCCATTCTTAGTTTAGAAGCACTAAAGAATAAAAAAAAACAATAGGAGAGAACATTCCTTAAAACTGTCTTAGCAAATAAATGTGTGTTTTTTTTAACCCCTGCCTCCCTCCTTTTTTTCCAGTTCCTGTGGCCCCCTTCATGTGGGTTCTTTGTCCCTGCTGTGGCTGTCTGCCAAGGGTGAGACAGGCAGGTGAGTGAGTGGTACACAGGGGAGGAGTCTGCTGACATGTTATAGCAGATGCATATTAATAGATTCCCCAGCTTGTCACCCAGCTTTTGATTTGATTCAATCCACGCCCAAGTCTCTAGGGCTACAGTTTAGGCCTGCGATGTGGATGATGCCATTGTCTGCTGGATCTTGGATAGCTGCTACTGCTGCCTCCGCCTCCACATCTATAAAAGGACTTTGCACCTTTGCCCGGTGCCTTAACTTCCTGCCTAATAAAGGTGTCTGTGTTTCCACAGCAATAAGAGGAGGAACCTGCCAATCACTTTACACTGCACGTGCTGCACGTTCCCAGCCCGGCCAGTATCTCTGCTGCTGCATTAGACTCTGCAAAGGAAAGAGACTAAAAGCAAGCAGCTTTGCAACCACCCCGTCTCAAAGTGCAAAAGCAATTGTATTTCAACTGCAATTCACTGCCTCCAAAAAAAAAAAAAAAAATGTTGCTTGTATAAATGCTCCAACATTAGTGGCCTGGAGAAATAAAGTTTATTAAATCCTTTCAATGGAAAAATAATTGACATCCTTATATCTGGAGCTAGTGATTTGATCATTTTTGGAATTTGAACAAACCAAACATGCTAATTGTGAGAAGAGATTCATCAAACACAAAGTGATCTTTCAAAGGTAATAAATTCAGGTTATGAATAAGATTTGTTACTCCTGGCATGGAAAGTTAATGTATGCTAATAATGATGAAAATAAAAAGTTAAAAAAAAGAAACTTCCATTATGATAGCAGAGTTCTTGATAGTAAATGCTTTGCTGCAGATGGGATTGCTCATATTCATCTCAAGTCTTCTGTTTCCCTCCTCCCAAAACACACACACTCTTAGCTCCTCCAGGAGCTGTTGATGTTTGGGGAACAAATATGCTTGAGGACGTGGGAGCAGAAAGAATATTCTGGTAACAGGATGACAACAAAGAAGGTGCTTTGTTCTAGAAGTGCAGTATAGGGAGAAGCATTTAATGTAGAGTCCCTGAATAGTAGTGGCATTTTGAGTGTCAGATTTAATTTCTTAGAGCTCATAGAAAAATGTGGATGTTTCATAAAAATTTTCGAATGAAGTCACTTTCTTGAAATATTTTTCATTTTCAATATTTTTTCTCCCATTTTTGGACACTTCCTCTTGTAATTCCCAGTTTTAGTTTTTGATTTTTCAGTTTTCCTTCATGGGTGAGAAGATGACCTAATTGAAAAAAATTAAGCTTTTTTGCTTATTTTGGTCAAACTGGTCAAATTTTGGTCAATTTTTGAAAGTGTGAATTTTTTTTATTTATTTTTTTGTTTTTAATGGGTTGAATGAAAAAAATTGAATGACATATTTCAGCAAAGTTGTTTCTTATAATAAATACAAGTCTGCAAACTCTGGAGCATAGGCTTTGAAATGAGGAGGTTGATTCACTGGATTCTTCCAGACAGAAGGAAAAACAGTACTCATTTAGGCCCTGGGCCTGCACATTCTTACGCTTCTGCTTAACTTTACTATGGGGAGTATTCCCATTACACTGAGGCTGGTAAAGATAAGCTTGTGTGTGGGTGCAGGACCGGGACCTTAATTGCCAAGGCAATATAAAACAAGTTGCAGTTAAGATATATTTTGTGTATCTGTATTCAGGGTGAAAAATAGCTCTGATGTAAATCCTCATTATCCATCTCTTTGGATGTTAACTCTAAAGCCTAATGAGGATAGTGGGAAAGCTCACCTTTAACTATTTCATTGTTAATCATTAAGTAATCCAGCTAATGGGCCAGGGCTTTCGCTGGCATAAATGGAAATAACTCAGCTGAAATCAATGGAGCTCTGAGAATTTACATAAGCTAAGGATCTGGCCAAATGTGTTTATTCTTTGTTGTGTTGTTGGATATCAGAGAAGTTTTGTGGCACAGCTGCTATTGTGTAAAGATGTATGATGTGGCTGCAGAGCCCAAATATCACCCTCCCCTTTGGAAGGTAGTGTATGGACGAGAGAGGGCAGGTGAGACCATGGCTGGTGGAAATTTTACAGCAGCTGGCTGTGATATGTAATGGTTAAATAAAAATAGCGTAGTTCTTAAAGATCAGACCTCTGTATGTTAATAAGAACAACACAAAAGTTAGAGACGGAAAAGACCTATTTTGTGGGGGTGCAACCCACAGAGCCTTAGCTGTCCTCGGTTGCAGTGGAGGAACTGAGGGATAGAGTGCGGTAAATGCAGCAAGCACAGGTGGGAAGAGAAGAGGAGCAGTATTGCCAACTGTGACAATTTCATTGCAAAGTACTGTGTTTGCCCGTTGGTCTGTGCCATTCAGCAACACCTGGCCAAGGAAGTGTACGGAAGTTCCATGCAGCTAGCATTATTTGTATGACGCTGTATTATTTGCAGGACTCTACTCTCTGCAATGGAGCTTCAGTATAGGACCGTGTGATGCCCCTAGTGCTGCATATTGCCTAGTGTCATAGAATAATAGGGATGGAAGGGACCTCACGAGGTCATCTAGTCCAACCCCCTGCTAAAAAGCAGGACTACTCCTCCTAAATCACCCCAGCCAGGGTTTTGTCTAACCGGGCCTTAAAAATCTCTAAAGATGGAGATTCTACCACCTCCCTAGGTAGCCCATTCCAATGCTTCACCACCCTCCTAGTGAGAAAGTTTTTCCTAATATCCAACCTTGACCTCCCCAGCTGTAATTTGAAACCATTGCTCCTTGTTCTGTCCTCTGTTACCATCGAGAACAGCCTAGCTCCCTCCTCTTTGGAGAACCCCTTCAAGTAGTTGAAGATTGCTATCAAATCTCCCCTCAGTCTTCTCTTCTGTAGACTAAATAAGCCTAGTTCCTTCAGTCTCTCCTTGTAAGTCATGTGCCCCAGTCCCCTAATCATTTTTGTGTGACTGCCTTTTGCTTCTCACTTCCTGTCCAGCTGCCAGTTTGCTTTGGAGAATCACCATCATGGCCCGAGAACTGAAGAGCTAGGACATTGACATTGGTGTTCTTAGTCACACTTGCTTTGCCAATAAGTACCATCTCAAAGAGGTCAAAGCCTTCTCCCTACTGCATTGGCTTTAACCGCTGCCAAAAGGCACCACTCGAACATCCATCTTGCAGAAGCTATATCCTCTACCAAAAGGCATCAGGGACAGACTTTTGGTTCTGTGGAGTGGTCTGTCCAGTAACAGGTATGCTATACTTATTAGTGCATAGGCTCCCATTATGACAACCCCACAGAAAAAAAATCTGAAGACTTGGAAAGCATTCTTACGACCCTGCATAGTAAACTTGTAAACCTTAAAGATTTGAATGCCAAGATCAGCCGTAATTAAACAGCTTGGAAAAACATCTTTGGCCATAATAGTGTTGGCTGTGAAGCTTCAGGGGCACTCTCCTTTTTACCAGCTGCACTGCTTATGGACTGGTCTTTACCAATACTGTGTTTCAGAAAATAAGCAAATGCTAAAACATGGATGCGTCCTCACTCCCATCCAGGGCCGGCCCAAGGCTTTTTGGCACCCTAGGCGGGCTATGATTTTGGTGCCCCCATGTTATAAGAGATAACATATGTAAAAAATTATCTTCCATCAAATTTGGTGCCCCTCAAAGCCTGGCGCCCTAGGTGACCGCCTCCCTGCTCCCATTGGGACCAGGTTCACCTTTTGTGGACCCAGTGCCATGGGGAGCAACTGTAAAAGACAGGAGATCGACACGGAAGTTGTCTTTGAAACAACGGGGCGGAGGAAGGAGGATTGGTCCCCAGAGTGTGACAGGAACCAAGGGGAAGAGCACAGTAGGGCTGGGGTGGGGGTCTGTCCCTGAGAGAGGTAAAGGCTGGGGCCAAGAACAGCAGGGCGGTGGGGGGAGTGGACAGGATATCCTCAGGGCAGCACATAGCTAGTACCTACCTCTGGCTGCTGGGTCCTTGGGAGCCAGATCTTTCTTGCTGCAGCTGTTCTTCTTGCCCTCCTGGCAGGAACATTGATTAGGGTTACTCCTGTAACTGGACGTTCACTGTCCGATCAGCAGTGATACTACCAAGTCCACTTTTTGACTGGACTTGCCAGTTGAAAACCAAGTACCTGGCAACAGGGGTGTTGGAACAGGCCAGGAGGGCTAGCCCCATCACTTTTAAAAGTGGGAAGGATATGCCTTCCTGCTTTTTTCCTGCCTTAAGGGCAAGCATTTAGGAGGGAGGGGGCAGCGAGGAGTGAGCAGCAGAGGGCCTTGGGGGGAGAAATGGAGCTGGAGGTGGGTAGAGGCTGAGTGAGGATAGGGCCTTAGGGGAAGAGACAGGACCTCAGGACTTAGTGTGGGTGGGATCACAGGAGGGATGGGCCACAGTCTGGATGCTAGTGCCTCCCCTCCCCCCTTCTAGAGAGCTTCCAGTGCTGCCTGGCAACCATAATGGGCCTCTTAATAGTGTGCGCACAGTACCATTGTAAACCCAGCACTGTGCATCATGGGCATGTGATAGATTTTTGTCATAATGCATGTGACGGGGCAGCCCCGCCCCGCACTGCAGGAACCCAGCAGACCCTGTGGATGGATAAGGCCCCGCCCCTTAAGCCCTGCTGAGCATGCTCAGCCTGCAGTTTCCCTATAAAAGGGAACAGCTCAGTTCAGTCTGGGCTGACCAGCAAGGAGGAAGGAGCTCTGCCAGCAGCTCCTGACTTTGAGGATCTCCCACCTCAAGCAGCAGGAGAGGGAACCCTCGAAAGGAGCCAGTTGGAGCAGATGTCCTGGGTCAGCCACCAGGAGCCTGATCCGCAGGCAATGGCTTCAGCCTTCGGATCCCACGATCCCACGGAGCAGCAGCTGACAGCAACCGGGGGAGTCAAGGAGCCCGGAGACGAGCCTAGGCCGAGGGACAATGACTGACCTGGGTAGGAAGTAGCCCAGGGGCCCGGGTTGTGGAGTCAGGGGGGGTTGGCAGCGGGTTGGCGTGTTGCGGTCTGGATCCTCGCTGGCCTGGCGCTGGACCCCTGGTGCTGATAGGGCCCTGGGCTGGGACTCGGTAGAGCGGGAGGGCCCGAGTCCTCCTACCCAGGGCGACTCGTCCCGGAAGCAGCCGCCCCTATAACTGCCCTGCAAGGTGACAGAGATACTGACTCTGTGGCCGCTAGGCCGGACTGCCCTGCAAAGAGGGCGAGATAGTGACTTCATGCCCACTAGGCCAGATGGCCTGGAGCCCAGGAGGGGGGCACATTGGGCTGGTAAGGTTCTAGACACACCCTCCTGGTTTGCACCCCCCCAGACTTTCCCCACTTAGGGGCACAGTGGAGGGTGTGGCCCGCGACAGTGCACCAGCATGAGCCGCAGGATGTCACCCTGACCAGGGTGATGAGAGGTATCAACTACTGGCCTGACCTTGGATGGTGCAGAACAAAATGCTGCTAACCATCTGTTCCAAGAAGCTTTGGCAGCCAGACAAGACCATAAAGAAACTTAATGTCCAGAAGCTCAACCTCTTAGATAAGCAGAAAGAACTGCAGCAAATGTTTTCAGAGGCTTTTCCATCATCCAACAGCCCTGTAATGGATATTGAAGCCGAGGGGAGCCAGCTTTGTGACATAACCTTCCATTCTGTCAATGACATGCTAGGCTTTAGAACAAGGAAACATCAAGATTGGTTTGACAAAAATGACTCAGTGCATGTATTTGATTTGCTGTACATGGCACCTAGAGCGCGTTTATCTAAGACTTCAACCACTAAGAAAGCTGTCTTTCGCAGCTTTAAGCAATATGCCCAGTCTAAGCTGTGTATAATGGCACAAGGTAGGAGCACACAGCGGAAAACAGCCAAAAGGCTGCAGACTTCAAATGCTTTTCCTATCACTTGAAAACATTTTTTTGGTTCTAAATCTCACAGTAGCATTCCCATCCATAGTGCAGATGGCAGTATACTACTGACAGACAAAATCGCCCTCATAAGCTGCTGGGCTGAATTCTTTGACAGTCTACTCACCGGCTGGAGTTTCAGACGCTACTGATGGTATGCCACAATTCTCAAGATTGCCAAGTATTATCGAGACAGAAGCTGCCATCAAACAATTGTTGTCAGGGAAGACTCCTGACTTAGATGGAATGCCACCAGAAGTCTATAAGCGTGGTGGTTATCACGTGTCTCAAACGCTCGCATGGTTCTTCGGTGTCATCTGGAAGCAGGAGACAGTGCGGCAAAATGTCAAGGATGCCTCAGTTCTTCAAATATACCAAAGTAAAGGTGATCAAGCAGTCTGCCATGGCCATTATGGTTTCTTGCTGCTTTCCATTGCCAGGATGATTTTGGTGCAAGTCTTGCTCAGATAGACTCCACCATCATTGTCATTTCAGCGGGTCACTGTGACTTTCTTGCAGGATGTGAACTGATTTATTTATTGCTGCTCACCAAATACAGGAAAAGTGCCAGGAACAAATCTGTGACCCCTATATTGTGTTGGTAGTCTTGACAGTGTCAAAGGCCTTTTCGTCACTAGGGTTTCTGGTGAATCTTTCACTGCCTGTACGTGTTCATCACCATTTGCGTGCACATTCCATGAGCTAGACCTTACTAGAGTCTTGGAAAATGGGTGCTGCTTCAGAGCCTTTCTCTGTCACAAACAGCATTAAGCAGGGCTCTGTATTTGTACGTACAGTACATACCATTCTCTCTGGTGCTATGCTGCTTGATTCTTCCAAAGACAGCAGCTGGGTATTTACATGCAAACCCACAGATGGCAGTCTTCAATCTCCAGCATCTTCTTGCTCACACTAAAGTAATCGGTTTGCTCATTAGGAAGCTCCTCTTCGCTGACAATGCACTCGTAGCACGTGGTGCCACCAAAGACATGCAGCATCTAATCAACTGCTTTTCTAGATTGGCAAAATGATTTGTTCTCTTTATAAGCCTCAATAAAACGGAAATGTTTTGCCAGCCTGCTCCAGGAAAAAGGTATTGTGCCTCCAACATCACAATTGATGACACACTGCTTAATGCAGTAGAAAAATTCGGTTATCTTGGCAACACTTTAACTAAGAACACCATGATGGATAATTTCCGTGGGGTAGTCATATTAGTTTATTTCAGCAGAACAAACAAGGAATCCTGTGGCACTTCAAAGACTAACACATTTATTAAGGCATAGAGCCCCCTTCTAGCCCATGAAAGCTTATGCCTTAATAAATGTTAGTCTAAAGTACCACAGTAGTCCTTGTTTACGATAGATAATGAAATCATGCAATGCATTCAGAACCAGATTATGGGGCCTTGGGGACCTGGGCTGCCCACCACTGTGGGGCTCCCTGCCTGGGGCCCCAGCCCCCCACCACTGTGGCCTGCGGGGAGGGCTGGTGCTGGAGGGGCCCTGGTGCCACAAGCCACTCTCTGCAGCGTTCCCACCCCAGCTGGTCTGCCTCTGGGTGCAGGGCCGGCTGGTGTGTGATGCGCCCCTCCAAGGCCACAGGCCCTGGAAGGTCATGCCAGAGGCCACTCCAGAGGCCCCACCATACACAAGTCTGCCCCACCCTGGAGCAAAGCAAACATGAGCTGGCCCGCCCCACCCTGGGAACAGGCCAGCTGGCCCGGGGGGGGGGGTGCCCCCCTCCTCCCTGGCCCTGCCTGTGCTGTGGGGGCTGAGCGATGTCACGGGGGCTGCATGGATCATGCAAGGGTCTTACGGGGTGGAGCCCGGGGACCCCCTTTTGGCCGGTGTCCAGGGTGTAAGCCCCTAAAGCCCCTGCAATAATCCAGCCCTGGTGATCACTCATTTTCGCCTTCTGTAATTCAACAACCTAAAATCATATTATAATCCCATTGCTACTGTAGACAAGCCCTTAGTTTGGGTTTTCTCACTTCCCTCCTTTTTTTCCATTGCAATGGGGAAAACGAAGTGGGAATTTCCCACTAATTGGAAAGGAAATTAAAAAAAAAACCAAAAACTAAGTTCTTGCAAAAAGTTTTAGTTGATGAAAATATTTGTCAAGTTTTGACCAGCCCTATTTTTGAGTAGCAGTGGAATTTAAAAGTTGTCAATATGAATGCTTGAGATTTGCAGCAAGCTAGGGTGTAAATCTACTCAGCACTAGTTTGCCAGGCCCTAAGTGTCTATGTGGACCTAAAACAACGAGAGTCCTGTGGCACCTTAAAGACTAACAAATTTCTTCAGGCATAAGCTTTTGTGGGCTGCAAGCCACTTCGTCAGATGCAGATGACAAATGTAGGGCTTCATCCCCGATAGCCCCTGCATTGATCTGACCCTAAGCGCGTTTCTAAAGCCAGTTCTGCCTATAATCAATTTTGTTGCCAACTGTGGAATGTGAGAGGTTTTGCTCCAAGCTTAGTCTCTGTTGTGCAATCATATTAAGTACTCTTTTCTATGGCTGTGAAACATGGACAGTCTATAGTTGGCACTTGAAGGAAACAGTGTTTTTTACATGTACTGTCTGTAACACCAAAGGGTCAGACAGGATACAGAACATTGAAGTCCTGGATTGGAGTCACATGACTAGCGTTGAATCCCATATTATACTGGGCTGGTCACCTCATATATATGGATGTCACATGACTCCCCAAAGCCATGTTTTATGGACCATTTAAAATGGGAACATGTATATGAAGGCCAACAGATGTACAAGGACACTCGCAAAGCTCATCAACAAGTTGGCCAAGTCTACCCAAACACAGAAGAAGCTGCTACTGCAGACAGATCAAGAGCAGGGCAGACCTGCTGGCCTGAGGTTAAAGCTATCAAGATTAGCAGAACAGAAAAAGGCAAAGAGGAGCATGAGCAAAGAAAGCAGACTATGGTAAAAGCCTCCAGCCACATCTGCCTGACATGCAGACCCCTCATCGGTTTACATTCCTACAAGAAGATGCGATGAATCAAACTGACTCTCATAAATCCATGCTGAGGGCGACTCAAACAGCAACAACCTTTTTCTGCAGGGTCAGATTAAATGGCCTCGGGGTCCTGGACTGCCCAACACTCAGCCCTCCTCTCCCCACACCCGGAACCCCCTCCCTGGGGCCCTGCCCCCTCACCATGGCAGCCTGCGGGCAGGCTATTGCTGGGGGAGGCCTAGGGCTAGAGGGCACTCCAGCCCCAGCCCCAGCCCCAGCCTGGAAGGCTGCATAGTGTGCCAGCTGGCCCTGCCCCCAGAGTGGAGGGAATATGTGCCAACCTGCCCTGCCTCCCAGGGGTGGAGCAAGAGCACCATGGAGCTTGGCTCTGGCCTGCCCTCCCAGTGCCAGCAGGGCAGGGCCCTCTCAGTGGCTTCAGCCCACCCCCCTCCACCCACCCCGCAAGCCCTGCTGATGCTGTGGCAGGTAGATGGTGGGGGCTGGATAAATGCAAGGGCCATAGGGTCTGAAGCCTGGGACCCCTCTTTAGGCTGTAGCTCGGGACTTCAGCCCCTATAGCCCCTCCGTTAATTTGGCCCTGTTCTTCTGCAAAGGTGGAGATACTACTTGATTCTCAGCCACTGATACTAATTTCCATGTACCAAAAATATTAAAACTTGAGATCTGTGATTGCCATGGATGGGGACAGTCTGAGATGCAAAGGCCTTTGGCTGTAGCTGTCAATGAAGTCTGGAGAATGAGCCTTTATTTGCAAATTCTAAGGAGTGGAGTGGGTGCAGGAGCATTTGCAGCTGCCAGATGAGTAGAGGATGCCTGGAACTGAGAGCTTTTTCTTTGGACAGTTTCAGCCAAGTGTCCTTCCCCACATTATAAGTTGCCAATAAATGTTCAAGAAGTATGTATGATGGTTGCCCTTTCATAAATGGATCAAGAAGCTATCAGATTTATTTGCTCAACCACTTTGAGGTTTTCAACAAGATAATGTTCACCTGCTTTCAGCTGAAACCAAAGAAGTGGAGGTCAAAGCTAGTTTAGGATCTAACATACATTGATTTTCTCTAATTTGAGTTTCATGAAGGGAACATTTTACTCACATGGTGACAAATTCAGCATTAATGGAGAGGGCTGTTTTAAGCAAGTTCATTTGGGAGTCTCTTGTATTTGGGGACAGGCTTTTGTCTGTTATGAATCTGAACAAATCAAAACACTGTAACAAATCAAAACACTGTAACTGCCTAACTGCCTGCCTCAAACCTCCACTCTGTACCACACGTGGTTCTTGAATGACAAATCAATAAATTGGTTTTAGAGAAGTAGTGCCAGTCTTCCTGTTCGTGTTTGTTCCTCTGCTGCCATCAGAGCTCTTTCTGTCTTTCTGCAGCGAAACGCTGTGTGTTTTACTTACAGACCACTGGAAGCATAACTGGGTGCCTTTTGCTTTGATTCAAATCATGCTATGTAAAAGTTGATTAGAAAATAAGCTCAGCCCGTGGGCTTCTGACAAGTTTCACATTAGCCTTCAGAACGGCAAAGATTGTGTAACTCAGCTGCACTCAGAGCACCATTTCCCCTTCCCTCACAAGTCGGAAGTGGCTTATGCGGAACCTTGGTTTGCTCATTAATATTTCAATAATCTCTTTCCATTAAAGGAGGAAGTGGTCATTCCAACAACAGAATGAACTTACTTCTCCCTGCTTGGATAAAGTAATTAATGTAATATTATACCTAGGAAGAAGGTAGAAAGGAAGTAGTTTCTGTTATTAATTATTTACTAGGCAAATCCTGGCATTTGCTCAACACTTCCAAGTCATTACACTGTGATGAGTGACTTTAACCTGAAATCAAGTTCCAAAGGGGTAGCCGTGTTAGTCCATTGCAGAAAAATGGAGTCCTGTGGCACTTTAAAGACTAACAGATTTATATATTGCATGAGCTTTCGTGGGAGAAAATCCCACTTGGTCAGATGCTTTGAAGATGAGAAATTTACAGAATGGGAGGAAATTAAATGTAGGGATGTGTATGACACAGGATCAGGTCAGGCTGTAACAGCAAATCAAAATAGATGTTAGGATTCAAACCCTGGGGAACAGCACATAGAGGAAGGTGAGATCAAATCACCTGTTGTAATGAGAGAAAAATCTGTAGTCTCTGTTTAACCCACAACTATTTCAGATTTGAAGATAATTTATACCTTCAAGTTAGTGGTACTGCTATGGGTACCCGCATGGCCCCACAATATGCCAGTTATGACTGACTTAGAACAATGCTTCCTCACGCCTCATCCCAAAGCACCTCTACTTTACTTACGCTATATTGATGACATTTTCATCATCTGGATCCACGGTAAGGATGCCCTTAAAGATTGCCATAGAGATTTCAACAATTTCCACTCCACAATCAAACTTAGCCTGGAACACTCTACACAGGAGATCCACTTTCTGGACACTACAGTGCAAATTAGTGATGGGCACATAAAGACCACCCTATACCGCAAACCTATTGATCGCTATAGTTACCTACATCCCTCAAGCTTTCATCCAAGACACATCACACGATCCATTGTCTACAGTCAGACCTTAAGACATAACCGCATTTGCTCAGACAGAGACAGACACCTTCAGGATCTCTATCAAGCATTCTTAAAACTACAGTACCCACCTGCAGAAGTGAAGAAACAGATTGACAGAGCCAGATGGGTATCCAGAAGTCAACTACTACAGGAGAACCCCTCCACCCCAAAAAACTAACAGAACGCCATTGGTCACCACCTACAACCCTCAAGTCAGACCTCTTCACCACATCATCAAAGATCTACAGCCTATTCTTCAAGACGATCCCTCACTCTCTCAAGCCTTGGGAGACAGACCCCTCCTTGCTTACAGAGAGCCCCCCAATCTTAAAGAGATACTCACCAGCAACTACAGATCAAACAGAAACATTAAAGCAGGAACATATCCCTGCAACAGACCACGCTGCGAACTTTGCCCTCATATCTACATTAAAGACACCATCACAGGACCAGATCAAGCCACCTACTCCATCAAGGGATCATTCACTTGCTCATCCACCAATGTGATTTATGCCATCATGTGCCAGGGAAATGCCCCTCTGCCTTATATATTGGACAAACAGGACAGTCTCTGTGCAAAAGAATAAATGGACACAAATCTGACATCAGAAATTCCAACACTAAAAAACCAATAGGGGAACACTTGAATCTCTCTGCTCACTCCATTGACGACTTGCTAATAGCTGTGCTGAAACATAGAATAATAGGGAAGGAAGGGACCTCACGAGGTCATCTAGTCCAACCCCCTGCTAAAAAGCAGGACCACTCCCACTAAATCATCCCAGCCAGGAGTTTGTCTAACCGGGCCTTAAAAATCTCCAAAGATGGAGATTCCACCACCTCCCTAGGTAACCCATTCCAATGCTTCACCACCGTCCTAGTGAGAAAGTTTTTCCTAATATCCAACCTTGACCTCCCCAGCTGTAACTTGAAACCATTGCTCCTTGTTCTGTCCTCTGTTACCCTCGAGAACAGCCTAGCTCCCTCCTCTTTGGAGCATCCCTTCAAGTAGTTGAAGGTTGCTATCAAATCTCCCCTCCGTCTTCTCTTCTGTAGACTAAATAAGCCTAGTTCCTTCAGTCTCTCCTCATAAATCATGTGCCCCAGCCCCCTAATCATTTTTGTTGCCCTCCGCTGGACTCTTTCTAATTTGTCCACATCCTTTCTGTAGTGGGGAGCCCAAAACTGGACACAGTATTCCAGATGCGGCCTGACCAGTGTCGAATAGAGGGGAATTATCACATCCCTCGATCTGCTGGCAATACTCCTACTGATGCAGCCTAATATGCCATTGGCTTTTTGGCAACAAGGGCACACTGTTGGCTCATATTCATCTTCCCATCCACCATAACCCCCAGGTCCTTTTTTACAGCGCTGCTACTTAGCCGATCGATCCCCAGCCTGTAGCAGTGCATGGGATTTTTCTGTCCTAAGTGCAGGACTTTGCACTTGTCTTTGTTGAACCTCAGATGAATAACAAATCACAGCTTCAAAGAGAAACTGCAGAACTCGAATTTATATGCAAATTCAACTCGTTTGCCTTGGAGTTAAACAGGCACTACAGATTTTTCTCTCATTACAACAGGTGATTTGACCTCATCTTCCTCTGTGTGCTGTTCCCCAGGATTTGAATCCTAACATCTATTTTGATTTGCTGTTACAGCCTGACCTGATCCTGTGTCATACACATCCCTACATTTAATTTCCTCCCATTCTGTAAATTTCTCATCTTCAAAGCGTCTGATGAAGTGGATTTTCTCCCACGAAAGCTCATGCGATAAATAAATCTGTTTAGTCTTTAAAAGTGCCACGGGACTCTGTTCTTTAACCTGAAAGACACTGAATTGACATGTATGTCCATAGTGGTGGTTACCTAACTTTTTAGTTCAGAGAAGCAATGCTGGGTAACATGGCTTGTTTCTGAAAGAAGTGGATGCTTTGCCCACCTTTCAGGAATTGTTTCACAAGTTTGCTAATTCTTCCGGATTTAGAAGTACAGAACACTTTGAAGCCTGCCCTGAGGGTTTGGAAAGTCAGTTTTGTAGAATCCATGATATCGTTCATCTTGCCTTATGTAGTTTCTAGAGTTTGTCTTAGTCTCACATGAAGCTGCAACTAACATGTTAATTTCTGGCAAAAAGTATTTAAGATGCCTTCTTCTGGGCACATCTGCTAAACACAATCAAGATCTAACAGTGAATGAATTTAAAATGACATTGTTAGTTTCAAGTAGCGTGTAGGCAGAATGTGGGTGGGGGTTTTTGTGACCTGGGAGTTCTCTAAAGGTCTCTGAATCATGAAACATTACTGAATGATTTGTATTTTCTTCAAATGACGAGTGGGTGAATCTTTGGGCTGCTTTTATTTTTGTAAGACTTGTGTGGGTGGACAACATGACTCAGTATTTTCTTTGCAGATGCAAAGATCACATTGCTAAGGATAGATTCATGCTGAGATCTGGAAAATTTCAGAGCTTTGCTTTTTGGCAGCTTGAAACGCCTCGATCTAAAAAAACTATCAAAATGCAGTAATTTGGGAAATGTACAAAATACATTGAAATCCTGTTTAGGACTGTGAATCCTTTTTCATTCTTTTTCCAGCAATATTCTAAATCTCTTGATCTACTTTGAATATGTTACCTCCAGTATTTGTGCCTGCCAACCCACACCACTATTGTCTAGAGGAGTAAGGCCCTGATCCTGTGAACTTACTCACATGCTTAACTTCACTGTGGTGAGTCAAGCACATACAAAAATGTTTACAAAGATCAAGGCCTAAATGAAGACCACATCTAGTTTGCCTAATTATCTACTTATACTTCTTATGTTCAATGTTACTACTGTGAAATTTTATTGTTTAAATGCATTCAATTAAATTGTTAAATAAATGCTACACTCGGTACTAGAATTATACTTATTGAAGTGTTTTTTCAAGTCTCCTACTTTTCACCTGCTCTGTAACCTTGGCCTTTTATATCCTTTTTGCTGAATATTCACGTACTGTACCCTGCTTTATTAGAATCTGACAGACAGAAGGGAACTGTGAGAGAGCAGAATTAGAGATAGCTTGAGACTACTTCATTTTTCATATTTTATAGAAAATAAGCAAGGAGTTTTTCTCTTCAAGGGGCTCCCACCAATCACCAGTATCTTCTCAACGTAAATTATGACTCAATGAGTAACAAAATGCTGTTTGCAATAGTAGTCAGTAGCTCTAGATTACATACAAAGAGATGATAGTCTCCTCAAGGTTAAGGCTATAAATAAGTTCAATTATAAAACTCTAAGGAGTTGTTAGGAGCTGTCCAAAGCTTCTAATCTCCATGTTGTATTAGAGGCTAGGAGGCGAGATGGAGGGCCCTCTGGAGTGCTGAAAGACACTGGTGGCCCAAACCTTGTCCCTGCCTGTCCAATCTCTACTGCCTGGGCCATAGACACTTGTCCGCCACTAGCTGAATTCCAATTACTGCCATTCCCATCACTAAATCAACCATTGCTGAGCCACCCACAAACAAAGCAAATCCTCCCCACTACAGGCCATCTACTGGAGTGACGGGAGAGGTGGATGGGACCCCTCATGAACACAGCCCTCTGTTGGAATTGTGGCTATAATGTTTCTTTTCTGGACCAGACCCCCACTCACCCCCAAACAAGGAAGGTGATAAGCTAGTAAGCAGAAAAGTCCTGGCTTCAGTTCCACTGCTAGCATCTGCCTGCCATCCTAGTGGTAGACCACTGTTGGGACTCTTCCAATCTTACCCCACCAAGCAGAGAGCCCTGTATGTAAGAAGACTCCTGTTACCCCAGTGGAGCCCACTCCTTGTGTGGTGGTTGTGGCAAGAGGACCACTCGTTCCTCACAGAATGTGAGTGATTGGATGCCTCCATATGCACAGTCTTTCACTGGAGTAACACTGGTCCCATGTTTTGGCAGTGGTGGTGACAGTATCCATTCCTGCTCTTGGGCACTCTATTCCTCCAGGAGACTCCTTTATCTCAAGAGTGGGGATTCATATTTCAAATGGTTATGTTCTTTGAATTGACGTTCCACCATAGACATACTTAATAACAACCCTAATTTAAAGCTAGTTTTTGTTGGTCTGTTAATAGGTGTAGAATTGCTCCTGCAAGATCTTGCAGGTCCAACGAGTAAGGCCCAACTATCTATAACTTGTTAGATATGCATTAGGATAAGAGCCATGCTTCAATAATTATACTGGTCATAGCTAGCTCAATGTTTATAATAAACCCTTAGGTCTTGATACTATCATTTATTTTCCTACTGATTTTTTTTTAACCTAGTTTGTTAGAGGAACATTACATGTTTGTGGGTGTGGATGTATTCTAAACTGCTGAAATACAGAAATATTTTGCAGAAGAAATAGCACTGAAGCGACTTTTAAAAGCACCCCTTATAGATTACATATGCTTTATAACAAAGTCAGATTTGGGGTAAGCATCCTTTATCATTGTTTAAAATGTCCTATACTTTTTCTGTGTTTATTTCTCCATTAGTTCTAATTACCAAGAAACTTGTATGTTTGGGGGTTTGTTTGTTTAAAAATGCTTTGCTGCCCAATTCTTTCAGAGATACCATAACAATCTAGGGTTTCCACCCTTTGTAAATATTAACATTAGCTTGCTACAAATAAAACATTTACTGAAGAGTATTCCCTACTCACATGCAAGCATAGGAATCTTTGAAGTTGCTGGTGATGTATGAGATGGGATGTAAACTAAAAGTTTTGAATACATGGCTATTCTATAACATTAATGGCCACTGTCACATAATTGTTGTTCTATTATTTACTTGTTATAGTTATTATGGAAGATAAGACCATTGGGGCAGGTCTTCCTGTGGAAGCATAATTTACAGCCCCCCTGAGATGCTATCTTCCTGCAAGCTGACAAAAAGATACAAGGTTTTCCAAGTAGTTGGAAAACCAGGTTTAGTGAAAATACCTAAAGAATTTTTAAGTGCTTCACTTACAGAGCCAGTAAGAACTATAGGAAACAGCTGATGCCAAGAAATATTTCGATATAAACTACATTCGTCTTCCCTAGAGATGTATATCATATGTGAACATTTCTTTGCTGCCATGAAATAAAGGATGATTTTTATAAAGTACGGAATAGCCTTGAAAATATGCATTGGGTGTTCCATAACAGTTTAAATAACAGCTTGCCATTGTATGAAAATACATCTCTCACAGTGCAGGACAAATGCACCTGTATTCCCACTCCATTGTCCAGTCAGGGCACCCACGTCTAGTCTTCTGGCTCCCTGCCATCACGTCTCTTGGGCACAGACCCTCATCTCTCCCTCTTGACTGGAGTTTTTTCAGGCTGCACAGTTCCCTGCCTACCCTGTTATTCCCAGCATGCCAGAGGGCCTAAACAAACCAGCACTGCACTTTGCTCTTTCTCCAGAGGCTAAAACCAGCCCAATTGCTCACAGGTATAAATTACCACACAGCTCCTTTTAAACAAGCATGTTAATTCATGAGGTGAAAACATTAGAGAAAAGATATTAAAAAGAATCTATATACATGTAAATAAGCTTACCAGAGATCGCCCCCAACTCCAGCCTGGGTTTTGGTGGGAGTCAGTCCTTTTAACTTCACCAAGAGTGTTTTCCTGTGATTACAAACTCATAGAAACCTCAGCTCAGAAGAAGCACACTATCCATTGGTTAGCCTTTCCTTTATACAGCCTGAGACTTTGGTCTTCAGATTCTCCTAGCATAGTGTCAAAAGGCTGGGTTTTTGCACCACCGGGAGTGGGAGCAAAGAAATCTGCTTTCAACTCCCCCTAGCTATTTCCCTGGAAATCCACTTCACATGTATTGTTCCAAAAACCCATCCTTATCTGCCACATTGCTCAATATAGTTCTTTGATCATCCTGGCTCACAATAACATTTAACTTTTCAATTTAATATAATAGACTCCAAGGATATTCAAAACACTGAATTAAGTTGAAGGATATTTCAGGAAATTGCCACATCTGTCACAACTTCCTTATGTTATCAGATCTCTGCAGGTGTTGTGCACAGTAGAGGTAAATGAGCCCCTCTGCTCCTGGCAGCTACACCAAAGAGCTGATGATTAGAGATGATACTCAGCGTCAGCTCAGGATGTAGAGGGCAGGAGAAAGCATTAGAACATCCCAAGCTTCTGCAGCTGACAAGCCACATATGGCTCATCAGAAGTCAGTCCTATTTCTGGAAACAACAGTTTGCTCACTGACTTGAGAAAACAAGTGCAGTGCTTACCCCTTATTTTCTTTACTTTCACTGAGTTGTTCCTGCAAGCTTCCCCATCTCCTCTGGATCCCTCAACTCCTAGCAACCCACTTCCCAAATTAGCAGGTCTCTAGCATAAGTTTCCGATTTTCACAGGGCATCTGTATGGGGGAGGTGGGAAGGGCAGAGTGAAAGCGTTTGGGTGCCTCATTTGAGAAGTATAATTTTATCTGAGATTCTAAATTTTTTTTTTTTAATTAAAATTTTAAATGTGAGAACTAATATTCTTGAGCTGTATATAATCACATCAGTGATGTGCCTACCAACTTACCAAAGCTGTTTTTGTGTGAGATTAATATTGAATAGTTAAATAAGTGTTTTGTAGGTCTGAAATTGTATGAAATAGTTTGTTTTAAATATTGTGAAGGACCTAATGCCAGGGATAGATGCTGAAAATCAAAATAAATGAGTAATGTCATTCTCTCTTTACAGGCTGTAACAATTTTTCTTTGTTGCAGAAAAATGCTCTTGTAACTTCCCTCATCAGTTGTTTTGGAAAGTAGTCCCAAATTTATCTAATGTGAAGAACATTAAAATTCCTAAAGTTTACCTCAGATTGGCAAAAATGCTCTCCTGAGGTATAACATGATGTTTTTTGAATTGTAAATCCAAATTCTAAAATAGCAAAGCTAGTTATCCAGTTTTTTGTGTGTTCTTATATTGCAATAGCATCTAAGTGAGGTGCTTCTGGCTCATTCACCTAAACCAGATCTTAATATACAAGAGGAGAGATGCTGATACCTTGAAGAAATGTTTATGCTTGTAGCAATTTTGCAAAGCATACATTTCATTAAAAAAAAACTTCAGGTCTTCTGTGACAATAAGTCTCATTACCTGCTCAGCACCAGCTTTAACTAAGTTAGAATAACTTCATTTCGTACCTTGCCTATATGATCTGCCCACTTAATGTTTAGCAAATTCATTCAATACATTTAAATGAACTCAGGATCCAGAAGAGATTGTGGTAGAACGATCTCACTTCTCTTGGCATTTCAGGTTGTTTTTTTCACCTCTGCTTTGTCCTTTGTGAAGTGTTTATACCAAAACATCTTGATGTTTGTGCTGAGAAGTATTGCGATTACAAGCTGTATTTCAATGTTTCAATGCAATGAAGTTGCATTGTCTCCAAAATAAATTTTGAATATTACATCTTGAAAAACAGTGGACTTTTAAAAACAAGCACAAATAAAAATTTTATTTTTTGCTGTATTTTCACTGTGAAATATGTGTTTTTCTTTTGAAAGTGAAACTATTTTCTCACTAAAACAAACAAGGAATCCTGTGGCACTTATTCTTTAAAACTGCCACAGGTCTCCTTGGCTATGTCTACACTTAGAAAGCTAAGTCAACTGTAGTAAGTCACCTTTATTAAGTCGACATAGAGAGTCTACACTAGACTCCCAAGTCGACTTAAGGCACACTTCATCAAGTCGACGTAGAGAGTCTACACTAAACTCTTAAGTCGACTTGGGGGGGTTGAAGGGGTGCATTGTGGGAAGTGTGGCAGCATGACAGCAGAGAAGGTCTCCCCACCCCCCGCCACACCTTCAAAACAGGAAGTGGGCTCAGCCCCTTCCCATTGTGTCTGGCAACTCAGAGCCTGAGCAGGTCGTGGATCTGCCTCTTTTCCTTCTCTTCTCGACCTAAACTGACCTGTTGGTAGAAGTTTATGCTCAAGGTGTTCGGCTGTCAGATGTTTGTACAGCCAGTCTCTGCCTGAGACCGGGCAGGGCCCCGATCTTGCTTGAAGTTGTTTCAAGATGGAGAGTCCCAGGCAAAAAGCCCCAAATCATTTGATTTGGGGGGTGTTGGAGGTGTGCAGCGGGGGAAGTGTGGCAGCAGAGACGGTCTCCCCTCCCCCGGCCACGCCCTCAAAACAGGAAGTGGGCTCAGCCCCTTCCCATTGTGCCTGGAAACTCGGAGCCTGAGCAGATCATGGATCTGCCTCTATTTCTGCGCTTTGTCAGCCAACTGAGTGACACCTGCTAGCTAATGGTAAGGCTCCTGGGGCTGTGGAGCAGACCTGTCCAGTGACACGCCAGCGGGGAGGAAGACAACAACCTGCCCCCTGTCCTGCTGTCCCAGCAACCTGCCGCGGGTACTGCACCACGCTCCATGCCTCATCGCCTCCGGGCACAGGAGGCCCGCAGCGACTGGTGGGAGTGGATCATCCTCACCACCTGGGACGACGAACTGTGGCTGCAGAGCTTTAGGATGAGCAAGTGAACCTTCCTTGAGCTCGTCCATGAGCTCACCCTAATTCTGCAGCGCATGGACACCTGACACTGACCCACTCTGCCCCTAGACAAGAGAGTGGCCATCGCCGTGTGGAAGCTGGCAACCCCAGACTGACCACTCCATGGCCCAGCAATTTGGCATCGGGAAGGCCACTGTGGGGGCTGCCCTCATGCAGGTCTGCAGGGCAATCAACCGGGTCCTGCTAGCCCGCCTCATCACGTCGGGCAACCTGCATGAACACCTCGACGGCCTCACCCGACTCGGCCTTCCCAACTGTGGGGGCATTGTGGACACCATCCACATCCCCATCTGAGCCCCGGAACATCGCACCAGGGATTATGTCAAGCGCCAGGGGTACTACTCCGTGGTCCTGCAGGCCCTCATGGACCACCGCGGAATCTTCCAGAACATCTGTGTGGGCTGGCTGGGGAAGGCGCACGACACACGGATTCTGCACAACGCCCCCCTGTACAGGCACATGCAGGCGGGCCCCTTCTTTCCCGACCACACCATCACCATCAGGGAAGTGCAGGTGCCAGTTCTGATCCTCGAGGATGCCGTCTACCCCTTGCTCCCCTGGCTGATGACACCATACACGGGCCGCATGGATGCCAGCAGGGACCTCTTTAATTGGAGGCTCAACTGGTGCCGCAGCGTCGTCGCGCGTGCTTTCGGCCATCTTAAGGCCTGCTGGAGGGACCTCCTGACCCGCCTGCAGCTTGGCGAGAGCAACCTCCTGGAGGTCGTCAGTGCATGCTGTTGCCTGCACAACCTCTGCGAGCTGCGGGGGGGAGGTTCCCCCATGTCTGGGAAGCCGAAGCTGAGCGGCTCGTTGTGCAGTATGAGCACCCCAATGACACCCTGCCCTGACTCAGCGGGGCCAGCGGCAAGCACAGCTCATCCGGGATGTGCTGAGGGCCCACTTCGACAGTGAGGAGCACTGAGGAGTGGGCCTCCTACCAGGCCCCATCACTTCCACCACCTGCCCATGCCTGCCCCCCCCCCCCACATCTGTCTCCCCCCTGTCACCACACCAGTAAAAAGCACGACACACTGTATAAGAGTGTTCAGGATGTTTATTCAGAGGGGAAAATGGGGGTTGGGGGTTGGGAGGTTTGGGAGTAGTGAAGAGCGTTGGGGGGGAGGTCAGGGCGCTCATGAGGAGTGAAGAGGGTTGGGGGAAGGTACCAGTGCTAGTGGCCTCCGGAAGGCAGGTCCCAGGCTACCACTGGGGTGCAGGGCGGGGCCCCAAGAGAACAGGAGCTCCTCTAGGAGCTCCAGGGTTTGGGTCTGCCACTCCATGAGGTTGAGCACCAGCTCCAGCACCACAGTCTCGTCCCCTGAGCCCTCCTCCTGGTCATCGTTGAGGGAGGGGGCTTGGCAGAGTCGATGGTGTGGGCTGGCAGGCTGCCGCTCTCCTGGCCCAGACAGGCATCTAGCTGCTGGTAATACCAGCAGCTGGTGGGGGTGCCCCTGTCCGGAGTGTCTCCTCCCGAGCCTTCTGGTAGCCCTGGTGGAGGTCCTTGATCTTGACCTGGATCTGCTAGGTGTCCCAGGTATGGCCCTTGGTAGCCAGGGCCTGGGAGAAGGAGGCATACACCTCCCGATTGCGATGGCTGCCTCGCAATTGAGAGCTGACTGCCTCATCCCCACAAATGGCCAGTAGGTCGAGGATGTCCTGGTGGCTCCAGGATGAGGCCCACCGGCGGTGCTGGCTCTGCTCTGCTCCCAAGCAGCAGGGTGGTCAGGGGTGAGTCCTGCCCTCTGGTTGGCCAGTGCAGGCTCTTCCTGTGCCAGGAACTCTGGGAGGGAGGTCATGAAGGAAGTTCTGGAGGCCATGGAGGTCAACTTAGGGCTACTCTGCATCTACACTGGCTTAGGTTGACTTAAGCATTAGGTTGACCTAAAAGGAGGTGTTATTACGTCGACTTAACTTTTCCTTAGGTCGGCCTAAGGAACTGCTTAAGTCAACTTCAGGAAAGCCCAGTGTGGACACAGAGTAGTTTGAGTCGACTTAGGCCTCCTTAGGTCGACTTAATTTGTAAGTGTAGATGCACCCCTTGTTTGTTTTGCTGACCTAGACTAGCACGGCTACCCTTTTGGAACTATTTCCTGACTATGATGGAAACTGCTTCAGGTGCATAGTTACAATTTAACATGCATTTTGAACACTCAACCTCTATGTTCTTTTCAAACCCAGCAAAGTCAAGGGCTTGTTCCTTTTCTGAGAGTCAGTGAAAAGGGCACATACACAAAAGCTTTGGTCTGATCAGAATTAGACACATACCCTGACTTCCTATTACAACATTCTAAACAAACAAATTCTAATAGACATGTAAGTTTAAAAAGTCACTTTTAGGTAATAATCTATTCACCAGTAGTCTCTTATTTGAGCAAAATTGTGTAAGTAGATCACCTCTTCCCCACCAAGCCCCCCAGCAGATGTGTGCAGACTCAAATAACTCTACTAACTAGCATTCCAACCATTTCACTGAAGCACGGGCTGCAGAGTACCATTAAAAGTGTATGCGGTGACATAGACTTGCTCCAGGACTCATCACTCATATTTAGACTGACCATCCCCCTGTCATGCCAGAGTTGTGGCTGGGCCACCCCTGAGAGGCACTGTGACTTCATGCCTTGAGCAGTTTCTGGACATGTACCTTCTTAAAAATTGTTGGTCCCTGATTTAGCTGCTCACTCCTACTCCCCTTTAAAAAGTGATTTTCCTTGTGTGTGTTCTTCATATTAGAAGGTAGGGGCCCAGTGGGGGGGGTTAATCAAGAGTTGCCAAAATTCAGGGCCAAAATGGGGTGATATGGATAGTGCCAGGGAGTTCAACCTTTGCCCCACAACAGTGGGCTGCATTGACAGTGTGCCAGCTGCCTAAGTACTGCATTTAATTGACATAAAAGGGAGCAGATTTCAGTTGGCCTTTGGGAAATGGTGTGGTTTTCAGAGGTGGCAAATCCCATGCAGCTGGGACCTGTCACATTTGCACTGAGGATAGCCCTCGGCTGTGTGTTACATAGAGTGACCAGATTTTACAGGGACAGTCCAGATATTTAGGACATTTTTTTTTTAATATAGGTGCCTATTACTCCTCCCCACCCTCCACCCCTCCCACCTTGCTTTTTCACACTCACTTTTTGGTCATAATGTTCTGCAATATTGATCTAGAACAGGGGTCGGCAACCCGAAATATAAGAAGAGCCGTTTTTAAAAATTCCTTGTATAACCAAATGCTTTGAGAGCCAAAATAGGTGTAGCCTCCTGGTGGGGGGAGTTGGGAGCTGGGCCAAGGCACCTGCTGCAAGGTCCCCTGGTGAAGGAGGGGGGAGTCTGGAAGCAAGAACAGAAGTCTGGAGGTGGGGAGTCCGGAGCCTGGTGCAGCTGCCCACAGGATCCCCGGTGGCAGGGGCCCTGGAGCAGACTGCCCACAAGGTCCCTCTGGCGGGGAAGATCCAGAGCCGCAAGGAGATAGCCAAAGAGCTGCATGCGGCTCCGGAGCCACAGGTTGCAGACCCCTGATCTAGAATGACAGGCTTCAACCACACACAAAAGCATCTTGGTTCTGAGATGGTTCTTGATGTAAGAGGTACAGTTTCACTTTGAGATGACAAGTGATACCACAGTGCTTCAGGACAACCATGGCCCCCGGTGGGAGATGGGACATCTTGGCTATTAGCATGTACCAGCACGGTGCTATCCTTGCAACAGGCCCAGTATGTCACTATAGTGCTGTGCCTCACAGTAAAGCTGGCAATATATCAGCTGGAAGTAACGGAAAGAGAATGACTTGGCTGTATTGGCTGATTACAGGATGACGATGAGCTGTCAATGTGATGTGTCCATGAAAAGGGCTAATGCAATCTCAGTATACAACAGGGGAGGTATTTCCAGTACAGGTAGAGAAGTATTAGTATCATTATACAAAGAACTGGGTGAGACTTCACCTGGGATTCCATGTGCAATTCTGGTCTCCCATGTTGAAGAAAAATTAATTCAAGCTGGAAGAGGTGCAGAGAAGAGCGACAAGGACAGTCAAAAGAATGGAGAACTCACTTTATGAGAGGCTTGTTTAGTCTAATAAAATGAAAATTCGAGATGGAATATGATTTCTATATATACACCAGAGGGAAAAACATCAGGAAGAGACAGAAGTTCTTTAAGGTAAGGTTGGCACAAAAAGAAATGGATATAACCTGCAACTAACTGATTTATTAAAGGAACAGAGGATTAATTGTAATCATTGAATTAAATTGATTATGTCAGGTCAGCCTGGGAAAATTTTCAAATATGCCGAAGTGAAAGTGACTGCTTAAGTTCCTACTTGCCTAAGTTTCTTGAAAATGAGATATTAGTCTCCTAAGTTATTTAGGTTGGGCCTTCAGAGTTAAAAACTAGTAGATCCTATCCCTTCCCTCTTTATTTGTAGCCTGGGAGACAAGTTTTCTGGCTTTTTAAACTCCCTATTTGTTTTGTAGCTTTGAATGAGTTAGTCCAAATGAAGAAAATATTATTTTTGTGCCTGCAGAAGAGGCTATTGCTGTCAAAAGCTGGTCTAGCAAGCGACTTCCAGCAGTTCAGCAGAATGACTTTCATTAAAACATCTTTGGCAAATATGTACTATTTAAGTGTTTCACTTCCATTCTTGAAATTTAGTTATGGGGTGCTGTCTGGCATATGAGTGACCATTTACAATATTACTGATACCAATATTGCAGAATTTAAATAGATATTGTGTAGGATATGACATGTGTGGTACCGATGGAAAAGTCATGATTCGTGAAAATTGATATGTACGCTTATATCTATGTATCAGTTTTATATTATAAATTCTAAATATTAATGGTATATTTTTATTTCAAACTTGTGCTGCGTTTCTGGGTGACATGCCCAAACAGGATGGCAGCAGCACTAAGCCTGCTTAATAGTGCATCAAGGGAACTCAAATGTATAACGAATCCAGTTGAAGAACCCAAGAGCTACACCTACTGAGTCACCAAGACATGTAAGAACATGCCTATAGACAGGGTACTCTGAGGCTTTTTCATGCTATGTGCTGTGTGGCTGTGTTTGGGGCAATTGGGCAAAAGAAGTATAAGCCTCATGGCAGAAACTATAAAATGAAGCTGCACCATCTCCATCTTGTCTTTATACCTGCTTTCTACCTCTGGATCAACTAATCTACAACCGAATCTGAGACCCATCCAGGTATAGGATGTACTCCAGAGAATCTGCACAGGCCTGCAAACTTCACAATTCTGCTCAGAATCTAATATATCTATGGACTATGAACTGTCACTTGTATGTATCTGGTTGCTTTGACCATTTAACATCTCCCTTATTTGTTTCGTTTCTTTTCTAATAGTTTTAGTTACTATAGGATTGGCTGACAGCATGGTATTTTGAATAAGATCCAAACTTATATTGATCTGGAAATGAGGCTGACCCTTTGGGGTTCAGGAGAGCATTTTGGTAAAGAGAATAGAGTTTAAATAATGTATCTCTTTACTGGACCCAGTTGCTGTTTCGGAGCCAGAGACTGAAATGCAATAAAGGGGGCTGTGTATTTCTTCTTTTAGCTTCTTGATAACTCTATGAGCCTGTATACTGTTTATACTGTTTGGCGTCACCCCTCGGGGGTGTTATTCATCGAGGGGACCAGGCAGACGCCGGGTTCTTTTTCCACCGGGATTATAGCCCGGCCTTGATCTGATGGAAGGGAGGCGCTGACAGATACATCAGTAGTCAGGGGAACTAGAACTGAATAATAAAGGGTTAAACCGAGCCAGCCGATAACCCAGGTAATTACCAAAGGAATTAAGTGCTGTTTCCATAGGGGAAACAGAAAAAGGGGGAGTGGAGTGTCAGGAATTAACAGTACCATGGCAAATAACAATAGAATAGAATCAAGAAAATTATAAGTACAAAGTGTTTATTACAGATCATCTTGGGTACAAGAAGACTTATATTTTTGCTTATCTTTTTTGTTCGTGCACTCTTTTTAACTGTTACACACTTGCAAGGTTTATCTTTGCTGTTATACTATGATATTCTTGTGCTGCAGCATGCTTCAGAATTACTTGTTATTTAATAACTAAAACTATTCTTATTACTCTGCACTTGCCCCTAGCAACAAAGGGGTGCCCCTAACTTCAAAGGGGACGGCAGGCTATCTACCTGTACTCCCAGGCTGGGGTGCTAAACTGCTTGATCCCTAACCTTAGCCCAATACCTTTTACAACCTAGGTTTGGGGAACTAAAACTAACTTCTAGTTTATCCAGTTGTTAAAAGAACAACCTTCCTGCTGCAATCCCTTTAAGGGGACTGAGCCCTACACATCCCTAACCTTATACCTATCCCCCCGTACTCTCGGGGACCAGGGTGCTAAACTTCCCTTACTGTTTCAGTTACTTATATACCTGTAGCTACTCTCGAACCAGTGTTCACCTAGGCCTCTTGTGGTTTCTTAATACTCACCGAACTCCTTACCAACGTGTCAGTTTCGCCACCGTCGGGGATCAGGTGCTGACCTTTCTTTGATGAGCTCGGGCCAACGTGCCAGTCCAGTCAGCTTCATGACTAGGACCTGACCTTTCTCTTTTCTTCTCTGGACTGACCCCACTTGCTATAGTGACCAGAGCCACTGGGCGTCTTGAGTCAGTCCAACCCTGTCCGCCTCAGTGTCCCCAGAGCTGATCTTTTATAGAGCTTTAGCCCTCTGTGCCCCTCCTGTTTTTACAGGGGTTCCCACAGTCTTTGCCACATTGCCATCGATCATTTTAGTTAGCTGTCAGCCATTGATCATTTTTAGTTAGCTGTCAGCCATTGATCATTTTTAGTTAGTTGTTGAGGAGCTATCAGAGAGTTATCAGGGAGTTCTCTTCCGAGAAGAGATTGCAACCTTGTTGGGTATACGAGGCTCGTTAGGGTGCTTGTTAGGATGCTCGTTAGGGCTGCAGCTGCTCATTAGATGACGTCTGAGTTCTTGGCATAGGTTCATGTGAGCGGTTATGCTTAGGCCTTTGAAAACTGGTTCAGGCTTGGGCCTATACATGCTAACTACTACTTTTAAAAACTAGTTTCCCTTAATAATATAAATTCCCATTAACCTAACCCACTCTATACAATAACCATTATGGGTAATCAGGAGCACTGTTTGTGATTGGCTGGAGAATCTAACTTCAATGTTATCCACCAGTTCTGGGAGAATCTGCTCTCCTTTTTCATGTTGTTCTGATGTTGGGCTTTTCAGGTGGGCTACTGTATGCATAGGCAGGTCACAGTATGGTTAGAATGACTGATGAGTGATTATTAGATGTCTATGTCATAACAGCATCATCTTCAGCAGTTAGCCATCAACCCTGATACTTTGGGTTGAGAGCTCTTACAAGGAAATAATGTGATGTAAGTGCTTGAGCCATTCACTTCTTTACTACCTGCAATTTAACCATGTTGTTGGGTATTTTTCTTCAGTCTCTCTTGCAGTTCTCTCCTAATTTCAACAGCCTTAACAACACAGCAGTAATCTTTCTAGAGTTTGTCCAAGGATATGAAAATAGGTTTCAGTAAATTCAGCAAATCAACTACATTTCTCTTTAGTCTGATGTTGACTACTTTGACTATGATAATTCCATCTATTTTATTAGTTTTTTTTCACAAATTTTCATTAAAATAGGCCAGTTCTTAATAATAAATAGCTCAAAATAATCAACTACTGAATTCCATTGTACATCTTGGGGGAGAATGAATTTGGCACTCCTGCTTTCTTCAGGGAAGCTGAAGCAAAGTGGTTGTTGAAGAAGTATTTTGCAATTTCAACACCACTTTCTTTTATTCCTGGAGTTGTACGTAAGTTTTGGCTTTAAAAAAAAAAAAGCATCAAATGAACACTGCGCCCATATATGTTTCAGGTTCCCTACATTTTTTTCTTGATTTGCTGGTCCTGATTACAAACTCGTACATAGTTTTACTGGATGATGAAAAGTCTTTTTTAATACAGGTCATTTTAATATGTATGTTTAGTTGCAGCGGACTGGTGGAATCACTAGAGATGAATTTGAAATAGTATACCCTTCAGATTAAAGAAGATCTTTACCCTTATGTCTCAGCTGGACACTGAAACAAATGGTAAAAAAAAAAAAAAAAAAATCACTCAGTGAGTATTAGTCAGTATACTGCTTAAAAAATTTGCTTCTATTGCAGTTGTTCATACCACTCTTTAAATTATATAATTTCTTATCCTGAGTTTTATAGGAAAAATAATAAATTGTATGATTATCTGAATCTATTTAAGCCCTTATCTCTAAAAAAAAATACTAAATAGCTCAGTTTTTTAAAAAAAATTACAATTATAAATGCCCAATAAAATTTAACACAAGAAATCTTCACCTAGGAAGGATGCTTTATTACACTGAGCAATTTCAGAAATCCAGCAGTAACAGTAGAAATATAATCTTCCTCTTACAAACCAACATTGTGATTATATTTTGAACATAAATATTTTGAAATTCAAACATAATTCACCCAAAACTCAAATATATTACACTATTTTAAGTTATAATTCATTAGCATAGTAAGACATGGTAGGCAGTCCATAGGAACCGTGGAAAAATGAATTTATTAACCAGATGATCCAGATTGTTCAGACATGTCCACATATCACCTTCAAAGTAATTACCTTCTGAGAAGCATGTTTCATAATGTTGTTGTTGTTTCATTCTGACAACCTGGCTTTACATTTTTGTTGTATTGTTTACAATTGGCACATGTTCTCTTTTTACCCAGATGTACAGGATTTCTTAAAAACATTCCCAGATAGGGTTGCCCTTACCCCCTCCTTTTTTTTTTTTTTTTTTAAATGAGCTGCAGCTCTTGCAGTTTTTTCCCTCCAGGTCCCAGGTACTGAAATCAACACTAGAGGTTGCACTCTGAAGAATGTTGTCCCTTCTTCCCACAGGGTCCTGCTTTGACATCTACTCCCTTTTTATGCACAAAACACAATTCAAGACTTCTGCTAGTGTAACCCACATACCCATTGCCCTGCAGTATTTTATTTGTGCAGAAGCTGAGAAGCAATTGAGAAATTAATGGATTTGTTTTTGTTTGTTTTTTTGTATATACATGTATAGAAACAGTGCAATGGCATTTGCTTGCAGTGGCCAGAACCATACAGAAGCAAGGGCTGGTAATTACTGTTACAGGACAGATGAGATAAGTCTTTTTTCCATCAGCTGGAAAGAAAGTTTCTAGAGTGGGTGGAGTCATAAAATGAGTACTGAACCAATCAGAAATCAGATGGGAAGTTACTATAAAACTGTTACAAGAGTATGAACACATCCACATGGGCTCAATGGATATTGATGAAATATATAATCCTGCCTCCTGTACTCAGAGGTAAAGTACTTAAGTCTGTGATGACTTTATCGGTCTCTTCCCCCAGTAGCACAGTCTCTGGCTTCTTCACAAATCAAGTCCATAATAGAGTACATGACCTATTGTGTCATATTTTTTAAAGCTTGACCTCAAACATTAGCTGTTGTCTCCCTGATTCTTTACACAGAAAAGCAGCCTTTTTTGAAAAACAAACAAGGAGTCTTGTGGGACTTTTAAAGACAAACAAATTTATTTATCGCACAAGCTTTAGTGGGTTTAATCCCATTCCATCAGATGAACAAAATGGAAACAGTTTTACTGAACTAGACAAATACAGTTACCCCTCTGGAACTTGTCAGCCTTCTTGAAATTTTTGAAACAGGCTCAGGGATTCAGTATTTTTTAAAAAATGTAATGTTCTAAGAGATTATAATAATTGTAGGTCTTATCATACTTTGCATTGAATTCCAATTTCAATCAGGTTTGTTTTTTAAAAAGTTCAAATTAAAAAAAATCTACAACAAATCTATTTTCTCCAAAATGATAATTTTAAATTTACCCACTCCCTGTCTTCCCTATCAGGTTGCACCTTCTTATAGACCTTACCCCTCAGCCTCAGCACAGATGCCCTGTGCCACCTCAGGCCAGGCTCTCTATGTGCCTATAGCACCATGGGACTCCCAGCAAATGCTTTGTGCCATCTGGCACCAGTCCTTGAATGTGCCTCTAGAACACCAGGCACCGTGGAGCAAACGCCCTATACCCTCTGGGGCCGGGCCAGGCCGCACGTGTGCCAATTTCACGTGGTCCCCTAGACCGCCCCAAATGTTCTGCGCTACCAGGGTCTAGCTGTGTCTCTGTATTGCCCCTGACACCTTGGTCTCCCCAGAGCCAGACAATGAATGCAGTGACCGAAGCCAGCGGTGAATGGGGATGATGCATCCCACCCCGCCCCGCCCAGCTCCCCGCGCTGCCCCGCCCTCGCGGTAGGGAATCCCCCCGTGTCATTCAGAAGCGTGAAAAACAGTCTGCCGCTTCGGACAAGTCCGGCAGCTGTCGGCACTTTCCGTAGCGGGGAGGTGTCAACAACCCTCTTCCAGTCTCTGTCCCGCTCGGTTACATAAGGGAGACGCTTCGGCTCCTCCCCATCCTCAGCGCGAGCTCTTTCTCTCTGTGTCCTCGCGGAACCCCTCATTCCCCTCTCCATCCCCTCCCCCGCGTGACAGTTCCGGGTGGGGGAGGAGGAGCGAGCGCGTGCCCAAGCCTCCAGCCTGCTACGCCTCCACAGGGATTTATGGCACGTGTTTTTCTCTCGCTCCCCCAATCAGCGTAGTCGGCTGGAGCGCACGCTCAAGTTTCGCATCCGCTCGCGCGCCCGGAGGTGAGCGGCCGCCGCTGAAGTTCTCTGGCGCGCATGCTCAGTGCGGGAGCGCGCGCTCCGCCGGAGGATTGATGGGCTGACTGAGCGTGGGGACCGGCGGCGCGCGCGGGCTGGCGCGCGCGCTGTTGTTATTGGTGCCGCTGGCGGCGGCTGTTGGAGGGGGAGGGCGGCTCAGTCAGTGAGTTCTTTAAAGATGGCCGGAGCGGCGGCGACCGCGACCCCCGTGTACTGCGTGTGCCGGGAGCCCTACGATGTGAGCCGCTTCATGATCGAGTGCGACATCTGCAAGGACTGGTTCCACGGCAGGTAGGGGCCGGGCAGCCCCTCGGGGCGAGGGGAGCCCCTGCCCGGGCCGGTGGGGGGGACAGCCGGGGGTGGCAGCTACCCCGGTAACAACAGCCGCCGGCGGCGGGGAACAATGGGGGACATAGACTGTGGGAACCCCTCGCCTCTCTGTGCCGGGTCCCGCGGGCAGGCCAGCAGCGAGCCCGGGTCCCGGCGAACCTCGCGTTCTCTTTCCGCTGCCCTCTCGCCCCGCGCCACCCAGCTGCGTGACCCACGTCCGTCCCTGAGGCTCGGCGGGCCGCCGCGTGGCGGAACACGGGGCTTTTCGGCCGGCCGGGGGGTGTCACCCTTAAAAGTGACGGGAGCAACAGATACGGGGCCGCCGGTCCGGCCGCAGAGCGGGGGGCTGCCCAGAAGTTGAGTTGGCTCGGGGGGCGGGGGTGAGACGCGGGAGGGTTCCCCCAGGGCTGCCTGCCCCATGCCGGGGTGAGGGGGCGGAGTGAGGGAAACCTCCCCTTCCCTAGCAGCGCGCCCGGGGTGTCAGGGCTCCCCCCGGGCCGGGAGCTCCGCGTCTGAGCTTCGTGTCTCGCTCCGTGTTCTGAGTTTCTTCGGCCCTTTCTGGCTTTGACGTTTCTTGTCCGGTCCCAGGCGGCTTCCCCAGCCGCCCGTGTGTGTTTGGGAAGCGGAGCGTGTGCGGGAGAGAGGCCCGATGCAGCGGCAGCCTGCTGGTGTGTGTGTGTGGGGGGAGAGCATTCACGGGCATTTAAACAAAGAAACAAGTTGGGGGCTCGGCGGCCCAAGGGGCTCCTGGGCTCTGGCCCGAGCCGCCCGGCTCAGGTTCGGAGGCTGTTATTTGTAGCGATCGAGCGCAGGGACGTTTACGGAGGAGCTGGTTGTGATTGTAGGAAGTATGTTTTGATTGACAGCAGGACATTTAAATACCCCCCATTTAACAAAAACAGACTCACGATGTAGCAGCCTAGACAGCCGAGTCTCCCTCTGCTGGATGTGGGTGGGAAGTCGAATTTAAAAGAACAAGCACATGCTTTTAGTGCTTCCTTCAGTCTTTTAGACTCACGGGACATTGGCAACTGTGATATGCCCAAAAGTTATCCATCCAGTGCATTTAAAAATAAAAAAATCAATACAGTATTTTCTGGGATTTGCTTGGAATTGCAGGTGTATTTGTTCTTATCCCCAGCATGTGGTCCTGTTGTGAGCGGGAGTGCATTGACAGTGTGACAGCGGGTTTGACAACAGTTGTTAGGAGTTGGTTTGGGCCCCACATTCATTTTTTGTTTGAAAATTTTAAAAAATTGTTTTGTATCATTTTTTTGCTGGGTGGAGAATACTAATGATTTCAATACTCCTTTTTCGTTGAGCATGTGTTCAGTGAATTAAAGCAGACTTCACTTGCATGGACCTTTCACATAACAGTAAAGGACCGAAAAACACTGAGGAAAAGTGGCAAGTGTAATTCTAAAACTACACAAATTAGCAAGAGGGATTCAGAGAAGGTACATGGTTTGAAACTACTTTTCAAACATTTGATTAGATTTCGAGTTGATGGTGATTGAATCTTTATTTTCCAGCACATACAGGACTTGTTTAGATTTGGAATTGCAACTTTGTGATGTCATCACAAATTTATTTTTCTGCTGTACTATCTTTTAAATAATATTTTATTTGCTCTGCACTCTTCAAACCACAGTGGGATTGGAATTTACCATTTGTCTACCTGGTTTGAGAAAAGTGTGTGTGGTTTTTTTTGTTTGTTTTGTTTTTAAATCCACACAAGGATATAGTACAGCACCATGAAAAATGTGTTATCCACATCAAGAAGTAGCTATCGTTTGCTGTTATTAATTGGAACACTTATAGCAAATAGAAAATATCAGAATATGGTATGCCACTTTTGTAGCTTCATAATCTATTTGGGCATCTAATAGTATAATATGTGTTTTACCACAATTAAAACTCAAGTCATGTGCAATAGATAAAGTTGTAGACACAAATCTTCACATTTAAGTCATCTTTCTAATACAGAAGGGCTATTTTACATTTTCTTGTCAATTTATGTATACTGTTAATTGACATTTAAGCATTAAATTATGGTATGCTAACAGCTTAAGGAAATAAGTTTACCATTTCTGAAGCTTCACAATAGAGAGAATTGTTGTCTGAGTGTCTAGGATCACAGACGGAGGCTATGTCTATACTGATGGTGGCAGAGTGGAAGCCGTCAGTGCACTCTTCTGTGTTCGATTGAGCACATCTTAACAGACCGCTCAATTGAACATGGAACCGAAGCTGGAACTCCAGCTCTGTAACTGGAGTAGCACTACGCTGACCGGTCAGCTTAGTGCAATATGTAGGGGGTAGTTAAGAAGTTGGTGGGAGAAATACACAAGGTGTTTTACGTACCTTGCATATCTCCCATCGACTGCCTCCGAAAAGCGTGGCAAGTGTAGACTAGGGCTGAGACATTGTTTAAGCTACTAACCACTCAGTGCCTCAGTTTCCCCATTCCTTAAACTGGGAATGTTCTGAGGTTAGTATTTTAAAATGTTTTGAGATCTTTTAGATTTAAAAACACACAAAAAGATGCCTATCCAGTGCTCTCAATGCTCTAGCATAATTAATAACATTAAACCCAGCGCTGTCCCCTGGGGGGAGCGGGGCCCAGGGTCAACTGGCCTACGTGGGGCCCCGCCCTCCCCCTGTGCTGGAGGGCAGGTGGGCAGCTCCACCCCCACAGGGAGCCAGCCTGAGCGGGGAGGTTGAGGCTGCTGGCAGGGAGCCGGCTCTGGGCCCGGCCCCGGAAGCGGGGGCTGCCAGTGGAGGGAGCCGGCCGCAGCTGGGAATCCAGGCTGCTGCGGCCGGTGCCCCAGCCGGGGACCCAAGGCCACCGCCAAGGGCTGGCCCTGGCCGCATGGGGCAGGTTGCAGCAGCCCGGCCCAGAGGTGGGCCCCGGCCACCTGCTCTGCCCCAGGGGCGGGGAGGGCTAGCCCAGAGGCTGAGCTTAGCGCTCCTAGCCCGCGGAGCAGGGAAGAGTGTGGCAGTGGGGGGTCCGGGGCGATTGCCCTATTCGCCCCCTCCCAGCGACGGCCCTGATTAAACCCCAGCAATATTAAAGTACCCTTTTCACAGGAATCCAGACACCTAGAGTACTCCTTTCTACCCCTTCATCATTATTGGAAGTATTTTCTCCAAAAATTCTAATGAACAGATGTTTTTTGCACAATGCATGGAAGAGCATCACCATCACTACATTGGGAAGGAGGTCTTCATAGTCAAGGAGGCTCTTCCAGCTTCCCCTCTTTTTTTCATAATAAGGAAGGGTTTAGCTTTGATTGCAGTTGTGGTAGGACGGCATGGGGTTCTGGTATGCCAGTCCCAAGCCATTTTGTTAAATTAACCAATATCTTCACCTAGAGACCAGCGGGCAGCTCCTGCGGATCCCAGTGAGATGCCCCTCTGAATAAATGAGCTGCTATGTTCTGCACCAGCTTCAGTGTCTGGTTCTAAGGTATAGCTTCATGCAGCGTGCATTGTAGTAATGCAAGATTAGACTAAAGGTTTAATGGAACTACAAAATTTGAATGAAATCTTAAAATGCTGTTTTAAGTAGCTGAATTACTGTACTTGTGAAATTGTTTGTTGTTTTTAATTATGTTTGCTGACAAAGGTAAAACTATGCTGTCCACTTACCCTCTTGCTTCCATCTTGCATATAGATCCACTAGAGCCTATTTGTATCTGTCATAAGGAGAGAATGCAAACAATGATTTTTCTATATTTTGGCCATGTGTTTCTTGCCCGTTTTGGCCTCCACACCCAGAAGGAAAAATTATTGTTATGATTTTTCTGTGTTTTTTAAATGGCTGCGTTTGGGCCTGGTTATGTTGTAACTGTATTAAAACATACATTTGTGTGAATGGTGTCGGTGTTTTATAAAACCAAATATTTTACACAGCCCATGATTCTGTAGTCTCTGAAAACCTATTATACATGATAGATTCTAATGATGTTAAAACTGAATATTAACTTTGCTTCTGTAATTAATATGACCTTGCACTGAGCCAAAGATAAAAGTATGCATTTTTTGCGGTACATTTATAGGGTACATCATGATTTAAACATTGTAATTGTGTTGATCTCAGGATATTAGAGAGACATGGTAGGTGAGGTAATATCTTTTATTGGATCAACTTCATCCAGAACCAGTCTCTTGGCCTGGGCTAGAAAGCTTAGTCCTATCTACAATGTAGACATACCCTCTGTGCCTGAAACCCCTTTTTGTATTTCATCTGCACTCTTGGCATTTTCCTGCAAGCCTCTCCTCAAAACACACTTTACAGGACCTACACAAATCCTCTTCTCTGGTGGTCTCATCAGAATTAGAATTCAAGACGACTGACAGGTTGAAAAATTGATCTAAAATCAGTGAGATAGAGTTCAATGAAGATAAATGCAAAGTACTTCACTTAGGAAGGAAAAATCAAGTGGGGGAAATAACTGGGTAGGTGATAAAAAGGATATGAGTTTTATAATGGATCACAAATTGAATACGAGTCAACAATGTGATGCAGTTGCAATAAAAGCTAGTATCATTTGGGGTATACTAACAGAAGTGTTGTAGGTAAGACATGCAAGATAATTGGCTTCCTCTGACTGGCACAGGAAAGGCCTCAGCTGGAGTATTGTGTCCAATTCTGAGTGCCACACTTTAGGAAAAATATGGACAAATTGGAAGAAGCCCCCAGAAGAGTAATAACAATGATAGACGTTTTAGAAAACCTGACCTATAGGAAAGGTTTATAAACAGATGCATTTTTAGCTTTGAGAGAAGAAGGCTGTTATCAGGTCCCCTCCATTCCTCCCAGTATATTGAGGGTTGTTATAAAGAAGAGGGTGATCAATTGTTCTTCATATACACAGAAGGTAGGACAAGTAATAATAGACTCTGCAGGAAGGGAGATTTGGGTGAGTAATTAGGAAAAACTTCCTTAATATACAGGTAATCAAGCTCTGGAATAAGCTTCCAGTGGAGACTGGAATCCCCATTAAAGATTTTTACAACATCTGTCAGGGACGGTATGGGTTTACTTGGTTCTGTCTCAATGCTGAGGGCTGGACTTGATGATTACATGAGGTCTCTTCCAACCCTACATTTCTGTTTTTGTCTGTACTCTTACAGTAGTGCCTGTGACAACAATTACTGCTGTGTGAATATGTATAGGATTGGCTTCTTGCATTTCCTTACGCAGTAGTGTAGGCCTGCCCTAAGCCACTATAACTTGGGTGTGAAAAAGACACCCCCTGAGAGATGCAAGTTACAGCAACCTAAGTGCTGTCTGTACCAACACTATGTTGGTAGGAGAGGCTTTCCCACCACCAAAGCTTCCACTTCTTGTGGAAGTGGTGTAATTATGCCGATGGAAGACCATTCTGTTGGCACAGAGCGTCTTCACCAGACGAACTATGGCGGCACAGCTGCATCAGTGTAGCATTTCTAGTGTAGACCTGCATTTAGTGTTTGTTCGCATCTTTAACAGATCTAGATTGAAAGACTTAGTTCTTTTACATTATTTTTGCAGCATCACAAATATACAGGATACTTTCAGGACAAAAAAAGATGAATTCTATGCCCAAAGACCCTTACAGTCTACTTTTTATGCTTGTTACTTTTTCGATTTGTAAAATTATATAATTGAGACATGACTAGTTTTAAAGGAGAATAGCCAACTTGGTCAATTTTAAAGTTAAAAATAGTTTGATACTATACCTGCTCTTGTCCACTTTTGGTTTCACAGTTAATTTTCCTGATTTATTTTTTGTCTTGATTTTTGTTCTCAAGTTGCAATGTTGCAGACTCATTGTGCAGTGGGAAACAATATTGTACATAGGCTGGTATCAAACAAAAACTGAAATTTAGGTACAGTAGTTTTAGGGTTAAAAACAGGTAGAAGTGTGATATAAGTTGACACTGATCTTGTAAAACTAAATTTTCCTAGTGGAAAGTTCTAAGAGTTTTACTGTGAGGAAAAAGCTTCCTCATTAAGAACGTAAGAATCACTGGGTGTTGTGTGAAGAAATACTTCCTTTTGTTTGTTTTAAACCTGCTGCCTATTAATTTCATTTGGTGGTGAGCCTTAGTTTTTGTATTATGAGGTGTAAATAACCTTTTCTTATTTACTTTCTCCACATCTCAGTCATGATTTTGTAGACCTCTATCATATGCCACTTCAGTGGTCTCTTTTCCAAGCTGAAAAGTCCAAGTCGTGTTACTCTTCATATGGAAGCTTTTCCATACCCCTAATCATTTCAGTTGCCTCTTTCTGTACCTTTTCCAATTTCAATGTATCTTTTAAAGATGAGATGACCACATCTGCACATAGTATTGAAGACGTGGATGTACCAGGGATTTATAAAGAAGCAACATGATTATTTCTTTCTTATCTTGTTCTCTCTCTTATTGCTAAGCAGTCTTAATAAAAAGGTTTTTTCCACTGTTAATGACATTGAATAGTGTCTAGTTGATCATCTGAAAGGAGATGTCTGCTACTTAGATTTAGAAGTTTACATCCATAAAATGCACACAGTTTCACAAATGGAGACACAATCTTGGTAATCATATTTAAAAGTGAGCAAACTAGAGGATCATGAAGAAGAAACTACAGCACTGTTGTGTGCATAATTAACATTCTTTTAATATAAAGTAAAACCTTAAATGGTTAAACTTCAGGTTAGGTCAGCTCTGAATTCACAGCATTGTTTCGCTGTTCTCACCCTCAGAAACTTAAATTACTTCCTTTCAGCAGTTTAGATAAATATGTAACTTCATATCCGTCTTGGTGAGCATTGTTACCAATACTGATTTCTGCCATTTAGTTTTCAGTTTTGTCTAAGGTCTTCTCCAAATATCTCTGGTGACAGGTCATTTGAAAAAGCAGAAGGTTGATTTATTTTTTGTACTTTTCGAGGGGTGGTTAGTAGAAGCACAGATGCCTCAAGCTCTATTCTGTCTTTTAGAAGACTTCCTTCTATCAATTCTTGGGCCGGAGAATAAATTAAGAGATTGTACTTTATTTTAACATGTAAAAAATTGTATTCATTAGAGTAAGTTCAGTTTAGGGAGTCTGAGCACAGTAAATATCTGCTTTCAGAGTTTTAAGATGTTCTTGGAACAACTCATTTAATACAATATTGATCTCAAAACAGGGGTGCATAGGAATTTAAATGCTATGCTTTTGAAGGGGCATGTTCTGTGTTCTTTATCCCAGTTTGAACCCTGTTGGAGCTGGCAGCCCCCCATCCCCCACTGGGGTCCCGGGGGAGCATGTGTCCCTTCCTTAAAACTAGTTTTGTATATTTCTGTGTGTCTGTTAAGGTTAGTGATACCAGACTGGAGATGAGACTTCTTCATTCCTGGTTGCAGAGGGAACATTATGGTGATGATACTTTCTGAAATCAAGGAGTGCACGAAAGACCAACCCTCATAATGCAAGGTGGGGGATTAGGGGATTTCTTTTTGGAATTGCATTCATGTTCTAGCCCAGCGGTTGTCAACCACTGTGTCAGGACACATTACTGTGTTGCCATAGAACGGTAATTGTGTCCCAGAGAGATGGCTGGATTTGGCTTGGGCAGGTGGGCTGGTGTGTTCTGTAGAGTTGTGACACACTGCCCAGTGTGCAGTGACCCGTAAAAGGTTGAGAATCCTTGCTGTAACCTGTTGTGAATGCTTCCAAAACGGTCTGTACACTCATCTGTGTCCATTCTGACAATTTAAAGCACAGACAAAGTTACGAATACATTTATCGAAAGAGATGTTAAATTGGCCAGCAAAGTTTCAGACTGATTAATTATATGGTGTGATTACTGTGGTGGGATAAACTAACTAACTTTCCTTTCTGGAAGTTACTCCCGTTGAACAGGAATTTTAATTTTTTTTTTAAAATTATAATTTAAATTGAATCACCTCAGGCTGAAGAATCTTTGAGTCTCAGTTAAGTTTTTATAACCCACATTGGTTGCTGTAATCAACAAGTGAGTTTTTGCTTTTAGCTGCTGACTGACTTTGTTTCTGTGGAAACGGAGGTTAGATTGGTGAAAGTAAGGTCAGGGAAGGTTTCTTAAACTTATTTTCTATAATTTAGCACAATTTCCACAGAAGCAAGATAGAAACTCCCACTCTGTTTTAGTTCTAAAAGGGTACATCAGTGTGGTTCTTAATTTTTAAATCTTTAGAGTAGGTAATAAATGTCGCCATTTTGTTTCAGTCCATGGCTTTTATATTATCTTTTTTAAAATTACAGTGGAGGACAATAAAGTGATATCATGCTAAAGTAGTTGATGATTAGTAGAGCCCTACATGGATACAAAATTTGTATCTGCATCTGATCTGCAAACATGGTCCACAGTTATAAAGCAGATGGATATTTGTAGGGCTCTAATGATTACTTAGAGACCTTGAGTTTTTAATAGTGCCTTTCATTGAAGAAGAATCTAAGACTCTTGTGCACACGGGCATCACTTTATCTATTACTGAATGTTCTGGAGTGAAATACTGCTTCTGTTTAACAATGTACAACGGTGCATAATTTAGGACAGGAAGTGAACAATACTATAGCTAATTAAAATCTATAAGAAAATCTAGGCAGGCAGAACTTGGTTTTCCAGATTAAAATAAGATCAGAACATAATGAGCCTATATAGATTTGTTATTACATCGGTAGTATATAATATAGTACAAATGAATTATCTAAATAATAAGATTGCAGAATTGTCACACTCCGAAGCTTACAATGTTTGAATCGCTGTGAAGTGATGGAAATCACTACAAGCATAGTTGAGAGTTCTTTGTTCAGAATATCTCCAGCTTCTATTGTTACAGGGATTCATGGTCTTTTATTGTCCAATTAAGTTCTCGGCCATTTTCTGCTTTTTTCTCTTTTAACACTTTCTGAATTGCACCCATACAACAGCATGAGTTTTCAACTAGTTAACTATGCTACACAGCTTAATAGAGTTTAAGATTTAGAATTAGCTGTTGAAAGAGTTTAACTATAATCTACAGGGTATTTAATTGCTCTTTATCAACCGTATTGTTAGCCTTGCCAGTTTAGTATACCCTTTGAAAAAAATTAATGAAGTATTCTTTAAATTGGTGATCACTTCTTGCAGAAAATGTCAAGTGAGTTAGTGAAGAGAGTTCCTGCAAGATGCCAAGTATGAAATTTAAGTGGTTAATAGAGACTTTATATTGCATCATCATCTAGATAAGTTGCATAGAAAATGTTCCAGTACATTAACTTCTGGTTTAATTTCTTTGACATACCATTAATTGGACTGAAGAATTGAAATTGTGGTTTATAAGAGGTGCTCTTGTTTTTGTGGATGTAGGTCTTGTTACTCTTTTAATGAATTTAGCATTTCTATATCCTTAACTGTGTTTATAATAGAAATCCAAGCTGGATGGTCCTTGATTCTTAGGCTGGAACGTTATTATTGGAAATATAGTTGGTAATTATGATCTGGACTTTTAACACCTAGTAGGTATGAAGTGGTAAGTTGATAGATCTTCACATCTATGTAAATTATCGACTGTTTACTAAATAAGTGTCCTTGGCATATGTTAGTAAAATGAGTGCAGTATTGCTAAGGCATTTTACTCTTTTACAAGTGTTTGCTTTGTTCATTGGCTGTTAATTATGTTTTTAGGACTGTGGTTTTTAACACTTTCTGAGCACTGATTGTATTATTAATGAAGAAGTTGGTTGTAAGTGAATATTTCAAATGCTTGGTAGAATTCTCTACTGTTTCTATGGAAAGACAACAGAATGTACTGTGTCCATTTCTTCTTGTATGTCAATTTTCATATGTATATTTAAGCAAACACTTTGCCTGTTGTACAGATACTTGTACTTGTTCTTCCTTTTCAGAACCATGTCTAAAGAATTTTGATTAACTTGTGAAGACTTTCATATATTCAATTTGGAGGCTAGAAAAGTAACATTCTACAATCTAAAAAGAGTTTTATTAATTAATAACAGAATTCCAGTCAGTTATGAGACAACAGCAAATTGCCATTGACCTGCTAATGATGTGGAAGAACTGTTAATTGTTTTGGTGGCATATTTAAGGAATTGAGAATTGCTGAACCATTTCTCATATTTACTAGTCTTTATTCCATATTGTGATATTGGCCTGTGAATACAATGCACTAATTTACATTTTGGAAATTTCAAGAATCTTGAGATGTGTTTCTGCTTCATGCCTTTAACATGGGTTTAAGAAACTTTAAGTGGATAGTTCCATCTTTCTGGGTCAATTTTGCTTTGAATCGAATTAATATTTAATACCTTTTTCTCCTTTACTTTAGCATTAAATAAAGTAGATTTTTAAATTGGCCTTTCTTGCTGAAAATGTTGAGTTCATTCTTGCTCTGCAGACATACTAGTGTTGTGGTTTTCCATATGAGTAAAAAGCTTCTATAGATCATTCTACTTTATTGTAAAAGCCAAATGCATTGATAGTCAAAATGCTTTAAATTTTTAATATGTTGTAGTATTAAATCTATTTATTTTCATTTGAAACTGTCAGTTGACAGATTGCAGCTAGCTTGCTAAACTCATTTCATACATTTAATTATGTTGATTCTTTTTACATTAATGTTTTATTTTATTCAGTTTAAGGCTGTCGTAAAAACACTGCATGAACGTGGGGGCGGGAGGGAAAAGTAACTTTCAGTTTTCAGTGTTTTTAAAGATGTAGATTTGGTCTGATCTTAATCATTCTAGAAGATGAGCTCTTGACAGTTTTTCCAAATCAACTTGCGTTTATAGCTTTGGTATGTTAATTTTCTAAGGATTAAAAATGAAGGAAAACCCACCCCGCCCCTCAAATTCCAGCTGTGGCCTCTAGCTCCCAGAGGCGTGTGGACAGGGTAAGGGTGGCACATGGACCAAAAAATTTGGGGACCTTTGATCTATGGTAATAGCTTCAGTGCTTTTGCTGCTGCTCATGTTTTTGTCAAGCACTAGCACAGTGAAATCTACATAAATCTAGGCAATTTGTAAACTGCCCACAAGGCTCTGAATAGTTCATTTAATTTTTAAATTTTTAAAAAGTTTTTTCCAATCAATTTTTTTTTCACTTTGACAAAAACTTGAGATGCCAACGTTGTTTGTTTCCTTTTTTATTCTCACTTTCTGTCCCCCCTTTTTTCCCTTCCCCCAGAAGAGTGGGATGTGGGGGAAATTTTACAAGGTTTAAAATAAGTAACAAACCTCGTTTCCCTGTCCCCGCTTCTCTGGTAGAATAATGTTAGCCCTCTACACTGACAGTGAAGTTCAATATAATGCTACTTTGACTTTCTGCAGCCTCCGTCTCCAGTGTCAGAGCAGTAAATTAAAAAAAAAAAAAAAAAAAAAGTTGTAATTGGACCTGCTAACACTATACTTGCATATGGCATAGCACTGAGGTCGAAATCTACAATTTGAATTTAGGTCCATGTAGCCAGAGAGCAGCTTTTCCGGTTTTTCTAGTGTATGCTGCACTATAGCAGCATAGCTCCTCCTTTTCCTGCAGCCTTGGAAAGTTTTCACTTAATTCCTCTCTCTGCATGCAGCACTGTGCCTCTCTGCTGTGCCTGCGGCAGCGAAACAGCAAGGAAAGCTTTTCTGGCTTTTTTTTCCTTTGGAGAAGAGGGGAGGAGGCGTGAGAAGAGGACGACTGACTCCCCGTGAGCCCCTGTGCCGAGTACCCACAGTGCAATGTCTTTGAGGAAGTAATGTGAGCAGTGGAGGCGCAAGACCCTGAGCAAACAATTTGGTGTGATCACTCACCTTTGCCTTCTGTAATTAGATAGCCTAAAATCAAATTACAATCCCATCCCAAGTGTAGACAAGCCCTTAGTGTGGGTTTTCTCACTTCCCCTTTTCTCCCATTGCAATGAGGAAAGCAAAGAAAATAAAGTGGGAATTTTCCAACTAATTGGAAAGGAAACAAGTTTAAAAAAAAAACACCCAACAACCCAAGTTCTTGCAAAAAGCTTTAGTTGATGAAAATATTTGTCAAGTTTTGACCAGTCCTATTTTTGAGTAGCAGTGAAACTTAAGGGTTGTCAAAATGAATGTTTGAGAGTTGCAGCAAGCTAGGGTGTAAATCTGCTCAGCACTAGTTTGCCAGGCCCTAAGGCTATATTTACACTGGCAAGTTAGTTCTAATTAAGGAGGCTTAATTTGAACTAACTAAAGCCATGGCTACACTAGGCTTTAGTTAGTTCGAATTAAGGGCTTCCTTAATTTGAACTAATAAATTCGACTAGGGTATTCGAACTAAAGGGTTAATTCGAGCTAATTAGTTCGAATTAGCCACTGTGGCCATGTTAATTCAAACTAATTTCTTAGTTCGAACTAACTGGCCATTGAAATGAATGGGGATCACTAAGTTGAACTGAGCAAGTGCCATGAATGGCACTTGCTTAGTTCGAACTAAGCTAATTCAAACCAACTAAAATTAGTTCGAATTAGTTAGTTCAAACTAACTAATTCAAACTAATTTTAGCAAGTGTAGACATAGCCTAAGTTTCTATGTGGACCTAAAACAGCGAGAGTCCTGTGGCACCTTAAAGATTAACAAATTTCTTCAGGCATAAGCTTTTGTGGGCTGCAAGCCACTTTGTCAGATGCAAATGACAAATGCGTCTAACAAAGTGGGTTGCAGCCCATGAAAACTTATGCCTGAAGAAATTTGTTAGTTTTAAGGTACCACAGGGCTCCTGTTGTTTTTGCTGTATATAGAGTAACACGGCTACCCCTCTGGAACTATGTGGACTTAGCTGCCATGCACTAGAAGTTCTTCTTTTGCACTTTAATCTACTTCACTTTGAAAAAGGAATAAAGAGCATTATAAAACTTTTAATGTATGGCAACAGGGTCCGCACATATCCTTAGCATGGACTGGCTAGTGTGGGTAGATTTACACCCTACCTTGCTGCAAATTTAGTGTTCGTGTAGGCAAGCCCTAACTAGTTTGTCAGCTTTACACTGTTACTGTTTCCAAAAAGCTGGGAGTAGTGGCCTAGGCACTCCTAAATCTCACAAGCTCAGTATGGTTGGCTGTAAACTTCAGTGCTTCAGTAACATTCTAAAGACTAGAAATTCGTCATTAATATCTACATCACTTCTCAAAGTTGTTAGTGATTGTGATGTCTGTGTTGGACCATACAGATTTGCCTAAGGTGTGCATAAATGTTAAATCATTAAAAAATGCAATTGTCAAATTTCAAAAACACTCAACGGCATTAGTTTTTTATTAGAGTAATAGATTATGTCAAATTTTGAATTTGTCAGATTGATTGAGTTATTTTAAGGTAAAAATATTGTAATATCTTTGAAACCATGAAGAAATGAAAAGTCTATTTTATGACTTATGTCCAGTTTACTTTCTTGCTGTGCTATAAATGTTCTGTTGGTAATGAAATGCCCCGAATGGCTGGTCCACTGCTACTACCAGGTGCTCTGTTACCTCAGATGATAGGGTTCTGTGCTGTGGCTGTAAAGAGTCCAGCCCTGCTGACAACACTTTTTAGAATCATTATTGGTCCATACAGTGAAATTATTTTGTTTACTTTTTTAAAAAAAACAAGAGCTTTATGTAAAAATAAATCTTACGTTTTCATAGTCAAACACTCAGAAGTTATAAAATGCTAGAATTAAGGTTGCCTGTGCATCCTTAATTTGGCCTGCTTGCTCATATGCATTATGAGGCAACCTTTAGGTCCAGGATTACATATTTTTTTCCATGGGTCCCTGCCTCATTCATTGCACAGGATGGTATTAGGGGAGCACATCAGGCTTCTGTACTGAAGGAGACTATAGTCTGTAGGACCAGTGACTTAGGCCTGGTCCATACTATACTTTTTTTTGACCAAAGACAGTGTTTTTGACAAAACAGTGCTGGTGTACGCATGGCAATCATCTCTCCCAGCCCACCCTCTCCCCCACCATTTTTTTTCAACAAAATAAAACCACTTTGAGAGGTAAAGAGCTTTTTTCTAATAAATTAAGTTGACAAAATGTCAGTGTAGACACTATGGTTGATATGTTGTGGTAAACAGCCTCCTTTAAGTGTCCTGCAATGTCTGTCCTGACTGCTCTGGCCATCAGCTCTGCAGCCACTTGCCACTCCCCCTTTAAAGTCATGGGAATTTGTGCAACTCCATTTCCTGCTTGATTCATATGAAGAGCTCGCATTTTTCTTCCCAGATGATTAGAATGGCTCCATGCACCAAATACTTTCCTGCTTGGAGCACACCAGAGCTTCTGCATCTCTTTGGCATCTGGAGAGAATCTGCTGTGCGGTTCCAGCTCAACTCCAGCTGAAGGACCTTTTGACATCTACAGCCAGATTTCTTGTGCCATGGTGGAGAAGGGTTGTGAATGGGACATGCTGCACTGCTGAGAAGAAATCAAAAAGCTGTGTGTGGCAGGGTTACCAAAAGGCAGGGAGGCAAACAGTCACTCTGGTGTACAGCCAAATACCTGCCACTAAGGAGGTGAAAGCCATTCTCACTGGAGACCCCACCCAAACCCCAAGACACCCCTGGATATCTCTGTGTGCCAGGGGATAGCAGACATGGGATGTGACCCTGATTAAGTCGTTGACAATTAGGTAGAGTTGGATGAGTAGCCAGACCTGGGGGCCAGGTCACTTGGTGATGTGGGCAGTCAGGATCTCTTGGCAACCCCAGAGGGTTCCATTCAGTCCCTGCTCTGAAGCTCTGGTGTGCAGGATGCAGGAGAAGGAAGCTCTGGGAAATGGTTTTCAGAGCTGATGCTGCTTGTTTATAGTATTTTTAGATGCCTAGACATGCCTCAGTTTCCCTCTGGATGTTGGATTGCCACCCAGTAGGTGAAAAACACTATACCTGGAACAGTGCAGGAGGCAGGTGTCATTTTGCTATCTGGGAGGTGGGGGGAATATAGCAATTAAAGAATTGATTTTAAAAAGAGCCAGATCAATAGCAGGTATGGCTATACTACAGTTGTTAACCCATGGCTGGCAAGACAAACATGTCCCACTGATTTGACCTATCAACACCAAACATAGAAAGCCCCAGGAGGTGGGACTTTGGAAACTGAGTTTGTCCAATGACTGGAAGAAGGGTTTTTTGGAGGAACTCATGAGCGTGGACTGCGGGAGAAGAGAGAGAATCACTGATGGAGTCCATCACAACTTGGCTGGTCCATCAGGTTACTAGTTTTAAATGAATGTATTATGGCTTAACTTCTATCTCACTTTAATCTAAGAATGTTCAGTTTCTGTAGGAGAGGTGACTAATAAATGGCTACCTTGTTTTGGAAAGGCTGCTGATGTGGCCATAAATACTCACTGAAAGCATTGTGCCCTGAGGTGTGACAGTACAGGCTTCTGCGACTCTGGTTTAGCTGGATTTGCTGCAAGGAGCCATGGAGATTTGGCCTTCAGCACCAGCTAGCCCTGTTTTGGGATCTGATAGGCCCTGGGCCTGTTTCTGTGTAGCTGTGTGGGACCATGGGGCAAGGCCCACTAAAGAGTTACTCCCAAGAAACTGACTACAGGCTGTGGCAGAGACTTGTCTCTGAGAATTTAGAGATGCCCTGAGGTTGTGCCAGCTACCTTAATTCTGGCATTTCTTAACTTTGGAGTTATTTTAACATTATTTTAACACTTTTGGTATATTATATAATGATCCACTGGATTGGAAAAAGAAAAAAATTGAGATTCATGCAGTAGACTAAATCAGATTGTCTCTAAATTGATGTGATATTAATTGCATTGTTGAAAGAATAGCAATTCCATCAGAAGGGCTGACAGATTGCCTTGCGTTCTCCAGGTTAGTCATCGTTAAAATCTCATACGGCATTTCTGTTTTCCAAGAGCTGTTATTTAGCATGAACTAAGTAAGTGAAATATAACTTGTTCTTAAATTGACCTTAAAACCAGGTCTGAAATAAGGTAACCTCATGTTCTGTATTCAGTGAATCAATGAATTCATTAAGGTTATGAATGAGATCAGTGACCCCTAAATCTGCATCTAGGAGATGCATATGGTGAAGCCCTGGATAGTAGATGTCATGCAAAGCACGTATTAGCTTTCACTAATTATTCAGGAGGAAAACTTTTTGAGAGAGCCCCAGAGTACCGTAGTAGAGAATTCAGAAAAAGCAAAACATCCTTTATCAGCTGCAAAATAAAAAAGAGGCTTAAAGCCTTGTAATAATAACAGACATTACTTTCATATAGGTATGCCAGACATAAGCAGGGTTTTTTTGTTTTTGTTTTTTTAAAATCCTGTATTATTTACCTTGTCCTAAAAGAAGGGACACTGGTAGGTAGTTCCTCGGTGAACTTTTTGTGTTCTTGAAGTACTGTAAAAAGGGAAGTTGGGCATTGGGCTTTGAAAGGAGATGCTCCAAAGAATAGCAGTCATAAGTGTGCTTTCATTGTGAACATGCATACACCCCTAATTCCAAATTTTTTTTAGTTTGAGACCACAGATTAACACAATTTGTTACCTTAATTCCCTGAAAAAATGGTGTAAACAGTTACTCAAACTAATTTAAGCAAGACGAGTTGTTTTTACATTTTCAGATACCAAGAAGCAAAAAGACATGAGAAACATTCTGTTTTATACGTATATATTTTTAAGCCCCATTGTACTTACTTCTTCCTCTACTAAACCTGAAGACAAAGCATATATTTACATTGCAGTTGAGATATGATTGGCAGCTCAAGTACACATACCTATGCTAACTTTAATTTAGCCATAGCATGTTGACAAATAGCAATGAGGTCATGCTGGCCCAGGCTTCAGTACACGGTAGACACCTGGGTATCCAGAACTCTGGGTGGGCTAATCCAATCCATGCCAAAGGCAGTACTGCTGTGGTTTTGCTAATTTTAGCCATGCTGTCTAGAATAGATTAAGGTAGACGCAGATGTGTTCTTGAGCTGAAATCCCATCTTCAACTGCAGTGTAGACATATTTATTAGTAGTTTCTCAGGTGGAAAATACTGTTGTACTGCTGCAATTTAAAAAAATAAAACAGCTTTATACTGTAACTATAGCATTATCGACTGTAAAATGTTTAAAGTTGTAATGGGATGAACTGTCATATGTGCTTTTGCTAAATTTTCCAGGTTTCACTCCACTCTTCTCTCCTCGCATGTCTTTCTGTATTTAGTGTGGAGTTTTTTTCTTTGTTTACCTTGTATTGTGTTGAGTTTTTTCCCTCTCCTCCCTTCGTCCTCTATCTTCCTTCTTCATGTACTCCTTCTGATCTTTCCCACGTTTGAAAGTTGTACTGGAATAACTGTCAATGAAGGTACTATTTTATTTTATTTTTTTTAAAACCATCATAGGTTTACTGTTATAAACTCTAGTGTGGAGACAGTTATACTGATACAGAAATACCCCTTCCTGTACCAGTATAAGCACCTTTGTATAGGCATAACTGTTTCCATACTTGGTGTTGGGATTTGTTCTGCTTAACTATACTAGTGTAATTAAAGTGGCATAATTTATGTATAGACAACATCTTTTGTCTCTGCCCCTTGTCCACAATCGTATTCTTTCCTTTATACCCCAAGGATTGAAACATGTCTTGACAGTTGTTAATTTGAAAGCTAAAGCCTAAGTGTACGTGCAGAAGTTATACCATTTAAATGAAAATGTTTTTTTTAAACTGATTAAAGCCTGGTCTACACTGCGGGCCTAAGTCGACGGGAGATACGCAATCTGCATGCTGCAGAATGTACGTCTCCAATCATCTTAGTTACTTTGTCTTACCACTGGGTCTTCGCTCATCTACATTGTCTGGCAATGCTCCCCCATTGACGCAGCTTTACTCTACTTGGATGGGTGGAGTTACTGCATTGACAGGAGAGAACTTCTGGGATCGATTGAATGGCTCTACACTGGCCGCTCAGTCAATCCCGGATCAACACAGCATTTTCAGTGATGTCGTGGTCTTAGTTAAACTTAAGCGAAAGAATCTGTGGATGCTCTTATCTTGGCATAAATCAGGCTTTTTTCGCAGTTCAGCTATTGACTCAAGGTAAACAAGAGATCCTTATTTTAAGCAAAGTGAAGTGCCATAAGTTTTTGTATCGCTTTAACTTAATCAGTTTAAAAAAAAATTTAAATGGTGCAACTTGCTTGTGTAGACAAGGCTGAAGCCTACTACTGTGGATGAAATATATCTGCAGAGTTGTGTCTCTAGAGACAATGCGATTTTTCTTTTGCACTAACATGTCTTTTGACCTTCACCAGTAAATCTTTCTCCCCATGTTAATCAACATTTATGCCCCCCTCCCCATAAAATCAGTTCTGAGGATTTCCCTCCATCACATACAGCTCCAATTAATAGAGCCCTGCGCGGATGCAAAAATGTGGATCCGCAACCGACCCATAGCCGAGACATGGAAGCACGTATCTGATCCATAATCTGCATCTCCATGTTTTGTGGGTATCCGCAACCGCACCGCCCCCTCCTTGCAGCAGTTCCGCTCTGCTCGGCTCCTCCTCATTGCACTGTGCTTCTGTTTTGTGTTCCTGCCTCTGTGCTCTGTAATGTAACAACTTAAAAGCAGGGGCTTAGTAAATGTGCGCACACTGTTTTTATTTTAAACAATATTATAGAGAGTCCTAAGGATCCTGTTGCAACCTCTGTTTTCTTCTGGGGCAGCTGCCAGTCAGTTCCTGGATTGTTAGAGAGCAGCAGCTGCCTCACACAGAGCCCGAGGAAGGGGGCAGGGAGGGCGGCACTAGCCAGCAGCTCCCAATACTGTTTGTTCAGAGCCCTGCTGGCCCTGATCATCTGGTTATTCCACCTACTAGAGCCAAGATCAGGTCACTCAATTGTTCAGCATGGGCAAGGTGATTCAGTCAGCTGAGCGATGAGATTGGGAGGCTGGCACCCAGAGAAGGGGGGAAGCAGCAGCCCATCATCAGCTGATGTGCGTGGGCTCTGGCGAGCTAAGTTCAGGAAGCCCGAGAAACAGCTGAGAGGGGAGAGAGTAGCCAACAGCTCCCAGTGTTTTTCAGAGCTTTCACTGGCTCCGATCTGAGCAACTGTTATTCTGCCTGGGCTGGGCTGGGAAGTCTGGGCTGCCACAGTTTCTCAGCTGATCAGTGGGGGTGGGGACTGGCCATTGAAACTGAATACCAGCTCTGACGGGCTGGGCTCTGGGTCTCCCAGTCTGGAGTCAGAGACTGAAGGACAGCTGGGGGTAGGACCCAGGACCCAGATGACCCAGTAAAAGCCCGATGCTGTTCAGAGCCCCAGCTAGTCCAGATCCGAGCAACTCTTATTCTGCCAGGGCTGGCCATGTGAAACTGGGACTGCTGAGATCACTCAGCTGTTTTGGTGCTGACCGGCAGGGGGGACGTGGGAGGGGGAGCAACTGTTACTCTGCTTGGACTGGCCCCTGGATTCGGTGAGGACTGCAGCTGTAACTAATCAGATGTTCTGGGCAGAGCAATGGTGCTCTCTCTGCATGTACAGCGGTGACCGGATAAAAATAGTATCCATACCTGAGCCACAATCCGCAACAACGGGTCTGCGGATATCCGCATTTGCACCTGCAGATGTGGATATCTGCGGGTAAGAAGCAGATATCTGCGGATTTGCAGGGCTCTACCAATTAATTCATCCTTTCTGAGGATAAAGAACTCAATGTTTTTTAATTAAACTACACCCAAAAATAAATTAATTCTGGACTCTCCCTTGTTTGTCAGTAAATGAATCCAAAGGGCCCCCACCTTTCCCTACAAATCAAGGAATTGCTAATCCCCTTTATCCTTTATTCATGACTTTCCTGCTCTTACTATCATGGCCCCATGGGAGGCACTCTGTCTCTGTTTCATTCTTCAATATGGACTGTTACCTTTATCCAAGGTGTGTTGCTGTGCTCTTGTTTTTGTAATTTAGGTTGTGAACTGTGGTAAGGGACTGTTTTACTGTGTTTTTACAGCATCCAGAACTATGTTACATTACCAATTAGAGTCTCAGGATGCCAACGTGGTCAATAACATTAACTTCGGTGCTTCAGCTGGTCTCAGCTGTTGCAGTACAGAGGCAGCACCAGCCTCTTCCTGGTGGGGGAGCTGAGGTGGTCTAGACAGAAAATTGGGAGGGGTGGGGGGGTTATGCTGTTTGGCTAACAGCTGTCTCTCCATGGCTGCCCAGTTCTGAAGGCAGTACTGCAACTAGTGGCATTGGAGATGTAAGGGTGGCAATGTCATACCATGCCACACTTAATTCTGCATAAAGTTTGACCTTAACCCAGTCTGGAGTTACTGCATATTCTCTCATTAAAACTTGCCAAGAGTGACCACTCATGGGAATTAGCAAAAGTGGTCGCTTGTGAGAGGTGGTTTCTCTTCAAAGGGTACAGTATAGTATTGCCACCCTTCCTTCTCCATTGCTGCAGACAGCATTGCCTTCAGAACTGTGTGCCCAGCCAGAAGCCTGGGACTCCAGTTACCCAGCTCTGAAGGCAGAGGAGAGAGTAGCAGTGGCTGCTGGTCAGGCACCTACTTCTGAAGGGAGTAAGAAAATGTGGTTGCTGGTTTTAGATGACAGGTGGCCATTCTTCAGTTTCTTCATCACAGTTAAATTATAAGGGGGATGTTCCAGGGTCTTTGCTAGTGGTTGCTCATGACAAGTGTCAGAAGTCGGCTTTTACTTTACTATGGCCAAGTCTGCATACAAAAGAGAAGATTCTAATCTCCTGGCTGGACATAATTATAGGAAGACTATTTTGCCACCATCATCTGGACCTCCATAAACCAAGAAATAACCACTTGCTTGAAGGAACTGATTCTTAGTTTTTTCAGGCCTTGCAGTGGAATATTTGTCTAATATTTAAACCTATAATCTATGTTGTCTCAGTTTGCTGGTATTATAGCCAAATAGTAGTGAAACTAATTCCCTGCTCCATTTATTTGAAATAAAGAGGTTGAGCCAGTATTAGCTGCTGGATCCATCAAAGAATACTAAAAGAAAGAAGTGACTCAAGGTATGTCTACACTATTTACTTACTGTATGTCTTTACGGGTCTTACTCCATACTCCATGTGCCCTACCATCCACACACACACAACATATGCTTGTTTGCATAGCTGGGGTGATAGGTTAAAGCATATGTTTTGCTTTAGGGTGTTTGTAGAGAGGCTGAAGCTAAAGCATGTCCATCTGAGCTTGTGTCCTCCAATGCCACCCCTGGGCCTGTGTTCTTGGCCTTTGACCTACACCCTTCCATCTTACCTCCTATGCATTGGAAGCTACTTGCTGGTTTATATTTACCTGATCAGTGTTTAACCTTCCATTCCACACAGTCTGCTCAGTTTTCTGCACAGTTTGGTCCAGCTTGAGCAAACAGTATTACAAGATGCCAAAGCTCATGTTGCTAGCTGGCCAGAGGAGCACATAGGAGTTCTGGCAAACCTCTAGTGTGAGTCATGCAAAGAGCATGATTTTAGGAGAAGCACACAAAATGTATACTTGTATGGGAATGTCTTGAAAGAAACAGGTAAAGATGGGGATCAGCCATGTTGGTATCAATGCAGGAAATGCCAGAAGACCCTCTAATGCAAGCTTAAGGATGGCAAAGCAAGCCCAGCAAGTCCTTGTCTATGTGCCTGTACATAGTACTCACTAGTAGCCTGAGCACAGAGCCCACTATCTTGGGTTACAGCCTTCTGAACAGGAGCTGGAATTGGCATGAACCCAGGGAACATCCTAGGGCAGATGGGTTGGGGGTTGCAGGAGCCAGATTTGCAGCTGGTTAAGTGGTGGCTGCCATCTTTATTGCTGTAAAGGTGGGGAACTGTCGGATAAGTGGGAGGAATTTCTGGGTTGTAACCACTAAACTTGTTATGGAGGATATTACATGCAATAGGATAGGGTTAGCTTCAGTTGAGGGCAGGAGCTATACCTTTCCTTAGTTTTCCTTTTACCACATGAGATGCAAGATGATTTCTAGTGTATATATGTGGGGGAGGGTGTCTGCCTTTGGTTCATTATCCAGTCAACTTTTGCCTGAATTTTCCTGCTACTTCTGACTTGCAATACATGAGGGTTTTTTTCATGCAGGAAAAACTCAGTAAAGTTGATGCGATTCCTGATCAATCCAAACTTCCAACAACCGACTTGGTTGACTTACTTTCTCTTTCTTCATTCCTTGAGCTGATGTTCTGTCACTAGGCAAATTTAAAAAAAAAAAAAAAAAAATCTGGAAAATTTGCATCTTCTTCCATGCAGAGGCTTCCAGAAGATAATCCTTCAAGGCTTCCATGGTGTGAAGTAACATTGAAATGAAGACTGGTAACAGGCCCTTTGACTGATTAGTTGAACTCCCTCAACAAGGTCCCCACATTTATAAAAGAAAATTTTTAACATGTGTCTCTGGTCTGGATATGTCTCTAGAAACAGTTCTGAATGTGCCAATGTGCAAAAGATGTAATAGAAGTGTATCATGTCATTAAAATATTAATCTTTTAATCTCTGTCCTTGTCAGGATGTGAAATGTAAAATGTGTGGGGCGTTCTTTTCTCTCTTTCTCCCCCCCCCCCCCCCATGGACAGAAAATATGCTGTTTTACTTTGTTAGGCATTTCCACCTCTGCTGGACCAAGACAGTCATCTTAGACTCTTGGGGTTAGGACTGTTGGCCAACATTGGATAAGAAAAATGTTCAAAGACAATTTGTTTTATGACATGGGGTGCAGGTTAGACAAATGCCTGAGTGGAATAGTTGAGGAAAAAGTACTTTCATATTTCTTTGAACATGATCAAAGGAATAGTGATCCGGACTGGGTACAGCAGCAGGAGCTATTTTAAGTGGCTTTTAACTTTAATGACCAGCAGGCTGCAGACCCCGGAACAATCTACCAGTGCCTGTGGACTCTCATCATGCTACTACATCCTATAGGCAATGCATCCACTTGAAAATTCTGGAGTTTGGTGGAATACAAACAACTCCATGAAATGGAATAAGCATGTATTCCTATTCATTCCACCCTGTACATACAACCTGATCAACCCACTCAACCTGAAGGCAAGAGAACAGGAAGTATGTTTCTGACATCCAGTTCTACTACCAGTGAGACTGTAAAGCTTACACAGTTTTGCACACATTTGAACTTTATTTCACTTCTCACCTTTTTGAAATAGTTATTTGTGTATAGACAGCTGGGATGCCTGCAGTGGTTGTATTTTAATATTTTTGTCTTTGTTAATAAATTGGTTTGATTGTACAGTACAATGGTATGAGTTTGAAAAGGAGGAGTCATGAAGTTGTATCTAAAGCTTTTAATAATGCATCAGATTCTCTTAATGTAAAACCTAATAGCAATTAGCAAATAGCAAATTGATATGTATGCTACTACAGTAACAGTGTAATATTCCTACATCACATTTCCTCATCTACATCACCTGTGATGTAAAGATGTAGCACACAAACATCTTTTATTTCTCTTGTTTGCTTGGACCCAAGCCCAGTTATGACAAGTGCGCTTTGTGGTTGCCTGTAGTGAACCTGAGTAAAGTTTTTGATTCTGTTACACATGATCTTTTTATAGGCAAAGTAGAGTAAATGGTCTAGGTGGAGCTATTGTAAGATGAGTCCATTGCTAGTTTGAAAAACATTCATAGAGAGTAATTATCAGTGACTCAGTCAAGCTGGAAGAGTGGGGTCCTGTGGGGATCGGCCCAGAATCCAGTTCTGTTCAATATCCTCATAAATTATTTAGATAATGGCAGAGAGAGTATAATTATAAAGTTCCTAGATGATGCCTACCTGGGAAGAGTTGCATGTGATTTGGAGGATAGGATTAAAATTCAAAATTATCTGGACAAATGGGAGAAAAGATTTTTAACTAAACAGGATAAAAATCAATAAGGACAAAAGAAAAGTATTCCATTTAGAAAACTTTTCAGTTTAGGAAGGAACTATAATTGCATGCATACGAAATGGGAAATGACTGCTTAGGAAAGAGTACTGCAGAAAGAAATCTGGGAATTATAGTGGATCACAAGCTAAATATGAATAAACAATTAAAAAACTTGTCATGGGTCAGAGGTTAACATCAGAAAGATACAATTGGGGAACAAAACAGTTAGACCCTATGGGTGCGTCTACACTTACAAATTAAGTCGACTTAAGCTTGCTTAAATCGACTTAATTTAATCTGCGTCCGCACTACACTTAAGTCGATTTAAGCAGCTGCTCAAGTCGACTTTATAAAACATCGTTTTAAGTCAACTTTGCTGGCTATGTCGACTTTAGAAAGTTGACTTAGCCAATGTGGATGTGGAGTAGCCCTAAGGTGACTTGGGGGCTTTAGGGCTTCCCCACTGCCCTCCCTGCCAGGATGGCTGGCACAGCCACAGCCTGGCGTGCCCCCCCACAGAGCAGGGCAGAGCCCTGCCCACCCTGCTCCTATGCCCTGCCAGGGTCCCTGTCCCCCTTTGCCCCATTGTACCAAGGTACAATGGGGCAAAGGCTGAGCCCCCGGCACTTGGCAAGGGGTGCCCCCCGTGCCACTGTGGACCTGTCCAAGGTCCCCCTAGCCCCTACAAGTCGACCTAGGCGTCCAGTGTGGGCGCTGTAGGTTGATTTTGTAGGGTCCCCTCAAAGTCGACTTAAAATTTAAGTGTGGACATGCTAAGTCGACTTAGCTAACTCGACCTAAATTCACAAGTGTAATCATAGCCTATGCTATGCCTTATACCTGAAACTAGAATGGCTGTAGTCGAGGAACTCTGATGCCAGATATTGCCAGAGCTGTTTCTCGTTCACGATTTTCATCTGGTTTCAACCAAAAAAGACTGGGTGGTGGTTAGTGGGATTCCCAGCTTCAGCAGTTGATTTCTTGAATGAGGGTTTAGCAGGATCTTTTTTTCAATATTGGTAACCTTCCTCATTGCAGTGAGAAACTGATAATCTAGATCAGTAGTGAAAACAATGTTTCCATGCTAGATTCTATCAGCCAAGAAGAGTAAAGATCTAATTGAGGAGGTAGCCTGAATCGCACATATGTCAGGACTACAGTAACTGGTGCTGGCAAACTTGAGCAGAGAAGACCCTCCTTTTTTCTCTTGAAATGCCCAGTAACCCCATATGTACAATATGTGTAAGTGGACACACCAGTAATATACCTCCATCTTTCATACATGAGAACCTAATAGTTTGGATAACATTTCTGGGTTATCTGCCTATTCATCTATTCCTGAGATACAGCATAGGTTGTCCTTTTTTAAAATTCTGGCTCCTGATGCTGGACGCCTGTCCTTCAAGGACCAAATTCAGTAACAGCAGTTTTGTCTCTGTCTTCTACGTAGAAATCTTTTCTAATCTTTTCATAGTGGACAGAATCCGGAAGCCAACCTTCTAAACTTAAGAGCTGTACCACTGGGAAGCCTTTGTTGGAGGTGGGATCTAACAGTTGCGTGGGGAAGAGGTGGAGCTCTCCCTTAATCTGCTCTTTCAGTAAGGTGGCTGAGTGGCTCATCAAGAGCCATCATTTCACTACCCTTATATTGGCTTTTCAGCATACTCACAGGACTAGCCTAGTTCTTCTGTCCGTATTTAGCAATTAGATGTAGCAGTGGGATCCATGGGAGACAATGGCCATTTTGAAAGATTGCATTTTAACGGAGTGAATCGGTGCCTTTCTTTTTATTAGGAGGTGGCAGTTACTTTGAGAGAGGACAGTTCTTTATTATAGAAGAACATTATTTGTTAGTGTATATGAAAAAAAACTTTTTGATTTATGAGGGTTAACAGTAAAAAAATTATTTGTTTGTTTTATTTATAACCTATTTCACTAGATGTACTGAATCGGGAGGGCAAGAGTGTGGAACCTCCGAGGCAGGTAGGAGATAAAGTAGGGTGTGTGTATAGGGGAGTTTGGTATCTACGAGAAGGCGAATGTAAGATAAGGAGGAAGGGAGCTCTTTTAAGACACCCAAATGTTAACTCGGCCCTGTATTGACATCGTGACCAAAAGTGTGAAATATTAGTCTCCACTTTAACCTAATCTGGTACTACAAACACTGGTATGCATGTGTCATAACTGTATGGCTGTTCATGACATCACTACATACTACCATGTTTAAGGTTAGACAACAGAGTCTTGTGGCACTTTTAAAGACTAACAGATTTATTAATCGCATGAGCTTTCGTGGGAGAAAATCCCACTTCGTCAGACGCTTTGAAGATAGG
>ML685838.1:4566918-4606032 GCA_007922175.1 Pelusios castaneus
TTAATTTCCTCCCACTCTAACTTTCCTATCTTCAAAGCGTCTGACGAAGTGGGATTTTCTCCCACGAAAGCTCATGCGATTAATAAATCTGTTAGTCTTTAAAAGTGCCACAAGACTCTGTTGTCTTTCTACAATAGACTAACACGGCTACCCCTTTGGATGTTTAAGGTTGTTAGGGTGATGAACTACAAATTTCCATACCTTAATATGTATGGATTTCTTTTAAATTTTAACCTTAATTCTGAATTTCCTGGTTTGTAATCCTTGGTTTTTTAATTAATTAGGATATCAATGTAATATTTTTACCCTTAAATTACTGATAGGTATTCAATCTTCACTCCAGTTCAGTATTTTTATCTAGCAGTTATATAAGTGCATGTAGTGATTAATTTTCTCTACTACATTCTGTTAAGCAATAATTATTAGGGCTGTGCACATGCTCCTTGGCAACTGAATGTTTGGTATGCAGTTATATAAGAAGTAGCAGCCTGATCCCGCCCCCCTCCCCTTTAGTCGTTTCCAACGACCTCAGAGAAGCAGTTGCAACAATAAAGTACACTATTCTTTCCCACCTCACTCCCCAAAAAGCACATAACCTGATGAACATGTCAACTCACTCTGACACCGGACTGAGAGTGGCACTGGATTCAGAGTGAAGGAGGGAACTAATGTACAAAATAACAAGCTATTCATTTTTTAACATGTTGAATACCACAATAATCGTGTTAAATACATCAAAAAAAGTCTCTGTCCATTACTTATAGGTAAGTTAGCTGTAATAGTTTCATTGTAAACCGAAGTATTTATTAATTATATTATACTAGTTGCAGTATCTAGTAATTAGCTGTAACTGAAGTTCTAGCATTATGCAGTGTCATGGCTTGATTTGGTTTGCTAGTGTTTCCTGCTTTAGGTTGTTGCAGTCTATCTTACAAGAGCATGCCCCTTGCTGATATTCATACCCAGTGCCATAAGTACCTGGAAGAGCGGCAGTTACTTGAAAAAGACACTGTTTTGTTCCAGTTTTCCTTCCTATGGAAGGAAGGAAAGCATGTGTATTGGCACTGTGAAATGATCTCATGCCAAACCTGGCCAAGTTGACACTGTTTTCAAAGCATCTGCCGAAGTGGGATTTTCTCCCACGGAAGCTCATGCGATACATAAATTTGTTAGTCTTTAAAAGTGCCACAGGACTTTGTTTGTTTTCCCTTAGGGTGAACAACCTGAATGTAAGTTGAATATGGAAAAGCTTGAAGCTGATGGCAACCAGGACATCTGAACAGTTTATAAACCAACCTGTATTTTGAAGAGCCACATGCTTTTCCTGGGGAAAGTAAGCTATGTATTTAGAGATAATAGGCACCATTAGTAGTAATTAAGATGTAATGAATCTGTTGTACACTGGTGTCTTAAATTTTTGAGAATTATCTCTGTCTGCCTCCTTTGATTATTTCTTTTCAACGGTTTGTCTAAATGGAGGAGGTTTTGTAAACAGACCTGTCAGGACTTCGCAAGTGCTAAGGTATGAGAACAAACTTTCCCAGGTCCCAGATGACTTTTTTAGCAACTCTGAGTGAATTTGTCATAGAAGCTCTGATTTGGTTCATACCATTATACATTGCATTACATTTTTGGTAACTCAGTCTAATGCCTATCATGGGATCCTGCAATATTTAATAAAATAGTGTTCCTCAGGATGATTACTTTGAGAGTTGGTAGTGCATTTTCTAACAATGGGGAATCTATCAATTTTAACATATTTGCTTCTGGTAGGGCCTGCCTAAAAAGGTACTGTTTTTGTCCCAAGATCCTAGATCTATACTATCAGGAAGAAAGGAGTATTACTTAGGTAACTGTAATTCTTTTGTCTTGCATATCTTAAGTGTGGACTTTATACAATCTTTTTGAATTATGGCTACTGGTAAGTAACTGTGGGATGTGTGTGGTGTGTGGGTTGTTTTTTTTATTTTTATTTTTTCCCATCAACAAATATAAGGAGAAATGCTCACTGGTCCCATATTGAGTAGTCTCTTCTATAATTATGCTTGTCATATAAGGAACTACATATTTACCCAGTTCATAGTGATTTGGCATAGGTTGAGAAAATAAATATCAGCATAATTTAATCAACATAAGAGCTGAATATTATGAGTTTAGTAATAATACAGTATTGGAATGACACTGGAATATAATAGGACTAATGAGTAGTTATTGGGTTCTTTTTTAAAATAATAGAAAGTTCAGTTTGGTCAGTTCTTAATAACATGCTATAAAATGATCATCTTTTGAATACTTTGTCTAAGGATATTTTTTTGTCTGTCTTATCTCTAAGACTTACATGACTTAGTTTTACCTCTCTTGAATATTAATTATCTGTCTTGGTTATTTAGACTAGCTTTCAAACCCAATTCATTTTTCAGTTTGCTTTTTCTCTACAGAAGGAAGTGTTTGTATATGATAACATTTTCAATCTGTTTATCAGTCTTCATCTGTAACCCAAGTTCTAAAATCTTTTAATAGTTTAACTTTTCTCTCTGAAGGAGTGACAAATTGTGACTTCTATGGAACACTTTCTGCTTACAGAATATCTCCAGAGCCATTTGGTGGGTTGGGACGGTGACATCTTTAGCACTTTCTGTTGTCTGAATCTTTAGATTTTGCTTACTTGGCATCCTTTTGACACTTGGAGACAATTGACTTGAATTAATGACTAACCAGACTTGCATGGAACTGCCAAACTGATTCGCAACCTCCACCCCCTTTCCCCTGGGTAAAAATGCTCACATTGGCATTCTTTTCTAGTGATAAGCAGTGGGCAGATTTATTCTTTGCTTATCTTGCAGTAGTTGAAAACTGGTTCTGCTAATAAAGATATAAGTAATTTAAAAGTGTTCCGTTGGTATGTGCAACCTAGATACAAAACTTAGCATGAGAACTGTAGATCATGTTTCAGTCAAAATATAATGCAAAAATTTGCAACATCTGTTTAATGGAAAAACCTTTTCTATAGTAAATCTGTTGAAGTTCTTCTTGATTTGTGATGGTTTGAAAATTATCCATAATAACCTATATTTAAAAAAAATATGTTATTAGTCTTTAACATGCACATAACTATTGCAAGCATAAAGTAGCTATGATTAGGATTTTCCTTCCTATTGTACTGGAAGCATCTTTTAGAAAGAGAAAATCATGTGGAGATGTCATTTTCCAAATGTACTTAAAAGGCCCTTTAAATTATCAGTTTTATTTAATATGCATTCTGTTCATTTGTATAAAACTAAATATAAACTCATTAGTTAATGTAACAATAATATAAGTAATTTTTGGAAGGATTCCATTGCCTGTGATGGTGGACAGGATTTGTAATAATTTGTTACAGGTATAGTTCTAGTATTCCATTGTACAGACACGTCATGGAGATTCCACTGAACAACCTTGCAACTTCAGTTTTGTACTTCATTTTTGTAGTCAAAACTTTATTCCTAAATAGATTTAAATATCTTTGCGTGTGCGCCCATGTTTTGTTACCCTTCCTCTTTCATGCCCAAGAGGTTGAAGGTAGTCATAGCTAGAGCCCTGGAAATCCGTGGATATCTGCATTATATCTGCGGATATCCACATCCGTGAATACAATACGGATATCTGCAGACCATTTCTTGCAGATGCAGATCGGATGTGGATCCTCATATTTGTATCCACGCAGGGCTCTAGTCATAAGTTGCAAATCACTAAACCACTGATATGACAAAGTAGAGGTATTCTGGCACTGACTTCATCACCTGCCCAGAGGACATGGAGTGGCAGTAGTGGAGGGGACCGTAATACTCTTGACAGAGCAACTCTCTCTTTGGAAGAGATGCACTTCTTTTCTTAAGCCCCAGTTCAGGAACAGTAGACAGTCATTGCTTATTCACCCTTCCTTCTTCCCCTTGGGAGCACAGTGGGAGTCAGGAATTCTGGGGAGGGCAGTATCAGCAGAAAATGAACGGGAACTCCCAAGAACTTCCTTATCAGCCTTGGCCCTATCGGATGCCCTGGGATGTGTAACTTTGTTCATGAAGCTTTCATCTTCAGCCCCTTCCAAAGATAGATTCCCCCTGCCAAAGAGGCAGTATTGATCAGGCCAAGTAGAAGAGCTCAGATCATGGAAAAGTGAGGAAGGAAAATGAGGAAGAGCAACATTTGCAAAAGGAATAACAATTTATCTCTGCTGGGATCTTCTCTAGTAAGGCAGTAAATCCTTCAGCTCCATCAATTGAGTGATTTCAAGATATTTCTGTACCTCGTCAAGTGCATGGTAGAGACAGGGGCAGGAGAACTCTCACAAGTTCCTGGATATCTTGTTCCCTTCAATGGCAGACAGGCTAACTATGTCGCAATAAATGAGAGATTGTTGGAGCTTGCAAAAGATGTATCTCATGCTCCAGTAATGATACCAGCCACATCCAAACATGCTGGCAGGAGGAACAAAGACCCATCCAGAGGGGGTGAGAACTTTTACTCCCACCAAATACCAGGATCGCTTGTAGAAGCTGCTGCCCAAGAAAGGGCAAAGCAGCTGTGGCTTCATATATCCACACCCAGGGAAATACACCCAAAGAAACTACCTCTTTGCATGTAAAGCCTATTCATCCACAAGCCTTCAGGTGCATGTGGCTATTTACCAAATACTTCTAATGAAATATGAGTATTCAAATTGGGGTAAACTATCTTGATTGTGGACATGCTGATAGCCTACACCCACACTTTCCTAGACTCTGCTGGATGTGTCTGACATAGTAGTATATGTACTACTGGCTACACTTGTGGTGATTTAAAGGAAGAAAGTCCCTGGCTTTAGTCTTGGGATTCCAAAAGGGGTCCAGATCATAACTGAAAACTTTTGAGGACAATGAACTTGGAAGTCCTTATTAGTCTTTTAAAATCAATTTCTTAAATGGTTCCAAGGAAACTCTATTTTCTCCGGGGTTGTATTTCCTAGCCCCAAGAAAGCAGCAAGTAAGAAAGAAGTCAGACTTCTTTCAGGCTATCTTTCTGTTCACTGTTATCAGCTTTGGAGGATTTCAAAGGTGTTAAAAGAGAAGCAGAGACTACAATGACAATGACTCTGCACCTCTTCCTTTGGTAATACTCAATCTGTGTCTTCCATCAGGCAGCAGATTTGATGCTAGTGTCGATCCTGGCAGTCTTATGAGGATTACTTCCTACTTCTCCGGCAACTGCACCTTTTATTTTCAGGAAGCTTGGGACTTGGATCATTTTGGACCAGTATGTTCTGGAAATGATAAAAAAGGAGATTCTGTACAATTTTAGTCCACTCTCACCCCATGTCCCCACTTCCCAATTTCTTTTTAGGGATTTGTCTCTTGAGATGCAGTTCAACCAAAAGGATAACTCTCTTCCACATCTTCACTAAGTGGAGGTGTCCTTAGTGTTTAGGGACAGGTGTTTGTATTCTTGCTATATTCTTGTCCTTAAAGAAGCAAGCAGGTTGGCATACCATTCTGGACCTTTGATGTCTGAACCAATTTCAGTTTCAAATTCAGGGTGGCTGCTTTGGCCCCCATAATCCTTTTGAGGTCATCAAGGCTGGTTTGCAGCTCTTGACCTTCAGGATTCCTGTTTCACATATCCATTCACCTGGTCCAGGAAAAGCTTTAGATTTCTTATGAATAGGGGTATCTGACTACCGGTACAAGGTCCTGCCCATTGGTCTTTCCACAGCATTGAGGATATTCACAGGCTCAGTGGTTCTCAACCTTTTGTAGGTTGTGACAAACTTGGTGGTCTATTGAGACCCTACAGGATACCCCATCTCACCCCCCGCAAGCCGAATCCAGCCATATCCCTGGCTCTCCACGACACATTTACCACTGCGTGGCGACACAGTAATGTGTCCTGACACAGTGGTTGAGAATCACTGCACTAGCTGCTTGGCAGTCATGACATCTCATCTAAAAAGACAAAGGATCTTAGTCTACCCATATCTCAGTGCTAAGCTGATCTCAGAAAGATCACTCCAATAGATGCCGACCTCAATTGAAGTAACTTTAAAGCTTTTTTGCCCCACTGGGCTTCAGTTAGATAAAAATCTACACATAGTCTGATTTAAAGCTTAGAGTTAATAGGAGTAGGGTTAGATTTCAAATAATTGAAAGCTTATCTTCCACAAGAGAGGTTCCAAACTATAGCGAACTTCATTAACCAACTTCAAGCTTACCCAATGTTGTCAGTAAGAGCATTCCTTAGGCTATTGCGCCTTATGGCCTCATATCATGAGGCAGTTGCCTCAATTTCACACACATGCTTGAAATCAGTGCACCTAATGTGCAGGCATCACATGGGCAAGATTGTCATGGCCCTGCGAAGTCTTGGCATTAAACTTGTGGAAAGATTCTCTCTAGGGATGGAAGAGAGTACCTTTCTCTGTACCTCCTAATTACCAAAACTCTGGTGACTGACTCCTTGATTCAAGAGTGGGGAGATAATCTAGATCAGTGGGTCTCAACCTTTCTAGACTACCTTGCCCCTTACAGGAGTCTGATTTGTCTTGCATACCCCAACTGTCATCTCACTTAAAAACTACTTGTTTACATAATTAGACATAAAAATACAGGTGTCGCAGCATGCTATTACTGAAAAATTGCTTACTTTCTTTTTTTGTCTGTATAAAATTTCAGTTTTTACTAATTTGAGTAATTCTTTTTATATAACCTGTTATAAGACTAGGCAAATATCTAGATGAGTTGATGTAGCCCTGGAAAACTTCTGCTAATAGTGCTTGTATCTTCATTATTCTGGAGTGAGGCCTCTCCTCTCCTTCTATAGGAGCCTGTTTTAATCTATTAAAGGCTAATCATATCATCCCTCTGTCCCCTCCCCCGGCTGCTCCTGCCTTCACTCTGCTTATTGATGTCCGTTTTCTCCAGGTCTCTAGATTTTGCTTTTCCCTCCTGAATTTATCATGTATACAAGCGTCTATTTCTAGTCAGCATTGAAAAGTTGTATATACAGGTGTTACTTTTAAAATGTAATTTCAGTTAAGAAATTAATTGACCAGAGCAGTGGTTCTCAACCTATTTACTGTTGCGGGCTGCATCCACACCATATATGTACTACCCATATGGCCTGGTCCCCGATATTGATCCATGAGCTAGGCTCGCAGCTGTGTGCTCATTGGGCAGAAAGCCCAGAAGGTAGAGAACCATTGGATTGGAGCATGCAGCCATATTTCCTCTTGTAGTCTTCTTTAATTGGATTTTGAAATTAAGGTGGTAATTTGTATATAAGTTGCATTTTTCACTGATAAATATATTCAAACCAATCTGCAAATAAAAAATGGAAATTCCATTTGATGAGCAGTATGTGCTGAATTCCCTAGTTAACCAGGTAAATGGGACATTCAGATCTTCCAATATGTAAACCTCACAATAATATTTGTTGATGTGCTCTCTGACTCTACTGCATTGTTCTATCTTCTGTGGTATTACAACTAATAGGGAATTCCTATGGAACAGTCAGACAGCCCATAGTGATTCAAATATAGTTATATGACATTCTTTTAGTATATGGTGTGTTTAAAGGTTTTTTTAAGTTTGTCCTTTGGTTTTTAAAATAATAAAATGAAAAATATGCCTAATAATAAAAACATCCACCTGAATCTTCTTAAGATTCAATCACAGTTAGAGGTGCAGGCAGGAGTGGGGAGGAAAAAGCAGCTTTTAATGACCTTGTTGAGTTTTTTTTTGATGGCTATGAAATCACACAATGAAACCTAAATATTTTTATAAATGGTTATATATGATAAATCATTTTTCTCATCAGTGGAGAAATTTAATATTTTCTTGCTGCACTTAACAGCATTTCTATTTTATCTTGAGACTACTTCTAATGTATTGCCATAAACTGTAAAATAAACATGTAAATACAACTATTTGTTTTGAATGCAGAGCAGTTCAACTTTGGTGTAGAGTGCATGAGTTGTGATCCATGAGTACAAGCATTCCAACTAACTTCTCGTACTACCATATATAAACCCTACTGAAAGTATAGTGAATAACAAATGTAACTTTCATCGAGCCATTATATGTTGGTAGACTACTGCTGATGGCTATTGAAAATATTTACCCATTTTTGTCCTTAATGCTGTTTATCTCATACTTTCGCTGCCACTGTCAGTGTACTAGAGTGGAAGTTATGGCGACAGGCAATTGCTAGAAATGCAGATACACAGTAGGAAGCCAAAGTTGCACATGAGTGACTGGAGGTAACAAATTTGGTTGGCCTGATGACGAATATACTATAAATAAAATTATCCAATAAAATATGGCTGTTCCAAATAAAAATTTGACCTCCCCTATGTTTCTTTGTAGTCACTCCAGAAGCTAATTTTATACTTCTTGGATAGTTGTCCCTAAGTGGTCAAAAATGACAAAACTGGCTTAAAAATAATTAAATATGTCTGTTGTATTGGTTTTTAAAATCTGTTATCTGGTTTGAGCCTTTTAGGGTTCACATTTTCAAGTTTTTCTCTAACTAAGAGAGCTAGAACAACTTTAAATGAAAGCTGGAATGCCTGTGTAGTAAGATGACTTCTTAGACCTGATGCTTTAAGACAAATACTAAATATTGCAAGAGTCGCTATAAAAGCTTGAGAGTTGGCATTGGTGCTTTGTGCTGGGATTCTAGAATAGCAAATACATGAGTAACTGTACATTCTTTTCAAAATCCAATGTAATACCTTGCTAGATGAGCAGAATATGAGGAGTTAAATGAAGGAGTTAGCTGAGTATTCAGAATCATATGTTTATACTATGTAGTGACATTTATAAGGAAACTGAGGGAGAAGATCATGTTTCAATCTCTGTTTTCAGTTTTGATGTGCTTATCAGCGCACTTTGGATTTTAAAATACAGTATAACATCTTGTTTGTTGGCAATAAAGTAATTATATTTCACTGGAATAAACCACGAGTTTGGTGATTCCAGGTTGTTGGATGGAAGGCCTTTATGAAGCTTAGTTAATGAATCTTTAAAATGTCCTTTATGGTTGTGATATTGACCACTCTAAGGACATTTCATGACTATTAATACAAGTAAAATATAGTTCATCTTTAGTTAAATTGAAGTGGGTAACTTGTGACTCAATGTGATGAGATACCTAGAAACCAATAGATGTTAATAAAGTATGCTCTCTTCTTGAGATGTCAGATGCAGCACATGAACTTTGTCTTTTTTTAACCAATTTGCTGTAGACATCTTGGGTCTATTATCTTGATACCAGTTGTCAGAGGGTCTGTTCCTCTAAGTCAATTGGGTGGGCTCGGGGCCTAATTTACATGCCAGTAGTGTTGGTATTTTCTGTTTGCATTGGATTTATTAATATGAATGTTTAATCTTGTCTGTTTTTTGTGAACTTTTGATATAAAAATTTTTCACTAATGATGAACAAGTCATAGTTTGAAGCAAAAGGAATTTTGCCAAAATTTGGATGCCTATCAGCAAAAAGAATATTTAAACAGTAAAGCTTGTCTTGAGAAAATTCTATATAAACACTATTTTTAAAAATCCTTAATATCTAGTGATTCAAAATATCACTACCAAGACTTCATTTCCTATCTTGAACAGACTGACTCCTCTTTTCCATTCCTGCTGGGTTTATACAGCCATCTATATGTATTGGTGTAATCTTTCAAAGAGAGTAAGCAACCTGCTGTTTATATTTGGTCTAAATATTGTATTTGTAAATAGCCTAATTGTAGATATTTCATAAAAGTATTATTTTTAAAAAGTTTACAAATAAACTAGGAAAAGTTTTTTTAAATTTTATCTGGAAAAAAGCATACACTAAACAAAGTATTAAGTTTTTCAAACTCTTTGAATTTTGTGTATATTCAAAAGGATGCATATATTTTGCAGAGCAGATGAATACACTTAGTGTGATCACTTTTACATAGCTATTGTTGCAAGGCAAGATCTGAGGAAAAATGAGTAGTGTACCTTATTTCCCTTTGATGTTTGAGATAATAGCTGTTTCTGTCTCTGTGCCTCCTTAGAACACTACAGAAAATATATATTGCCACAAGGGAAGCAATAAAGCATCCTTGATGTCTTCTGTAAACTACCAGCACTTAGACTTCATTAATACATTTTTCTCTTCTCTTTTTTATAAAGAGAATTGCTTTAATTATCTTGCACACCCTGCTTCTTGTAATTAAGATCAAAACATCACTCTTTCTTACTGTAGTTATACTGCATTCAGATTAAGTCTGAAAGAATTTACTTCCATCTGTTTACTTTTTATCAGCTATTTTAATTGTATTCCCAATTAAACTTTGATTTGCATACTGTTAAAGTAGCTATACAGACATTGAAAGTGACAAATATGGTTTGATGGCTTTACAGTGGAGTCTTGATGTATGTAGTTATTACTGTGTAGAGCTGCAGTGTGCTCTGATAAATGTTGTTAGATTTAACTCTGATCTTTTTTTTTGATAGAGAAGAAAATAAAAGGACTTGAAGACTTGAGATATTGTTTTGTTCATTCTCGTGAGCATTGAAAATAATTATTTTCTTTTCAGCTGTGTCAGAGTAGAGGAGCACCATGCTGTTGACATTGATCTATACCACTGTCCCAACTGTGCAGTTCTGTATGGACCATCCCTAAGTAAGTATTGCATGCTGAAACAAAGATCAGTGGTATAAATGACTATGTATATTCTTTTCCCAATCCGAAACTGGAAAAAATTGCTGAGAAGGGCATTCAAAATTTAAGATTATTACTTATTTATGGTTAATTTAAGTTTTTAAAAAAAATAATTTGGCAAGACTAACATAATGCATGAGAGCATATACCTGCCCTTGACAATATTAGCTCACAGCTAGGCGCCAGCAGTTTTATTTTTGGTCGCAAGAGGGCGCTCCTCCATAGCAGAGCTAGGAGCCATGGTGACCTGGCGCCGGGGGTTTGTCGAGCCCTGGCATATACATTAAATTGCAGCACTTATCTGTTTTTTCCTAACTGCCATTATCACATAAAAATGTAAACCACAGCTGATGGTCAAACAGAGAAATTTACTTGAATAGTCAGTGTGACTGGAGTTTGAAGAAAATCAAACTCAGTTGAAAGAGAGATGATGGTGGTGGCTTTTTAAGAGACTTGAGTGTGGGCAAATGATGCTGCATCATTCATTTCACACATCATTTGATATTGGTGAAAACAGCAAGGAAGTGAAAACTGACAAAATCCTGAAGGATCCCATTATAAAAAATGTTGTCAAGTCTCTAATATTTAGAAATTGGGAAGGACTGGAGATTAATTTCTAGCTTCAAACTCCAAAGAAGCCAGCAATTGAAAGAAAAGCTTGACCAGCGCTGTGTCTTCCCTTTCTTCCATGAATAGCAGGCTGCACACAAAGGGCAGTCCAAAGAAATCTGAGCTGCAATTTCAATGGGGATCTATCCTCTTATGTCTTTGCAATTGTTCTCATTCCCTGTCTGCATTCCACTTTTCTGATTTATAAACAAATCCCACAGATCCCTATTTGAGCCCAAATCTCCTAGGAATAGCAAAACACAGATTCATTCAAACACAGAAGCAGCAGAAAGTTCCTCTCCATCCATTCTCTCTCCACTAAATCCATTTGTGGTGTAGATCATAAATGAAAAGATGAAAAACTTCTTCATTCCTTGGTAGACTACTTGCAAACCTCAATGGACAGATTTCCTGAGCAAGTAAAAAAGCAGGGAATTGTTTACTTGCAACTTACAGATAGCACTGCATATCTTTACTAAGAACTGAGCCTGTTAAAAGCACAGGTTACCAGAATAACCTTGAAGAGTTGGACAACACAGACAGAAAGCAAAAATCAGAAGATTCTCTGCCAATTGGTACTGAAAGCAGTTCCTTGATTTCCTCCAAATATTCAATCTCTTCTCTAAGGCAAAGCAAGATGAAAATCAGCTTGGCCTGTTGTCTTCTGGATTCCCATCTTGTAGTGAAATATGGTTCAGACCTGAAAAAGGAAGGACATGTTCTAGCTGCTTCACCCTCCCACGCTCAAGGTAGTCTACAATAGGTCACTTTGTTTTCGCCTGAAGATAAACAAGGATTTCTTGTCATGGATTAGCCAAATTGAATGTATTCAGAGCAGCTGGATTTATTTCAAACATTTTCTCTATGGTTTTATTTCTCTTTGCTATCTCTTCTTGACTGCGTCTTTATGGGTTATAAATTAAGTTGCACAATATCTTTTTTTTAATGAGTTATCTTGGCAATATTTCATCCAAAATTATGCTATTATATGGCCATATCAGATTACACTGGCTATAGTATCATTGCCATGTTTCTTTGGATGGACAGAATTAAGGTAGACATCCTAGTTTCTGCAGCTTTCTGAGGATGGATGTGTAGGGTTCATGTTTAATGACAGGAACATTATATTTTTTTTAATAAATAGGGGAGAGACATCAGGGGTGTTTTCCCTCCACCCCCCACTTCCTGAAACAGGAACTGGGAAGGGAGGGGTTTTAGAGGTGGTCAATCTGTTTTAATATAAAGGCTCATAAATTCATCTTACTGCAGGGTTCACCCATATTCCCTAGAACTTGATTTCTATGTCTAACTTTTAAACTTTGTCAGCATGTCACATAGGAATTTTGATATACAATATATACTTTGTTATGCTCTTTGATTCTTACTACATGATGTATTTTAAATATTTCAGTTCTTTTCCCTTAAAGGGATGACTCTTACATACTGTAAAGTTTGTATAACCTCTTACCCTAGCTTCCTGGGAAACTGGCTCCTATTAAACTTCTATTTGGTCTGTATAAAATGTTCAAAATGCAATACTATGGATCAGTACCTCTTCCTGTAATGTAGTGTGTGGGGATTAAACTTCCTTTTGAGAAATATAAAAGACATTCAAATTCCTGTAAAAAAAAAAAAAAAAAAAAAAAACAACACAAACAAACCAGTAGTATCTTTGGAAGAAAACCGTATATATGCTTTCCTCTTCTGAGCATGTTGAAATTTCACAGAGAGGGGATAAAGCACATTTTTCCTCTTCATTCAGCCCTAAGAGCAGAGAGGTAATGATTTAAAACATTTGAATAATGGATATTAAAAATATTGAATACAGAAGATTAAATCTTCTGTAATACTTTTGTACATAACCTCCTGATTGGTTTTTTTAAAGCGAGCCCTCCTCTTGTTAAGATCTTACTTAGAGAAATATTTTGGGTGGAGTTTTTAATTGCATTTTAAAATCTTACCAGCATCAATCTTTCTATTCCTTCCCTAAACTAATTCCCAGAGGGTGTATGAGAGATTGGGTAACTGATCATTATCTGGATGGTATATGGGTAGCACATCCTAAGAATCCAGCTTTGTCTGACTTTTCTGGAGTATTTCTGATCTGCATGGGTGAGACCAACTGCTCCTCAATTAACAACATTAGATGAGCTTTAAAGGTGTTGCAGCTCTGATTGTTTTAGAAATTAATCTCTTGTATAATGCACAGGATATAATTAATATCTTGTATATTAGCAGCTGTTAGTTTAGAGGCTAAAAGCCATGGCTCTTTAAGTACTTGCGGTTATCAATTCTCTCATCTTTTATCACTGTGCACATGACCTATGGATCAAAATACAACAATGCATGATACAGAAATATCCACCAATCTTTTCCAACTTTCTGCCCACCCTCTGTCTGAATGTGTGAATGTTTGGGGGTTTTGTTTGGGTTGGAGTGAAATCTCTGTTCTTCAGTACATCATTTCTGTTTGGAGCTGAAATCTTCATTTGAACTTTCATTAATTGGGTCTAATCTTATAACTGAAGAGCAATCGGTTAGGAGAAGTGACTGTTCTTCTAAGGTAGCCCACACTCTAAGCATCTACATTTTAAATGGGAGGGGAATGACAGGTGCTGGGGTTCATTAAACAATGTTTTAAGTGCTCCACATACATGCAAGGAGTAGGTCAATAGCATATATATAGTGTTTCATGTATTATAATAATAATCATCCCTATTACTTGAAATGTTTCTCCAGTAGTTTTTCTTGAAAGACACTTAAATACAACTACAGTCAAATTAAAAGGCAGGTATATTGGCAGTTCCAGGTGGTATTTATATTGGGGATATTTTCCCACCTAGTTATTACAAGTTTGTTCATAGCAATTTAACTTGTAAGACTAAAGGTCTAAAAAAGTGTGAACTCTGAATTACCAAATGTCAGTTAAGGCTGTCTTTTAGCCCACCAAAGAATCCACAATGCTAATGAAAGCAGACTTCATGTTTAAAGGAACTCTGCTGTGTAATTAAAGATGTAAAGATCAAAGTTACTAATAGCAGTAAATTACTCAGTTTACTTTTCACATTTCAGCCAGAATTAAATAAACTTCTGATGCTGAAGTAGCAAGCAACAGGTAACAGGACTTTCATCAAGCAACCATATATATAGGAGCGCAAACTTTCAAGTGTGTGCTCCTGACTTGACAATGCACAACATGCAGTTTAGGTATCCGTATGTAACCTTGACTTGTACACTTATCAGATACATCATACTTGTTTCTGAAAATGTGAACCATCATATCGTATTCCTGTTCCTACTGTGTAAACATGTAGGTAATTGCAAATGTGTGTTGGTTGGGGGGGATGCATTATTGCCAACGTGAAGCATTAAAAACAAAAGTAATCAAGAGTATCTTAAAAATAGTTTTAAAAAAATTAATACATTATGGGTTCTTTCTTTCCTTCTAACCCTTTAGATTACTCTTGGGTTGTGATTCCGGGCTTATTTCCATAATCATGAGGGCTAGAACGCTTTAAATTATTATTACAAGAACGCCAACACTCTCATGTACTCAATTGACTGCAGGAGTGCCAAGAAAAACACTAAATATCTTGCATGTTGGCATGATTGTTGACATGTTACTTTTTCAGCTTGTTTCAATCTGCTCTTAAAGCCCCATAGGTCCAACTTGTTTCTGTTGTGGTAGCACCTAAAGACCCCAAGCAGGGTTAAATCTCATTGTACAAACAAATTACACTAATAGTCCCTGTCCAAAATCTAGATTGTGATTTTCCTGAGACAATAGGCAAAGGTCAAATAAAGAGTAATTGGGGGGGAGAAGAGGTAAGAGTAATAAAGGTTTGTTTACTTAAGTTAGTCAAAAGTGGTTATTGGCCTGGTGTGCAGAACGTAAAAATCTTAATTAAAACAATTTTAATTGAAATTAAAAAAAAAAAGAGAGATTTTTTTTTTTTCCCTGTACTGTCTTAAAGTGAACTTGTGGCCCATTCTATGTCACTCGCTTTCCTAAATCACCTCTGCTTCATCTGTTTTTAGCATTTGTTTCATCTGTTTTAAGTGTTATCATTTTGGGCTGTAATTGTTCCAGTGTGTCTTACTATATTTTACCAATTGTAGAAAATATCTTGACAGTTAAATACAAAAGTATTTTTTCATACTGCTTTGTATTCTTCTGCTTCAAGAAGGGTACTAAGTACCAAGTGGTGGGGAAAAAAAATTAACTGAAATAAAATAATTAATTCCCAGCTCTCCGATTTTAACTTTTAAACATCAGTTCTGCACTGTAAAGATAAATGTGCTACGCAATTTCCACATTCTTTCAATTGCAGTATATTATTACATCTCCATGAATTTTAATGGAAGTGCTGTATGTTGCAAATTTGAGTCCTAGCCACTAATTTGTTGTATTACCAAATATTTATGAATGAGGAAGAAGATTTGGAAACTTAATTAAAACTTGACTGCATTATTTATGAAGTACTACTGAATATTATTTGAATAGTCTACTCATTAAATTAGCTCTAAAACACTGATTTTCAAGTTAGCAAGTCACTATAAATGTCACATGTTTAATTGAGTCAATTTATTTTCCTAAGTGTCTTTTAAAGGGTACAGTTTGTTGCCACTACAGAAAACAATATATCATTAGGAATAATTACCTGTCATGTGTAACAACTGGGAGATGTAAATAGATTAATTAGCTGTCAGTCAGTTCTGGACTGCAGCTGGTGTTTCTGAAACAGTAGCAGCAAAAAATTCTAAGATTTCAAAAAAATCTGTCTTCATTTTATTTTTAATATAATTGTGTGTTGTCTTGCTATATTTTATTGCAATCTAGATGCAATATGAACTTTTTATAAGAGCACATCCTAAACTTATTTAATATTTGGAATGGGATTTAATTTGTTTTGGATTGAATTTAGATCCACTAATATTATGATGTTAATAAAATTGTTGAAATGTCAGATTTTTGTTAGCCAGGCTTTTTTGTTTCCCTTTTTTTACCGTTTCACCGTTTATGTGAGAAGGCAAATAACAAAAGCTCTTTCCTTTTCAGTGGATTACATTGCTGACCTAGTCTCGGCATATATCTCTGGGAAAGCTGTCTTCATTAGCAGCTATTAAATACTACTGGGCACAATTTGGCATAGTTTTTTGTTTTAGAACTAATCAGCATAAAACAAGCATAGCCTGAATTGTAAGTTTGTAGTTTCCCTCTCCCCCCGCAGGTGATATGTTCAGTTCAGATCAATAAAAAGGCAGTGATAAATTAGAGCTAGACTCAACACAAGTTCATTCCAAGCTGATATGGCATGATCCTTTTTGCTGAGGATTAAGTTGGGGTTCTCAGCCTCAGAAATTATAGAAGTTGAGGCAGGAGAGACATAGCATTTATTCTGTTGGTAGAAAATGATACTGATGTGGTGTTGTTCTTTACCATCAAATTCATGGATGAACATTGTTGCTTCTAAAGGAAGCCATAGCTTTACATTCTGTCTGAGTTATGGTGCCAAGTGGTTGGTTGATAGAAAGTAAGAGTAATTCATGAAAGGATTAAACGTGTTTGAGGACAAGTGCTATTAGATGATTTGGGGCTCTGGCTTCCCAGCCAGGATCAGGTCCAGATCACTAAAACTGGGAAGTATTTAAGATTGAGGCCTTGTACACACGACAGCTTTATTGCGCGGTAACAGCCCTCTTGCCGCACAACAGGTAAACCACCCAAACGAAGGTAGTTAGACTTACTGCGGAACAGCTGTTCTGCGGTAGAGCCCGTGTGTATGCTTCTTCCGCTTTTGACAGCCTCTGGAAATGTCCCAGAGTGCCAATCGAGGCCACTCTGGGACACCGGAGCTGTCAAAACTGTTCATTTCACTGCTGTAGCACAGCAGTGAAATTGACAAGGAGCAGCTTTGCAGTGGGCTCTAGCCAGCAGGAGCCCTGATGGCTGGAGCCCCGCTGCCACAAGCCGCTTGGCTTCCCGGGGCTGCCGGCTTAGGGGCTCCTGCCCAGAAGCTGGCAGCCCTGGAGCCCAGCCGCTCAGCTTGGGGGGGCAGCAGCAGCCCCGGAGCCCAGCCGCCCAGCTTGGGGCGGGGGGCGGCGGAGGATGCAGCACTTTGGGGTGGTAGCCCCCGCTGTCCCCCCCCCCCCACTTTGGCAGCTAGGCATCAGCTCCTGCGAGCCCCGGGCGTGGGATCGGGGCTCAAGCTGTTGGCAGCTGAAGCCAGATGCCCAGATCCCTGGGGGGAACCCCGCCCCCCCATCCCCCGCAGCGGGTTTCCAGCAGGCCAGGGCAGCCCAGGCTTTACCCCTGGGGCAGCGGCCTACAGCCCTGTGGGGGAACCCCAAGGGCAGCCAGCCAGCCGGGGGAAACAGCCCTGCTGCCAGCCCAAAGGCTGGCTGTGGCTGTGTTTGGTGGGACAGGTGCCCACCATGCACTGCTCCTTGTAACGAAAATTCAAAGGAGCGTGTGAACACTCCTTTTTGTTACAAGGAGTGCTGTATGGACAGGGCAAAGCGTTATAGTTTAATGCTTTGCTTGTCCCACAACAGCTTATTGCAGGACAAGTCTGCCGTGTGTACACAGCCTAAAGTAAATTTGTCAGTTTAAAAGAAGTTTGATGTGGAGACTGTAGTTTCTTTGTGACTTTCCAGTATTTTTTTCAGGAATAGACCTGTGATTTGTAATGGTGTAACTGGCAAAGCAATTTTTATGAGAACTTCTAGTTTACAACTGATTTTAGCTTTAAAAATCTAAAGTCTTTACATGAATATATCATGAAGTTAGTAGATGGAAACCAAAGTCAGTTGCCTAAAACTATCACGGAACACCTATTTATCCTTTTGTTTTTATTACTATAAAATCATCCATCTGGATATTGGTGATGGTTGTATGTTGCGGTAGCATTTATGGCTTCAACCAGGTCTGGACTCCTGGGCTAGGCACTGTGCAAGCATAACAAATAATAGTCCCTACCCAAAAAGCTTACCAGATGTAACCAGTGGATGGGGCAAACAAATGGGGTGGGGAATAGGATGAGTGAATGAGGGTGGAGTAACAAAAAATAGCCAGAGACTGGATTTTCATGTGTTTATACAACTGCTAGCATATTGGAGTCCCCAGTCAGGATTATTTGGATGTGTTGGTCTATGGGATATAAATATTAAGTAATTGAGTTTATTTTGAAGATGTGGGATGATCTTGTGATTAAAGTGTAGGGCTGAGCATTAGGAATCTTAAGTTTTATTCATGTCTCTGCTGCATGATTCCTATTCAGGTGGGGCTGGCTGGCTTGTGGTGAGCTTGCCGCCGCTGTCAGCTGCTCCAGCACGGCCTTCCAGGGCCCATGGCCCTGGGGGGCTGTGTTGGAGGCCCCCACACTGTGAGCCAGCCACACCCTCCCATTTCTCGGGCAGACTGGCTGGGGCGAGGCAGGAGCGCCCATTGGCCCCAGACGCGCCCCTCCTTCCCCCCCAGCGGTGGGGGGTGGAGGGGGGGGGGCGCACCCAGGCTGGTTAATCTGGCCCTGCTTTTCAGTTTTCTGGGCAAGTTTCAGGCTGTCAGTGTTTGTATTCCCATACTACAGGAGTGTTGAATCTGAAAGCATTATTATTCATAAGCTGCTTTGAGATTCCCAGATGGAAGGAGCTATAGAAATGCAAAGGATTAACATTTTGTTATTACCACCAGAATATTTTAAAGACTTTGTTTATACAACAGATGAATTCAACTGAATTAAAAATAAACACTGTCAATCTTAATAACATGATCAAAGGCTTACCTGGTTCACTGATGGAACGGCAACCAATCTGGCCCATGTCAATCTAGACTAATTTTAAATTTAATTCTTTAAAACAAAAATATAGTGAAGAAGAGGAGGAACTGGCACAGACATGACTACACCGAGTTTGATGATGGTTCCAAACCAGTCCAAGCTGGAACACGGACTTTTGTTAAACAGCTACGGGCTCGCTCATTCCCAAGGTATGGAAACTTACTTAGAAGTCAAATCCCAAACAAGGGGGAAAACCTTGGGTATTGATTATACTCAAAAGGTCTTCCTAAGACGCCTCCACAAAAACACCCCCCCCCAAAAATTCTTGTTCCATGTCTGAAATCTATTTTTTTTTTCATTTCTTCCAGTGTTTCATATCCATTTATATGCCTTCAAGGCATCCTGTTAAAGTATCCATCAATCAAATTATTACATGTAGATGTAATTTCCTGTGGAGTCTATCATTACCCCAAATTGTTAGGTGTATTACTTCTTCAAATTTTCATGGTCCAGGAAACAAGAGTCAGAAATCGCTTCCCAGTTTTTCTTTCTCTAGTGTACATCAGAAACATAGGAACAGTGGTTTATCTGGTCCTAGATTGGCTTCAGAAGAAGGTAAAGGAGGTCTGCTGGCGCACAGCTATGTAATAACTTGCTCATAAAAGAAATTTCATCTTTATTCTAGCAGCTAAGGGTTGTCTTACTCTCTAGATCATGACGATTTATATTCCTTTTAAAAGATAATGCTTTTTATCCCAATTATGCATATAAAAATATGCTTCCTTGATTGGTTTTATATTTATCTGTTAGTTCCATTGCATGTAACCTGTGGGCTTGCCTTCATATTGAGTGCTTAATTTAATAAAATTGTATTCACTTAACTTAGTTTGATTTACGTTAGCTATATAATGATTTCCCCTGAAACCTAACAAAGCTCTTGTTAATTTCTTTTGAATAGGTTTACTGGTTTTTTTAGTACTAATATTTTGATTTTTTTTTCCCCCCCCCAGTGCTGATGAAATCATTTTGAAAATGCATGGTAGCCAGCTGACACAAAGATACCTTGAGAAACATGGGTTTGATGTCCCTATTATGGTTCCTAAATTAGAGGGCCTAGGACTCAGACTCCCTCCCCCTACTTTCTCTGTTTTGGATGTGGAACGATATGTAGGTAAGGGACTCACTGAAGTATATGCGAATGCTTCAGCACAGAGTGAATTAAATACAATAAATATTTGCACAGTTACAACGGTTTAAGAATGCTATGTATATCTAAGTTCAACAGTTATTACTAGGAGGCTGGCAAGGGTAAGTTAGACCTACCAACTTCAGTTTCATTTATGGATATGCATGTGACAGATGTATGCCTATAGCACTCAACAGTCACACCTGCCAACTTGCAGCACAACCTATCAAAATGCGTGACAAATGACTGAAATGTTGGACAGCTGTGTTTTTGTTCTGTAACACATCATAAACAACAGATTGTAATGTTTTCTGAAGATATTTACTTACTCTGAATCAGATAAGCGATTTTTGCAATCTGACAGTGTAATGATTGGGATGGGGGGCTTTCTGTTACAGATTTTAAAAATGGTTTGTCATACAGTGAGATTACCTGTTCCTGAGGGTGTGTTGTAGAAGAAAGCTTTTGGCTATGTAGGAGTTCCTACCCAGGGTGTCTGGGGTGTTGGGAAGGAGTTTCTTCCCTGGGCTTCTTGTGCTGCTCCAGAGGGAGGTGAATTTAGGGGGAGAGGGCTGATATCTTCCCAGGCTGCCCCAAAATACAGTGCCCCCACCCACATTGTTAATACATTGAGGTTACAGCTGCTGTTTGGGTCCAAGGACTCCTAATTGCTGCATCTCTGGACCCCTCTGTTCCTCTCTGCCCTTCCACCTCTAAGAAGCAGAGCAGCATGAGAGGGTAGGAGAGAAGCAGATTGTAGATTTTTTTTTTTTTTTGGACTGGAGGGGTGAGGAGGGGCGGAGCTGCTGAAGAGAAATATTCATAGTTGGAGGAATGAGGGAACAGAATAAGACTGGAAGTTCAGAGTCATGAATTCATATGCAGCTTTGACACCGCAAACTCAGGGCTGAATAGAGACTATGGGTTTTTTCCCGTTACAACAGGTAATTTTGCTTTCCTTCCCTCCTCCACCACCTCGCTGCTAATTGCTGTACTCTACTGTTTGAATACAAACCACTGCTTTGATTTGCTGTAACAGTCTGACCTGATCCTATGACTTACAGAACGGGAACAAAATAAATGTAAGGGAGTGTAAGTTCCCTATCTTCAAGCATCTGACGAAGTGGGATTTTTCTCCCATGAATGCTCATACAATAAATACATTTGTTAGTCTTTAAAACTGCCACCAGACTCCTTGTTTGTTTCCCTTTGGGTACTTCACTTTAGGTGAATGTGTGTCCCTGCACCTCTGATTGGAGAAGTTCAGTAGCATTGCCCGTTTGGGTCGTACGTGCGCTGTCCACTCATGCCACTCTTGGCAGCTACATAGTACTGTGTGACCAGACTGCTCCCAGTTCCTTCTCAGCCACCATCGGCGTGAGTGGAACCATGGCATTGCCACTTGCCTGCTTCACGTTTACCTCTTAAATTCAGCTTTAGTAGAGCTGGAGAGGTTAGTTAGCGATAGCTACCCTCGCTTCTTCCTGTTCCTTTTTTTATTTAAAAAAAAAAAAAAAAAAAAATTCCGTTTGCCCTGTATGGTGTAGTGTAGCTTTAACCTCCGTCATCTGTGGGAGTGCTAGTGACAAGGACATGCCCATGTCCCCGGGATTTTAAACGATGCCTTTCATTCCAGGAGCAATCCTGATCAGTGACAGGCATTCCCATGGTGTCCATTGTTTCGATGAGATGCATGTACCTCAGAAAAGTGATTTCAAGTTGAACCATATCCTGATGGAAAAGTTGCTGCTCCCACAGCTTCGGACTCCAGACCTCAGGCCCCTCCCATACATCAGTCTCCAGCAACAGCCTCCAGCTGAGATCTCTCCATCCCCATCCTCACGCAGGAAATCACAGTCCTCAAAAAAGATGGACAAAAAGCAGGCAATAACCTCTCCTACTGTCTAAAAAGAAATGATCCCCAGTTCATTCAGCACTCTCAGTACTGACCACATGCTGTCGAGCACCTCCAAGTCAAGCAGGCTCCTCTGGTACTGTGAAAGTCAAAGACCCTAAGTTGGCGGGCTCTGGGCAGAGGGGCACAGAGAAGCTTACCTCCTCTTCCATGGTACAGCAGAGCTGTTTAAGCACGTAACACCAGAGTTTAGCATCACTGCAGTCTATGGCACCACCTCCTGGTCATATAGCGCATAGCACAGTAGCATAAGTGCCAAAACTGTTACACCTTCAATGGTACCACTTGCAATAGCCTCTTCATGCCAATGCTCGTGGTACAGAAACAGTGCTGCTTTGAGGACTGTCCCCATGGTGCTCCACTTGAGGCACCCCACGTCCTCAATTGGACATTTTTTGCAGAAGAGCTTGGAGCCGCACGCACGCCGCAAGCAGCTCGTGCCGACTTCACTGGAGCCGCACAGCACGCACACAGCTCCAACCCTTCAGTTCCTTCTCAACCGTTGCCGGTCCAAGACGGAGCCCGAAGCAGTTCCTGACAGCCCCTTTCTCCTCAACATAGTCTTCACTAGTTGTAGTTGTTAGTTCTTTTATTTCTAGTTACTTACTTTGGTCCCTTTCCCTCAATAGCATCAGGCAGTATGCCCGTTTCACCTGGATTTAAGTGCTGTCTCCTACAGGGATGCTATGCCTGCCTCAGATGGCCACACTGAATGTATCAGATGCCTGTGCAAGGGTCTTCTCCCTCAGAAATGCCCGCGCTGTAAAAATTGAGCCAGGCATTGCAGGGACTTTCGGCTCAAGACGTTAGTAATGGAGGGGTCACTAAGACTTGCCTCAGTCACCGGACAACCACCCATGACAATGGGAAAACATCAAAAAAGTCACTCTTTGCCATCTCCGGCTGGTGCCAGTAAAAGGAAGAAATACCTAGACAAAGGAGCTAGTACCAAGGAGACTTCTGGATCCTCTGATACAAAAATTCCCAAATCAGGGAAATACCCTAAAAGCTCAACTTCTGAGCACAGGGAAAAGAGCAAGCAGCTCCTGTCAGCACCGTCAACGGTCTTTGTAATGCCGCAACCAAGCTCCTCAATGACTGGACCATCAGTGCCGCCGGCACAGATTGCATCCCCGGTGCCTAGCCATGTAACTGACCCATCCCTGGGACTGAGCACACCTGTGCTGTCCTCTGTGCCGACCACGGCACCCATGCTGGTGCAGGAGCACTCTTGATCACAGCCTCAGGCGGTCTCACGACCTACAGGAGTGCTGCAGCCAGTCCCCATGGCTCCGAATCAAAGTACGGTACCATCCTCTCCAGCTCCAAAAAAAAATGTAAGGAGAAAACATAGCACTGTCAGGAGGAGGAAGAGTCAGGTCCTTCCTCTCCAGTTTTACCTTTATACAGCACTGATACCTCTCCAGGACAGTTTAGCCAGGGGAGTCAGTGCTCCAGTATTTCTTTATCATCAGACGACGACATAAATGATGAAAATGACACTTTCACGTTCAAGGGCCATTACTCTAATTACGGCTATCAGCCCACTCATCTAGAATATGCCTGTCCCCTTCCATCATGGTATGCACCACCACCTTCCCGCATGCCATGGCCGGGATGGGACAACTGGCCCCAATATCTGATACCACAAAGCAACCCTGTAGCACCTAAGGCACCAACAGCCATATTGTCATCTGAGACACATGCAGCAGGAAAGGAAACATCTAAGTCCCTTGACAATATGATACAAACAGCAGGACAAGAAGCCTCATGTTCCACACATACTTCATCCTCCACTCCAGAAGAGGCTGCACCGTCTGTACCTTCAACAAGTTCAGATGATATAAAACAATTCCAAGATCTTTTTAGAAGAGTGGCAGACAGTATGGACATTTCTCTCCAGGAGGCTTCGATCTCTTAACACAAGCTGTACAGAATCTTACAATCACCCATCTCAACAAAAATTGCATTACCAATGGATGATGGAATTATGGACCCTGCACAGATCATTTGGCAAACCCCTGCCACAATAAACCCAATGTGCAAGTATGTTGATAAGAAATACTTCATAACACTACTCGGGTGGGGAGCACACCTGCACAATCTAACAACACAGGGCAAGTGGTCATTACAGGAGAGAGCACTACACATAGACCTGCTAGAACTTCGTGCCGTACTAAATGCATGTTGCCATTTTCTCCCTTATATAGCAGGAAAAACGATAAAAATAAGGTCGTACAATATGGCTTGCATGTACTACATCAGTCAACAGGGCAGAGCACCATCTCGTTCCCTCTGTATGGAAGCAACCAAGCTTTGGAATTGGTGTATCTCTCAAAACAGCCAGCTTTCAGCGATTTGCTTACCTGGCAATCGAAACATCACAACAGACATGTTAAGCAGAAGATTTGGAGAAAAACACAACTGGGAACTTCACAACGGTGTCCTCCATCAAATTTTCCAACATTAGGGGTACCCAGTGATATACTTATTTGCAGCACCTGCAAACAAATGCAAAAATTTTTGCTCCAGGGTGGCCATTGGCAAAGGATCCCTAGGAGATGCATTTCTCGTAAGATGGGACCAAGGCCCTTCTCTATGTCTTTCTGCCTATACCAATAATCCACAAAACAGTGCAGAAAATAAGACAGGACAAACCCAACCTAATATACCACTTGCGTGGCTAAGACAAATTTGGTTCACTTACCTGATGAAGATGTTCATGGCACCACTGATCACGCCTCCTGATGATACCGGATCTTCTGTCGCAGAATAGACAGCAGACAACACATCCCCAACTTGACAAACTTCATCTTACTGCATGGCTCCTAAATGATTCAAAGGGATAGAATTACAGTGCTCCGATCCGGTCAAAGATATTCTCTTAAATAGCAGAAAACCTGCCACTAGAAAAACTTACCTTCAAAAATGGAAGAGGTTCTCAGTATGGAGCCAACAAATAAACAAGGACCCTTATACAGCATCTATACAAGTACTGCTGGACTACCTGATCATGCTAAAACACACACAAATATCAATGAATATCCTCAAGGTACACCTAGCAGTGATATCCACATTTCATGACCCCTTACAGAATACAGCTATATTCGCACACCTGATAATAAAGAGATTTATGACTGGTGTACACAACATCCATCCAGATGTGAAACCCCCTATCATGGCATGGGAACTTAAGTTAGTCCTGCGGGCCATCAGAGAAACACCCTTTGAACCCCTGGCTTCCTGTTTGCTATTTCACCTGTCAATGAAAGTTGCCTTCCTAATAGCCATCACGCCAGCAAGAAGGGTCAGTGAACTTGCATGACGCATGGCATATATCCACCATATACAGTCTTTCACAGACACACAGTATTTCTCAGACCACATCCAAAGTTTCTCCCCAAGATAACATTGACACTTCACCTAAACCAAACAAGTCACCTACCTACTTTCTACTGGAAACCACACACTGATGCCCAGCCTTACATACTTTGGATGTTGGGTGTGCAATAGCGTTCTACCTAGACAGAACTAGACCATTTAGGAAATCCTCCAGACTCTTCATCTCCATTGTTGAATGCTTAAAGGGAAACGTAATCTCTAAGCAACAACTATCCTAATGGTTCTCCATGTGCCCGTACTTCCTGTGCACACTCAGGAGTAGACCCACCTGAAAATATCAGAGCACATTCCACCAGATTGTTTAGGAATGCTGTTGAAGTAGCAATCAATGTTCCCATCCTAGATATTTGCAAGGTTGCTACATGGGTCTCCACTGATACTTTCATAAAACATTACACTATTGAACAAGTGTCCAAAATGTGACACAGTGGTAGGACTAGCTGTACTAAAATCCATTCACCAAAATATTCTCAAAGATCCCACCACCAACAGGGAAACTGCTCCATAATCACCTCAAGTGGAGCAATCATGGGGACACTACTCGAAGAAGAAATGAAGGTTGCTCACCTTGGTGCAGTAGCTGAAGGTCTTTGAGATGTGTGTCCCCGTGGTGCTTCTCTACCCACCCCTCTACTTTGGAGTATTTACGTATAAGCATACATATGGACAATGGTACTCCGCCGTAGAGAAGGAACTGAAGGGTTGGAGCCGTGCGTATGCTGTTAGTCATTGAAGTCAGTGTGAGCTACTTGCAGTGTGTGTGTGCAGTTCCTGGGCCTCTGCTACGAAAAATCTCCGATTGAGGACGCGGGGCACATCAATGCACCTCAAGTGGACTGCACAGGGACACATCTTGAAGAACTTCAGCTACTGCACCAAGGTAAGCAACCTTCATTTTTTTCCACAAAGACCTGCTAGTCTCTGCAACACCAGAATCTCCCCTTCTCAGTACTGATGTTACTCCAGCACTCTCAGTACCGTGCCAATTTACACCACCATCCAGATTGGCCTCTTTTTCCAGTGAGGAAGATGATGAGGAAGAAGACATTTTACTCCTCATGTGTCGTCTCATCCATTTGGACAACTACTAGAATGACCCAGAATATCACCCCAGAAGTAATACTCATGAATGGTATGGGCATCCATGGATGCCATCATCAATGCCATTCCTGTTGCAGTGGCCTTATTGGGATCTGTGGGCTATGTAGAGGCAATAGTATTCTGATGTTTCCTAGCACTTGCAGGGAGAGACCGAGGTGCCCCCCTCCATCAACCTCAGTAGTGGGACCCTCCAAGCCTCAGGAGGAGATTTTGATCAGTAGGTCACCTCATCACCCAATATCTTTGCCCTTTCCAGAGAAAGCCGTCATGCCTCCACCACCCACAGGAGCTGATGACTTTAAACAATTCCAGGACCTATTTAACAGGATTGCTATCTTGCTCTAGATACCCTTGGAAAAGGTTGCAGAATCTCAACACAAGCTGTTGAACATTTTACAAACCTCAAACTCATGGAAGATTTGTGCTTTCTGTAATTGAATCACTCATGGACCCAGCAAAGATCATCAGACAGACTGCTGCAATGTTACTACCTATTTGTAAGAGTGCAAACAAGAAGTACTATATCCCTTCTACAGAGTCTGGATTTTTTGTTTTCACATCCCCCACTAAATTCATTGGTGGCAAAGATCATGGATGAACAGGATAGACAGCACCACTCCAGAACTATCCTATGGGATAAAGACTTGAAGCGCTTCAACCTCTTTGGGCACAAAGCCAGTTCCTCAGCCACTCCATTTCAGAATCTACAATTACACCACACTGATAGCCAAATATAAGCTTACAAATTATTTTAAGATTCCTGAGTTTATTGATTACATCTCTGATGGCAAAAAGGAACAATTCAAAGCAGTCATCTCTGATGGTCATGTACTTACATGGATGGCCTTATAAGCTTCATTGGACATGGCAGATACAGCTACGTGGTCCATTGCTACAGCCATAGTTATGTGATGAGTTTCATGCTTCCACTTCTCTGGGTTTCTGAAAGAGGTATAGTTTACCACTGAGGATCTTCCTTTTGAGGGCTTGAAGGTGTTGGCACCCAAGATTGGCAAATCCCTTCATACCCTAAAAGATTTTAGGGCAACTTGTGGGTCTTTAGGCATTTACCCATCTGCACAAAGAAGGTCAGAAAAAATATCATTCAGCCCAATGAACAAGGCTTGGGCCTGCCCCATATGTCAAACCACAGAGACAGTATGACCTGATACCTACAATATGTTGACCATCTGCATCTCAGCCATTGACCTTCAGTGGCCTCTCTCTCTCTCCCCTCAAAACCCCCAGCACTCTGAGGGTTTGGTTGAGGGCCCGAGATGCCTTTCACATTTCCAATTGCTGAAACCGTCAACAACCATTCATCCATTAGGATGCCATCTGATCCCATTCCACCCAGTATGGCAGACCATCACCTTGGACAAATGGATATTAGAAATTATTGACACTGGTTACTCAATCCCATTTATCTCCTCCCTTCCTGTCCCTTTCAGGGACCTTTCTCACAAGCATCTTCAACAATGGGAAAGTAAATTAATTCCTGAACTTGTATGCTGTGGAACTAGTACTAACAGAAGAAAGGGTTTTTATTCCCACTGCTCCTTAATCCAGAAAAAGAGTGGGGGATAGAGGCCCATTCTTAACCTAAGGGAAGTCAAATTTGTGAGGGTTCAACAGTTCCAGGATGGTCACGTTAGCAAACAATAATCTCAACACAGAAACAGGTAGATTACTTCTTGGCCCTTGACCCCCAAGGCTCATGCTTTCACACCACCTTACACCTATCACAAAGGAGATTTCTCAGATTTGTTCTGGGACAGGATCGTTACTAGTATAAAATACTGCCTCTTGGCCTCTCTGTGGCTCCCTGCTTATTCTCCAAGGTTCTTTGGGTGGTGGTAAGCTACCTCTGCAAGCAAGGGGCCATGATATTCCTCACTTGGACAACTGTCTACTCAAAGCCCTCTTCCTAGGAAGGCGCGTTAGATGCTACTCAAAACACACAAACTCTTTTCTCACAACTTGCACTACAAAGAAACATCCAAGAATCAGTGTTGATATCCATACAAAAACTAGAATTCATTGTGGCCCGCCTTGGTGTAGTGGAGGCTAAAGCCTCGTTATGACTACACAAGTTTGTCATACTAGTGAATCTGATTGCTGCAACACAAACCCAGCCCACAGACATTGGCCAGAACCTGGCTACAGGTTATATGGCGGCAACCATGCTTGTTGTTCAACATGTCAGTCTACATATGCACTTTCTTCAGAGTTGGATCAGGACAGAGTATATACTACACAGACACAGCCTAAACAAGTGTCTCATAATGCCACTCAAAGTAAAAAAAATACTCCACACTACAGACTCAACCCCTCAGAGCGTGTTGGAGTTCCTTTTACACAACCCTGTCTGTCAGTGATACTTACAGTGGATACATCTGTTAGGTTGGGGAGCCAACTTGCACAATCACTCAGTATAGGGCTGGTGGTCCCCCTTTTTGTCAACATTGCACATCAATATACTGGAACTGCGAGCAGATGCATGCTCACACTTTTAACTTCTGATCAGGAAAAAGAGCATAAAGGTGCTGACAAACATCATTGTGCATTTATATAAAGAGGAGCAAAGTCCCATGCCTTTTGCACTGAAGCACTGAGATTATGGAACTGGTGCATCCATCACAATTTCGACATATAAGCTAGCTATCTACCAGGAAGTCAGAACACCACAGCAGATGCACTAAACAGAAAATTCTATCAGGACCATGAGTAGGAAATAAACAATATGGTCCGACAGAATATGTTCAGATACTGGAGTTTTCTGAAGATGGATCTTTTTGCTGTAGGCTAGGATACCAAGTGTCCACAGTTTTGTTCGAGAGTAGGATTCAGGCCCTGATATCTGGGTAACGTTTTTCTCAACCGGGATATGCCTCTGCTGTACATGCTTCCCCCTACTCCCTTTATCCTGGGTGCTTTAAAGATAAAGACCAAACAATCTGAGGTCATTCTGATAACTCCAACATTGCCCAGACAAACTTGATTCCCTTATCTGTTATAGATGGTAGTATGGCTGTCACTTGCTCTTCCACATCTCCTGTCTCAGGACGCAGGCTAGGTCTGCTACCCGAACTTGAAGATCCTCTGCGTGGAGACCTGTCTTCTCATGGTTTCAGGACAATGAAATGACCTAGAGGATGTAAGGGATATACTATTAAACAGCAGAAGGTTGACTACAGGTTATACTTATCTGCACAAACAAAAGAGAATCCACATATTGTGCCAGAACAGGCAAGCCAAAGCCTTTACCTGTCCCTTACCATTAGTACTAGATTACATACTGGAACTAAAGCAGTCGTGGCTATTATTGAGCTCACGTAGAGTTCACGTTGCAGTTATCATTGCTTTCCATCACAAAGTTGATAGGTTCTCAATCTTCACCCATCCTACCTCTAAACTATTCGTCAGAGTTATTTGGAACCTCTATCCTGAAATAAGAGCTCCCACCACAACCAGGGCCCTGTCTTGCTGGTCTCCCATTTGAACCCATGGTGACATGTTCACCCATACACCTATTGCTTGTAAGTGGCCTTCCTCATTGTCGTCACATCCTCATGATGAGTGAGAGAACTAGTGGGTCTCGTGGTGTGTCCCCATCCCCCCCCCATATATAATCTTCTTCAAAGACAAGGTTGCTTTAAAACCATATCCTAAATTTTCCCATAAAATACCTTCCTCATTCCATCTGAATCAACCCATCTACCTTCTGTCATTCTTCCCTAAACCTGAGACCAAATGAACGGCAATGTTCCACACACTAGATGTTAGACAGGTATTAGCATTCTATCCTGAAACGACTAAACCCTTCAGAAAGTCACCATAGCTCTTCCTTTCTATTCCGGAAAGATCTAAAGCATCCATCATATGCAAGCATTTCTGGGTGCATTCATCATTGCCATTGCCAATAGGATCTGCAACTCCCACTGGGCGCTTGAACACACTCTACCAGATCGCTATCCACTTCGATAGCCATTTTAAATGATGTACCCATTATGGACATTTGTAAAGCAGCCACCTGGGCATCAGCCCAAACACTCATTGAGCACTATGCAATTGAACAAGACTAGATCTCAGATGCTCAGTTAGGGCTAACTGTCTTATCACTTGCTGAACCAGTTTTGAAGCCCCATCCTTCCACTGAAGGTCACCAATCAGCAGTCACCAAAAGTGGAGCATCCACAGGCATGCTCCTTGAAGAGGTAACAGTACAGCAGACTCATAGACTTTAAGGTCAGAAGGGACCAGTACGATCATCTAGTCTGCCCTCCTGCAAAATGCAGGCCTCAAAACGTCACCCACCCACTCCAGCTATGGGCCACTAACCTATGACTGAGTTATTTACTTCCTTAAATCATGATTTAAGGACTTTAAGATACAGAGAATTCACCGGTAGGTGAGCCATGCCCCTTGCTATAGAGGAAGGCGGAAAACCCCCAGAGCCCAAGCCAATCAGCCCTGGGGGAAAATTCCTCCCCGGCCCCAAATATGGCGATTAGTTAAACCCTGAGCACATGGGCAAGTCTCAACAGCCAGGTACCCAAGAAACAAAGTACCTAAGGTTCCTTGAAAATGGGTCTCCTGTCCAGTGCTCCACTACCTGCCCTCCTCTCCTCTACTTCATTGTTCAGATAGGCACTCTGTGGAGGAGAAGAAACTGAGTATGGTTTGCTCACACAGCTCTATGTAGTTGCCAGGAGTGTGGCAAGATGGGGAGAGTGCATGTGCGAGCCAAATGGGCACTGCTATTGAATTCCCTGAAATCAAGTGCAGGACGACACATACACCTAAAATGGAGTGCCCATATAGATACCCATCTCAAAAAGCCTGAGTTATTGCACCAACTATGTAGCCCTCTATTCAGATGTGAATTGGAATTCCATACATGGTATGTGCCTGTTACTGTGAAGCCAAGAGATAGGAAAACTGTCTGAGTATCATCGGCTATGTCTACACTTGCAAGTTAGTTTGAATTAAGGAAGCTTAATTTGAACTAATTTAAGGTTTCATTAGTTCGAATTAAGGGCTTCCTTAATTCGAACTAATACATTTGATTGCTTAGTTTGAACTAACCCTTAATTTGAAATAGTTAGTTCAAATTAAGCCATTGTGGCCATATTAGTTCGAACTAACTGCTTAATTCAAACTAATCGGCAGATTGACATTCATGCAACTGACTAATTCGAACTAAGCAAGTGCCCTGCATGGACATGGCTAGTTTGAATTGAAGTTCCAGTGTGGCCATGCTAGTTCGCATTAAGTTAATTCGAACTAACTAAAATTAGCTTTTGTAAGTGTAGACATAGCCATTAGTACTAAAATGTATCAGTGTGCTGTTAGCTATGTGTGCGCATTTATTACAAGAAATGTAAATAGTGTCTGTCCTAGCATCTTCTCAGTGTTGTTAACAGAACTATAACAGTAACTAATATAACTTTCTCAGCCTCCGCTATTTTCTGTGTAATGGTCATTCATAATGCTGAATTATGCTAACTCTTCTTTGGGGTGAGGCTCACTGGGAGTTAAAATGTTCTGTAACATACTGAGGTGGTGGTGGTTGTTAAATAAGTCCTTATTTACGGATTCTGAAACTTTATCATTCCTTACTTGCCCAGTTCCACAAGATACCACTACAAATACTCAAAAGAAAACCCACAGACATAGTACCCAATCCTTTAGAGAGTTAAGCATGGCCATAACTTCAAGGACTGAAGTAGTCCAGTGGGAATACTCCATGCTGAAAGTTAATCATATGCTTAAACCTTTGCAAGATCAGGGCTATAAACTGCATTATTGCTCATAGAGAATTTGTAGTTGACGTTAAGTCCTCAGATACTATGCTGATGACCACTTTAGAAATATATAAAAATAAATGTATAACTTCCTCCTACTTTCCAGTCTCTTCCTTTTGGTGACAGAAGCCACAAAACCAAGTATATGAACCAGCCACAATCATGTTAGGCATTTCCTTTTCCTTTTCCTTTTGGTTAGCTTCAGAAATGGCGGTTTACTTTATTTTTAGATTAGCTTCAGTTGTATTCATAAGCAATATAAATTGGATCTAGATAAGATTTTTCCTTTGATCTTGTCCCTCTTTGTTCTGAGGAAGTGTGGGTAGTAGTGGAGTTTATTTTTATAGAAATGGATTGTCATATCTCGCAGAAAAATGTAAATATCTGTCTTGTTAAAATATTAATTTTCTTACATTTTCAGGTGGTGACAAAGTGATAGATGTAATCGATGTGGCAAGGCAGGCAGACAGTAAAATGAAGCTTCATAATTATATTAAGTATTTCATGAATCCTGATCGACCAAAAGTGCTAAATGTCATCAGTCTGGAGTTTTCAGACACTAAGTGAGTAAATGACTTTGAGACAACTTAATTTGGACTTCTTTGAAGTAGAAAGTGTTTTTTGCTAAAACAAAGAGTAAATTTAGAAGTTAAGTAAATAGTACTCCAAAATGAAATGGTCTGTAGTAGAAAATTGTGAATTGGGATTTGGAAACAATATGAAATGATATAGAAGTAAACATTTTTACAGTTTGGTGGTGATTTAGGAAAGTTAAACATTTAAAGTTGTTTCTCACCATTGCTTGCACTTACCCTGGATTTTATTTACTTTTTAAGGATGTCTGAATTGGTGGAAGTCCCTGACATAGCCACAAAGCTTTCATGGGTGGAAAACTACTGGCCAGATGACTCAGTCTTCCCCAAGCCTTTTGTTCAGAAATATTGCTTGATGGGAGTTCAGGACAGCTATACTGATTTTCATATTGATTTTGGGGGCACATCAGTCTGGTACCATGTTCTGTGGGTAAGAAGGTCTTTGCTTCCTGAATTCTTGAAAAAAAGATTCTGCCCTGTGTATATCTTTTTGGTACTAAAGAAACCTGTGTTCAGTGATTTCCTCATGTGTTTTAAATGAAATAGTTCACTTGACGAGGGGAAGAGGAGGACTACTGATTATGCACTGTTCTTCAATTCTCTGCACAAACTGACCTCTAGAATTAAAATGGCAATCTCTGAGCTTTTTTGTCAGATATGTGGATGCTATATTGAACATTTGGTAGGAGAAAATGAATCAAATGACAAACTGAACTTTTCTCAAAGATTAGGTCACATGGTTTTCAGAATTGCAGCAATCATGTAGCTGGTGTTGCCTGACACAACTTTCTCCAGAACTAATAAATTGCTCCTTTGTGTCTTTTTTTCTTGTCCCAGAAGGCCCAAAGGGTGAAATGTGCTACAGTGTTAGCTTCTAGTGGACCAAAGAATGAAGTACTAGGGTTGGAAACTAAGTAGACTTGCACGGAAAGTGTATGATATTACCATTAGATTACAGGGCTTGCCTGATAATAATATTGTTGATGTAAATGAGTCAAAAGTTGTATTATACCTCATATGGGATATTTTTTGTGTACAGGGTGAGAAGATTTTCTACTTGATCAAACCTACTGATGAAAATCTGGCTCTCTATGAAGCTTGGAGTTCCTCTGTCACCCAGAGTGAAGTGTATTTTGGGGACAAGATAGACAAATGTTACAAATGTGTGGTGAAACAAGGTCATACCTTATTTGTTCCTACAGGTAAGATTTTTACCTTATTTTCCCTTCAGCAGTTTGTGTGCTTATGTTGTGTCACTAGAAAATTCAGGATATCAAAAGATATGCATTAAATTAGGATATCTCAGAAATGATAAAGTTTGAGGAAGAGATCATCCGTAAAATACTTGGAATTTGCACCGTAAGAGAGAAAAATATCAGCTCTTTAAATGATTTAACATTAATTGTTTAAGAAGACAGTCAAGATTAGGGGTTGATAATTTCCCAGGATAGAAGTTTGCCAGCTATTCCTGCAGCAAAAAAACATTGAAAATGTTTCCTCCAGTCTAGTCACTTTTAATATCTCTAAGGATGTGCAACATTTTGGCCATTTCTGTCTCTCTGTCCAGGTACAAATGGCCATTTCCTGTGGTTTGTTAGATGGCTTCCAAAATATGTTCACAGATGGAGCTGTAATTCAAATTTAATCTTGTATTTGGATAAGGAACATTTAATGGTTATGCTCTAGGGCATCACTTGAATGGAATTCAAGCCCTAGTCTATACTTGTCGCACTTTTCGGCGACAGTCGACAGGTGTTGCATAAGGTACATAAAATATCTTGCGTATCTCCCATCACCTTACTATCACCCACTGACCTCCCCCGACACACTGGGTTAAGGCGAATGGCAATGCTGTCTAGTCATCTTAGTGCTACACCATTTACGGGGCTGGAGTTGTTATTGCGAATTTCAGGGCAATTGAGCAGTCTTGACAGACCACTAAATTACACCCAGAAGAGCACACTGATGACGGCAATTTTGCCACTGTCAGTAGAGACATAGCTCAAGACACCATTCTTGCACAAGGAGCAAATAACAGATACGAACTTCAGAGATTGAAATTAAAGTTGATCATAGATAAGTACTTTGAGAGATTAAATGGTTTGCCTAATATTTAGCAGCAAGTCTGGGAATAGTTGACTGAACTTTGTTGAATTGATTCTACCAGTAGTATACATCTATTGAATTGAATGTTTTGGTAAGAGGAAAAATGAGTTTATGCTACTTACTGAATTAAAACTTTTGAAGGTGAACTTAAACTAAATCCACTTTTATATAGGAAGCCAATAGATAGATACATACATTTGTTTGTCTATTTGATGTTATTTATGACCTTCAGTAGTAGCTAGCTAGAGGTGTACAAGGTTATTAGCCTGTACACACAATACTAAATTGTGGTGTTACGAGAACAATCTCCAATCATGTAACAAATTAATACTGTAAGAGTAATTAGTCTTGGTTTTAATTTGATCATAGTATCATTGGGCTATTATATAATGGCTATGGTTAAGGATAATTAGTGGAAGTACATTCTAATTCTTATGAGTAACTTTAAATAGGGCTATAATTACTAGTTAGATGAACCAATACTTTTGTCTGAATGTTTATCTACTGTTATAAGTAATGCCTCAGATTACAATGTGAACTGAAAGATTAGAGAGAATTTTTTTTCCTTTTAATTACTTTCTGTATAGTCTTTCACTAAAGCCAGTTTCCTTTGTTTTGTGGGTTTTTCACACAGCAAATGGGAGGAAATGTTTTGTTTTTAATGGGAATGTGGTAGGGGTGTCGCTGCCCCAAAAATAAGTATGGGACCCAGGCCCCATCCCTGGCCCTAATCCCTCTCCTGGGGGAGGGCTCAATCCGTGTCCCCTCCTCTCCCCCCCCCCCCCCGGGGCAGGTGGTGATCCATCCAACTGAGGCCCTGGCCAGAAGGGGCTGGATCAGGCTGGAGGCTGGGCCCTGGGGCCCTGGCGCTGGCTGCATTGGTGCACCGCTGGTGGCCGGGCCCTGAATCCCCAGCCCTGGCACCAGCGGTGGCTGCACTGGGGTGCCGGCAGCTGGGCGTTGGGTCCCTGCCAGACTTGGGGCACTGGTGCTGGGACTCAGGGCATGTGCTCAGCACTAGCAACACCACTGGGATTTGGTTTTAAAATATAATGATCTTGGTCAGGTATAATATCTGTAACTACTATTAACTTAAACACAAATAAACTTGGATTTCAGATTTGCATTTTGCTGAAATAAGAATTGTCACACTCTGGCCTTGTCTATATACACAATGATGTCTTTGTTCCCCACATCCAGGCACGACATTTTGTAGTGTAGATGCATATTAAGTTTCATGCTTTTGTTAATTCAGGCTGGATTCATGCTGTGCTCACATCTCAGGATTGTATGGCTTTTGGAGGAAACTTTTTGCACAACCTCAATATTGGCATGCAGCTCAGGTTAGTTTCAACTGTCTGTTTCAACTATAGCTCTTCCTCCACAAGCAGAACGTCCTTTTATTTAATAGGTAGTTTTCATAGTGCTTGTTAAATACAATTAAATGGAGACAGGCTCTGGTAATGGACAATACTGACTTTTTTTAGTTAGATTGAGCCAGAAATAGACTTTGATTTATTTTATTTCAATAAGAATTGTCTTCAAAGCAGAATAGGTCTACTCAAATGTAATTATGTCTTAAAATCAAACAAGCTCTACTTTAGAGATTAGTACAAAAGAGAGAGAGAGAAAGGGAGATACCAAGACTGGCCAAACTTAGTTGTGAAATGCTGAACTGAAAGAAGCAAACCTTCCATCAGGATTGCTGTCAGAACAGCCATATTAGTTGTTCAAAATGTGGAGCTGTCTTCTAAACATACTGTTTTTATTTATTGCCATGGAATCCTAATAAAATTGCATCTGGTAAAAGATTGTAAAACTAGGATACAAATCCAGTGTGCGAAGTCTAGCTTTCATTTTGCAAGTGCAGCTATCACATTTGATAAAGTCAGAGCCTGCATAAGATCACAGTTCAGTATTGTCTTGTGGAGGTTTGATTATGTGGTACTTGATTTGTTTTGTTTATCCTGGCCTGTTAGTTTTATTTTCCTAAACATCATATGAGTTAGATAATTGGATAATGCATTGATTAATCCTAAAATGTACACATACAGTAATCCTTCTAAATTATTTGTTTAGGTGTTATGAAATGGAGAAAAGGCTAAAAACCCCAGATCTTTTCAAATTCCCTTTCTTTGAAGCCATCTGTTGGTTTGTGGCCAAAAACTTACTGGAAACTTTGAAAGGTAACTAATTTCATGTTTTAATAAGATTTTTAGCATCTTGGCTTTTTCTCTCACCTTGGGAAGGTCATAGTCTCCATCTCATGACAAATATGCACGCTAAGGAAATCTTGTGAGCCTGTATAATTTCTTTTCCAGAATCTGTTCTTTTGCTTTTGCAAAATCTACAGTGTTCCGGTTCTTGATCTAATAGTTTTTGCTTTCAGTAAATGGTAACTCTGAAAATTACTGTGAAGATTGACTAACAGTGGAACTTGCGGTTTGTGGAAGTCTAGGTGTCTAAATTGATTACTGTGGCTTTTTTTTCTTTTTTTTTTTTTTTTCTTCAGTATTTTAACTGCAATTCATGTTGAATTTTTTTTCAGATGCCAATACATAATTGGCCAGTGAAAATAAATTTCTCTAAACAGTATTAAGTTTGGATAAAGTGGGTATCTGAGATCCTGGGACAAAACAATCTTACTGGGAAGGCTAAAATTAACCAAGTAGAATTAGTTCCCTGCTTTCTGAAAGGACCATGTTAAGCCTGGTGGTTGTAAAATGTGTTCTAACTCCTCTGGCTCACCTCAGTATGAGGTGCCTTCCAGATATTGAGCACTAGAGATCATAACATTGATTGTATAGATCTCTAAATCTCTTCCCAAGGTCTTATTTGATGAGATTTTTGATTCACTTTGACCAAAAAGATTCACGAAGTCAGAGTTTCATGTTACCATCTTGAGATGCTTGTTGTGGTAACTAAGAGCTGAAGAAAACATTTTTGATTCTGTATAACTCTTTTTAAAGAGCTCAAGTGACTTACATAGAATATTGTTTTTGGTTTTCTGGTGACTATCTCTTTGCCTTGCAGAAGCAATGAGCTCCACTTCTAGTGACACAGCCAGCACAAATTTTAAGGTTTTTTGCTAGCTTTCTTTAGGAGATGCCACTTTTATAAAGTCCATTTTGTTTTCACTTATCCCGTTCTATTGACATTTTCCCTTTCATGGGAATCCATTGCTCAGCCAGATTCTCCTGTCCTCAGAATTGATTCACCCTTCTTGAACTTCACCTTTGATTGATCCTTGTGCTAAAATGTAATTTTTTTCCTAAGGCACCTAAGTAATTTAGGAGCCTAAACCCATTGAAAGTGAGTGGGATTTAGCCTTCTAAATTGTTTAGCACTTTTTGAAAATTTTACCCAAGATCTTGTTCTCATAGATGAAGCAGTATCCGCACAATACCTTCTGGACTGCAAGCTTGAAAGAGCTTTTAAGACAAGCCTAGAATCTTCGTTGATTGCTTTATCTGCTGAAGTAGCATTTGTTTTCAATTTATACAACTCTGTCAATCAAACGCTCCTTCATATACTCTCAGAAAAGATCCAATCGCAACTGGAAAGAGGGATGCTATGAAAAAAAACTGCCTTATGTCACAATGATAATAGGTTGTATCTGCAGCACTTCTTTTGATATCATTTCTCTGGCAACTCTGTCTTCTCTAACACCCTTGGACAAATTCCAAAGGGGTAGCCGTGTTAGTCTATTGTAGAAAGACAACAGAGTCCTGTGGCACTTTTAAAGACTAACAGATTTATTTATCGCATGAGCTTTCGTGGGAGAAAATCCCACTTCGTCAGACGCTTTGAAGATAGGAAAGTTACAGAGTGGGAGGAAATTAAATGCAGGGGAGTGTATGACATAGCATCAGGTCAGGCTGTAACAGCAAATCAAAATAGGTGTTAGGATTCA
>ML685838.1:4606132-4801021 GCA_007922175.1 Pelusios castaneus
CATCAGGTCAGGCTGTAACAGCAAATCAAAATAGGTGTTAGGATTCATCTCCCCCTCCTCTATGTGCTGTTCCCCAGTGTTTTGAATCCTAACACCTATTTTGATTTGCTGTTACAGCCTGACCTGATGCTATGTCATACACTCCCCTGCATTTTATTTCCTCCCACTCTGTAACTTTCCTACCTTCAAAGCGTCTGACGAAGTGGGATTTTCTCCCACGAAAGCTCATGCGATAAATAAATCTGTTAGTCTTTAAAAGTGCCACAGGACTCTGTTGTCACCCTTGGACAAATAAACATATGATTGCAGGTTTTGGTTCACCACTTCCAAGAAAGGCTTCAGGCTCTCTTTGAGGGTGAATTATTTTGTTGGGTCTGTAGAAACACTTAGACAGATATGTTAGTCCTTATGTCTAGCTAAATTTATCTGGAAATGCTAGAAGGGCTTCATTCATTTTGCTGCAGTTGCAATTTCCAGTGTTATTGGAAATCAATCTTTCTTTCATGCCAGTGAAGTTATGACAGTCTCTTACTCCACCTGCCATAGCACCAAGAGGGGCTGCCGCAAATAGGTATTCTCCATAAGACAAATCTTTTTGACCCAGGGTCACCTTCTAAGAGACTCAAGAACATCTTTACAACCTGAGCCACCTGTCAAACAAGGTCTCCTTCAAAGATTTTTAAGGAGCCCTATCTACTAACTTTCCTGGCTTCCTCTCTCAAGACCTAATGAAAAAGAAACACTATCCTGAACAGTTCACAAAAGTTCTTTCCCTTGGGACAATCATCCATTCAGTCAGAGGAGAGGCTTTAGTTTCTGCTCCTGATTCTTTGTCATCATAAAAGAGAAGAGTGGGGATGGGTGGGTTACCTGATTGTGGACATGTCCATTCTCTGAAGGTATGTGTACACAGCAAGGCTCCTAGCCCATGCTGACAGACTCAGGCTAGCAGAGTTCACAATGGCTCTCCAAAAACAGCTGTGTAGCCAAGGCTTTGAGGTTGGGGCTTGGGCTGGAGCTCAGGCTATGAAGCCTAAGGAGGTGAGAGGGCTTCAGGGTCTGAAGCATTACCACGAGCCCCAGAAGCCCCAGTCTGTCTGTTTTTACTGAGAAGAGTACTCAAAACTCCATTCAGGGTGGAAACTCCTGGAAACTTGTCCGTCCTTCACTCAGTCTGAGAGCAAAAAGATGACTGGTGTGTGAGAAGATCCCAGAATAATTGGGTCTGACCCAGTTAAAAGGATAATAGCCTAACTAGTGGCTAGCAGAGAGTGTACATAGGGAGAATACTTAGTTTCTACAGCGCGGTGGAAAACAAGTGGTCATTAGATAGTGATTGAAAGTAATTGTTCAGACTTGTGTACGTGTGAGATTCAGGCGAGTGAGAAAAAGCACTTTTTGAATCCTATTTCTGTAGTGAAAGGACAATATGTCATTGGGTATGAGGTTCTTTTTGATCTTTTGCCTTTTCATGGCTCAGTGTTGTTCAGATTTGGTACTATTCACATTCTTCATATATGAAACTCATTTCTGTCATTGCTATGACAATAGAAATGTGCTTTCAGAAATATGAGAACAGTACTGGAGCTGAAATCTTTCATGCCAAGTTTCAGTGCTAAACTAATTTGTACTTTTGTAGTACTATGAGTGCTGTAGTATGTGTTAAACTGACTTATTTCATAATCAGTACTTTAAAATGATGGTTTGCTCTCAATTGTACTGCATCATGCAATACATTTTGCATTATTTTCAATGCAATTAGTTAAAGCACGTTCCCTGTGCTGCTGCATCTTGTTCTCAGAGGATGACTGATGGGCAGAGATGTTCCTGCTGTGCCTCTGGGGCTCCCTGTTCTTTTTGTCCTCGCCTCCACCCAGGAGCAAAGAGCATCCTGAGAAGGAAGAAACAGAACTGCTTTGTTGCTGAAAGGAGTTTTCAGATAGGGAAGGGAGGAAGAAAAAAGCCAATGGCTGGGCCCATACTGTATTCACAGGAGAAGGGAGCAGGAAGAGCCCATCAGCTCCAGGCCACATCTGTTTGTTTCTTCCCCATGATGGTGTGGGCCCAGCAGCCACCTTCCTCCTCATCCACTCTCCTATTTAAAAGGAGGGAGGAAAACCTACTGAATATTTCTGATCAGCTTTTCATTCCTCGCAAGCGTTTCTGCTACAGGGAAGAGAATGAAAGGGAAGATTGAGCAGCAGCCTTCAGGAGCTATAGCACCTTTTGAGAGTCCTTGCACCCCAGCAGCAGCAGCTGCTATCCTTTAAAGGAAGAAGAGGGTGGCAGTCACTGCAGGGGAGACCTAGGGATGGATTAAGGCAGGGGCTTTAGGGGCTGCAGCCTTTGGCCCTGGCCTAAAGGCTGACCTTCATGGTCCTACCAAAATCCAACCCCTGCTGAGCCATTATAGGCCTCCCCGCCCTGCCTCCACTCGGGAGCAGGGCAGGAGCGCCATGGCCTCTGGCCCGAGGAGCCCCCTAGGCTCTGTGCCGCCCCTCCTTTCCCCTCCAGTGCCAGCCAGGGAACCCCCTCAGCCCTGCACCCTACCCCCCCAGCGCCAGCTGGGCTGGGCTGCTCTGCCCCTAGACTGGCTGCCGTGGTGGTGGTGGTGGGGAGAGAGGGAGGCAGGCAGGGTCCTGGGACCAAGAAGGGGGGTCCACAAAAGTGGGCAGCCTAGGGGCCCATAATCTGGTCGTGGGGAGACAGCATTAATATTGTATGTAGGCCTTTGTGTGCTGCATTAATTAATTAATTTTGAGGCATTTTGTATAGAGAGCATCCAGCCACCCCACTCTTCTTGTAGTCCCAAATAGTAAAAATGTGGGAAACCTGGTTGGTGTTGAACTATAAACTACAGATTGTTTCAGCATAAAATGTCTTTAAATATATTTTTTCTAAACCAATTCTGTAATGTTATGTATTGTTCCCCGTAAGTTACCTGCAACACATTGCAAAACTTGTATAACTGTTTCACACAGTAAAAAGCCGTCTGTGAAAACAGATTCTGTACTTTAAAACAGATTCTTTATGGTTCGATGTGCACAAACATCCAGAGTGCTTCATTTCAATTTTGTCACATTTTGTTGGTTGTGTAATACATTGGCAGGTTTAAAAGTTGAGAGGTATGTATCTGATTGTGGGCTTACTTTGCAAATGCATATAAACTGAAACCTCTGTGTCCTTTTCTAGAACTGAGGGAAGATGGTTTCCAGCCCCAGAACTTCTTAGTGCAAGGAGTGAAGGCTTTACTTAGTGCTTTAAAGTTATGGATGAAAAAAGAAGTAAGTGTAAGTGGGTGGGTTGGTTGGTTTTTTAGTGAATGGCTTTTAATTTTAAAAGTACATGAACATCTGAGTCCTTTTAGAGCATATTGCCATTTTATGAATCTTTCATCCATTGATGAATATTGGAAAAGTTGGTAGAAATTAAGGATGGATGGTTTGGGGAAAGGCCATCTGAGTTGGTAGCATACAACATAAAGCTGTAAGTCTTTACAGATCTGTTACTATATTTAACTCTTGAGATTGCAGTGTAATCCTGCTTTTTCTTCCCACTTTATGATAAAGGAGCTAGATGGCAATCATGGGCAGATTTTGGAGCTTCCCCTAGGGAAGGCAGCTCCATGGATGACCCAGGCTCCACAGCAGATTTTGCAGCATGGGGCTCAATGATCTAATCAGGTTTAATGCCTTTAGTAAGGTCACTTTCAATGTGTAGTAAATACAAATCTGATAGTCTTTTTTTAACCCATTGTGGATCACATCCAGTTTTGTATACGTCACATGGCAAAAAATAATAGTTTAAAAAAAAAGTGTATAGTCATTATAATTAACAGATAAGGGAGGGGTAAAATAAAGATGGTTCAAATCTAATGTGTAGCTGTCAGAATTTTAAAAAGTAAACACCAAACTTCAACAAAATTAATAAAGTTTGAGAACTCTGGCCCCTTCAAAAATATTAAAAAGCAAAGAAGCTAAAAAATAAAATTATTTACTAGAAGTAGTTGGATGTACACCACAGACATTACACACAGATAGAAGTGCTTGATGAGGGTAGGAAGCATTATATTAAAGGACCAACAACTCCCCAGAAGGGAGAAAGCAGGTCCTAAAAAAGTGCAACCCTATTTGTTTTAAAAACACAGTATTCACAGTATTTGTAACAGCCTATGTAAACATAATTGGTAACCTGAAACTTCCAAAGCTGGGATGGGCTGTCTGTAAGGATAATTATCTAATTTAGACCAATTGGCTACTATTGTTCTATGTCTATTGGTGTCACAGATAGCTTGGTATTGCCTCTGCAGCAAGCTGTAGGCAAAGAGAGCAAGAAAAAATGCTTTCCTGGGCCATGCCTAATGCTTTCCCAGCAGGAAGGGAGGCAAAGAAAATTTCGGAGGGAGCTATGGGAAAGATTTGGGCGGAGGGGTGCTATGCTTCCTTTTGCCTTTAATAAATTCCACCCATGATGGCAATCACATGAAGCTTTTCAATGATCAGCAGGATTATCATATGTTGGCAAAATATACTTTGTGTGTCCACTGATATCACTTTTGTACTGCAGAGATGATCACAATTTGGTTGAAATTTATTCTGGTTTGGAATTTGCTATTATTTGCCTCCACATTTGGTACCTGGTGCATAGTAACTTAACCTTTTAAGACTGATAGGCCTACTTACAGAAGTTGTTTCTGTAGGAGATTGAACCACCCAGAAATGAATATTGGGAGAGACCTAAATACATTAATAGAATGGGAACCCCTTGAAAAAAAAAATTTTGTTAGCCCAACCCCTAGCAAAGTTACTGTGGGAGTGGGAAAGGGGAGGAAAAAGAGAGAGAGATTCCCTTCCACCCTATTTATTGAGATTTTGTTTCCTCTCCCTTTTCTGAATGATTTGCTTTCCTCCTCCATTCCTATTTATTTGAAACAAGGAGCTCTGAAGACCAAACTGCTGAAAGCAGTAAAGAAAAGAAAATACAGGACCACAACCCTTGCACTCTTCATTCTTCCTTCCCTCACCTCTTTCCCTGTTAGGATAAATAATATGCTGGGTTCGCCAGGTTTTAAGTGCTGCACCACTTGGAGAGATGCGATGCCAGCATCGGATGGCCACGCTGAGTGCATAAGGTGTCTGGGTGAAGGGCATATTCCCCTCAAGTGTCTGCATTGCAAGAATCTGATATCAAGAGCCAGGCGCAATAGAGACCTCTGGCTCAAATTAATACTTATGCAGGCTTCTCTGAGACCTTTCTGGAAAGATCTCTGGTGACTCAGAAAAACCTTACAAGCACCACTTTCATTCCTCTTCTCCATCAGGTGTTGTTAGAAAGAAAAAACACCTAGAGAAAGGAGCCGGTACCAATAAGGCTGTTGGTTCCTCCGTACACAAATTCCTAAGTAAAAAAGCACTCACTTAATTCAAAGAGCGGAGAGAAAAGACGAAACAGCTCCCGCCAGCACCAGTAACGGCAACATCTACAGTGCAGACAACGGCCATAATGGCCACTTCCTCGGCACCGACGCTATCCACGGCACGGACATAGATGGCGCATGCAATACAGGCACCAATTACAGCACCAACTTATGTGGCACTGAGCACACTAGCAACAACACCCCAAGCACCGTCAACAACACCGGCACAGATGCCAACCTCAGCACCAAGCCAGCAATCAGTGCTGATGGCACCGCAGTTGGCACCATCCTCACCATCTCCACATAAACATAGAGAGAAAGCATGGATGGCACCAATAAGAAGATGAGGAATTTATTACCTCCTCTGCTATTTCACCACTGTATGTTACTGACTCCTCCCCAACCCACTATAGTCAAAGGGGACGGCTCTCTCCTGCCTCACTTTCTTCGGATGATGATATTGAGAGTCAAGGTGAAACTTTCTCTCCTCAAATGTCACCAAGGACCCGTCACCGGGCCTATCATTATCATGTCCTACCAGAATACACATGGCTTCCTCCTCCATGGTATGCACCACCACAACATCACGTGCCTTGGCCTGGCTGGGACAATTGGTCTTGATATTCAAGACCACATAATAGTCCATCTACCTCTCACAACGACTCAGTTATATTATCTCCTGGAACTCCTGTACAGCAGTCACAAATGTTGGATCAGATTGGGCCCCAATCTGAGACAACTGAGCAGGAAACTTCCCGGTCAACGCATAACTTGTCTTCCTTGCTGGATGAGACTATAATTCCTGCACCACCAAGTGCAGATGATATTAAACAATTTCAAGAACTATTTAAAAGACTGCCCAATAGCATGGACATCTCGTTGCAAGAAGTTCCAACTTCAGAACACAAACTGTTGAAAATGCTGCAATCTTCAACATCAAACAAGATTGCTTCCCATGGATGATGTGTTCATGGACCCAGCCAATTACATCTGGCAGACCCCCGGCATGATAACACCTACTTGTAAATGGACGGATAAGAAATATTCTGTGGCACCATAGAATAACAAATTCCTCTTCACCCACCTGCAATCCAGCTCCCTTGTAATAGAGGCAGCACACCAAGGTCCAAGCAAAACCAGATCAAATCAACTCTTCACAAAAAGGAGGATAAAAAACTTGACTTCCTTGGCAGAAAGGTCTACACGTCTGCCACCCTTCAGTCAAGGGTAGCAACTGCATTGTTATGCTATCCAGTTATGACCACAGCAAATATAGCAAGTTCTCAGAGTTTGATTGTATATCGGAAGACAGAAAACAACAATTCACTGCAATCACAAGAGAGGGCCATTTGACAGCAAACACAGCACTGCAAGCCTCACTGGATGTTGCTGACAACTCTGCCAGAACCATCGCCACGGCGATAGTCATGCACAGATCATTGTGGCTCCATTCAGCTGGCCTCCCAAAGCAGCTCCAAGCTACCATAAGAGGACTTGCCATTTGATAAAAATAAACTCTTTGGTGAGAAAATGAACAGTGATGCATACGATGAAGGACTCCCGAGCGACTTTGCGAATGTTGGGTATGTATACACCTGCAACGAGAAGGACAAACTTCCGGTATCAGCCTTATAACTCAAGATACCCATACTTCCAACAGAACAGGAGATGCAATAATTCGTGATCCAGGCCAAGGCCACAGCGCCGCAAACAGCCAAACTCTCAAGTTGCTCCTTCTGAGCAGCAGTTTTGAAAAATTGGTCAAGGTTTTGCAAGACCACCCCGAAACAATACAGGAAGTTACCATCATAAACCATCCTCTGTTCAACAGGTTACATCGCTTTTACCATCAATGGCGAAACATCACATCGGACAGATGGATGCTAGAAATGGTCAATTCTGGATATACAATCCCATTCATATCTTCACCCAAACCACAACTCCTTTCCCTGCCCCTCTTCAGGTACCCATCTCACGAGCTTCTTCAGGAGGAAGTAAACTTCTATGAAGTGGAGCAATAGAGGAGGTCCCTTCCCAACATACCAACAAGAGATTCTACTCGCATTACTTCCTTACCGAGAAACAAACAGGAGGATGGAGGCCCATAATGGACCTGAGATAGTTGAACAGATACATAAGAACTCAAAAATTCAAGATTGTATCCCTTTCCACAATTGTTCCTGCACTGGACCAAGGGGACTGGTTGGCATCCCTCAACTTACAAGACGCCTATTTTCACATAACTATACAACCATCCCACAGAAGATTTTTAAGATTTACACTGAACAGCAAACACTACCAGTATGCAGTGCTTGCTTTCAGTCTCTGTACTGCCCCAAGAGTATTCTCAAAGGTAATGGTGATAGTGGCAGCACATCTACACAAACTCGGGGTGACCTTTTCCCCATACCTAGACAGTTGTTTAATAAAAGCTCACTCTTACAAATTCACTCAACAAGCAGTAAAGATTGCTCAGGAGCTATTCCAATCACTGGGTCTCATGATAAACTATAAAAAATCCTTTCTCATTCCAGTTCAAGAGATAAATTTCATAGGTGCTCACATAGACACAATCACTACCAAGGCATACTTACCACAGGAAAGATTCAATGCCATACAGAACTTGGAATGTATGTTTTGGATCTGCCTGACCATCCCGGCATGAATTTGTCTCCAGCTTCTGGGGAGTATGGAAACAATGACCTATGTAGCAGAGAACACAAGATTACACATGTGCCCTGGAAGTGAATATACACTATTATTGTGGACTTGCAGGCTTTTCAATACCATAACATTTTGTAGTATCAGGTTTAAAACAGGCTCATCTAAGAAGTGTTTTCATCACCAACATATACCAGGATGCCACCTGGAGGTCAATTCATGCATTTATGCAGCATTGCTCTTGATTGAGCTTTTAGATCTGAAGTTCGATTCAGATTATGTTGTGACCTTAATGTAACTAAATTCTCTTCAGACCCAATCTTCTTTTAACATTGATACTACTGGTAATCTCCCAATGTAGGGTTTCTCCTTTGAGCATGGTCAGTATGTAAGAGAAATTGTTAAAGTACCAGTGGTCAATCAAGCAGATTCAGTATGTCTTCATATCCCCACTTTATTTACATTCTTTGCTAAGGATTCTGAGAAAATGGACAGAGCTGAGAGAGAGTTGATGTTGCACTCCCCTAAATATCTTTGAGACCAAACATACAGTGCTGCTTCCAAAATTCTTATTGGATTCCTCCACATGTATATTTATTCATACTGGCAATCTATTCCAGTGGTTTTCAAACTTTTTTTCTCAGGACCCAGTTGAAAAAAATCACGTATGCCCACCACCCAGTTGGAAAAAAAAAATTTGTCTGGGACCCAACAATGACATCTTTGAGCATTATATTCCAGTCTTTCGGCGGCGGTAGCAGGGCGTGCTGCGACCCAGTAACTGAGGGTCTGCGACCCAGTTTTGGGTCCCGACCCATGGTTTGAAAACCACTGATATATTCTAAGTATTGCTAGTATGTACCTTGGCCTAACTGAATAGATCTTATTTGGATTGAGGCTTTCCATAGTTTCATCTACTTTATAGTACTCTTGATTTTTTTTTTTAATCTTAGTATAATTTATTTTATCTTTTTTCTACCCTTCACATACAGCTTGTAACAGAACATGCCTTTGAAATTCCAGACAATGTTAGGCCTGGGCATCTCATTAAAGAACTGTCTAAAGTGATTCGCTCTGTAGAGGTAAGACTAGAAGTCATTCTAACTGCTAATGTATTTCTCTTGTATCCACGAATTTTAAAAGTTGTTGTATTAACTTCAATTATTAGAGCTTTACCGTAGTTGCAACTTTCAGGTCACTTTTGGGGGATTTTGCTTTCTTATTGTTTTAGCCTTTTATTTTTGAAAGTAGAAGGCCAGGTGGAAAATTTTGGAGAGTGTCTAAGTGCCAGTATTTCTGATGGACCAAAATCATGACAGGCCAATCCTGACCAGTTTTGCAACTGCATTTGGCAGATTGCAATGTCATTCACTCAGATTTGGCCTGGCCATTCCCCTTAATGGCGGAGGCAGACAGGCCAAACATGAAATAGGTTGTGGTAGTTATATTATGATGGTATCAAAGGCCCCAGTTAGGAAAGGGGTCTCTTGCCAGATACTGTACAAACACATAGGAAGAAACAAAGTACTTCCCTCAAACCTACAATTTTGCCTTTTATGATTTTTTTGTTTGTGTTATGCTGAATGGGAACCTCCGAATTAAATATGTGGACTTGTCCGTAACTGACCCCTTTAAATATTTGTTTTCAATTAAAGGAGGAGAACAGCAAACCAGTTAAAACTCAGGGAATTCTTGGTGTGTGCCCACTTTCACGATCCTCACATGAAGCAACCTCTCCTCACCATTCCAGAAGAAAAGTGAGGAAGCTGCGAGATCATACGATCAAACCTCCTTCTAATTTGGATATCCTGGAGCTCCACACAAGGGAGGTACTCAAAAGGCTGGAGATGTCCCCATGGGAGGAGGCAAGTATTACGTTTTATGGACATAAAATACAAAAAACTAGAATATATAAAAAAACATAAGTCATATATTAAGATGGGGAAAAACGGCATAAGAAATTGAATAAAAATGTATTATAATGCCACTGTGTAAATTAGGTAATCCTCCCCTAAATTATTATTATTGTGATCTGGCCATGCTATCTCAAAAAGAACATAGCAAAACATAAGAGATTGAGATGATAAAAATAATTATAGTGTGAAAGGTCATCTAAAACAGTGAAAATATTGGGCATATTTGGTTCAGACAGGAGAAGGAGAGAATGTATGTTAGACGTATGCAAAACTGTGAATGTTGGAAAGAAAAGTGAATTGGTGCCCTTACTTGCCTTTTTTCATAATACAAGATCGAGACATTCCATTAAACTGAAAGGCAACAAGATAAATTTAATTTTTACATTAAAAATAATTAAACGTATTGAAACTCATTGTCACAATAAGCAATTGAGAAAAAGCCTAGAAAGATTCAAAAATATTTTTCCATTTATATGGATATTGAGGACATTAGTTTTTCATTTAATGTAATTTTGTATTTTCTATAATGGATGCAAATCCTACTGTTTCAGGGGTTAAGCAGTCCTTGGAGTTAAGAAGGAAGTTGAGTTTATGGGCAGGTTACTCTACATTGTGAGATTTTTCACTTCCTCTGAAGTGTTTGAGACTGATTGGCGTCAGAAACCAGCTAGTGGGTGTGATGTTTTGGGGTCAACCCAGACCAGTAAGGGATGCTGTCATCACCTGCCCTGTATCTTTGGAAGCTTTTATCTTGTACAGCTATGGTTCAGTTTCCTGATACCAGTATGCTCACCTGCATAAAGTCTCAACTTGGCTCTTGCCCACCTAGTTATTCTTTGCTGGATGACACTAATAACCCATCCAATCCCAGGTCTCCACAAATATGTTCTCTCCAAGTTCTTAGTTACCAGACACTTGGACCATTCCCCTCTCTTTTGTTACCTCCAAGGCATGAAGTCAGTCCCCTTCTCTCCCCGCGCACACTTATCCACTTACTTTGGCATTTACATGCTCCACACTGCTTGGGATAAAAATAAACAAAAAGCTTTTATTTAAAAGTGGATATAGTAAGGAAAGCAAATGTATACAAGTTGCATACAAAATAAACAGAGATGCAACATCAGTCTTTACACTTTCATCTTAAGTAAAATCTCATTTCTAGTAAGAGTTACCTGTTGCCTTAAAATTTCCCCAGAATACATCCTAACTATAGGAATGATTCAGCGTTCATGGACACTCTCCCACCAAAAGACCCCCCCCCCACATTCCTGTTACTCTTCAGTTTCAAACAGGGTGTTTCTTCAGTCACTATAGGTATTCAAAATGTGGAAAATTCCATCCTTTCTCAGTCTAGGTCTACACTAGCACTTTTGCTGTCCAGGGTGTGTGGGGGTGGGGTGGGGTGGGGAGGGGGCACACACCCTGACCATAATTTGCACCAGTGTAGGCAGTACTCTTCTACTCACATGTCTACACTGGATCAGCAGTAGTTAACACTCTTCTCCGACACAACTACTGCTGATCATTGGGGGGGCGGTTTGATTTTACCGACTGGAGAGCTCTCTCTTGTCTGCATAGAGTAGCTATGTGGGGCAACTGTGCTGTTGTAAGGTCTCTAGTGCAGAAATACTCTTAGTTTCCACAGACTGGGATTTTCTTTTCAGTTTGAAGCTGTTCTCACTTGCTTTGATGGTTCCTCCTTTTTTCCTGGACTGGACAATGACTAGGTGCTTGAAGTCAGTGTCATCTGTTTGGGGAAGTAGCCCCTCCCTGTCTAGTTTTTTCACTGCTCTGTTGCACCACAGTTAAAATTAGAATTTTTATATATACACAGATGCTTTCATAACCATAACCTATATGTGACTGACGAAGTGGGATTTTCTCCCACAAAAGCTCATGCGATGAATAAATTTGTTACTCTTTAAAAGTGCCACTGGACTCCTTGTTTGTTTTGCTGACCTAGACTAACATGGCCACCCCTTTGGAGCTTGTTACCTATGTACTTAGCACATAATGACTATTAATTTCAGTGCATTACAAACTTTCATAAAAGATCTAACTCTATATATGTAGTTAAAGTAAAATAACATAACTGCTTATTTTGTTTGGTTCAAACCTTCTGTCTTCTCCTTCGTGTGTCTGGAGCTGATTGTCATACTGGGCTAGAGAGTAGTTGTCATAATAGCTGCCCACTCACTCTTTGATTTGCATCACTATGTTGCTATTCCTAAGATTCAAGAACAAAGATGACTTCTAGCGAGAGTAGTTTTCAACATACTTATCTGGAAGGATGTTTGTTGGAATATGGCAATTGAGAGTGATCACAATAAGCAGAAAAAATCCACAGGTGAGGGAATGAACTCAGCAATTTTGCATTGCTTGTATCCAAGCTTGTTCTGTCTAAGCCACTTCAGCCATAGATAGTCAGCTTGATCTTATAGTCACTATGATCTTTTGGGAATAAATGTTGTGGATTGCAGAGAATAGAAATACGTATAACCTCTTGTCATTTGAGGAAATAATAAACAATCCTGCTTTTGATTCTTTAGGACACAGCAAACTCTAAACTGAATGGAAAATTTAAGAAGTCCTTTCAGCCATCTTCTACAGTACCTGAATGGAGAACAAAGGACAATGATCTACGCCTTCTGCTTTCAAATGGAAAAATAATTAGGTATTGAAAAGTTGCTTATGGATCATTTGGTCCCAGTCATTTTGCATTTAAGTACCCTCATTTTCTGACAAACCTTTTTCCTTCCACTTCTGGTATCCTGTGTTCTGTCTTTCCTCACACTTACCATAAAGTTTCATGCTGGAAGCAGAGAGGAGAAGAATCCACAAGCCTCTGTGCTTGTTGTGCTCCTTGGGGATCAAAAAAAAGCAAAAGGAGTGTCTTGTATGTTCCTTTAGATAACATTACATTCAATTGGTTGATTAAACTTCAAACTGTAAATGTTTTTAAATCCATAGATTTGTTACAGCAGGGAAAAGAAAACACGTCTGAAACAATTTCTATAAATATTACCAGAGGGTCAAATTTAACATGTTCAGAGTCCAGGTTTCAGGAAAAACATGAATTTGAACTAGTAAAACTTCCCAAAAATGCACTGACACAATTATAATAGACAAAGAAGAAACTAAAATGTAGAATCATGTGGCTGTTGCTCCAGATGAAATGCAGTGGAAAAATATTTGATAACAGGAGAGGAAAAGGGCAGTCAGTATGAGAATGTTACTATATTGCTTCTAAGAGGATATCACAAATAATAAAGAATGTAAACAACTATTTTATGTAAGCCTCTGTAAATAACAATAATATAAAATTCAGTAAGTAACCTTTGCAACATTTCAATTTCTTCTGAGATAGAGATGAGCGGCGACCATTTACAGATCAAAGTCTTTACACAGCAGACAGTGAGGATGAGGATGACAGGACGAGGTCAAAAAAGACAAAGACCATTAAGATGGAAGACCGGTGCTCAGGGTTGGAAGGACAAGGGACTACAGATGCCCAGAAACCACTAAATAGTAAGCTTGTTCTTGTTTGAACTGAGCAATTCAACACCTTTTATGATTAGAACAAAGTCCACTTGTACTGTGAATCTTGTCTGTGTAACTTTTTATCGGACTGAATTTTTGCAATGAGCAAAGTGGGGGAAAAAACAAAGTTTAGAGGGAATAATTCCAGGCGTTAAATTACCTTCATTTCAAACGGTAGTGTCTACTGAAGAATCTACCAACCAACTGAAACAGAGCTTTCCACTGAAGTATGATGATTCTAGCTTTAGATTCATTTGACTAAATGTGTGGTATGTATATAGGTATGTAGATAAGTATGGACCAGAGACTGGTGCTTCCATCATTTAAGGCTGAGTTGAGCTTTTCACTTAAAGTTGGAATTTTGCTACAGGTGGAAGTATCTTCCCAAATTATAGCACTTAGTCAGAGTAAGAATGAATTTTCTGAGAATTTACATGTAGATCTGGTAAATAATTTAGGAGTAAAAATTAATTTTAAAATGGATTTTTAAATAAATTTAGCACCCAGTATCAGACTTTCTCTAGTGATCTTAATTAAATAATAAACAAACTCACTGATGTTTTGTGCATAGGCTGCAGCTGAAGAATTTAAGGCTTATGGTAAATTTTTGCTGTTATTCTTCATAACTGAAGTTTTCTGTGGAGGCTGAAGAAAAGTTCCATGCAGAGAATTCATGAAGAAACTATCCTCTATAAAAGAGCTGCCATCTTTCATTGCTCTTAGTAGGGCTAAGGCAAAGATTGGCCATTATTTCCTTTTACTTGTTCTTCAATGTTTCCTTCTGCCTCTTGACAGCATAAAGAGTCAACATCTTCCATAAGGACAGATTGCCTTCATTCTCTTTGAGAGATGGTGGCAACTTTGAAAGAGGGCAGTTCCTTGTGAGTTTCTCTAAAGAATTATGCACTAGTTTCTGCTGATAGGTCACTTTTCAGTTATAAAAATTAAAAAACAAACAAAACCCCAACTCCCCCTCCAAAACAAACTACGCACAAAAAAATTAATCTTAACTTGTTTTCAGAAGCTATCCATTGTACCACGTTTACTTGATGGATAGAGCAGGTGGGAGAGGTGAAGTAGGCATATGTGAATGTATGCGTGTGCATGAAAGTTGTTGGTGTAAGAGAGGGGGGAAAACTGGGATAGTTTGTGCACGGGAATGTGGAAAACATGGGTGGGAGAAATTTGGGATGCGTGCAAGGGAATATAAAAAGTTGCAACAGGCATGGGGAATTTGAAAGGTAGGAGGCAAAAGGAAATCAGGATGTACATAGCTGCTGCTTTGCATTGCCCTGGCAAACAAAACAGTGATAAAACTAGCTGATACGTTATGGCTGCTTAAAAATAGTAGGGACCAGATCCCACAGTAGACAGATGAAGGATATGTCCCCCACATTGTCTGTCTTGATCTCTCATAGTTAAAAATTGGCTTAAGCACTAAACACATTAGATTTAATATCCCTACTAAAATTTTTGCTGGCATTAACTATCAGAATTCTGGATATTTTTGTTGTCTAAATAAATGTCTGATCTCTTTTTGAATAATGCTATGTTCTTGGCCTCAATGGTTTCCTGTAGCAATGCATTCCATAGTCCAAGTACATATTGTGTGATAGAAGTATTTCCTTTTATCAAATTTATTACCTTTTTAATTTTATCAAATGTCCCCTCATTCTTGTGTTATAAGAAAGGGAGAACAGAAGCTCCTGATCGACCCTCTCTAGACCATTCATTATTTTATGTACATTTATCATGGACCTTCTTGTTCATCTCCTTTCTAACGTGAATAGCCTGAGTCTCTTCACATGATTCAGGGTGAGAGAAATGTCTTTGCCATCATTTTCTTTTCCATTATAGATGAGGCTGTACCATAGATTTTATATAATGGCATTATAATTTCCATCACATTTCTTATCCTAACCCTGCTATTTTTCACTGCAGTTGCACATTAAGAAGAGGTCTTACTTGAGCAGCTTCTCTACAGGGACACCCAGGTCCCTTTCCTGAGTTGATAATTTAGAACTTTATAAAGTGATAAGTAGCTTAAATATTTTCTGCCATGTCTATTACTTCACTATTATCAACATGAAAATTAATTCGCCATCTTTGTTGTCCATTCACTTAGCTTAGTAAGGACTTGAAATCCTCTTTGGTCTTGAGTAACCTAAACTTCGTGTGTTCATATCTTCAGATCATTAAAAAAATGTGGCAATATTCTCTTTTAGATTCTTGTTTAATGTTCATGTATGAAATGTTTAATTAGAAATAACATGGAAATTCCAAACAAAAAACTGTTAAGATGCATCAGTCATTTCGGGGTAATTGCATCCAGAGAGAGCGAGAGATCTCTCAAAAGGAAAGCAGCTTCAATACACAGAATACCATTAGATTCTATAGATAAATTTTTGTACTTTTAAGTAGGCTTATGAAACCAGATGTTGAAAACTAAATATGTGTGATTATTGTTTTTTTGAAGGCTAATGTGAAATGATAGGTTTTAAAGAAATAATTTTGTCCTTCATTTCCAGTGTTCTTTGAAAGCGTAAAATCAGAACTCAGGAATGGATCCTCAGAGTACTCTGATATTTCTGATTCAGAAGAATCTGAACCTGATTGCACTAACCAGGTAAATGCTAGAGAAGACCACAGGAACTGATCAAATGTAAATTTAAACTGGTATTTTATTTACTTATATTCATGTATTTAAAATCCATCCATTCATCCCTCCAAACTTCTGGGTACATGTACGAAACAATTTACAAAATCTATTCATGTACAAGTTGGCCCAATATCTTAAACTAAAAACTATCCCTGATTTAATTAAGTATCTAATTCTCCCAATCACTCCAAAACTAAAGTGTCATTTGCAAGAGATGATTTTATAATACCAAAAACAAGTGTTCTTGTAAATACTTCAGAATTTTAAGAAAATTAAAATGCCCTCCCCACAGTAAGCTCCACTTGGGTTTTGTTTAAAAAAGATAGCAATTCCAGATTTCTAACATCCTTGATTTCTCTTAATAAAAGTGTTCTACTTCATCAGCATATCAGTTTGTCATATTTCTGTATGTTAAGTATTCTGAGATTTATTTTGCTTTTAATAATCTTTTGTTCAATGCTCAATAAATGATATATAAATTCAACAGCAACAATCCAGTAGTATATTTCCATTACAAAACCAAACAAGGGAGCTTAATTAAGATTGGATGGGCACTGTAAGTCAGGTGAGATGTGATGGGTCACCTGATAGGCAAATTGAATGAATTCCTTAATTCCCTATTTTCATATTTTAAATTTTGATGATTAAAAAGTGTAGAGTTTTTGTAAGACAAATTGCATTTTTTGGAGTTATCTGTATTTCCCTGAAACACACTTTCAACTTTTTTTTGACCAACTTTTCTAAAATCTAACATTAGACCTTTCTGTATGTTCATTATTTAAGAATTCTGTGCAATATTAACTATTTTTGAAAAATGAATTAACTGAAGGATGGAGAACTTATAAGTGTAGATTAGAATAGCAGTTATATCTTTAGAATTGATTATGTCAACCTTATGTACTATTTGCTCTTGTTCTAGCAAAAGAATTCCTCTTCAGAGGAGTCAGAAAGCTCAGGTGATGAAGAGAAACAGAGAGTAACATCAAACTTCAAGGAGGAATCTAAGATAAGGGACCTCTGTCAAACTACCCAGAAGCCATCTAAAAATGAAACTCCAAGTAAAGGGTGAGACAAATGATGTGGAAGGTCTTGTTCATAAATTGATATGAGAACTTCCAAACATATTTGTATGCCTGTGTTTTTAATATGAATATAAAAGTAATTTCCTTCGGGGAAATTAAAATTCTCTTCTCTTTTCTAATCTTGTTTTCCAAGGGAATGTCCTACCTCGACAAGTACAGAAGAAGAAGCTATTCAGGGCATGCTCTCTATGGCAGGATTGCACTATACCACATGTTTACCAGGTCATACACAAAGCACAGACTGCATAGATAAAAGAACTTCTCATCAAGAACACAGAAGTTACCCCAGAAGTAGGCATAAGGACAGACAGCCATCCCAGAGTCATAAAACAGAATGTGGTAGGTACTTACGTTAACTATCCTTGCCACTCTACGTTGTTACACGAGGGCTAAGATTTTCACTAATAATTGTCTAAAGTTAGGTTCCTAGATCTATGGTCAAGTTCCTAAATAAGTCTGGCATACTTTCCAGAAGTCAGTGAGAAAAAAGACTGCTCAACATATCTGTAAACTAGGCCAAACCTATTTAGGAGTCTCACTTTAATAAGGTCTTAGCTGTCAACCTAAATGTTTTTTTCAGCATCTATCTGCTTTACAAGAGTTGCACTGGTATACATGGATGAACTGAAAGCTTTAATTCCATCCAGGGGAAAAAGCTGAAAGCAATAGCTGATAAGATCTCCCTAGTTGCTGATTTCGTGGCATATGCCTCACTAGATAAACCTCGGATTCTCACTCTGCTTGATGGATTCTAATATCGTGTTTCTAAAAAGCACATCTAGATTTGTTCCTGGAATGCAGATGTAAAGGCCAGGCAGTTAATGGCAGCATCCCTATTCTCATAGGGAGAGCAGTTTGGTGAATCTTAGAAAATGTTATACTGAAGCAGCTGATAAAGAAAATGTTTATCTTCGGAGAAATGAAAAAGGAAAAATCAGTCTGTTGCAGGAAAGGGGAAGTCATTTTGTAGTCCACACTATTCTGATATCTACAAAAATAGTTTGGAAAAGGAGAAAGTCCTGCAGAGTTAGAATAGAAGGTTGTATTTAGAAAAAAATACTCTAGCCCAGTTTAACTCCATACACAGAAACGCAGTGTGACTAGATGCAGCCTTTGTCCAAGGATGCAGCTCATCTGGGAATGACACTAAAAATTTTATCCTTTGAAATTAACTACCCTGGAGAAATGAGTCCTAGACATAATCCAGAAGGGGAAATGTGATAGAATGAAAGATGGTCCCCGATATGCATAACGGCATCAGAAGTTTTTAAAAAAAACCCAAAACACTAAAGAAGAAATTTAGGAAGGAAGCAATAACAGTGGCACATAATTCAGCAAAGCTAGGAACTGGAGGTTCCTCAGTACTTTTTTGTGGCCTTTGAGTGGTTCTGGATGAGGGGGAGGAATCTGTACTGGTTCTGGACCAGTGTAGCAAGAAAAATTAAAATTTCACAGGGAGGCTTTGAAGGCTCTTGTATCTGCAGATTCCCTCAACATCAATAGAACTAAAAGAAACATGCCAATTCCAGACTTTCACATGAAATTCCTTCATTTTCCTCTCAACATTTTGTATTTCCCTTACAAAATTTTTGGGTTAAGATGATGTCTTAGTGGTCCTCATAGTAGCTCTTTGAGTGAAGATACCATACCATCCTTTTATCTACTGTTTATTTATCAGAGCTTAGCAGACAGTCAGACAGTATAATAACACTACAATTCAGTTCTTTCAAGTATGACCTTCTGATAGACAAGCAACTGACCTCCCCCACAAAAAAACAAACACAAACAAACAAATGCAACCTGCAAGGTCATGACTTGCCTGGGTGTCCAGATAGTTAAAAAGAGAGATCATTCATCATGTAGTCAATGATTACAGCCATACTTAAACTGTTTCAGCAGAAACCAAAAATCACAATTGTCACCTTGTCAGATACCTAGTGATGTTAGGATCTTGCATTGATTCTTATCTGGACAAGATTACATAAAGCTGCTACAGACATTTATTCTCTCTATTCTTCCTTGGATATCAGTCTGAAAAAGAAGAGAGTTCCAAAATACTGGCTGATTCTTCAAGTAGTATCCCTGTGTGTGCTCCATTGTAGGTGTGTATGCATACCTATGTTGCTGATCAGAAAACTTAGGTAGTAGCGTCCATCGTGCCTGCGCATTCTCTGTATTTCCTCATGATGCACCATGAGGCTAGCAGCACTCAAGGGGCTAACCATCCAAAGATCCTTCTCAATCACCCCATCTAGAGAATTTCCAGAGGGGTAGCCATGTTAGTCTGTGTACCACAGCAAAAACAATGAGAGTCCTGTGGCACCTTAAAGACTAAACAAACTTCTTCGGGCATAAGCTTTCGTGAGCTCCAGCCCACTTCATCAGATGCATCTGGGTTGGAGCCCACGAAAGCTTATAATCAAAGAAATTTGTTTAGTCTTTAAGGTGCCATAGGACTCTTGTTGTTTTTCCTATCTAGAGAGGGAGCATTTAGCTGTCAGTTAGCAGACTATTAATTTCCCTTTCAATTGTTAATCTTCACTTTGCAAACTTCTCAGTTTGCTTCTTGTACTTATTTGTCCATGCCTAAAAAAATCAAATGAAAAGAAAACTGTTGTGCATCGACTCCAGCCAAGACTCTGTGACAAGGGTATGCCCACCTTCAAGAAGTGTCACATTTGCAATGAGGCTGTTGTGGTCTCAGACAAGCACTCTCACTACACTTGTTGTCTGGATGAGGGCCACAATCAAAGTAAGTGTTCCCTCTGCCAACAACTCCAACCAATATCTCGCAATGGCAGCTTTGCCATAAGATCATCTCTATGGAGACAGCTCTCCAACCACAGTCTATGAGCAGGCATGAATCTTCCCCACAGAATTCTGTGTTGAATAATATGTCAAAAAGACAATTGGGGAACTCTTCTCATAGGTCAGAAAGAGAGTCAAGAGTCTTGTTAGTGAGCCCAGGCATAATCAAAACCATCTTGCTTGGTATCCTTGGCACTGCTGGCATAGAGACAGTCCAGTACTCAGGCCTCCCACTGACCATCCAGTGTTGAAGTTGTATGCAAGGACAAGGGCGGATGCTCTAAGATAATCTCAGTATGGAGTCTGGGTTCAGTTATGTCAGCGATACCGGACCATTCAGTACCAAAGAAGTTAGCATGGGCAAGATCCTGATCGTTGGCAGTACTACTGATACTGAGCAAATCTCAGGTCTCTGGGTATCTATCCATTGCGACAGAAAAGTCATTTTAGTGATCAGTACCAACAGAGATCATACTTGGCCCAATTCACACTCATCATAACTCTGAGCCTCACAGAAAGAGAAATAGATGCAAACCTTTTACACTTCTACCTTGCCACCTGTCCAGAGACACTTTTGACAGGCAGGTTGTGGTGCAACGAGACTACTCTCAACAGCCTTCTTACCTCATTTGGCCACTGTTTTGCAGTGTCCCATAGAACCCAGGAGCATATAACCATGGACAAATGGGTCCTGGAAATCATCGTTTGGCTACTCCATCCACTTCACTTCTCTACCTCTTCCACATCCCCCTTTAGGAACCTTTCTCATGAGAGTTTGCTAAGGCAGAAGATGAATCACTTCTTACAGCTAAGAGACATAGAACCAGTACCTCAACATCTTTGAGGCAAAGGGTTCTATTCTTGCTATTTCCTAATACCCAGAGGGAAGTTGGAGATCGATCTTGAACATCGGAGGTCTCAACAAGTTTATCAAAGCTCAGAAATTCAAGATGGTCACCTTGTTGCCTATAATTCATGCATTAGAATAGGGAGACTGGTTTTTGGCCTTTGACCTACAGAATGCCTATTTTCGTGTTTCAATATTGCCAGCTCTCACACACTTCCAGAGGTTCACCCTAGGAAATGATCATTATCAGTACAGAGTCCTTCCCTTTCGGTGTCATTGAGAGTATTCTCCAAAGTCCTCTTGGTAGTAGTTGCTCACCTATGCTCTTGAAGGATTATGATCTCTCTCTGCCTGAATGACTGCCTCTTGCCTAATCACTAGAGGAGGCACACAGAGTCACCAGAGACATGGCATGCATGTTTACAGAGCTGTGTCTCCAAATCCATTCCCAGAAGTTGACCTTTGTTCCTGTTCAGTGTCTGGAGTTTATAGGGGTCGCCCTGGATTCCCTATTGGCCAAAGCCTTTCTCCCTCAGGACAGGTTCCTATTCTTGGTATCATTTATGAACACAGCTCAATGTATCCCTCAAGTGTCAGCCAGAATCTGCCTCCAAATTCAGAGCATATGGCAATCAGCACCGTGGTGGTCCTGCATGCCAGGCTCCACACGTGATGCCTACTGAAATGGTTCATGTTGATGTACAAGCCAAACAGAGACAGTCACCAAAAATCTTTTGTCACTGGCTCCCAACATCAAAGAATTCCTTTACAGGTGGAGAAACCTGGCCAACAATGGGCAAGGGTCTCCTTTCTTCAGATACTGCCAGCAGCATTACTCACTAGTGATGCACTCCCCGGTGGAGCTGAGGGGGTGCATCTCAACAACTTAAAAGTACAAGGAAAATGGTCACCTTTGGAAGTGTTCTTACATATTAGTCACATAGGGTTAAGGGCAGTCAGGAACACCTTCACTCATTTCCTACCACACATAGCATGGTTTTACATAAAGTTCTATTGGGACAACATAGCTTACATGTACTATGTCAGTCACCAACATGGAGCCAAGATCACCCTCCCTGTGCTCAGAAGCAATGAAGCTTTGGAATTAGTGCGATATTGTGAGTGAGGCTCCATCTGTAGCTTACCTTCCGGGAGCACAAAACATAGTAGCAAAAAGTTTGAGATGCAAATTCCCATATGTGGGAACCACTCCCAATGGTACTTCATGATGAGTTCACACGACGGGGAACACTATCCATAGACCTGTTCACGAGCCACCAGAACAGAAAGTGCAAGCAATACTGTTCCATATAGAGGATCTGCTAGCATTCCCTAGGTGATGCTGTACTTCTCCCTGGGGACAAGGACTTCCTCTCTGCCTTTCCCCATTTCCCCTCCTACTGAAGGTTCTGTGAAAGATAAAGCAGGACAGAACCCATGTAATCCTTATCACTATCCCACCACAGGGACAAACCAGGTACCTTTACCTGATACCTCATGAGATGCCCACCAATTTCCCTTCTAGCCAAGATGCATCTCCTCTCACAGGATGAAGGATGCACCATGCCTCCCGGGATCCTCAGCCTCAAGACTTGGCTTCTATGTGGTCTAAACATGTCAAATCAGCATGCTCAAAAGGGGTACAGGAGGTCTTACTTCACAGCAGAAAGCTCTCCATGCACTACACTTACCTGCAAAAATGGTCCAGATTTCTGACTTGGTGCACATCCAGGCAAATTTCTCCAGTCTTAGCATCTCTTCTTCATCTTCTAGATTATGCCCTTACCCTTAAAAAAATCAGGGCTGTCTCTGAGCTCCTTAAAAGTCCACCGACTGACTATTAACAGTGGTTCACCAAACTGTAGAAGAGTCCTCAATCCTCTCTCATCCTACCACTAGAAAACTTCTGAAGGGAATAACAAACTTCTTCCCACAACCTTGCCTCCCACTGCCTCTTGGGACCTAAACTTAGTGCTAAAAGGGCAGTCAAGACTCCCTTTTGAATCTATATTCTGTTGCATCTATGGATGAAAACAGTTTTCTTAATCCCAATCACTTGGCAAAGAAAATTGGGGAAATAGCTCTGCACACATTCCAGGAGATCGACCTCCTCATCTGTTGTCTTTCTTAAAGACATCCCCATCTCAGAAATCTGTAGAGCAGTGATGTGGGCGTCAGTTCATACCTTCGCAAAACACTGTTTTATTGAAGTTGTTAGGTCTCTCAGAAAATGACCCCACAATCACTTATGTCCTTTTCCACCCATCTCTTATTTAACCAGGGTTGCACACACTATCTAAGTGGAAAAGGCTTCAGTTTTCTTAATAAAACTGTATTGACCAAGAAGACTGTGATTCTCCAGGGAGATATTGGTTAGGTCCTTCTATCTACTCCCAGCCCACATTGATCTTTTCAGCTACGTCCTATCATCCATCCAAACCTGACTGAATCACTGTCCTCAGATGCTGTTGGGTATGAGGTTTATGAATCAACAGCGTTGTCAATTTTCAGTGTACTTCATATGAGCATCTGTTTTGTGTCTTGTATGGTCATAGAATCATAGAAATATGGGGCTGAAAAGGACCTTAAGAAGTCACGTCCAACCCCCTGGGCTGTGGCAGGGCCAAGTAAACTAGAGCACCTTCTCTGCCAGGAGTTTGTCCAACCTGTTTTTAAAAACCTCCCTTGATGGGGCTTCTACAACCTCCCTTGGAAGCCTGTTCCAGAGTTTAAGTGCTCTTTTAAAGACGGAGAAGTTTTTTTCCTCCTAATATTTAACCTAAGTCTTCCTTGCTGCATATTAAGCCCATTACTACTTTTCCAACCTTCAGTGAACATGGAGAAGAATTGATCACTATCCTCTTCATAATGTGCCTTAACTGTTTCAAAAAATGTTATCAGTTCCCCCCATAGTCATCTTTTCTTATGACTAAACATGCCCTGTTTTTAACCTTCCTTAAGTCAGGCTTTCTAAGCCTTTCATCATTTTTGTTGCTGTCCTGCAGACTTTCTCCAGTTTATCCACATCTTTTCAGAAGTGTGGCACCCATAATTGGACATGCTACTAGAGCTGAGGGTATCAATAACATCACATCAGAACTTCATAGAAACAACCAAACACATCCCAGTCGTGAATGCGAGTTGCAGAAAGTTTGCACCTTTTTGTGGAGTTTCTTATAAGGATGCAGAAAAGTCAAGAAGCAGATATTACGGAAGCATCCATCAGATATATTTTGATGATACTGTAGTAGTGGAAGGCAGCTGTCCTCAATATCAGTACTTTCAGATCCACATGGCTGTGTTTATCAGTCTTTTATATGGATGTTCAGCCAAAATTTGGGATACCCTGATGGGCCAAATAGGCATGGGAGAGTTGTGAGAAATTTTGACATTTCTGGAGTGTGAGAATGATGGTAACAGATATATGTATTGTGAGAGTTGTTTCTTTAGGAAACATCTTTCGCAATACTTTCCTTCTATTTTATCTCAGTTGTAGGCTTTAATCTTTTGAATAACTTCATTTCACACTCACAATTATGGATTTCAAAGTTTCAACTTATTAAATTTCTTTTTAGGTAAGCACATGAGAGAAGAGGAAAGAGGCTTGGGGACTTCAATATGGGCAAGACAGCTAAATGCAGCCCCCAGGGTTACTCCTCAGGTAAGACAACATGTTATTCCTTGTTATAGAAGGAGGAATATGCAGAGCTGTCAACAAAAAACAACACTAGTAAACATGGTGAAGGTATCTGCTCACTGCATGTCTGGTAACTGATAACTTTGGAGTTGCTAGGCATCCGTTATCTGTATCATGTTTTCTCTGAGCTCCTTTGCCTTTATGGATGTTTTAAGAAACCTAAATATATTATAAAACTACTGAAAAGACACTAGGTATCTTAAGAAAAAGTGGGATTTTACTGTTCATGAAAGGTTCCGGTTTGGGTGACCCACATTCATGAAGTCTCACTTGACACAGAGTAAGTTCTGTGCTGTGCTGTGTTGTCCAGTCAAAATTTATTTAGGAACACCACCTCTTTCTTCACCTTCCTTGTCATCTGTAGTCAGACTGCCAAAAGGTCTGTCAGTTGTGTAGGTGGTTTTTGAGATGTGGACACTTGCTCATGGGAAACTGGACTGAGACAGCACAACTCATTTGACACAGAACACCAAACAGCCAGTAGCTGGTTTCATCTTTGAGTTCTTAATCTGGGCTGTATTCAAGCAAGAGCTCTAAAGATGAAAGACTTTAAATTAATGGCTCCCAAGCATTATGGCTCAAAGCTCATAAGTATAAATTTTACAACACTGAAGGGCCACCAGTCTCCACCAGCAGGCCCCCTACCCCCCTGCAGCCAGATGAAAGGCGTTCAGTGAGAAAGCAGCCTCCTTGCTGATCTCCTGTCTTTCTGGATGCAGTGGGGAAAACTGCACATGTCCGATAACCCTGTGCGCTGTGCCTAGGCAGTGGTTCCTTTCTTCAGCCAGGGAGATGGAAGACAGTGCTCCCCTTCCTCTGGCTCCAGCAGGGACATCAGCAATTAAGGATTCAGGCAGAATGTTTTTCTCTCTGCTAGAGCTGAGGAAAGGGAGCACTGATATCCCATCTCCTTGACTGCAGCAAGGAGCATGCACACAACAGAGTCTTTTAGCTCTGCGGAAACACACTCAGCAGCTCCGTTCTGCAGGCCACTTTGAAGGCCTCTGGGCCACAGGTTATAGGACTTACTGTTCTAAATCCTATTACCAATTCTCTGAGCCTCCCAGTGTTTCCTGGCATCTTAAATGTTGTCCATCTGAATCATTAGAAATGTTAGTAATACTTCAAGTTGCAGGATACTGATACTACTTAATAACTGTATTTTAATTGTGTGGTAAATATTCTACAGGAACGTAGAACATTTACATGTTTCGTCTGGAATGCTATTTGCAATTGTGGTCCCTTATGGTTAAAAAAGATGAATTTAACCTGGAACAGGTGCAGAGAAGCGTTACTGGGATGATCCATGGAATGCAAAATCTGCCTTATGAGAGGACACTCAAAGAGCTTGGTTTGTTTAGCTTAACCAAAAGAAGGTTGAGGAGAGAGATGATTGCTCCCTATAAATATGTCAGAGGGATAAATATCAGGGAGGAAGAGGAATTATTTAAGTTTAGCGCCACTGTGGACACAGGAACAAAGGGATATAAACTGACCACCAGGAAGTTTAGACTTGAAATTAGATGTAGGTTTCTAACCATCAGAGGAGTGTAGTTCTGCAATAACCTTCTGAGGAGAGCTGTGGGGGCAAAAAACCTAGCTAGCTTCAAAACTGGATATATTTATGGAGGGGATAGCATGATGGGGCAGCATATTTTGGCAGTTAAGTGATCGTTGACTACTAGTGGTAAATATGCCAATGGCCTGTAATGTAATGTTAGATGGGATGGGTTCTGAACTGGTGCAGAGAATTCTTTTTTGGGTGTCTGGCTGGCGAGTCTTGCCCACATGCTCAGGAATTAGCTGATGGCTGTATTTGGGGGGTCAAGAGGGGATTTTCCCCCATGGCAGATTGGCAGGGAACCCGGGGGGGGGGGCGGGGGGGTATTCGCCTTCCCCTGTAGTGTGGGGCATGGGTCACTTGCTGGTAGTTTCTCTGTACCTTGAAGTCTTTTTAAACCATGATTTGAGGACTTCAGTGACTCAGGCATAGTGTTGGTGTCTCTTGCAGGAGTGGATGGAATGTTTTGTGGCATGCATTGTGCAGGTCAGACTAGAAGATCATATTGGTCCCTTCTGACCTTAGAAGCTATGGTTCTATGGTATTTCTTACGCTTGTATAGCTCCTAATTTAGATCTGGCTGTATGTCAGGTATAGAATATTCAAGACAAATGGCCAATTTAAATATTCACTGCTTGTGATATTGTTCATTATAGTTAGGAGCTGTCTGTGAAATCAAGGGCGTGTTTACACTTTGGTCCCTGCAAAATAGCTAAAGTGGAAAAAGTGAGGGTTTTTTTTGTGTTCCTTACTATCCTTTATCTGTACTAGCAATAGGTAATCAGCTTATCACTATTTTAGTGACTTTAATAATTGCAGGGGAAAAAAGTTGCACAGAAATATTACTTTATAACAGCTTAAGTTTTTTTGGAGCAGGCATATACTGTATAGAAAAAGACTGGATGCTAAAACAGACCAGCTCTATTCCTGTTAGAACTGTATCTTCATTCAGAAATATTTAATTTGTCCAGTAGTACAATGAGAAGAATTAAAAGGCATTTGGAATCAGAAATTATAAATTGCCATGTGTGATTGATTTTTCTCTCCCATCACCCCCAATCCAGGACACAAGTAAAGCTCAGAAATTTATAAAGAAGGAGGGTGCATCAGAAGCAAGTCACAAGGTTCAGGAGAATAGAAATTTTATACACAGCAATGGCTTGCGCTTCCAACATGGCAAGTGCACACGGGACTCTAGCCTGATCCAAGGGGAGTGCCGGTTGAGTGATGGCAGCATCAGCCCTGATAGACCATATGGTGAGACGTCCTTGTCTTTACCTCTTCACCCAACCAAGAGGCCAGCATCAAATCCACCACCTATCAGCAACCAGGCCACAAAAGGTAACATTTTCTTTTATTGTCCTCTTGCCACCAAAAAAACTGGTTTCCTTTTTGATTATCTCTAATCTTAAGAAAAAGTTGTCTGAAACAGAAGCTGCAATAAACACAGATATAGACTTTGAGGAAAAAAAACACATAAGCATATCCTTGCAGTCAAATTTTGGCCTGGAGCAGTTGTGTAGTTGAAAAAGAGGGATCTAATGAGTTGTGCCCATTTTTGAGCTTTCCCATGTTAGTGTTGCCAACTTCAGTTGATAAATTTGCGGAAGTAAGAACATCTAATTTAGATTAAGCATCTAGATTTTTTTTCTTCCTCTTTCTGAGTTAAGTTATTCAAAGTATCAGGCTTCAAAAGATATCTAGATGACCTTACTAGTTATTTCCTTAGCTGTGTAATTTACTTGACTACAAATTCGAGGGAAGTGCACAATTCAGGGAGCTAAGATTAGTGAGTTTTCCTATTTAAACTAGGAAAATCTAGAAGGATATGGTCTAATTCTCTGTCATAGTACTGACAGTAATTTAGGAAAAATATCTCTGAATATCATTTATGTCCATTATGCCTATTGCTTTGCTTGAGAATGAGTGGGTAGAGAAGAACTGCAACATAGAAAGTATTTCATCTGGAAAAGTCACTGGCTCTAGAAGAGAATCTGCTTTCCATTTTCATTCATTGATTTTTACAAAAATCTGTTCTAAAAATAACTGATATTCTGGTTTCCATTTTCCAGGCAAGCGTCCAAAGAAAGGAATGGCAACTGCCAAGCAGCGCCTTGGGAAGATCCTAAAGCTGAACCGAAATGGCCATGCACGCTTCTTTGTTTGATGTAGCTGCTACTACTGCTGTCTTTCCTTCACAGCCAGTATTGGGGGCAACAGAGCCTGGAGCTGCTGTTATTCCTCTGAGCGAAGCAGACTTGCATGTATCACACAGAACACTGCCTGACGAACAAAACAAAAACCAATGCTGCATTTTCACTGTGCCACATCTGCTCAGCAATAACCATTTGGGAACGGGGAGATCTTCAGAGAGACAATGGACTGGGAAACAGTCTCTCATCAGGGCTTGAATATCACTTAGTTGCTGGTGGTGTCTGAGCTAATTCGTGAGTGGGGAAGATGATAAAGGTGGTTATCCATAATTTATTTCTGACAGATTTTTACAAGTTTAAATTCATTTTAAGCTATTTATTTGGAAGACTTTTTTGTGGGGGTTATTAATTTAGATTTCAGAATGTGAACGTTTTTATTGTTGTTAATGTATGTTTGGTGCAGTGGAGAGCCACATTAATGGTGATTAGTCTGGACTCCAAAATTTGATATTCAGGTTATAGTCTTAAACAGGGATGTGATGCATTATTAATTATTTTTAAATTAAGTCATATGGAATCTTATTTTATATTTTTTTCTGCTCTTTATAAGCTGTTGGTTGGACTTTTGTTGGCTTGTAACATGCATGATCTCTGCCAGCTTAGTTACCTTAGTCTGTCCCCTCTTTTGTACACATTGCTGACTCACCAAAGTGGAGAAGGAAAGTCTCTTCTGTCTACGGGAAGAGCATGGTTATTCAAGTTCAGTAGCTAACATGTCATAAATTGCACCCCTCCCTCAAATTGGAGTTTATGCTCTTCCTCCTGCCATGGTTGGTGTTCAGTCCAGATAAGAGTGATTTTTTTTTTTCCTCTTAAGGAGGAAATAAAATGACTCCAAGAAGTTCTACAGCTTAATTTAAATGTTAGTACAGAGGAGAGCAGCGTTTATCTTTTCCTGAGGGATGGGAGAGTGTGCAATATGATAGCTAAGTTTCAGAATAATTGTGTTGGTTGAAGAAACGGTTCTTAAAATATAAATTGCAGGTTAAGATTTGGCAGATGACTTAATGCAGGGGGTGAAGGAAGCACTAAAAGTCGTGCTAATCTTTAGTATACTTTTCTGAGGAACTAAGGAGGCAGTTGAACATGTGAAGCTTGCAAGACTGCACATGACAGCCAATTTGAGTCTTACCTGGTGCATATGTAAGTCCCGAGTTTAGTAGCTAGCTGATCTCAGAATGATCATTTGTGCCATGCTTTATATAGCGCTGATAGGAAATACCAATTCTAAATGACCTGTAAATAATGTTGATTTGAAATTTGTATTTTTCTGTAACATAAAATTAAATATTTAACTTTTCAGGGTGGGGGGGAGGGTGAAACCATCTTTACTTGATTCTGTAAAAAGGGCATTTTGCTGGGTCCAGCCAAAAGTAAAACACTGATGTGCTAGGTATGCCATCTTGGATTTTTCCTGTTTAGTGAGAGTGAAAAGGCTGGGCTTAGCAATCCAACTTACTGATTAGTCTTCACTCCACTCACAGTTTGCGTGTCCTCCATATTCTGTCCTGTATAGCTTCTTCCTGCTGTGCTTTGAAGACAAATTCAGTTTTACCTTCCAGATTTACATGCAGACATATCCATGCACACATCTAGAATGGAATAAGAATAATGCCCTTGGAACTTTATAGAAATATAGGCCGTCAAGATTTCCTGATTATTGCAAGGTCAAAACTACTTAGCTGAGGGTCAGCTCATTTCTGGATGGGAAAATATCAAAATAGAACATGGCTACATATAGTGCAAATAGCCTTCATGATTTTTCTTCTTCTGGAACTTGCAAATTATGGCTTGTTTCTCTTCTTCCCAGCCCTGCTTTTGGACTTGATTTGAAGTAGTGTAGACACCAAAGTTAGCTGATTTTGCTAACCCATAGCCAAAACCACATTGGATGAGTTCAAGTGCTTTTGGCAGGCCATTTTTATTTAATACATGCTACCTGCCTTGTTTAGGGTGCTGGGGGGAGGAGACAATAAAAGTGATACTTGCTAATTATAATTACCGAGAACAGAAGACAGAGAGCAGAGACCCTACATGTTCTGAAAGTGACCATAAGTATTATTTCAGGCAACAAATTTTCCAGTCAATAATGATGAGAGGAAAGAATACTTTCAACATTCGGTATGAAATTTTATTTCTGTCTTCTGATATGTTCTCATGGAAATATTTGATAAATGTATATCATGATATCCTGGTTCAGATTGCTAGAAAATTATAGGAAAAAAGCTTACCAGGTCATATCTGGCAGGCTTTAATTGTCAGTTCTGGCAAATCTCTTACTCACTGTCTTTTTAATTAATTAAGAATATAAAGTATCCCAAGCAGAAATATTTCCTAAGGAATATCAAGCAGAACCAAAGGGGAGTAAAGACTGACCTTATTTTTTAATGTAGATTCTGAGAACACTGCTTAATGAAACAGAAATATACCATCATGGAATCTGGAATAAGGAGGTCTGGAATATGGAGCATACAGTGCTGCTGTTATCTGTGATTTGCCTACAACAGGTCTCTCTTCAAAGTCTCTTCATTAACAAAGTATATAGCTATTATCTTACTAATGGAAAAAGTACTTGGCTGGACCCATACATGTTCAATGGTTATTTCTAGTTTTCTTTCTTTTTCTCTTCTCTCCCACTTTTTCAAGGTGGCTCTCCATTGTAGTGAGTGTACTAAAGTCTCTTCATAGGCTGTCAACAGGTAGAGTTACATTTCCATTTTCACCTGATTTCCATGCTTCCAGTAGAAGTCTTTGTAAGAGACCAAGGCTTTATTGCAGTGAGAGGGAACCAAAGTCAATCAGTTTAAAAGTAATTATTTGATAACAAATGAGTCTCCTTTTGGCAGCTTCATGAAGAGGATGTTGATCTCACTTACTCAAGCATTTGTGTGTTGAGATATTGTTATATTCTTGGAAGACAATACTATTGCACCAAGCTTTCTGTAGATGGAATTAACCTTGTGCTATAGAGGTGGAGGGGGGAGATGCATTGGAGCACTGATGGGGGCAATCTGGAGATTGAATCCTCCTAAGGGAACTTATTTTCAAGGAGGATACTTAAAAGGGCATGAAAAATTTGGACTTATTTTTTGAAGTACAGTAATTTTATCTTTTCTGTTGCTAGAAGGAAAAATTATGAGAAGAAACATTTAGAGGTTTGCCCTTTCCAAGTAATCGAGTTCTTATAATTTTCAAAAAGAAAAATAGTGAAAATGGAAAGACCACCTAGAAATTATAACAAGGACTCTTCCAGCAACTTTCCCCTTTCTCCCTATACTATACTTGCTAATAAAACCCTGGCTACAAGGTAGCCTTTAATGACCTCTGAGATAGATTACCTATGCAACCTAGAATATTTTACATGAAATAATTCTTTGAAGAAATCATTTCAAAAGGGTTCAGTGTTAAGAATTGTTACTTTCTGGCCACATGTTTTGTGTTCGTTTGTAGCTGAAGTAGCTTTACTAATTTTAATAGAGATAAGAGAGCACAGAGTCCCATGGCCACCCTTTGAAGAGCTTCAGCTTTCCCAAGCTTCATTACATGGTATAGGCTACTTTCATTTACCTGAAAATGAAATCATAAATGTTGAAACATTTGCATGAGTGTAATCCAGCGCTGAGTCATTATTTTGCTGACCCTTGCTTGGCAATTGTGGGGACTAAGCAGGGCTGAGGCTAGAACCAAACTGAAACTAGTGGCCCCAGATAGCCTCTGTGCCACCAAAAATCTGAGTGTCTTTTTAAAGCTCATTTACATAATACTTCCAGATCATTACAAGCTGTCCATAGCCCTTCACAAACCCAGAGCTGTTTATTTTGCAGAAGAAATATAAATGAAACCAAGGCCTTACAGTTTGTGGTAAACTGAATTAAAAAGCTGCAACATCCATTTTCCCAAAAAAGAAACTAGTGATCAATCATGCAGTGGATAGGAAATATGAATAGCACTGATTAGGAATGCACATGCTTCTTCATAAGCTGCATTTCTTTTTGGAAAAGGACTTTTTTCTACTTATAATAAAAATTAAGCCATAACAGTTTCATGCTGTGGGAAGGGAGTGAAAGGGATCACCTTAAGAGATTATATTAATATGAATTATTGCTTCTGCTGGGATGTCTATCTTTGCCAGTGCTTTGGCAGTAATTTCTTTTTTAAAAATCCATGAAATTTGAAAACGGGGTTAGCTTTTAGCTATATTTACTAGTTTTGTAGTAATGTTTTGCAGGCCCATTTCTCTTTCCCTTTTCTACTCTAATTCCTTTTTTGAACATCTGTGGAAAATGCTAGCCTGTCTGCCTGAATAAGGGGTGTGTGGGGGTGTGTGTGTGAAGGGGTATGTCTTTTTACTGAAACTCACTACAGTGTTGAATATTTGGCTGGGAAAGGGGATGCTGCAGCTTTAAGAGCATTTTTTTTCAATTCATAACAGTATTTCCCATCCTCTTTTGCCTGCAGGCAGGGAAAGTGTATGTACAGTATTTATTTTTGTTTCAATTTTACTTTAAATTTGTAAATTTCTATAAGTAGCTCACATAGGTTATTCTAGAGGAGGACAAGTGGTTTGTTTAAATTTGTATTTGATATTCATAGCTTCCAGTTTCTGTACTTTAAAATATTGAAATTAAAAAGTTGTATTGCTTATGTTTTGATTTTAGCAATCTATAGTGTTTAATTTCTACAAGTTTTTGTTCACTTGCCTAATAGTGTAAATACATAAAGTTGTACAGAATGTCTAATGAGGAAGAAATGGTTAATTCTGATTCTAGGTCTGAATTTTATGCCTGATATTTGACTCTTGATTTTGATGAAGATGTAATGGAGAGATGTGGGGAAGGCAGCACATTCTCTTACTATTTTAAAGTGTAAGTTTGCTTTTTATCAGAACATTTTCTGGGAGCTGGATACATTTTGTGAGGATGTATAAATCTTCTTTTTAACACCTAAATGCAAATAGAGGGGGTTGAGACTTCCAGTGGTCCATTGCTTAGTAAACTTCAAGAAACTGATCCAATTTGTAAGAATTTTAATGCTAAAAGAAATTATTTTTTCCTTTTCTTCTTGCCTCTTTTTTTCCCTATTCTTACTCTTGGTCAAGTTTGCTTTTTGCTCCTGTTGCTTCTGGTTTTTGGGGAGAAACGATTCCTGTCTGTAACTGACAAGAGGTACTGTTCTGAGTAGAATGGCTTTCTGTCATTCACACACCCTTTCTCCCCTCCTCCCACTACCCTATTTTCTTGTTTGTTTGGTTTTTTTTTTTAATTGCTTGCTTTTCTGTCCATTCCACCTGTGATTGCATCCTGTTTCATTTCACAGCCATCACTGGTCCTCAGTCTGTATTGATGTGTCACCACACCACTTGGAGGAAGAAGCACTGCCACGCTGCATTTAGATTTACTATCAGACTTTCTCTTTCCTGACAGAAATAGTGCTGAGTGCTGCTGAACTGCTTCCAGTGTTCGAATGGGGGAAACACCCTCCCTACCCAATGCCAGTGATGTGCTCCAATACCAGAATGATGGTCATGGTATACAAATCTTAGATGGTGTGTCAGTGGATTCAGGAGAACAGGATGGCAAAGTTGTTGTGGTGTTTTCCTGTGCAACTGGCCAAGTTACTTTGTCCTCAGGCTGGCTCTTAGCTTCCTGGGAGAAATTTGTTTTGTATTTGTATTACTGTTGCACCTAGGAGCCCTAGTTTTGGATTGGTACCCCAATGTACTAGGCAGTGTATACAAACAGAAAAGATAGTCCCTGCCCCAAAGAGTTTACAGTATATATGGACAGGTCTTCACTGATGGCGATTTTCACAGACCTGCTCAGTCGATTAGAAAGTTGATCCTTGAAGACCATTCTCTCAAATAATGTGGCACTGAGTTGACAGGAGAGCTTTTCCCATCAACTCGGCACACTGAAGACACTGCAGTGAGTAGGCATTAGGCAGTCGAAGGGAGAGCCACAAGTTATTTTAAGTAACTTGCATATCTCCCTTTGACTGCTGCCAAAAAACACCTGCAGTATGTAGACCAGCGCTAAGATAGAAATGGTCCAAAGGTAAATTAACAGGCTGTTTGGTACATATGTTGAAAACATACAATCCTCATAATTTTTAGCAGAAATTTTTTTTGCGTTCACTTAAAAATACCTTCATATTTTAAGGGAAGGCTCTAATATGAAGAACTTAATTTAAGTAAATGGGGCAAAGATATCCTATATTAAAATGTCAATAATTAACTTCACCAAGCATGTACCTCGCATGCCTTTCATAGTTTTTTAACTTCATCTAATAAAACACTCTAACGTTGTTCAGCCACGTACACAAAATCTCAAAATGTTAATCTGTCAAGTAAGCACACATTTCAAAAAGTGTTAAGAGCATTTAAGCTGTCATGAAGGGGTAGATAGCAGAGCAGTCTCAGTAAATTATAAGTAGTAAGCTGCATGGCCATATAGAAGCTTGCTTGGAGTACTAATCTATTGCTTTCTGCCTTTTCCTCTTGGTGCCTTTTAATATAAACTGGTTTTTGCCTTTACCAGTCACACTCCATTGCAGACTGAACAAGAACTACATGTAAAAGTGCCCTGTGCATAGTATATTGCAATAAAATATCTGCACTTAAATATTTAATAAATAACTGAATGGAAACACCACTAGATGGACCATTGCACATTTACTAGCATGTTCTTACTCCCTTTAACACAAAAGGGTTTGGGGGGGCGAGGGGCAGAAGATACACATTCTCTTTTTACCAGACAGGTAGAATTTTAAGGCTGTGAGATTGTTTCAAGTGGGGGCAAGTATCTGAGTTTTCCCAGTTTAAGAACTTACAAAGTAACACAAGAGGCTAGGGTAGTTCTCATGGGTAATACTGTAGTGCATTTGAAGCCTTGAGTCATCCATTGTACTATACTTCACTTTGCAGATTGTTCTTGTCTTCATTATTGGAGGCAAACCTAAGCTTCTCCCTAGGGTTTACCCTTTCCTGGTAACATTTTAAAGCTACCATTGCCCTGGCTACACTGGCATTTGAACATGTTAGTTAACAGAATGTTAAACACACAACTTCTTTGCTAGTGTTTGTCAATGCTATTGGAAACAAAGGTACAAGGGTGGGAATGTTGGAAGTGCCCTGCTGAATATTCATGCCTGTAGACTGTACTCTTCCCTCTAGGAGACCTTGAAGCTTTAGCTTTTATCATTGGTAAGTAATGCATGAGGGCTTTCACAACAAAAGTTAATGAGGACTGGAATGCCAATGCTACTATACTATTTTTATTCATTTTGAGTGCCGTGGCAATTAGTGCATTTAACACACCAACTAATTAGCAATTAAAATATAAACAGACAGTTTATATTTGAGAGAAATCACTGATAATTTATTCTCCACTAGTGGTAGTTGCTAAGAAGGATAAGGAGCAGTCTCATCAATTAGAATTCTTATTGTTCCATCTGAAGTATTCACTGTTGTTTTAGCCATGTCAGCCCCAGGACATTAACAAGGTCAGGTGGGTGAGGTAATATTGTTTATTGGTGAGAGAGAGACAAGCTTTTTGACTTGAAGCAAGAGCTCTCTGTAAGCTTGAAAGTTCTCTCTCACCAACAAAAGTTGGGCCAGTAAACGATATTATCTCACCCACCTTTCTGTTCCATCTGAATGCAGACTCGTGGTTTAGTGCGCTTTATCTTTACTATCTAGGCTCTGACTTCCTGAAGCCGTGTGATACGGAGACTTTAGAACATGTGCTGGAAACTTTTAAAGAATTGCATTTGCATTAATAGCTCTGTCTGTACTACTTAGTACTCCTGCTGTATGCGCTCTGGTTTTGGAAAATAGCCTTTGTTGTAACATACAAGCTAACCAAAAGTACAGTACATGGAGTTTGTGGACCTTTGAATCTACCAGAAAGGGATCATACTATCTCTTACTCCTCTCCAAAGATAATTTTTAATGAGAAATAATAGTTCACCAGTTTAACTTTGTGCAGTTATTTGGAGTAATATTTCCACCCATGCTCAGAAATCTAAACTGTAGTACACCTGAAAGAAATATCCATGATCCAAGTATATACCTTGGTGGTAACTTGTGAAATCGCAAGTCACAGTTACGTAAGGAAGTTAGCAAAACTGAGAACCACTAATAGTCTCCTGTGAGGGGAGGAGTGTGAACAAACTCCTAATTAGTCAGTGCTAATACACATTTTGGAAGAAATATTAAACTTCATGCTTCACTCTTAATCCAGTCTATGATGAGTAGGTATTGGGAGATTTTTGACCTGAAACATTTAGTGTTGGCCATGGTCAGACAGGATACTGGACTGGATGGCCCATGGGTCTGATCCAGTATGGCAATTCTTGTTTTCCAATTAATGCTATAGGGCAGGGGTCCTCAAACTTTTTAAACGGGGCCAGTTCACGGTCCCTCAGACTGTTGGGGGGGCCGTACTATAGTTTGAAAAAAACATGAACGCGTAGCTATCACGTCTGCTGCTGGCCTGTGTTTCTGGGTACTGGGTGGCAGGCGGTAATGAATCCACACGCTTTTTGTTGGTGCTGTGGGGCTCCGGCCAGGCCCAGAGTGTGGGACTGACCGATTTTAGCCTGCTGGCCTGCTGTTGTGTAGGCAACTAGTAACCAATGTTCCCTCTAGGTTTGGCGGCTTGTGTGCAAAATTTTCAAGCCATGTGTAAAACTTTTTCTGAGTAAAATTTTTGTGCAAACTCACATGACAGAAATTATAGGCATTAATTGAAGTTAGTGATTGTAAATAGAATTAATTAATTGTTTAATTAATTTAATTTGAATGAATTTTGTATTGAAATTTAATTTTTAGAGAGGTTTTTATTTAAAATTAATTTTTAAAAAGCTTTTTAAAAAAGAAGGAAGAGAGAAAAAAGAAGGAAGGAGGAGAAAAAGAAAAAAGAGAAAGAAAGGAAGGAAGCAAAGAAAGAAAGAGGAGGAAGGAAGGAAGAGGAAGACAAAGAAGAGAAAGAAAGGAAGGAAGGAAGAGGAAGACAAAAGAGAAAAAGAAAAAAGAAAGGAAGAAAAGAGAAGGTAGGAAAAGAAAGGCAGAGAGAAGGAAAGAAGGAGGCAGGAAGGAAGAGAGAAAGAAAGAGAAAGAAAGAAAGAAAAAGGAAGGCAAAGAAGAGAAGGAAGGAAAGAAGGAAAAAAAAAAAAGAAAGAAAGAAGCTGAGGCCACTGACGGCGGGGACCCGAACGCGGCCCCGGGAGGGCAGAGCAGACCCCGGCACCGGAGACCGATCCTAGCCCTGTGCTGGGAGGCCGAGGCTGTCGGCAGAGCGGAGCCGACCCCGGCCCTGGGCCGGGAAGTCGAGGCAGCCGGCGGGTGGGAGTCTGGGAGCCTGCCCCGGCCACATGGGGCAGGCAGGCAGGCGCGCGCACATGCCCCAGCCCTGAGCGTGCCTGTTCCGCCCTGGGGGAACTGGACGCAGCGCTGCCCGCGGCCGCAGCAGGGGCCGGGTAAATGACCTTGGTGGGCCATATCCGGCCCGCAAGCCGTAGTTTGAGGACCCCTACTATAGGGGATTACATGCTTAAGTTCCATTGTCTGACAATTATTTATGAGAATATAGTGCCCTTTCTATGTGGATAAAGTACTCCTGCAGTAAAGGCAGTTAGCTTCTATTTTCCACAGAGTTTTGAGTTTTCAGAGTAGAAAGTGGTCAAAGGAACATCTTCACTATTTAAACTGAGTGCTTTAAAAACTGGTTTTAGAAGGAGCTTGGGTGGCTCAGATGTGTAATACGTAACCTTTTGTTTCTAGCTTGTCAGTTCACATTTAGCCTGTCAGTGGAGCTCACATTACTACGTCATGGCTGTGCAGCTGGTTGTTGTGAAATGAGTTGATCACATTCCAAATGCTAATGGACAGATGTGCACATCTTAAAAGCAGTGACACTAAGGTTTCCACAGTCTTAGCAGGGAGACAAAGCATTGCATGTGACATTGCCTCTGAATTATCTTCTTGGTCCCAGAGACTATTTCTTCAGCTCAGGGTTGAAGCACTAGTGGGTCATGTGAAGAAATGCAGGGCCATTATCTAACATACCTTTACTGTGGCTGACTAATATGTCAAGTTTCAGCACTACTAATATAACTCTTACCATTATGAAATTCATCTTTAAAAAGTTAAATCCACAGTATATACAGACTATGATAATGGAATTGATTTATGATGTGTCTCTGGGTCTCTCAACTGCCTTGGTTAGAAATGGCAGCCGCTACATTATTGAAAAATGCTGATAGGAGCCTTCATATTTTGTGAGTTTTCACTATTGAAAAGTAAATTTTAAAATGTTCTTGACAGACTATCCATATGAATGGTGTATACAGAGAACATAGTGCATAGTTAGTGTGGTTGCATAAAGTGGCATGGAAAGATAACATTCTCTCTAAGCTGAGAGCAGCCCCTCTCTCTGCAGCTTTGCCAGAGTGTGAGAAATCCTAATGATGGCTTTTTTCCTACACTTTTTCCAAAACTCAAATTGTCCTCAGAAAGCAGGAGCAAAATAATAAAATAAGCATATCCTTCTCTTCCACCCGAGTCTTTCCTTTTAAAGAAAATGGAAATAGAAAGAAAAGAGAAACATTCCAGTTGCCAAATGCCACAGTTCTGCTGCCACTATTGCTTTCCAGGTTCATTTGTAAATAATCATTTTACTATTTGAGAATAAACTCAATCCCTAAGGACAATAGTGACTTCCTACACATAATTCTATTATGGACACTACTCCCAATCCTCTTTTGCTTGATTGTGAAGTTAAGAGGTTTATTGATGGACATTGATCTCTTACATTGTGGCAGGATTGAACTATATTTTATAATTCTTGAGTTTGGAAAGCCTGAACATGAATCCATGGCTTGATTGTTGTAACAGGAAAACAATGAAGATAGTATAGACCCAGGAATAAGGTTAAATAAAGTCTCTAGTCTGTAAAGGATTCTGTACAACTACAAGATTGAAAACGCACTATGCTATCCATTGGAACATCTGGAAATAGATTATTATAGAATTTAAGGGTTTCAAAAGGTGGTATGAGTGATTACCTGAAAAGTTTGGGCATCTTGAAGTTCTGGTTAGGTCTTAATTTGGCTAAATCAGTTTCCCCATATATCCTTTTGGTATGGCCTGAAACAACAACTACAAACTTTTGGTTAAAACTTCTTGAGGTGGTTTGACCAAAACCAAGAACATTTTTCCATATAATCTCCAGTGGTGCCCATTACTCTCACTTAGTCTGAGCTGGACAGCTTCAGGTTGAAACTTGTTCAGGCATACTTTGAGAGTTTTGGAAAACAACTTCTTCTCTCTAAACTCTTCTATTTTCTTCTTCCTTTTCCCTGTTGTTACTTTGCATGGCAATATGCACTTGAAAGCATTTTTGTCCTTTTGCTCCACTCATCGGATAATGCCACTATCTAATTTGACTTCGGATTCACTCACATAGTAGGGAATTACTGGTGTTGGTCCTCGACCCACAAGTTGCATACTTTCACATATTAATCCACCCTGTTCATAGAAAGTATCCCAGATTCATAGCCAACAATATCCACTAGTAATACGCTGTTCTACCGTTTGGTGTTTCTCATAGACTTTAAGGTCAGAAGGGACCAGTATGATCATCTAGTCTGACCTCCTGCAAAATGCAGGCCTCAAGACCTCACCCACCCACTCCAGCAATAGGCCACCAACCTATGATGGAGTTATTTACCTCCTTAAATCATGATTTAAGGACTTTAAGATACAGAGAATTCACCGGTAAGATTGTTTTTGTTCTGAGTTTTGACTTTTGTTGCAATGAAGCTTAGCAAAAATGGACTAGGTTTTCAGGTTTCTGCAGTTTTACCAGCATGTTTTCCATTGGCTTTAGTGAGCTATTGCAACCGAAAGAGCTGCACTGAAAATTTTGGCATAGAGTTTTGGGTCAACCTTTTGGTTGCATTTTGCAGTGGTGTTGTGTTCAGTGGGAGGAGCATCATATCGTCATTTTCTACACTGCATGTGTTTCTTGTAGTGGGTCAGTAGGAGCATTTGCCTGCTCCAATACAAAACCTAAACAAGCAAAATCAGCTATTTTCTTTTCATGTCTTACAACTGCCACTGACTTTCTCAGTACTGAATTCCTTCTGCAGGCTATGCTAATAACTACTGGGCTGCAATAGCTGCTATCTATAAGCAGAAATAAGCTAATGGCTGTATCCAACTTACTCTAACAATAGTTCGCCACTTGGATTCCTTGTCTCTAGATGTAACGAGTACAGACTATGGGGGCAACCATTTAACCTCATGCAGCCACTTCTGCCAACCAAGTATGGAAGGACATCTTTATCCTTTCACATCTAAATTATTTCTTGTTCAAATCCCTACATTTTGTGTTCATGTGGCTATCATTAGCTGGATTTCCTTTTACCTTGAAAGGCCTTGGTATCTCAGGATGCCAATAATAATGTATCATGAGCCCAAGGGTCACCAATCTTATGAGAAGCCAGCATGAAAAGTTATTGACATTCAAGTGCACTAAGTCCACTTAAGAATTCCATTCTGCTAGGGCAAATGACCAGATGATGCCAGTTGTTAATGGCTAGGTGGGTGGGCGTTGTCATCACTGCTTACTGGCTAAGAATTACAACTCGCATCTAGTTCTATTTAATAAAAAAAAAAAACCTAACAAACCATAATCATTGCTACTCTCTAGCTTCTCTTGTCTCATTCATCTATTATGTATTGTCATTTCGGCTATGTCAACACTGCGCATTGCTATCAATAGCACAAAGGGTATGTGTAGCTACATACCATATGCATCCATGCTGCAGCATGTTGCTACATGCATCAGGGAAAGGCTCTGGTAGGGGGTAGGCAATGAGGAAACACACATGGTAGTGTTTCCCTGCTGCAAGTAAAAACTCGGGCAAGAGGGAGCTGGCGCTGCCTTTCTATGTTAATTTCCTGCAGTCAGTGCCTTTCCCTGAGGTGGGGGAAGGTTCCAGCAGCAAGAAGGCAGAGGACACTACAGTACTTAAATGTAGCTTGGATGAGTAGGAAGCCGTTAGGAGTTTGTACTCACCTACCGACCCACACCCTTTGGGTGTATCTGTGCTCTATTCACCTCATAAGCTACACTACTGTTTATACTTGTGTTGGGGCAGCTACGTAAGAATGTACTCCACACACTGCCAAAAAAAGCATGCAGTGTAGAAACACCCTTAGATTGTCAACTGTTCGGGAGAGAAGCCATCGTTCATGGTATTTTTGTACAGTGCCTGATACAATGAGGCCTGGACGTGGCTGAAGCCTCCTAAATACTATCACATCGTAAATGATGCATCTTAGTTCTTTGTAATATTTTCTTAGTGCATTAACCAAGTAGGATAAGTGGGGGAGGCAGCTGAGTTTATTCTTGGAGAATGTGAGGTAAAAATCCCATCAACCCTTATTCAGAATCCAGAAAGCTCTGCTCACCATAAATAAAAGAGCTGGGAAGGGGGTGTTTCTTTGCCTATGGATCAGGGTGAAGAATGGAGGCCACCATCCTTTCTGAGATGCTGAAAGCAACACCCTATTAGAAAGAAATAGGTAGAAGCAGGTGGGGGGAGAGGGGAAGCTAAGTATATTTTGTGGAAACACTTTATGTACAAATTTTTCAGTTACATTTTTTAATGAAAATATTTCTGAAGGGATTTTTTTACTTTTTATCCACCTTTTCAGAGGAAAAAATAAAGTGGAAATAAAGCTTCACTTTTTTTCAAGTTTCTTGTTATGAAGAGAAGCTTTTTATGGGAAATTTTTTGACCGTCTGTAGAAACAAAGGTAGATACCATATTGCCCATCACCAGCAGGAGGAGCTCCTAATACAGCATGTGTGTTTTAGCAGCTCTCTGGCTCTTGTTTCCCTTAAGCTTCTGGTGTTCATATTGGACAATAAACAAAATAAAACCACACTAGCAAAAGAAAAGCCACAAGAGAAATACAACATTGAAGGTAACCTCAGGTGTGAAGTGGTATGATACTTATTATAACTTTGGTATAGCTTTCACTAGTGATGGGGTCGCTTCAGTCCATTGATTCACATGAATGCTTTTTTCAGATCGAGTTGCAGAAAGCATTTGAACTAAAGATTATCTACTCTTGGTATGGAAGAGATATTTGGTTTTAGAAAGAGCAGGCTCTTACCTTGCAGCTGCAAAGATTATTCCATTCAGAGAACCAAAGCAGGACAGAGCAATTAGGATAGGAATGACTGAGGAAATACTTTTAAAAGCTCTATCTACCAAAGCGCTAGGGGGAAAAAAAAAGAACCAAATTGTTCAGGGTTATTTACCCCTATCTCACTTGTCTGTCAGCACTTGTCTGTGCTGATTCCAGATTTTATCACCACCTCAGGATAATCCCATCTCCATTATTAGTGAGGCATGAGAATCTTAAATGCAGTCCAACATGGTTGCCATTTCAGTAAAACTGCTTCTTCCTCCCAGCAAAGTTATGTCAGTATAAGGAACTGTATATAATGTTATAGCTTGTGAGACTGGAGCATAGAGGATAAAAAATGGAAAGCATAACATATCATACAAACTGTATGAAAAGTGTTTGGGGGGAAACCCCTGCAATACAATGGCTGTAAGTATGTTTCCTCTTGCTAAAGAAGACAGGGACTCCTTATGACAGCTATACTGTTCCCAGGCCATCTCCTTTATACTTCTTCCTTTTTGCCATATGTGGAAACAGACCTCTGCCCCAGGCATAAAAATCTGCAATCTGTTCGTCTCTTTAATGAATCTCTGGCCTCTCTCCAGTAGCCCCTCAAGACAGTTCCAGATGTAACAACTATCTGTGTTGTCTTTACTAGATATTTTCAGTGCAAAAGACCATAATACTCACCACAGCCTTGGAGGCCAGTACTTCCTCTGCTGTCAGGACTGTGTAGTAGGAGATGTTAGTGAGGAAGTATCCTAGAGTAACAATGAGCAAGGACTCTATTATGCTCAATGGGATATTCCTACAATAAAATAAAAACAACCCTTTTATTGCACCTCTCAACTGTCCATCAAGTTTACCTTTATCCCACACGAATCTAGTAGAACTCTTTGGGAATTTGCAACAACACATTTTTGCACAGAACAATGCAGATTTGTCAAAACCAGCACTTTTGTGGGAAAGGGTTTTTATGAATTTCTTAATTTTGGAAAAGTTTTTAAATGGTTGAGATATCTCATTTTGATTCTTCCAAAAAGGAGAATTCTGGTTGTGATTTGAAACCTTAAGCTAATTATAGAGAAACAAAGGCAAAACAGAACATTTTAAAATGGTTAAATGAAATGTTTTTTGTTGACCTACAGTTAAATTGTTTTCAAATTGTTGGTTCATGGAAAATCTGAGATTTCAATTTCTCATCCCAATTCAGGACAAGACAATCTGAGATTTTGAAAAAAGTTTCAGGATGGGAAAACAATGTCTTGCCCAGCTTTAGGACTGCATTGCATCTCTGATTTTTATTGTAGGTTGCTGCTGATGTAAATGCAGGGTTGTGAGAATGACATTATAGCAAACAGTACCAACTGTTACATTCCATTCCGGTGGCATTTTTTCTTGGGGCTCTCAGTTCAGATCTTTTTCCAAAGTACCTAGACTTGTTCTCAACAGAAAAGAGCTGTACCTAAAGTAGAACTTCCTGATGAAGTGGTATTAAGGGACTAAATGTGTGTAGGTCCCCTTTGTCCTCTGTTGCATCAGCAAAACATCTTGTGAAAATCCAGCATTGTTAGGCTAAACTTTAGGCGCCCAGTTGTTGAGGGAGAATAGCTATGGGAATTGGAACGCATTTTAGGTCCCTTTTTAAAAACCCTGTCTTCACTAAGAATAAACCTTACTGTAAAGAGAGAAAAAAGGGCTCTTCATTTGGGTCAGCCCTAAATATTTCTTCTCCCTTTCTGAGAAAGTCACTTTTTTATCCCTTAATATCCACTGGCAGTGGAATGAAATGCCTGCCTTGGTGTCCATTAGAGAGGCAAAGTAGGTGAGGTAATAGTTAGTGGACCAACTTCTGTTGGTGAGAGAGACAAGTTTACAAAGAGCTCTTCAGGTGACCTCTCACCAATAGACACTGGTCTGCTAACCTATATTACGTCACCCACTTTGCATCTCTTTGTGTTCACAGTGGTTCTCAAACATTCCAGAGTAAAACCAGAGGCGGGTTGTTGAGAGCTAGCAAACTCATGTTGAAAGCATTTTGGAAATTCTCATAGTGACCTAAGAGGAGAGTAAAACCCAACAAGTAAATCTGATGGTCTCTGGGAAGTTGTTGGTGCTAGAAATTCAACCCAGCAAAGCCGCTGCCACAGCTCTGACAGCAAAGTGCTAGCTCAGAGGGACTATACAGACCCCGTCAAAGTGGCTTATCAAATTTCATAGTCTAAGGACAAAACTGGCCATTATGATCATCTAGTCTGACCTCTTGCATAACAAAACACAAAGAATTTCACCAAGTAATTAATGTAGCCAGCCCAATAATCTGGGGTTGAGCTAAAGCGCATTTAGACAGATACCATATCCCTTGGTAATCTGGTCCAGTGATTAATTGCCCTGATTGCTAAAAAGATAACTAACTTACTGTCTGAATTTATCTAGCATCATCTTCCAGCTGTTGGATCTTTTTGTGCCGTTATCTCCTAGATTAAAGATGGCTCTCTGATCCAACCGCAGTCTGCAGAGAAATAGTATTTTTAAATGATGTGCAATCCAGTAGTAGTTTTCTCCTGGCTAAAATCTTCAAGGCACACTCACCCCTTTCTGGCCTATCTTTTTCTGACTCTATGGTGTCCACTTTCTATTTCCATTCTCATCTGTCTTTGCCTCTCCCTAGATCTCCTGTGCCTCTGTCTATCTTCTGCTGTCTTATCTTCAGCTAGCACTATCGTCCCAGGGACAATAATCAGGCGAACGGTGGGCATCTTGAGGACTGCAAGAACTCTGCATATTTGCAGACCAGCTAATTAAAGCTGGCAGAGAAAGAGAAGTGTTATTCATGTGGACTTCATGGTAACTTACCTGCTGGATGCAAAGGCAGTGGCTCTCTTAAGACCTTTCGACAGAATTAGGTGTAGTGCACTTAGCTGCAGAGGATCCAGTGGTCATGGTACATATAGGTAATAATAACAGAGGGAAGGACAGGAGAAACGGTCTGAGGGTAAGTCTATATTGACAGCGGCAAAGTAGCCGCCGTCAGTGCGATGTTCGGGGTTCGATTGAGCCATCTGTTAAGACATGCTCAATCAAACACCGAACCGGAGCTCTAACACCAACTCTGTAACACCATGCCGACCGGATGCCATTTCCATTCGGCATAGCGTAATGTGTAGGGAGCAGTTAAGAAGTCAGCCGGAGATACTCAAGGTATTTTACGTACCTTGCGTATCTCCCGTCGACTACCTCTGAAAAGCACGGTCGGTGTAGAGTAGGGCTGAGGCCAAATTTAGGCTTTTAAGTAAGAGGCTGAAGTTCAGGACCCCCATGCTTCCACGTGCAGGACAGGCAGAACTGCAGAGTCTCAACACGTGGATGAGATGATGGTGTAGGGAGGAGGGCTTTAGATTTAATAGAAACTGGGAAACCTTTTGGGAAAGAGGGCGATTATACAGGAAGGACAGGCTCCACTTAAACCAAAGTGAAACTGCATTGCTGGCACATCAAATTAAACAGGTCATAGAACAGTTTTGAAATTAAGGGCTGGAAAAAGCCGACAAGTGGAGGGGAGCATGTAGTTCTGATAGAGACAGCCCTTAGGGGAGGATCTATCAATGGTGATTTTCTCTATCCTAGTAAGGAGGGGGGGATGGGGTGAGGATCAAAAATGGGAAGGAACTGAGGAGCAACCGTAAAATGAAAAAGAGCCCCATTCAATTACATCACATGACAGACAGCTGAAAAGTGACAATGTTGAAGTGCTTTTATACAAATGCTAGAAGTCTAAATACGAAGATGGGTGAACTTGACTGCCTCATATTAAATGAGGATGTTGATATAATAGGCACCACAGAAACTTGAGTGAGGATAATTAATGGGTCACGCAATTATCGGGGGAGCCACTGTGGACAGTTCTCTGCAAACGTCCACTCAGAGTGCAGCGGCAGTTAAAAAAGCAAATGGAATGTTGGTAATCAATAGGAAAGGGATAGATAATAAGACAGAAAATATCATCTTGCTTCTTTATAAATCCATGGCAGGCCCACATCTGGAATACTGCATGCAGTTCTGGTTGCCCCCTTTGCAATAATAAGATATATTGGAATTGGAAAAGGTACAGAAAAGGGCAACTAAAATGACGGGGGGTATGGAACAGCTTCCACAGGATGAGAGATTTAGACTGGGACTTTTCAGCCTGGGAAACAGATGACTAAGGGGCAGAGCTGTCTCTAAGGGATGGCGAATTGGGGCGACTGCCCCAACACTGCACTTTGAGGGGCCCCTTGCTTTGCATGAGGACTGACTGGGGGATGGGTTGCTGCTGTTAGGGTCCTAGCTTTCCCCAGGCCCCGCACCCTCCTAGGGATGGCCCTGCTAAGGGGGGGATACAGTAGAGGTCTATAAAATCATGACTGGTGTGGAGAAAGTAAATAAAAAAGTGTTATTTACTCCTTGTCATAACATAAAAACTGGAGTCACCAAATGAAATGAATAGGCATCAGATTTAAAATGAACAAAAGGAAGTATTTCTTCACACAACGCATAGTCAACCTGTGAAACTCCTTATAGAGGATGTTGTGAAGGCCAAGACACTAATGGGGTTACAAAAAAAAAAAACTACCCCAAAACAAAACAAACTACATAAGTCCATGGAGGATAGGTCTATCATGGCTATAAGCCAGGATAGGTGTGGATTGCTGTTTGCCAGAAGCTGGGAATGGCTAACCGATGACTATTTGATGACTTAAACTTGACTTGAAGGCATTAAGCAAAAAGTGCTGATAAATGGCAAGGTATGGGTGTGTGGGAAGGTGTTTAGTTGAGGCACGGCAGGAACTAAGGTTGGATCCTGGCTTGTTTAACATTTTCATGAATGATACAGAATACATTGTAGGCATAGCTTCATGTTAATTATATTTTTAGAGGATATTGAGCTGTGACATATTGAAAATACCAGTGAGGATAGAAATAATACAAAGAGATCTAAAGAGATTAGCAACTTGGGGAGGAAATAACTAGACATCCCTTGGGGAGGATCAATTGATAGAGAAACTCTATTCTAGTAAGGAGGAGGGGATGGACAAGGATTAAAAATGGGTAGGATCTGATGAGGTGAGATACACTTTGAATATACATCTCTCTGAAATAATCCCAAACCCTGATACTCAGGGCTAATGAGAGCTGGAGTAGATAAGGTGAAAAGGATGCAGGCTGGTTTATGAACAACAAATCCAATGTGAACTTGCAATATCATATGGCATCAACAATATTGAAAGCCAGTGTATCCTGGAATTTCTTGGACACTGGCAATCCGCTCAGGAAAGAGGGATGTAATCGTTTTTCCCTATAGACCTGGAATATACTGAATTCATTTCTGGTCAGGGGTAGTGTGAGGCTGATATTTTGTTATACGACTCTTCATCTGGGGAATTCCTCTTTAGGAGAGCCCAGTATTGATGTTCCCTACAAAGGGATGATTATTTTCATAGGAAGTCCAATACTGGGCAGCTGTACAAAGTCCATTTCTTAGATCACTGTAAAGTGGTCTAGACAAAGACTAGTCCTCTTGGGAGACGTGAGGGGAATTTGTAGTGGACGTGTTGGGAACTTGTGGTGTAACATCTCTCATGACCCAGAGAGCAAAGCCTGTTGCTTATGATTAGACAGATGGGTGTCCTGTTGTAACTGAACATTACATCTCATGAGGGGAGGAGGGTTTTAAGTGTTTGAAAATCTTCCCCATAAACTCACAGATGTGAGTAAGATGTTTAGGTTCCATTGAAACAGAGATTTGGGCCTATAATTTCCTTACACTCTTTTGAAAATACTGTACCAGTCTATGTGCTTTCTGTACATACTGTGTCCTTAGCGTTTACAGCACTAGCTTTGGGTTTAATTGTTTGTAGTGTTTTAACACTGAGAGGCCCCAGTCAGACTAGGGCTTGGTTGTACCAGGCCCTATACAAACACATAGGAAGTGACACTTCCTGCCCAAAGCGAATTAGATCCCTCACTTACTTAGACTGATTGAGGTAAACACTGATCATTGTGAGAGGGTGCAGTTCCAGGATTACTTTCCCATTTATAGAGACCAACTGATTTCACAGATGGCTCAGGGCAGGGTGAGTTTCTGCACAAAATTCCCACTGCAGACGACCCACTATCAGGTCCAAGCTGATAACCTCTTGTTTTGCTTGTGACATTCCTTCTTCAGAGTCTTCCAGTTCCCTGAGGTTTACGAGGCTTTGGAAGTCATTCTGCAACAGTCAATCCCCAGTATGTTGGGTGGGCCTGTTCGCTAACAATTTGCCCCCAAATGGGCCAGTCCTGGTTTACAATGATGGAGTAGGCCAATTTCTTGCCAGGACTATGGGTATCTCCTTAGAAAATGCCCCCACAGTCACCTGTAAATGTTGGTTGGGGTACATTTCTACTTAAGCATGTATGCATTGGAGGTAAATCACCCTTCTAGGGATGCCGTCATCCCCTATTAACAAGGTTTGGACCACCATCTTGCTACAGCCAGAATCCAAGAGTCCTTGGACTTTTTTCCTTGGATCATAATTGATACTGTCAACTTGAGGAGTGCTGTTTTTTTGGACATGGGTTTCTACAGTCCAGCCCAAGATGTACTCACTTTCTTTAAGAAGGAATTCTTTCTTTGTATCCTGTCTGCCCACAGGAATGGCATGTCATCAGGCTGACACTGACTGTACCTTTCTTAGCTGGGGTGAATTTGACTAGAAGATAGTGGCCAGGCCCTTCTTTGCCGGTCCTACTTCAGGTCCTTAAGAAGCCTGATGGTGCAGTGTCAGAGCTTGACCTACTTGGCCCCTCAGGCTTCCCATGACTGAAGGGCTGGACTGATTATTTTAGGGAATGTTGGTGGATGTTATTGTTTTGAGGTTGGCCTCCATGGTCTCTCTCAGGGCTGTCCTGCATGGCTTTGAAGCCCTAGCGATTTCTGTTTCTAGCAACCGTTTGGCTAGATGATATTACATTAACCACACTGCATCTGACAAGGTCCCAGCACATTGCCATAATACCCACTTTTTGCCTTTTGCTGGCAATAGCATTATAAGTTGTTCAGTTACAATTAACTTAGCAATCTGGGCCCTGGACAATTCTTCTAGGTGAAGTCACTTTTACTGGTGTTTCTTCAAACACAAGGCTAGCATGCAGGGTTTGACCCCCCCTTGTGATAGGTTTTGAGTCTAAATCTTTGACTGTTACCTCAGAAATGTCCAAATAGTCTAAAATGGTGGTCTTGACTTATTTATAATCTTAGCATGGTCAGAGTCCAAGTTCTGGTAGGCTCCTGGGTTGGGTCCATCAAGTATGGAGCCAAAATCAAAGCCAACTACCCAGGGGGCCACTGAGAGAATAGGGCTAGCCTCTTAAAGGTGGGATCATTGTCCAGTCCCATGTTGGTTAGCTTCATGGGTCTTGGTGGAGGACTCACCTTGGTGGAAGTCCGCCCCACCAGCACTCCTGGAGCGTGTAGAGTTGGCATTATTGGATGTATCTTCTCCTTGCGGAACTCCTGCTGCTGGGTCATCAGCTTCCTCAGCAGCCGTTGCATTACTTGTAGTTGATGCACTGAAGCAGCAATTGCTCCTGGAACTGCTGCTGCTCAGCTACTTCAGCTCCAAACAACCTTTTACACCACTGCTGTGTTCCATCTTGGGCTGAGCTGCTGAGCAAAGTCCCCCCCACTGTGGTTTTGTTTGGTTTTATTTCCTGGTATCAGGCTTAAATCGCCTGCATTCTTCACTGTTGCTCAGGGGTGTGACCAAGTCAGCAACATGGCTACCTCCTCTCATGGAAGAGGGTTTGTTACACTGAAGGGAGAACTAGAACTCCTTCCCCACATGTGTTACAGCAGTGCAGCTGTCCTGATAGAGTGTTTCTTGCTCTGACCAGCTCTGATTCCAGCTGTGGGATAAACAAGAGGCTCTCCAAGAACAGAGTTCCTTTCCCCTCTCTGAAAGCAGTGAGGAACAAAATAAAGAAAAGGAGGGGCTGGGGGGGGGGGGGGGGAAGGGAGAGTAAGTGCTCAGTCTTTGTTGGTCTCTCCCTCACCCTTCTTGGTCCTTGCTTGTCTGTAGGCTTTTTATGATCTCTCCCTCACCCAACTGGGTCCTGAATTGTCTAGACTTTTTATTGTCTTGATCAGATGTTACCAAAAAAGTGTGTCTAAGAAAGGATTTCTTAGACGCACACACTTTTTTTGTAACATCTGGGCCATACCTGGTCCAAGCAGTCTAAGGGACATCTGGCCCAGTGACCATCTCCTTTGTTGATCTATCCCTGTAATCAGCTATCCCTGAGGCACAGCAGTTTTCCCACCATTGTCAGCCCTTTCTCTGGCAGGCCTTCCTTTCCAGGCAGAACAAACCTGTGAGGTGTATCTAGTTAGGGCTTTCCAAGCTCATTAGCTTTCTCCTTAATAGGGTCCTTCACAGATGGGATTTGGGGAGAAAAAACATCCACAGATTTCTCATAAGGCTGGTGAAAGGTGGGGATATGGAGATTGTTTTCCAAAAGCAGCCATAGGTACTTCTTGAGCTCTGGCTGTTCATGTTTTCCCTTTGATTGGAGGAGATAGGATTTTTCGTGCTGTGTGAGGTTAAGGACAATTGATGTCTTTGCCTCTGCAATACGAAGGTATGCCTAGAGTTTGAGCTAGCACACTAAAAAGAGCAGCACGGCTGCAGCAGTGCAAGAGGCTATCCACCTTGGTTATCATTCTCCCTGAGACACTACGCGCGCACTTGGACAGTTTGCGGCTCATGCTGCAGTGACTCCATTATTCTTATCATGCTAGCTTGATCAGAGCTGGCGCAAGTGTATCTACTCAAGTAGGGATGTGTAATTTTCAGGCCAGCTCAATGTGTAGATGTGCCTTATGGATGCCCTCTTTGCTCTCCCTCTAGAAGGGACCTGGCTGAATTTCTTTCAAGCCCCTATTTTCAGTGAACTTTGTACTGCTATAAGTTGTGAGGCTGACAGCTCTGAAAACTGAAGTCCATTATCCCCAGAACAGCTTGCTTGCTCTACTAGCTTCCTATGCTGTTACCTGAAGGGACCCCTGCAAGAGGGAAGAGGGAGAATTATCTCCATGGCCCATTTGGCATTTCTGCTGAGACTGCCAGTAAGGGAGCTGATTGTCTGGGTGGTAATTCTTGTGATCTCGCTATTAAATGTACTTATGTCCCATGTTACCATAGCATCCGTGCGCCTCGCAACCTGTAATGTATTTGTCCTCACATCACCCCTGGGAAGTAGGGAAGTAGTGAAACTATCCCATTTAGCAGAGGGGGACTGAAAGATACAGTCCAAGTGTGTTTCGCACACAAAATCTGTGATGGAGCAGGGTATCAAAGTCAGGTCTCCGGAGTCGAAGGCTAGTGCCCTGTCACAGGAGGACCATCTTTATTTATTCTAGGAAATGGTCTGATGCTACTAACACATCACAATCAGGTCACTGAGGAACCATTAGAATGGGACTGTTTTTCAATCACTGCTTCCCTAGGAGAGATTTGAACTGATCTGTATAGAATCTAGACAGATGGATAGATAGGCCATGAAAAGGATATTTAGGACTCTATTTCCATTCAGCTTATGACCCCTTTAATTTTTTGGCCATAAACACAAGAAGGGTTAACAAGCTAAACAATGTGGGGAGTTTTTTTGTTTTTGTTTTTTTACATTTGTTGTACTCACAGAGTAGGTGGTTACTTTGTCCCAGTGTTGCCAGGAATTCAGTTGCATAAGCTGTGATCTCATTCTCCATGGGGGCAGGCCTCACTGCTGAACCCAGAAGTGCCTGGTAGACATTTCTGTTTATCCAGCAACTCTTGGAATTGGGGCCTGGGCAGCGGGTGGGGAGAGTAGGAGGTAACATATCAAACAGATTTCTAAGGAGCACAGAGCCTTTTCCCAGAAAGCCCTGCTGAGTTGGGACATTTCAGGGAAATGTCCATCTGTCTCATTACCATGTTTGCTTCATGCTGTTCCTTGTTTTTCATTTTCATTCTTCATCTCACTTTTTATTTTACCCTTTTATCCTTTCATTTTTCCCCTCTGCCTCTTTTCCCCCTCTATTTACCTGTCTTAGGTTCTCCCCCTTCTTTCCCTCTATCATACCTCTAGCATAGTAGTTTTCAACTGGTGTACTGCGACACACTGGTATGCCACGAGAACTGCCTAAGTGTGCTGTGAAATTTGGTACAAAGGTAATGAACATCAGTGTAAAACAAACATTGTTTCATACATTGTTTCATCTTAAACAATATTCTATCCAACCAAAATTATAACTTATAAAACTTGGGAAAATTATTCATCAAATTAAAAGTGAGGTATTGGTCTTCCAGTTCTAAGATGTGAGCATTCTAAACACAGGTGGCCAAAGGGCAAAATTTTGAGGATGTGTATTTTTTTCTGGTGGATTTGAAACATTAATGCATTTGATCCTTCTTTAGCTTGTTGTATGCACCATGTTGCAAACCTTTCTAGTAAGACCGTAACCATAGTAAATGAAAGTAAATGCGATGTTTATGAGCAATCAATGCAGCTGAAAAAAGTGGGTGTGCCATGGAATTGTTTGTCTCACTGAAGTGTGCCATATTACTGAAAAGGTTGGGAACCACTACTCTAGAAATTTGGAAGTCCGTGTGCTCGCTGCTGTTTTGCATTCACCAGCTAGATCTGTTAGCCACCAAGCTGGATTCTGCCCAAATTGCAGATTTAAAGAGAGGGGACTACAAATTCAAAACCAACAACAATGTATCTGTCCTGTCCTTACATACCCAGGGAAAGAAGAACTGTTCTTACCAGTTCATAACGAATTCAGCCCCCAATCTGAAGAAGGCTGGCAAAGGCCCAAGAGTTTCTAAGAGGTAGATATAATGTCCCCCAGATATTATAATGCTTATTCCAAGGTCTGCATAAGATAGAGTACCTAGACACACACAAAATGAAGGTTAATTATTTATATTACAGTAGTGCCTGTGGTTCCTAAATGAACAAACACCAATTGACAGTCCCTATCCTGAAGAACTTAGTCTATGTGAACAGGGTAGGAGCACCTAAAGATGTTGGTCAGAGAGTACAAGGTCTTCCAGTCCAAGGACAAAGACCATGACAAAGACCCCCAAAAAGTGGTTTGAGAGGCTGAAGGAGGACATGAAAAAGGCTGGTGTCAGCATGGAAGAAGCACTCAACCAAGAACAAGAGCTGCTGAGCCTGACTAACAGGAGAAGGTGAAGAAGAATGGAATGTTCCAATCTCCCTTCAGATTTGGTGAACTGATGCTAAGAGAGATTGTAACTTCAATGCTAAGGCCACACAGGAAGTCAGCGGCTTGGAACTGAACCCAGGTCTACTGCATCCTAGTCCCACGAGACCACCCTCCTCTCAGCTAACAGCAGCTGCTAGGGAGTTCTGAGATTTAATGTCTGTAAAGAGGTCACATAATATACAACAGTCAGATTACGTCCAGTGGTGGCTGGTGAATTTTGAGGCAAGTAGGCCATTTTACCTGCACAGCTGGGGGGAGTTGGGAGGAGCAGAGCTTTAGTGGGGGGAACTGAGAGGAGAATAGAGGTAGCAAGAGAGCGGGGGGGTCCTAAAGAGTTGACTTCCTACAGAACCAGTCCTATGCCAGAATCCTGCTCACTGAAGGGACTCTGACCTGGTCTCCTGGTGGCACTGACCACCACAATCCCTGACTGATGCTGACTGCAGCATTATTCTACCCTGCACAACTTCCTTGGGTTGTGCCCTTGGACCAACCTACCTACCTATCAGTCCTTCCTGATAACTGGAGGGGTTGTAAATTGTAGCACACTTTCTTGTGTAGACCCTGCTAGAGTTCGCTGAAGGGTACCTAGTTCATCAGCAGGGTCTACAGGGCAGTTAAAGTGCAACACTTTAGAACTTTCTACTGTCACTACCGCCTGTGGCTTAAGCAATGGTTTAATATTTTTCACCGAATTGTTTCAGTCTTTGCTGTCAAGAGGATTGAGCCAGGTCCAGTGGTGATAAAGCCAGCAAGCAAAAGGCTGTCCTTCAGTGAGTTTTTATTGTGGTAATACATAATGTTTCACTTATTAGCATTTAGTATTTATTATATGGGCCTGGCATTGTACAACAGCGGGGCTCTGAGCCAGTGATGGGGTTCATTAAACGTGCTAAAGAGTTCTGAATCAGCCCTAGAATCCCTAAGCTGTCTTCAGGGTCCTACAGGCTGAGTACAAATAACTAGATCTTAATTTGTCCTCTGATATCTCAGCACTGTTAGTACAAACTATACCACCGATAGAATACCTTAACCTGGGACTTTGGATCCCCAAGAGACTGGGTGTTCTAATGGGCTAATGAATTAGTATTGTATCTCTGGAAATGTGTGTTCAAATCCTCTTTTTGTCCCAAATGAAAGTGATTTTTCTCTCTCGCTTGCTCTGATATTTAGAGAGAATTTTTGTCTTAATCAGAGGCTTGTTCTAACATGAAAAGATATGGACTTGAATGAGCTTTGGATCAGCTCCAAAATTGCCATTTAACTGCAGGCAGCACTTTAGAGCTGTGATGATGATTTATTTATTTATTTGTGTAACCAATTTTCCTATTTTTAAAAAAGAAAACAACAAACCACTAAGCCGTTCTTTGACCTTGGCCCCATTAGCGTTCTCTGTACTACACAAGTGTAGGAATTTTGCCTTTCTCCCCGCGCACCTTCAGTTAAGGTTGTAACCTGGATTTCTGTGTTCCCAATTAGTAGTTTAAGGACCACGCATGAAAAGAAATGGAATTCTTTCAGGGTCAAGCCTCCTGCGTGAATACACATGATTTAATTTAATGGAGGACTGTGACTGACATGATGAGTGATAAAAACGGTACTTTATTTCAAATAAAGCAATGAATTAAAGCAAACAAGGAGTCCTGTGGCACTTCTTAAGGACTAACAAATTTATTTAACGCATGAGCTTTCATGAGAGAAAATCCCACTTCATCAGATGCTTTGAAGATGAGGAATTTACAGAAAGTGAGGAAATTAAATGCAGAGAAATGTACGAGACAGGATCAGGTCGGGCTCTAACAGCAAATCGGAATAGATGTTGGGATTCAAACACTGGGGAACAGCAAAGTGAGGTCAAATCACCTGTGGTAATGAGAATAAAATCCCTAGTCCCTGTTTAACACTGAGGCAACAGAGTCGAATTTTACATATAAATTCCAATTCTGCAGTTTCTCTTGGAAGCTGATTTGTTATTCATTTGTTTGAACACCGCTATTAACGACTTGTCAATGGAGTGAGCAGGGAGATTGAAATGTTCCCGTTGGTTTTGATTATTGGTTTATAATCAGTAATAAACCCCCCAAATTAATTTGCATTAAGGCTGCCTTTTACTACATCTATATTTCTGCTGCCATAATTCAAATGCCATCTACTCCCTCATTGGCTATTTAATATTAAACTCACTTTCAGTTAACTGTGTGAATGCCACACCAGTAACTACCATCATACAGAAAGCATTTTCTGTAACATTAACATTGTATCTAAAACACGTGTGAAAGGCACTTAGGGCTGGAACCTGGGCTCAGAGAACCAGAACTTCTACACTGCAAGTTATAGCCCTGCAACTGAAGACCAGGTGACCTGGTCTCTGAGCCTTGGTATCACGAGGTGTTTTTTATTTTGTTTTGTGGCTTTAATTGCTATGAAGACATGCCCTTAGGGGCCACGGTCTATTCCACATACCACAACCAGATGGGGAGGCAGTGACAGTGAAGATAAATGATTTAACCAACTCCACACTGTTGGGGTGCTGTAAAGCAGTGACCAGAAACTCCCTAGATAAGTTTCTCGCGTATGCTCTTAGCTGCCTTCTTGTTGCCAGATCCCACACTAGGCCCAGATAGGAAGTGTGAAAACTTGGGATGGGGGTAGGGGGTAATAGGCGCCTATATAAGACAAAGCCTCCAATATTGGGACTGTCCTTATAAATTCAGGACATTTGATCAGCCTACCCCACATTGACTACAAAGGAGAGGAGACGGCTCAGCTGTAGATAGGCATCCAGTTGCTGGGAGGATGATTGCGGCAACTATTTGTAGAAGGACCTTGTGATCACGAATGCTTCTAGTTCAAATCACCCTTACGTATTTTTAATCCCCACAATTCCTTTATATTTTCCTGGATGTCCTTGCAAGGAAAAGGGCTAGAAATGAATATTTTTTTAAAGGGGGAGGAGCTGAGATAAGCCTTTAAATCCCATACACATGGGTTTACCATGTGTTGTATGCTTTGTGAGCTCTGAAAGCTGGCTTTTCGCACAGCTGACAGCAATGTTCCCTCTAAGCTGAGGATGCAGCTGAGCAAGTTCTGGTACTCATTGAGCGGTAATTTGTGAGGCCTGGTGCCGCATGGGCAACAGTTTTTTGGCGCCGGAAGCAACAGCATGCCTAAGTACCTTAATTCAAAAGAAATGCATAAATGTTGTCTTTTCTTTGGAACTTTAATAAAAACATTAAACTGCAATACTGTAGTTTTATTAATTTACTAAACAAATGTGAGACGGTGACACTACCGTTATCTGCACCTCACAGTTTTTGTCGCCTGTATTTTGCCATGTGGTCACAGACAAATTACAGCATGTGGCTCTATAAATAGTGGTCTCAGTCACTGTATGTTGAGCAGTTACTGTCTTAAGTTCTGGCCTTCACCAAACTTTTTGCCCAGCACCATCATATCTCTATTTCTCTGCAAAAGCTGTAAATGTTTACTCTGTAACAATACAAATCCGAAGGGAATCTTCTAAATGAATCTTTAAAGATGCTCTGAAACTGTACTGTGGAGTTCACAGATGACTTAAGGAACACACTCCATCTAGGTATTTATAGAATTAGATCCCAGTTACAATTCCTAAGAAATAATTTAAGGCTCTTTCTTGGCAGCTAGGTCAGGATTTTCTTTATTTTAAGCTATTAACTATTCAAAATGCTTTATTTGATAACTGCACAGTTGTAAAAACTGCAAAGCTCTGCCTTCACTAGCATTTTATAGTGAGCTAGCTACCATCACTGTCACCATCGGGCTGCGGGGGGAGAAGAGGGGTGGAGGGGGGAGACCGGGGCTGCTGGGGAAGAAGAGGGGCGGAGGGGGGAGACCGGGGCTGCTGGGGGACAAGAGGGGCGGAGGGGGGAGACCGGGGCTGCCGGGGGAGAAGAGGGGGGGAGACCGGGGCTGCCGAGGGAGAAGAGACGCCGGGATCGGGCTGCGCGGGTGTCTGTGTTAGGTGCGTGGATGTGCTATGGCTGGTGTGAGGCCACACACCTGTGCAGCTCAGAGGGAACATAAGCTGAGAGCCCCAGTTAGGCCATCTAGCTCCAGAAGGCTTTGTGCTCTGTAGCCAGGATTTAGCCCAGAGATTGTGATTTGCCAACCCTTCTGAATAGGATTTGGATTTACAGGACTGGATCCTCAGCTGATGTAGTTCAGATCAGCACAGTTCCACTGACTCATGGAGCTTTGATTATACAGATTTACTTCCGCCAATGGTCTATCCCATGGAACTCCATGTTATTTTCTACTTAGCTGTTTTGCACACAATTTATTCACAATTTATTGCTGATATTTTCCTTGTGTGTTTAATGTGAAAAATCTATTCAGCTTGTGACAGAGCCAGGCCTGATGGCCACAGGAGGGTGGTGTGTGTCATCCTTGCGTAGAGACCATGCTAATCTTCTCTATATCATTCCAATTTTAGTATATGTGCTGCCGAAGCAAGCAGGTGGAAGGCAGGAATATTAGCCTCAGGCTCAGCAAGGCCCTGTTCCTGAGGTAGCTGAGGTGGGCTGCTTTGAGCCAATTAAGGCACCTGACTCCAATTAAGGCAGTGGTTCCCAACCTTTTTGGCTCCAGGGCCACAAATATAATTTTTAGAACCCTAAGGGGCCATCAGTCTATTTAATTAAGTTTACATTAAAATTAAACTAATTAAATTCAAATTAAATTTTAATTAAAATTATTTAAAATCAAGTAATTAAATTTAAATACAATTTTAATTAAACAGACTAGTGGGCCTTCAGGGTTGTAAAATTATATTTGTGGCCCTCGAGCCAAAAAGATTTTTTTTTTTTTAAATTTGATTTTTTTTTTTAAAAAAAGAGGGAGGGGTTGGATGCCTCTGAACAGGGCCAGTTTGTGGGCAGGGGTGTGGGCCCCAGCAACAGCACGGCCCATGCTCCCGTCCCCCCATTGGGCCATGGCAGCCTGTGGCCCTGGCCCCCTGTGGGCACCCCCAGCCACCAGCATGCCCCACAGCTGTGTCAGCCTGCCCCCCTTCCAGCCAGGTGCTGTGCCGGTCTGCGTCCCCCAGCCCTCCCGCACCCGTGCTTGTCCGTGGCCCTGCCGGCAGCCCATGGAACCCTGACCGGGATCGGAGAGGAGGTGTGTGGCCGGGTTTCCAGCTGTGTGCTGGGGCCGGGCGGCTGTGGCCCGGCGCCCAGCCAGTGGCCTAGGCAGCGTGGGCCATTTAAAAAAGCCCTGCAGGCCACTTTTGGCCCGTGGGCCATGTGTTAGGAACCGCTGAATTAAGACATCTAGAGTCATTTGGAGCACCTGACTCCAATTAAGGGTGGAAGATAAAATGCCCCTGTTGCAGCTAGCCAGTGAGGGAGTTTGGGTGTATTGTTTGGAGGTAGGAGCAGTGTTTGGTGTGTGGAGGAGAACAGAGCGAAGAAGAGTGGAGGAGAGCTGAGCAGTAGCTGTTACTGACAGCACCTAGGAGGTACAGGCAGTGAGGGCAAGTTTGCTCAGACTGGCCTTAGGGCCCCAGGCCCATCAGCCTGTGGGGCAGAGAGCCCTGCCCAGCATAAGAGGGATTGAGGATCCATAGCGCTGGGGTTTGGAGGTGGGAGAACTGTGCCTCAGCTGGCTGCCGCTACATAAAGCACAGGACCCACATGGACTGAGAGTGCTCAGTTTTCCACAAGCTCTAGAATATGTACAGATGTTCTGAATTTCGCAACATTCTTGCGGGATCTCACAGGAGAATTGGAAAAGGAACTCACCAAACAGTCAGAGGAGCCTGCAAGCCAGCCGGGCGACCAAGGAGAGATCCACATTGCTGGAGTTTTTCAACACTCCCTTTGGGGTGCCACTGCCAACGATTGTCCCAATAGTTAGGGAGATCATCTTCCTCAGGAACACTGCCTCCTCTTTTTCGTCCTCCTTCACATTTGACTTGTTTCTGCAAAATCCATTGCTCTGGCTGTCTTTTTTGTGGAGTCTTTCAAGCATAGGTCTTTCTCAGAGCTGTGTCTATCACCCAACTTTTAGCATTGACACATCCTCACCAGTTCTTTTCCCAGCCCCGTACAAGCTTCTCTCCTTCTGTGCTTGCAGGCTGCCAGAGAACAGCCTTGGCTGGAATCTTTTAGGCATAACAAGCATGAAGCCTACAAACAAAAAAAGCGAGATGGTGAAAGAGATTAGAATCCTTGGGAAGGAAATAGGTACTTCCTACCCCATGCAAAAAGCAGAGTTTACACATGTTACATTCCAAATTTTACAATGTAAATTCAGCTCTGTGGGACCCTGGCTTGCGGACTCAGTGTTTCCAAGTCAGTGCTGGAGCATCCATACTGCACTGTAAACTTGGATTTACAATTGCTGGTCCCAGGTCTCACAACCATGCTGTGTCCATATTGTATGATGCAGACCTTCTGACTCAGGTCTGTGGCTTGAGCTGTGTTCACACTGCAAAATGATAGGGCTTAGGTGTGCGTCACAAAGGTACTCAGGTGCTGACCCAGCCCCTAGCACAGCTCCAGGACTGGTCCTGACCTGAATCAGACTGATTTGGGTGTGGACAGAAGTGGGTTTAGGACTCAAACCTGAGTCAGAACCTCAGATGAGTGTTCAGTTTACATATGCCGAAAGGGCACAGTTCTGATCCCACTTTTCTTGACATCAGAGGATCTGCTCTTGCTTTACAATAGTGCAATTCAGACCAGAATCAGGCCTGTTGGGTCCGTATTGCTAGTTTAAAATCCAGACTAAACAACAAGCAGGCCAGGAGCTAAAGCTCTGTCTGCTGCAAAATGTTATAGGAACTGAAGGCTGGTCATGGTGGCTCAGAATCCTGGCCCAGCAAATCTAACTCCAACAGTGGCCAATGCTTCAGGGGATGGGTTTTCTGTCCACAGTTAGCACAAGGTGTCTTGTCTACACCAAGTGTATTGGCCCTAATGCAAATCCATGGCATGAAGAATTGAAGTGCGCCAATGGATGTCATGGGTTTTGCTGGTGCAATTAATTACATTGGGGTAGATAAAGATCCCTATGATGTTTGCCAGGCCAGGCACCAAATCGCCTCGACCATTCATTGCTGTGGTTGTGATGATAAACAAATGATGTTCTTACTTGCCTATGCAAGTAGAAATTTGCAAGACTGACCTAGCCTATTTTAGAATGCTATATGCAAAGAAAAAATTTCTTCTAGACCCCCACCCCTCTCAGCAACCAAATTAGACCCTGCAGCATGAGGTTTGATTATTTTAGTCTTAACGTGCATCCCTATAAATGCAGTGAGTGGTCCTTGAGTGATTTGGTTTTCTATTAAATCCAGTTAAGGTTTGAACCACTTGTAGCAGTGAATTCCCCCAGCAAATGCACACTGTATGAAGCAATGTTTGCATTTTCTTCTATTTGTTCTAAATTTAACTGCTACTAATGATGCAATGAGGCTCACAAACACAGAGACTCAAATCCAGGGGCAAAACAAAGTGCCTAAAATGAAGAGAAGGCAGGACATGGAATACAGGCCAAAACAGCCCAGAGAAATGGGGCAAGGAAAAGCAGTGGTAAGAGTAGTGGCATAGGCTACCTAATTGCCAAAGATGGTGTCCCACCCAAGGGGTGAAAGGTACCCATCAAGGTAACCTGCATGGGCTTGATCCAGAGTCACCTGTAGTCAGTGGGAGTCATTTCATTGACTTCAGTGGAATTTGGATCAGGCTGAAAATCAAGAAGGGATTTGTAACATTCTGACTTGCTGACATGGGGGAATGTGAGGAAGATTTTTTTTCATGGTGGGTTTTTTTTTTTTAAGTAAAAGTCGGGGAGAGGTCACAGGCAATAAACAAAAACTCATGGAAGCCTGTGACCTAACCCTGACTTTTACTAAAAATAGCTATGACAAAATGGGGCTGATAGGGGCATGACCGCCCGAGTGCTGCCGTGTGGGAGAGGCGGTCCACAATCAGCCATGGCTGTGACTGGAAGCTGCAGAGTCCCCTGCCGGCCTGCAGCACTTGAGAGCTGTGGGAGCCTCACATCACCTGTGGCAGCTCAGAGTTGCAGAGACCCTGATAGCTCTACCCCCGCCATCCTGGGGCGGATGTGGAAAATGTCATGGAATGTGTTAATCCTGCTGTAGAGAGACGCTTGTAGAAAGTTGTGATTTTGGAGAGACTCCCTAGCACGGGCCAGTGTTGTGTGAATTTTTGGGAGATGTGCCCTCCAGGAGATCTAACATGGCTGCTCCCAGGTGCAGATCTGTGGTTCATACCTGTCTTTGAATTCCAAAAGGGGAGCCGTGTTAGTCTATTGTAGAAAAACAACAGAGTCCTGTGGCACTTTTAAAGACTAACAGATTTATTTATCAAAAGTTTTATTCCTCACTCATTCAATAGCATGGTCTTTAATGAGCCCTCAGGATCATTACACCAGCTACTGTCGCTTTAGCCTCAGCAAGGGACCTAAGTGGGTTCTGAAGTGGGAACATCCACAGCAGAGCTGTATAAACTGAAATTGAGTCTAGTGAGCAGCAGCTGGCAACAGCCTGGCAAAAGTTGAATAAAAGAAAAAAAAAAAGCAAAGACTCAAGGGGTTAAAAAGAAAATGTGCTCACTCACTTGGCTACAGTTGTGTGTTTGGTTTATATTGCAATAAATCAATTACAGCTGAGCTTTGAGGCCAGCAGTGCAGAGGCACTCGAGAGATGGTTTCTGAGGGGACGTTTGCTCCGACTAGGAGCTAGGCATAGTACAGAACGAATTACTACATATACGCTGTAGAGTAATTCTGAATTAAGGGTCTGAAGCCGAGTCAGCGAATAAAGGTAAGTGGCTAACAGAAGTTAGACTCAAAAGAAGTTATCTATTGGCACAGAGAGAAATACTCAGGCACTGAGTTAGAATGTAGAGGGTGATGGAGAAAGCTCAGCTCAGGAAGATAGGTCCGGAGACAATGTGTAATTCATGATAGTGATGGTTTGGAGTATGTGACCATCTTGCCCTATCTGGGGAGCATCCGGCCATGTGGAAGTGATCTGGCTTGGGAAGCAGGGTGGACAGGGCTGCTAGGGAGCCAGCACCCTGGCCCCTACAGGAAAGACAGTCTGACACGGGCTTGGATTGCTTCCCCCACAGCTTCTAATCTGTTGTCTTCTGGCAAGAGGTGACAGTTTTCAAACTGCAGGGCTGAAAACCTGTGTGCTAAATGGAAGGCAGAAATCTGGGGCAGGGGAGAGCTGTGCATCACCTTTGGGTAGATCAACAGCAGTTTAATTAGATCAGTGATTCTCACAGAGTTCTTCTGCCGGGGGGGCGTGTACATCAGCTCATCTAGATATTTGCTTAGTTTTACAACAGGCTACATAACAGCACTAGCAAAGTCAGTACAAACTAAAATTTCATACAGACGATGATTTGTTTATACTGCTCTATATACTACTTGGTGACATGTAAGTACAATATTTATATTCTAATCAATATATTTTATAATTATATGGTAAAAATAAGCAAGTAGGCAGTTTTCAGTAATGTTCTGTAGCACATTCGTATTTTTTATGTCTGATTTTTAAGTGAGGTGAAACTTGGGGGTACCCAAGACTCCTGAAAGAGGTACAGTCATCTGGAAAAGTTGAGAGTCACTGAGTTAGATGAAGGGCAAACTATGTGTAAAATATGAGGGAACCAGAAGAACAGAACATTCCAGCAGAAGTAACTCAAGGCTCTGAGTGGATAAATGGAAAGAATGAAGTGACAGAGTGAAAGTAGACAGATGATTTTCATTAGAAGTAACAAATCTTCCAATAACAGTGTAGTGCAATAGACAAAAGAGATAATTTCTTTCATATATATATATATAAAAGAAAGTGTTCTGTGGCAAAAGTGGGCCCCAGCTGAGCCAAGTGGCTGTGTAAGGTAATTAACAGTGATGGGGAGTTCAGTCTCTAGATGTGTAGATGGCAGGGTGTATGACAGCTTTTGAAACCCATCGGGTAATATTGTTGGCTCTCACAAGACAGAAATTGCTGGAAATGTTTTAACTACTTTAGGAATTAATTTGCTGGTGAAAAGTGCCAGATGGTTCTGGAGGCTGGAGTCCTTTATCTAAACAGGTATGGCCTGATCATTCCCAGTATGCCTCAATAGAGTTGCAGAAGACAAATTCTAGAAGTTCCGCATCCATGCTTATTCAGTCCTTGGCCTCTAGGGGTGCTAATGATGATGATTGTGAAGTGAGCACATGGTCCTGGGTAACTGGACTGAAACCACCTATAAACGTCCTATAAGCCACCAAACACCCATCAGGCATTAACAATTGTTTTCATTGCCACTCTGGGTCAAATCTAAACCAAAGAACTAATTTCAGAAGGAGTTTCTCTATCAGCATTTAGTGCTCAGTGCTTGGTCAAAGTTTGAAACAAGCAATCATTTAAATTGTAAATGGGAGTGCCATGACTGAGGTTTCATTTTGGATTGATGTGTTTAAGGAACTAGAATTTCAGGAAGGGTTGGCTCTGCTTTGAAGGAGGAACAGACCCCCTCTGGGGAAGATATCTCTGTTGGGAATGTTTAGCTTTATTTTTATTTTGTCCTTTGCAGCTGAGAAAACAATTTCAAAACTGGACAAATAATCTCATTCCCCATATGAGTCCTGTTCCTAAGGGTGGAAGGAGGTCACTATTTTGAGTGTTATCAAAGGACAAGTCACAAGAGAAAGCGTAGCAGATTCAGTGCACGTGCAACTCATGCTACAGCTCATGGGAACATCCCCTAATAGATATCGTCAAATCAGAACGCTAATCACTCGACACTCATCTACATTAGATGGCTTGCCTTCAAGTTGGCTGTCTTGTCATGAGAGTGGGTGCCAGAAATCCTGGATTGTACTCCCTCTTCATTCCACAGTGACAAAACACTGAATCTCTTCAGCCTCTGTTTTTAACAGGGAAAAAAGGGGGATAATATTTAACTACTTCAAAGGGAAACTGAACAGTTTCATATTTGTAAAATGCTTTGAAATCTTTTAGTGGCACATGCTATAGAACCGTGATGTTCTATTTTAATCTGACTCACTCCCCTTTTGTGTTGCCTTTTTGCTAATATAGTGAAAGAGTTTAAGGGCTTGAATTAGTGATCAGATGTCCCTATTTAATAGGAACAGTCCCAATGTTCAGGGCTTTTTCTTCTATAGGCACCTATTACCCTCCCACCCATTGTCTGGATTTTTCTCACTTGCTATCTCATTATCCTAGATGGAACATTTGTGAAAAGAGTCAATATTAAGCAAATATTGCAGAATATTAATGGAAAGTGAATTATTAGATTACCAAAGCAAGTTCTCACTGCCATTAATTTAACAGAGTTACACTCAGCCAATTGAGGAACAGAAACTACACCATGTGATATATATGACCAGTGAAATTTAATTAGTACAACTAGAATTAAAATAATGAATACTTGTAATGGCATGCTTAATGGATTGGGCTTACTCGAAAAATTTCTATTTGATGTAGAATAGAAATTCTGGTAAGTTGCCACTATAAAAAATGTAAATACTGCTGCTTTAAAGACACACTGTGTTTTGCTTGAAACTCTGACCAAGAGAGGTGGGTGACTGGAGTCTACCCTATCTCGGGTTTGTCATTAAAAGGTCACAGACTAAAGACCCTACTTCCAGGAGATGTGAAGTGCAGGACACACAAGAAATTCTTAAGGACCAAGGTCAAGGGGGTAAAGGTGACACAGCTCAAGGATCTGCCATCATTACTTGGCAAGTAATTTTAATTAAAGAAATTTGAGAAAATTCCAATTTGAGCATGGACATTTCACAATCAGAAAGGAGAGAAAATTCCTTAAATAAATGATTCATTCAGAATTATTCACTCACTTCTAGTATTGCTGCTCATGATCACGTTGGTTTTACTACCAGCATCTGGTATTGCAAGTTCATGTCTGATTTTATTAGCTACTATTCCTCCACATTTTTTAACCTGGAACGGTGAAATAGGGAGTCCACTGTAGCTAAATTCCAAAGAGGGGTAGCTGTGTTAGTCTAGTTCAGCAAAACAAAAAAGGAGTACTGTGGCACTTTTAAAGATTAACAAATTTATATATCGCACATGCTTCCGTGGGAGAAAATGCCACTTTGTCAGATGCTTTGAAAATGGGGAGCTGACAGAATGGGAGGAAAATAAATGCAGGGAAGTGTAAGTCATAGGATCAGGTCAGGCTGTAACAGTAAACCAGAGCCATTGCTAAGATTCAAATAGTGGGGAACAGTATATAGAGGAAGGTGAGGTCAAGTCACCTGTTGTAATGAGGAAAAAAATCTGTAGTCCTTGTTTAACATGGAGGACTATGGATTTCTTTCTCTTACACTTCCCTGCATTCATTTCCCTCCCATTCTGTCAGCTCCCCATTTTCAAAGCATCTGACAAAATGGCATTTTCTCCCACGAAAGCGTGTGCGATATATAAATTCGTTAGTCTTTAAAGGGGCCACAGGACTCCTTGGTTTTATTCTCTTACCAGGCTTTTTTTTTTTTTTTCCCCCCTCCATCTCCACCCCGCACCAGGCTTTGGATCCTGCTAGGTAAGATGAGGAGCATTTTTATTCTGTTCTGAAAAGCTGGCAAAAACTGCTTGAAACACTGGTGTGATTACAACCTGAGAGGCTGTAATTTTAACCAGCACTGTTGGTGGGTGCAAAGGTACTGTGTTTAGGAAGGAAAAGTCTTTGAGCCAGTAGTGAACAAAAAGCAGCTTTGTTCTTTTTCTTGTTTTTTTTATACTAAGCATACTGTGCATATTCTTAAGCATAGCCACAAGGATTAACGTATCTGCATTTTAATGTGTCAGGCGCAGGAATTCAGCTAGGAAGCAGGGTTGGAACAGTCTGTTTAGGTGCTGTTCAGTACATGATACCTGTTTGAAGTGGTATGCAATAGCTCTCTGTTGGTTTTTGTTCTTCAGTAGCTTGTGGAACAAATCCAAGTGGATTTCAGGCATTGATGTGATTGGCTATATGACAAAACATGATGTACAGTTCAGGAATTTCTTTAGCTCCTTAACGTGGTGTATAAAATTGGTTTTATGTCCTGTTTCTTTTATTTATACTATGGAATTTCACAGCCAGCTAAAAGAAGCTACAGGTCACTGTCCGTCAAACTGCTCTGAGAGTCCAGCCAGGGATGAGAGTCTGGGGACAATTGTAAACATGTCTGCTTTGTTCAAAACCAACCAAACAGATAAGTGCACTTTTTAAGTTTTAGCAAGAATATATGTGCTAAAAAGAACTCATTCTTTGTTTTGATTGATTTTAGAAATCTTTAACCAAGCCTACATTCGACTATTGGACCCACATGCTTTGTAGCTCTACTTTCAGAGATTTGACACATACCAGAGCATAGCTGATTCACACAAATTAGATAGATATGGAGTAAGACAGTCCACTTGTCAATTCACAGCTAAGGATCCTTGGTTGTGGCTACTCCCCACCCCTCAGACCTAGACTCATTGGTTTCAGCCACCCTTCTGAGCCTTAGGAAACTCATAAAGTTACTCCCCACCCATGATGAGCTGTAGTAGCTAACCTGGCTCATCAGAGGCCCAAAGAATTTATTTTGACTTCTTTAATGCCCAGTAGCCGATTCTGGCTCAAGAACAGATGCACTGGACAAGTTTATACAAAATGTCTATTAAACAAACCCTATTCTCCACTTCCAAAGGGGTAGCCGTGTTAGTCTATTGTAGAAAGACAACAGAGTCCGGTGGCACTTTTAAAGACTAACAGATTTATTTATCGCATGAGCTTTCGTGGGAGAAGATCCCACTTCGTCAGATGCTTTGAAGATAGGAAAGTTACAGAGTGGGAGGAAATTAAATGCAGGGGAGTGTATGACATAGCATCAGGTCAGGCTGTAACAGCAAATCAAAATAGATGTTAGGATTCAAAACACTGGGGAACAGCACATAGAGGAGGGGGAGGTCAAATCACTAGTTGTAATGCGAGAAAAATCCATAGTCCCTGTTTAACCCCAAGCCAACTGAGTCAAATTTGCATATAAGTTCGAGTTCTGCAGTCTCTCTTTGAAGCTGTGATTTGTTATTCATCTGTTTCAACACAGCTATTTGCTGTTACAGCCTGACCTGATGCTATGTCATACACTCCCCTGCATTTAATTTCCTCCCACTCTGTAACTTTCCTATCTTCAAAGCGTCTGACGAAGTGGGATCTTCTCCCACGAAAGCTCATGCGATAAATAAATCTGTTAGTCTTTAAAAGTGCCACAAGACTCTGTTGCCTATTCTCCACTGTTGCTAACAGAACATTTTAAGGCCAAGAATGTGAAAAGTGATTAGTGAATTTGTTGGGCCTAAATTTGTAGGTACACATCTTAAAGGGGTCTGATTTTTAGTGTGGGTGCTTAGCAGTTTATGAAAATTGAGTTCCTTGGGGATGATTCAAGTTGGACACTGAACTATAGTGATTTGGGGTGCCTCTAATCGCTTTTTAAAATCTTGGCCTAAAAGACTATTTCTATACTGCAAAAGTTCACTAACCAACCCTATTCCCAGAGCTGTGTTGATATAAGAGAACCCAGGGTGGTGTAGCATGTTTTATGGAACTGGGGCTTATTTGCTCAGTGGTATCTACTGGGGGTTGGAGTGTAGAGCTAGCAGATTTTGATGGGTTATTGGTAAAATGATTTTATCAGTTATTCCCAAAAGTAGCTCCACAAATCTCTGACTTTCTTTACCCCCTTTCACAGGTGAGAGCTATTGACCATAGGATCGGGAAGGACCCACATGGCAGTTTGAATCAAGCCTCATCCTCAGGAATCCTTGACTTCTGAATGTCTGTCCCAGCTCTGAAATTGTAGAGGCCATGGGAAAAACTCAAAAAGAGGAAGCTGTTTTTCTGAGGAAAAAGATTACTTTGCTGAGGGCTTTTTCACTCCTCATTGGCAGTATGGTGGGCAGCGGCATCTTTATTTCTCCAAAAGGGGTTTTGAAAAACTCCGGCAACGTGGGTCTCTCCTTAATCGTCTGGTTTGCCTGTGGGATTCTTTCTCTGTTTGGTGGGTGGTGAGTTTCTTTAACCTCCTTGTTAAACTCTTGGTTTGTGGGGAAACTAGCGAATAATTCATGTTTACAACAAAGGTCTAACTTTGTTTCTCCAGGAAAAATTAGTTGGGAATACAATGGATCAAAACTCCTTTTTCCTAATGCCATAGAACTGAAGCAGTAACCAGCTCCAGTGTCCACAAGGTTTCAAGGATCTGTTGTTTAACTGTTTTGTTTGAGGACTTGGGGAAAACCGAAGACTTAGGATCTGTGAATATGGTGCCACATGTGGGCACTGACATGGGAATAGTTCTCTCATGGAATCACATGGAGGTTTAAGCCTCTAGTGAGGGTGCTATGTGGAGAGCCACAGAATTCTGGCGACCTGAGAGACATGCTGTGTGTTTATTTTGGTATGTGACTTTAAAGTTTTTTCTTTCTTCATAGTTAGTAACCAAACAAAGCAGGAAAATTAGTGCAAAAAACTCTATTGCTGTAGAGCTATGGTTGAGAGTTTAGAAAGCCACAAGAATCAGGAAATTCGATCAAAGATACTGCAACAATTGTCATTCTTCCTTCTAATGTATATCATTTGTAATATTTTGTATTACTGGAGATGCTGTTAAACTTACACCTTACTATATATATACTGTGGCCTAGCTGAGGTTGCCATGGAAACATCAACTTTTGAATTTTCACGCTTTTGCACAAGTAAAATCTCAAACCATAACATCACAAATACAGGTTTCATTTTAACTGTTTATTGGTCAGCTAGCCAAACCGTCTGCACTTGTGAAGGTTTGTCCTCTTTGCTAAACCCCTTGTGCATCTGATGAAGTGGGTTGGAGCTCACAAAAGCTTATGCCTGAAAAAATTTTAGTCTTTAAGGTGCCACAGGACTCTCGTTATTTTTGCTCTAGTCTACACAGACTAACATGGCTAGCCCTCTGGAACTAGTGTATATAGTGTGTTCTTGAAAACCTCTACTGATGGAACCCAAATCGCTTCCTTTGTCAAATGTATTAGTCTTCATTCTTTCATTATTTTTCCCTGATGTCCAACTTGAAGATTTCTTTTTATCGGTGTCATGTTATTCTTTGCTAATGTACCTTAAATAATGCTTACCACTCCATTTTTCCTTTGAATGTCAGACTGATGCATGGTTATGAGTCCAATTCAGCTAAGCACTTAAGCATATGCTTAACTTGAAACATGGGAATACACCAGTTGCAATCAATGGAATGTCTCGTGCATCAAGTTAAGCATGTGTTTGAGTGCTTTGGTAAATCACAGACTACATTCCTTTCATTGTCTATTATGTGAGTGAGTCATGTTTAAGAAATTTGTTAAAATGATGCCAACGGGGGAAAAGTAGAGGTCCATGTACCATAAATGTATACATTGTCCCATAGAACTACCACTGCATAGTGGTCATTTAGTAAATTGTCCCATAGAATGTATTGAGACTTGAAGGAATTTGTTTAAAATGAGGTAAGAACATGGAAGGTAAGAGCTGCCGTATTAGGTCAGTCCATAATCTATCTTACCCACTATCCTGTCTCTGACAATCACCTGTGCCAGAGCTTCAAGAGCAGAGTACAGGACAGGCAATTTTGAAGTGATCTGCCTTTGTCTTCCATTCCTGGCTTTTGGTAGTCAGAGGGTTAGGGTTGCCCTCAGTGTGGAGTTGCATCCCTTAACTCTTGGCTGATAATCATTAGTGGACTTTTCCTCCGGGAACTTATCAAGTTCTTTTTTGAAGTCCATTGTACTTTTGGGCATCACCTGGCAAGAGGTTCCACAGGTTAGCTGCACACTCTGTGAAAAATTACTTCCTCCTGGCAGTATTAAATTGGCTGCTGTTCATTAATTTAATGGGTTGACCTCTAGATTTTGTATTGTGTGAAGGGGTAAATAACTTTTTAATAACAGAACGTGACATTGATTTAGATCACAAGTTGTGTACTTGTAATTGTCCAGTCGGTTATTAACAACGAGCTATGAGGTGAATTTCACCCAATGAGAGGACCTGCTATAATGATTTAAGAAGGGCAGAGAGCTAATACTGGCCGCTTGCAAAGGGGTAGAGTTCACCCTCATGCATGCTAGTATGTATGTATGTATTTCTACTTTAACTATTCCAGGTGCCTTGTGCTATGCAGAACTTGGAACAAGAATCACAAAGTCTGGAGGACATTATATATATGTTTTGGAGACACTGGGTCCTTTGCCAAGTTTCTTGTATCTGTGGGCTGAGTACTTTGCTATCAGGTAAGATTTCTTGTCTGCTATCAAGAATAAGGTGTTAATGAGACCTGGAAAAGCCATGGAGCTGGATAACCAGTTTATATGATTTTTAAAAATGCAGGAAGTGAGAAATTAATGACATTACTTCTGAAGTCTTACAGAAGAAGGCAGAAAGGCTAAATAGACACATTGTACATGCTGGTACAATGTGCACAAAAACCTTTCTTCTCCACGACATTGGTGCCCTCATTGTAGCACCATGATAGCAATGTTATAATTGAAATTAGATGCTAGTTTTATTTTAAAACTTTCTATTTTCAATCACTTTAAACTTTCTATTTTTATCTTGTGCTGAACATTCTCTAGTTTGGTCCAGCCCTAGAAATAAATGATAATTTTGGGAAATATAAAACAGATAATTTTCTCCCATGAAAAATCCCACAAAGAAGGTGAGGTAAATATGATATGTAAGAGATCAAAACCTAAACTTTAATACTGGCCCCCATAATATAACTAATCTCAACTTCTGCTCTAGTTTTTATGTCTAAAAGGAATCTTTTACATGGAATTAGATATACAAATAAGAGGTAGTATTTTGTTTTACTGTATATATTTGTTGTGGAATTGCTTAAAGAATGCTTTTACTGTAAGTCAGCATACATGAATACTGGCAGAGTAAAGATTATTCCAAGAATCTTAAATCTCAACCTCCTGACTTTTGTCGAGTTTAAATGTTAGCATCCTTTTAACGCAGTGGTTAAAGTATAATTTGACAGGCCCCGGAACCTTCCTAATCTCTGGGCCCCCTTCCTGTATTGTCTGGGCCCCCTTCATGCATGTGCGGGCCCCAGCCCAGGTAGGCGTTTACAACCACTTCTCAGTACCACGTGCATCGGTTATCGCTCCATAAAAATATTTACAATTTTATATGGTGTTTATGTCTACAGCAATTATTGTCACGAAACTAGCAAACACAATAAGTATTGTGATTAACAACGGTGGGGCATAGGACCTGCCAGCAGCCAGGGCAGGGCGGAACATGTGTTCCACTGGATTTTTCTATTTATAGGGGCCCCGGAACTCTGGTCCCTCAAATTTGTGGGCCCTGGAACTGCGTTCCAGTGCGTTCCCCCTTACTTTAACCCGTTTTAATGTAACTTCTTGCATATAAAATAGCTTAACACCAGAAGGTCCCTCTCTAACTCCATGAATTCATCCCTCCTACTAGGCCAGCCAACAGTGCAGTGGTTTCTTTGGCATTTGGACGCTATATATTGGAACCATTTTTTGCCCCCTGCGCAGCCCCACTTCCTGCTGTGAAGCTTGTAGCTCTCTTGGGGTACTGTAAGTATAAAATAAAGATAGGCATAAGCCACAACATTTTAATTCAACTTTTGAATCCCTTCGCCTCACATTCAGAGATGTTTATAACCAGGATTTGGACTTTTCACATTATAAATAAAACTGTGAAACTTGGATTCTGGTTTACATTCCCAGCCACCCAAAGTTCAGGATTCAGGTTCTAATTTGGGCCTGTCTCTGGAATAAATGAAAAAAGATGAGGTGACAAAGCTGATGTCAATGGGTTATTGGATTGCAAAGCTGGCTGGAGACTAGAAATCATCTATGAGACTGGCTAGGAAATGAATCCAGATTTGTAGTTGACAAGTTTCAAGGCCTGTCTTTATTTATGGCCTAGTCATGACCAGATGCGCCATCAGGCTGGTGATGTTCTGAAAGAAGGGAATTGGAGGTGGCTGGGTGGAGAGATTCTGTTTATGGTGCAAGCTCCATTGAAACATATCAGCATATGGTTCGGACATGGTGATAATTCAGCTGACAGGTGAAAGCTTCCATGCCTTTCCAGTCCTGGTGGATTCAAATGTAAGGACTGCTGTGAGGCAGAGAAGCTGAGATGAAATGGCACTCATGGATTATTTCACCAGCCAGGCACTGATTACACAACCAGAAGTGTGAGGGGAAGTGAACCAGATGGTGCTCCACCCTCACGAGTGTAACCTCAGCTACCACTTGAAATGTCATAGTCTTGGTCATGCTTTTATGTTCTTAAAACAGCTGTCACTCTGACCATTCTGGTCATTAAGAATACTTTCCAGCACCAAGGGCCAGGGAGTGTTGCTGTCTCTGTTCAGTGTACTTGGGCAATAGACTGAGACAATGGGAAAAGCATGAGAATAACCTTCTTCTTCTTTATTCTGAGTACCAGCCATGTACAGTGCTGTCTGCCTTCTCCTCCAGATGTAGTTCTCATCCTGAACTGTTGGAGTGTCAGCTGGAGTGCCAGGCTTCAGACTGTCTTATCTGTCATCAAACTTGTGGCTCTCGCACTTATCATTGTGCCAGGGATGATGCTTCTGGCCCAAGGTGCGTCTGCTCAGCTGTGATCTGTGGGAGGGCGTTCATTAAGGGCTTGTCTACACAGGAAGGTTTTACTGTTATACTCCTACTGTACTGCTCCATGCTCCTCCTGCCTTTCCAATCCATCGACCATCCTTCTTTCACCTTCCCATCCCAGCATGCTTCCAACCTCCCAGCACCTCACAGAGGTTCCCCTCAGTTGGTTGTTACAGCAGCACCAGGCTCATTAGCTTTTTTGTTTGTCCTGTGCCTGCTCCCAGCCAGCAGTCATTAACCCTCCTCTAACATTTGCCCACCCAAAGCGAGAGAGAGAGAGTTCACTGACTCTGAAGTTCTCCAATCCTACCATGGTTCTCCTTATGATAAGTGTCTTTCTTCTGAAGGTCTCAAAGATCAATTAACCCTCACAACTCCAGTCTAGTTTAAGGTATATCGCTCCCAAAGTGAACAGTCATATTGTGGAATAAAAGTGTCCCCCCCCAACCCACTTTTTTTTTTGATTTAGCTTAAACCTCTTCCAAAGCACATGGAAAAATGCACTCCTACCCAGAGATGAAGCCATAGGTGGCCCAGGTGGGCTGGGGCCACCCACTTGGCCCTGAGGCTTGCCCACCTTAGTGCCCAGCAACCGCGAGCAGGACACAGGCAACAGCGCTGACACCTCTGCTCCACGTGTGGCTGGGGGGCCCAGCAGCCGTGGCTGCGAGCAGGGCAGAGGTGCAGGTGCCAGCGCTCTGCTTGGCTCGCAGCCACCAGTTCCTGGAGCCGAGGCACCGGCTCTTCTGCCCTGCTTGCAGCCACGGCCGCCAGCTGCTGGCCAGCCCTGCGGAGGCAATGTTCATGCTACTGCCAGCCTGGGAACTGTGGCTCTTCCCCTCCCTCAGGGGAAAGCTTCTGGTCACATAACTGGAAGCTACCCTTGGTCTGGCCCACCCTGCCCTTGGGCCCGGCCAGAAAACGGGTGTTAGTTATGCCCCTGCTTGGACCAGAACAACAGTGTGCACATTTGGGAGTTACACTGGTGTAAGGATATTCGTTCACACTCACACCTTAGCTTAACTTTTCTTTACAGGTCAGCCCTTCGTAGTGTTCACAGTCAGGGGATAATCAGTCCTGTGTCCTAATTTTCTGTCTTTCACTGAGAACACAGATGGATCAGGATGGACATGCTTGTTTCTGGCTGACAACTGGAACTGGCTTCACGAGAGATGTAAAATCCCACCAGGCTGGCAATGCTTCTGAACTGCAGGATTGCCCTATACCCAGAAAATCTTCAGCAGTTATTGTTCAGAATGTCTTCAAATGACACTCTGGACATAGGGCACCACAGTAGAGCCAGTGACATCTGGGAAGTGCAGTCACTAAAAGTCCTCAGAATTACAGCTTGTATGTAATGTGACCACACCAGGGTTGTAAATCATTCATTAGTGTCTCAAACAATAAATCCTTTTATTATGTAATAACATTTATCAGCAAACATTTCAGAAAATACATAACTTCCTACAATATAGGCCACTTTCTCCATTATACCCCCTTACTATTCCATTTATCCTGGCAGATAATTTGGCCCTATCTTCTTTCTTCCCTTCTTTTTTTCCTTTCTTTCTATCCCTCTGTTGTAGATACCATTTCCTAAGTATTTTTTTTTTAAAAAGCCCTTTCCCTTTTTCTAGGATCTTTTAATACCAGATTAATTTGCTGCTTAATTTTCTTCAGCTGCAGCTTTCTTTTGATTTAATGAGCTTCTTTTTTTCTTTCTTTATTTCTCCCCTATTTTCTTTTCCCTTCTTCTATGTTTACATTCAAGACCATTTAGGCCAATCTTTTCAAACCTGGGTACCTAAAGTTTGGTACAGAAACCTCTAGTTCGCCATCTAAATAGAAGTGACCAGATTTCTAGAGAACCTTAGCACTCACCGTTCCCATTAAGACAACAGAGTCCTGTGGCACTTTTAAAGACTAACAGATTTAAAAGTGCCACAGGACTCTGTTGTCTTTCTACAATAGACTAACACGGCTACCCCTTTGGAATTGTTCCCATTAAAGTTAGTGACAGAAGCTTAGCCCCTCTGAAAATAAAGGTACCTCTATTTAGGATCCTAACTATGGACTTAAGGAACCAGGTTTAAAAATGTTGTAACTTCATTCTTTTATAGTTTATTTTTCTTCCTTTTTTTCCTGTGTCTGTTCTCTTCCTCTGAAGAGAAAATATCTGGATCCCTTTGGCTTTCTAGGTTTTGAGAAGTTGGATAAAACATGAACTTTACCAAAACAACGAGAGTCCTGTGGCACAACTCTCGTTGTTTTTTGCTATACACAGACTTAACACGGCTCCCCTCTGGAAATTTTTACCAAAACAGTTTCTGGTTTTGGTTTTGTTAAACAAGTAAGGTTTTAAAACCAACCCCTTTCCTCATTTCTGGTTGAAATAAAACTTGGCCAGCACTGAAAATATTTTTCTCGATCACTCCCTCTAAACATTGGAGAATTCTAATAAAATGGGCTCCCCATCTAAACCACCTTTGTTTTTGTCCATCTCCACTTTCAGACTCAGGTTTTTTTTCTGCCCGCCAACAGTCAATGGAACAATAGCAGGAAAGTCTAGGGAGAGAAGTGTGGTTTCCTGAAACTGCCTCAGAGGACCGCTAATTCCACTCTGTGCTACCAGATGGAGCTTTTCACCTCATGGTTCCCATGTTCTACACAGCATGAGGCTGGGGTCAGTGCTTTTTCAGAGAAGTCGGGGTAGCAGAGCTAGAGCAGTGTTAGTTGGGTGTACAACATCAAAGTAGAGCACACATGAAGAGTTTGGTTGCCTGAGGGTCAAAGAGTTTATCTCAGGTGTAGGAAGAAATTTTCTGCAAATAGAGACAATCTAAGATCATTTTTGGTCTCTTCAGCTCTATGACCTGATTTCTCTAGAGCAGACATTGTATGATGCAATCAATCACCATCCATCCCCTTTCAAAAATCTCTCCTCTAGCCAAACTTGCTGGCGCACATCTTCCGGTGTGTTGTGATTTAGCAACTCAAAACAGCTATAGTAATTCAAGTAACAAAACAAAACTGAAATTTACATAATTGAAGATCCCACAGACTCTTGGGGTTTTATGAGAGATGGAGAACAATAGAATCTCTTCTGCATATTTGTTTCAACACTACTTGTTAACCCTGATATCTCTCCTGCTTTTAGGCGACACTGAAAATTTCCAGGATGCTTTCAATAGTCAATCGCTGGCTTTGGACAAGTTGCCCTTGGCATTTTATGCTGGGATGTTTGCATATTCAGGCTGGTATGTGCAGTCAGGGTCTTCTAATGAATGACAGAATCTATGTTTAAATCTACGGCACTCCTCCTGAGCCATCATTTAAGCTCTTCATAACCTGTCCTCTTTTGCTCTGCAGGTTTCAGACTAGCTTTGTGCGAGAAGAGCTGGTCCGACCTGAACGGTAAGAATGGGAAAGGGATCTTTGTTATCAGCCACTGGAGACAGGATTATTTCCAAATAGGTTGTTTTAAATGGAAAGAAAAATGAGTGCTAGATCTTCTAATTGCCGGAGTGGCAGTGCTGATAGGTGAGTAAAAATCAAAGAACAGCCCTATTCATTAGCACTGTCTCTCTCCTGCTTTTGTAGAAATAACCCACTGGCTGTGATAGTGTCCGTGGTCACTGTAGTTGTGGGCTACATGCTCACCAATGTTTCTTATTATACAGTCTTGACAGCAGAGGATGTGCTGGCTTCCCCAGCTGTGGCTGTGGTGAGTTGTAACCCCCGTTGTTAGTTTTCTTCTGAGGGATCAATTTACATGCAGCGGGTGGGGTAGGGAGGCTTCTAGGAAATGGACAGTAATAATGGATTTCATAGCAGAAGGGCCATTAGCATTGTCTCTTCTTACAATTATTTGCAATAATAGTTCTTAGTCTGGCCTGAGGAAATGAGAAAAGACAGAGATCAAGATGGCAGTGGGGAATAGGAATAGGTAATACTCATTTGTGAGTAAGTGGAATTCTATTCTGAGCTTCAGTGGAACACCATCCAGCTATTTCTCATACACTCACAGGCTATGTCTACACTGAGAAATTTAGGTCGACCTTATTAAGTCGACTTAGAGAGTCCACAAAGGACTCTTAAGTTGACTTAAACCTGGCCTTACTAAGTCGACTTAGAGAGTCTACACTAGACTCTCTAAGTCAACTTGTTAGGTCCAGGGGGAGGCGAGGCGAGGCTCCTTTGGAGTCTCATTCCCCAGGCTAGGGGGGCTTGTCCTGGGGAGATCCAGCCCCACATGAGGCTGGCTCTCCCAGAGGCAGCAAGCCCTGGAGCAGTCTGGGAGCAAAGGGAGTGCGGAGCTCCCTTCTGGCCTGGACCGCTCAGCTCCCTTCTAGCTGGGATCAAGCGGTCCTGGCCGAAGGGAGCCCCATGCTCCCTTCTAGCCGGGACCCAAGCCAGAAAGGAGCCCCGCATTCCCTTCTAGCCGGGAACACTGGGTCCCGGCTAGGAGGGAGTGCGGCGCTCCCTTCAGCTGACCAGAAGGGAGCCGGGACGAGCTGCTAGCAGCTTGTCCTGGGGAGAGCCAGTCCTGCGCGGACTCTCTTTTTCCTCTGCTCTGCCCTAAGTCAAGTCGACTTAGGGCATCCACACTGCTTAAGTTGACTTAAGAAGTCAACTGAAGCATTAAAATCGACTTAAAAGGAGGTCTAATTAAGTCGACTTTAAATTTCCTTAAGTCGACTTAAGCAGCAGCTTAAGTCGACTTAAGGAAACTCCAGTGTGGACACAGAGTAAATTAAATCGACTTAAGCTGCTTAAATTGACTTAATTTACTAGTGTAGATGCACCCATAGACTCTAAGGTCAGAAGGGACCAATAGGATCATCTAGTCTGACCTCCTGCACAATGTAGGCCACAGAACCTCACCCACCTACTCCTGCAATAAACATTTAACTTATGACTGAGTTACTGAAGTCCTTAAATCATGGTTTAAAGACTATAAGGTGCAGAGAATCCACTAGCAATTGAGTCGTGTCCCATGCTACAGAGGAAGGCGAATAACTCCCAGAGCCTTCGCCAATCTGTCCTGGGGGAACATTCCTTCCTGACCCCAATATGATGATCAGTTAAACCCTGAGCATATGGACAAAAGTCATCAGACAGACACACAAGAAAGAATTCACTGTAATAACTCATAACCCACCCCATCAATCATCCCATCAGCATATCTACCACCAGGAGCCAAAGATGAATCAATTGTCAAACTAGGCTGTCCCATTATACCATCCTCTCTGTGAATTTATAAAGCTCAGCTTTAAAACCAGCTAGATTTTTTGCTCCCACTGCTTCCTTTGGAAGGCTATTCCAGAACTTCACTCCTCTGATGGAGAAAAATCTGTGTTTAATTTCAAGTCTAAACTTGTGTGTGTGTGTGTGTGTTTTTTTTTCCTCCAGAGTTTTGCACAGAAAGCTTTCCAAAGACTTAGCTCAGTGATTCCCATCCTGGTTGCCCTGTCTTGCTTTGGAACCATGAATGGGGGGCTCTTTACATTTTCAAGGTCAGATTCTTTTAAATCTTACTAACTTGTTCCCAGTATAAACAGATGAGCATTTGTAACATCCATTATACACGTAGCTATCACTCATCAGCTAACTGACACACGAGAGATCCTGGGACACAGCTCAAGCCTGCAGCTCCAGAAATGCTGGCCTTTAATGCATCAGCTAGAAGAGAATCTCCCATAGCAGGCAGTGAGTTTTCCTTACTATTAATCAGCCAACATGGGGCAGTGGTTCACACACATGCTGGCCAGTACATTATCCAGCCTTATAGAGTCCTTGAAGGAATACAAATTAGAGAGAAGGCAGTCACCCATGCTAAAAACAGTTCCTATCTCCACCACAAGTGTTACTGGGGAATTTACTGATTTCTCTTGTCAGACTCAGTTTTACAGCCTTGATGCTGAAGGACAAATCAATTTTCAGGAAAGGCATGGTTCTAATTGTTTGTTATATTGCTCCAGAGTCAAAAAATAAACAGCATGGAAAGGAGTCTCTACTATGATTCAGCTATGTGGAGGTTTTTCCTTGAGTAAGAGGTGTCTGAATGGGGCAAAGCTTTTAGAATCATAGAAGATTAGGGTTAGAAGGGACCTCAGGAGGTCATCTAGTCCAACCCCCCTGCTCAAAGCAGCACCAACTCCAACTAAATCCCTTCCCCCTCCACCGACCAGGGCTTTGTCAAGCCAGGCCTTGAAAACATCTAAGGATGGAGATTCCACCACCTCCCTAGATAAACTATTCCACCCTTCTGGTGAAAAAGTTTTTTCTAATATCTATCCTAGACCTCCCTCATTGGAACTTGAGACCATTGCTCCTTTTTCTGTCATCTATCACCACTGAAAACAGCCTACCTCCATCTTCTTTGGAACTCCCCTTCAGGTAGTTGAAAGTCACTATCAAATCCCCTCTCATTCTTCTTTCCTTTAGACTAAACACACCCAGTTTCCTCTGCCTCTCCTCATTAGTTATGTGCTCCAGCCTCCTAATAATTTTTGTTGCTCTCTCCTGGACTCTCTCCAGTTTCTCCACATTCTTTCTGTGGCAGGGAGGGGAGCCCAAAACTGGACACAGTACTCCAAATGAGGCTGCATCAGTGCTGAATAGAGGGAAATAATCACTTCCCTCAATCTGCTGGAAATGCTCCTACTAATGTAGCTCAATATGCCATTAGCCTTCTTGGCAATAAGGGCACACTGTTCACTTATATCCAGCTTCTTGCCCACTGTGTACCCTGGTCCATTTCTGCAGAACTCCTGCCTAGTCAGTCTATCCCTAGGCTTTAGCAGTGTATGGAATTCTTCTGTCCTAAGTGCAGGACTCTGCACTTGTCCTTGTTGAACCTCATCAGATTTCTTTTGCCCCAACCCTCCAATTTATCTAGGTCACTCTATATCCTTTCCCTACCCTCCAGGGTATCTAACACTTCCCTGGCTTAGTGTCATCTGCAAACTTGCTGGGGGTGCAATCCACCCCATCATTAATGAAGATGTTGAACAAAACTGGCCCCAGGACTGACTCCTGTGGCATGCTGCTTGATACTGGCTGCTAACAAGACATTGATCTGTTGATATCTACACATTGAGCCCAGTGATCTAGCCAGCTTTCCATTCATCGTATAGGCCATTTGTCCAACCTATACTTCTGTAACATGCTGAAAAGAATACTGTGGGAGACCTTTATTTTAGCAAAGGTTTTGAATCGGTATATCACATCTACCTCTTTCCCCACTTCCATAGGGTCTATCATCTCATTGTAGATGGCAATCAGATTGGCCAGGAATTGCTTGACCTTGGTGAATCCATGCGGACTCTTCCTTATCAGCTTCCTCTCCTCCAAGTGCTTCAAATTTTGCTTCCCTATGTCACCTACCTCTTCTGGCTACCATTGTAGAGATGTTTAAATGGTGCTGAGACCCAAACTGGTTGCTGACTAGCCACAGCACTGGGAAAGCACAAAGGGTATGTCTATATTTGCACCTTAAGTCGACTTAACAACGCTTAAGTTGACCTACAGAATGCTGCATCCACACTGGGTGCTTCCTTAAGTTGACTTAATAACTTCACCTCTGAAGGTCGACTTAATGCCTAAGTTGACCTTATTAAGTCGACTTAAAGCTTGTGTGGATGCCCTATGTCGACCTAATTGGCCTTCAGGCCAGGGGATGGGCTGGGGAGAAGGAGATCCGCAGTCAGGGGATCAGGCAGGGGAGAAAGGAGAGCTGCAGCTGGGGAGATTGGGCTGGGGAGAAGGGAGAGCTGTGGCTGGGGAGATCGGGCAGGGGAGAAGGGAGAGTCATGACTGGGAGATCGGACAAGGGAGAAGGGAGAGCTGTGGCTGGGGTTGGGGGTCCCTTCTGCCCTGCCTGATCTCCCCAGCTACGGCTCTCCCTTCTCCACAGGCGTGGCTCTCCTCCGTCAACCTAGCACCTGCCAGTGTGGACACAGACAGTTGACTTAAATTTCCAGTGTAGCCAATCTAAGTCGACTTAACAGAATCAACTTAACTTAACCAGTGTAGACATAGCCAAAGATTTCGATGAAACTAGTTTTGTGCACCCATCTTAGTTCCTCTGGGTAGTGCTCCAGCCAGCTGAAGATCTGGTGTTAGTATGTATACGTTTTAAATAAATAAAACTGGACAACTTTTTCTTCCTAATTGCCCTTTCATGATGCAATGAGGGAATGGAAGCTGGAAGCTCTCCACTGTTACTTTTCTATGGGTGGCTGCCTCTCTCAGGTCCACCTAGATTCTCCAACATCTGGGGATTCTCCAGCCTCATATTCCCCAGGCCGTTATTCCAGAGAGCTCCACTTTCCCCCTTTGTAGACAAATGATGCAGTGTGGAAACTTTTTGAAGGTATGTGCTAAAAATGACCCACATGACACTGGTAGCTATTGAGTGCTCTACGCATTGAACATCATGCTGAAGTGCTGCAAGATCCAATTACTCCAGGGACATGGGGCTGGATGACCGTTGCACCAATAACTTGGACTGATCGCTCCTTCTTTCTGGTTCTCCAAAGCAGAGCCAAAACATTCTGGCCTCCAACATGAGAAATGGGCATGTAAATGGGGCCAGCTCTTGGGGACTAATGGGAATTTCCTAGAGAATTAAGGGACTTTGACCTTTTTTTTTCCAAAAATGTCTTATGAATTACTACTCCAGAAAGCTGTGCCAGGAACTGTGAGATGGGTAGCAAAAGACAGTGCAGTTACAAGGATGTAGTCAAGTACAAGTGTGGACTTGGGGCAAAACTGTACTCTAAATAGCACGGTTAAGGTGGACATCCTGTATTGTTGGTACTTATACTGATTTTTATGCCATCCATCCAACTACCAATGATTGAGTGCTCTAGTGCAGATGCAGGAGACTGGAATTCAGGTTCTTGTATTGCTCCTTGTCTTCTCTCAGGACTCTGTTTGTGGCTTCAAGGGAGGGTCAGTGGCCTCCACTCTTCTCCATGATTCACATCCGAAGGCACACTCCCCTTCCAGCTGTCATGTTAATGGTAAGGAGATCCAACTTTAAAACTTGAATTTTTACTGTCCTGCAGTCCTGATTTGCTTCTTATTTTGTGTATCATTATGCAGGGTCTTGATAGGTGTGTGAGATTTAAAGAGAATCAAAACAAACAAGGAATTGTGTGGCAGTTTTAAAGACTAACAAATTTACTTATTGCATGAGCTTTTGTGGGAGAAATCCCACTTTGTCAGACACTTGAAGATGGAAAACGTATAGTATGGGAAGGAAAAATAAATATCAAACAAGTTGTTTAGATTCAAACTGTGTAGAACAGCATATAAGAAGGTTGGGAGTGAGAAACAGGTGAAAAATCACCTTTTGCCATGAGAAAGCCATGGCAATATCTTTATTCAAGCCCACGTTAATGGTATCAGATTTGCATATGAATTCTAACTATTCTATTCTAACTAGAATTCATGTGCAAATCTGATACCATTAACTTGGGCTTGAATAAATATATGGATAAATATATGGGAATATATTGCAAATTATTATAAAGATCATTTAGTGGCAGCAGTGGGATTTAAACTCAAGACCTCCTGGTTCCCTGTCCTGAATTTAAAATCCACTTGAACTATGTCACCTAAACTAAGAGGGTTGTTACCACCTCTGCTTTCCACAAGCACTTCTTAAAATTATTGCACAGATACCTGTCTTCCATGTTTTGTCTGTTTTTTTGGTTTTATTGAGATAATTCAGTCCTTCAAATGTTGCAAACACAAACATTTTGGGGAGGAGGTGTTGTACTTAGAAAATGAAAAAGTAGCAAGATCTTTTTCAGGGGGACAAGGCAATATGCCACGATTATTGTGAGGAAAACACAATTGTGTTAATAGCTAATATCTAGTACACACATTCACCCCCTACCCCCCAGATGTTCTGCTGTTGGTCATGTATAGTTACCAGTCCTGATTGTTGCTTGTGATCATAGCTTGAGTTCGTGGCTGGTGTTCGCAGCTCATGGCAGCTACCTGGCTAGGGAAGCAGGGCATGAGGAATAGCGGGGTCTCTGTTGGGCACACAGCTGTGCACCAACACTCTTGGATGCTGTACAGAATATAACCCAAAACTATGCTGTCTCACCCATCTTTTTTCCATGGATCTTGCTGTGTCACACTGCCTCAAGATACTGTATGACCATGAGTCATCAGTCAATGGCAGATGTGACTTTCATCTTGTTCTTGATGGGGCTTTTTGTCCCTTTCTTTCTAGAGTGGATTTTTCTTGCTTTTGCAGGGTTTGATTGCATTGTTCTTCAGCCATTAAGGTGGTGCCAGCAGTTTGTCATCAGGACAGGCTGGAGACTGATCCCATCACACACACCCCTCGTTCACACATCCAAACCAAATTAAAAACACATCTCAATAAAGTTTCAGCAGAACTTAGGCTGAGAAACACAAAATGAAGTAACCAATTCAAAATGGAGTTTTGGTTACCATATGGAGTTACAAGTGAATGAATGAGTATGATATTTTTATCGATAAATTGTTTGAAGCAATTCTATGGTATAAATTCATCTTTAGCGCTACAGAGGTCAAATAATATGAAATGAATTTTTGTGCAAAATCCTTCACAAATTTTGTTTGATGCTTTCTAACACCAACCGCATCTTCTTTGATTGAAGAGGTGAAATTTACAATTTAATTGCAAAGGTAGCCTTTTAGCTACCATGCATTCCCACCCTCAGATGGAGAGAATATAGTTGTCTCAACTCAGCACTGAAGTCCGTCTCTATCTCAGAGTGCCAGCTTTATCTTACTGCAGCTGACTGAAAATGGGAGTTTCTGGCCCATTCAAGTTGTTTAAATTGCTAAAGACTGGAATAAGGATTTAATAAATATGTTTTGTCTTTACAACCCCAGTTTCCGTTGGTTACTGCCATGGTGTGCATAGGAGACATCTATCACCTACTGAATTTCTTCAGCTTTTCCCGATGGCTCTTCATAGGACTAGCCACACTTGGACTCATCATCCATCGTTACCGTCACCCTGAGATGTGCAGGCCATTCAAGGTAACACATGGCTGATTCCAAAGGGCCATTATTGTTTTAACAGGATTTTCTCTCCATCGTCCGGTGAGAGCTAGAGCATACAGCACAGATCCTTGGTTCCATTTAGACCTAGGAGGGGTTGCTACCTCTGTCACCCAGCAAGTGTATGTGCGGCCTTTTGTCTAGCAGACATGCCTCTGGAAGGTCGACCAGGCAGCCTTCAGTAACACTGTGTTCGACCTAGGTGTGAACAGTCACACTTAATTAAGAAGGCAGTGTAGCCAGTGGGTAGGGGGGTCAGAATGGGAATTAGGATGTAGGGTGAGAGTAGACAAACCCAATCCCACTTTCAGATATGCACCCCACATGGGGCTTGTGGCACAAGCCTCCATCCTGAGCATATTAGGGCTGGAAGGGACCTCATAATGTCGTCTAGTCCAACCCCCTGCTAAAAGCAGAACTGCTTCCACTAAATCATCCGAGCCAGGGTTTTATCTAACCAAGCCTTAAAAGTTTCTAAAGATGGAGATTCCACCACCTCCCTAGGTAACCCATTCCAATGCTTCACCACCTTCCTAGTGAGAGAGTTTTTCCCGATATCCAACCTAGACCTCCCCAGCTGCAACTTGAAACCATTGAACCTTTGCTTAGAAACCTAGGGTTTCTCCCTACAAGACTATTCTATCCCAGCTCCTAGTTTCCTCTTCTCAGTGAGGTCCTGTATTCCAACTCCAAAATAGCATGCTGTAAGCAGAGGCGGCTTTTGGGGTAGGCGAGGCAGGCGGCCGCCTAGGGCCCCGAGCAATAAGGGGCCCTGGCAGGGTTGATCGCCTGCTTTCCTACTGGGTCAGCAAACCCCGGGGTGCCAATCCTGAGTGGCAGCAGCACTGCTCAGGTTCCCCCTGCTGGCCCCGCCCCCCAGCGTGGCCTGAGGGCTGAGGCCAGAAGAGCCTATGTTCCCTCTAAGCTGCACAGGTGTGCGGCCGCAAAGCGGCTGTCGAATCCCCCGCGCAGCCCAGCAGCCCCCGCCGCTCCCTCCAGACCCCCGGGGCTGTGGCTTTGCCGTGGCAGACCCTGCTGGTGCCCGGCCTCTGGGCTGGCTCTCCCCGCCCCCAGGGCGGAGCAGGCAGGCTCAGAGCCGGGGCAGGTGCACGGGCCTGCCTGCCTGCCTGCCCCACGTGGCCAGGGTTGGGGTGGGCTCCTGGGCTCCTACCCACTGGTCACCTCGACTTCCCGGCTCGGGGCCGGGATTGACCTCCAGAGCCGGGGTCTGCTCAGCCCTGCCGACGGCCTCCCGGGGCCCCAGGCAGGTCCCCCCAGCCAGCAGCCTCGGCTTCTTTCTTTCTTTGTCTTCCTTTTTCTTTCCTTCTTTCTTTTCCTTCTTTCTTTCTCTTCCTTCTTTTTTCTTTTTCTCTTCCTGCTTTCTTTTTTCTTTTTCTCTTTCTTCTTTCTTTTTTCTCTTCTTTGCCTTCCTTTTTTTCCCTTCTTTGCCTTCCTTTTTCTTTCCTTCTTTGCCTTCCTTCTTTTTTCTTTCTCTTTCTCTTCCTTCCTTCTTTTCTTTGCCTTCCTTCCTTCTTTTTTCTTTCTCTTCTTTCCTTGTCTTCCTTCCTTTCCTTTTCTTTCTCTTCCTTCCTTTTTTCTTTCTCTTTCTCTTCCTTTCTTTCTCTTCCTTCCTTCCTTCCTTCTCTTTTAAAAAAAAAACTTTTAAAAAATTAATTTTAAATAAAAACCTTTCTAAAAATTAAAATTCAATTAAAAATTCATTCAAAATCAATTAATTAAACCCAATTAATTCTATTTACAATCACTTTAACTTCAATTAATGCCTATAATTTCTGTTGTGTGAGTTTACACAAAAATTTTATTCAGAAAATGTTTTGCACACGGCTTGAAAATTTTGCACACAAGCTGCCAAACCTTAGAGGGAACATTGCGCCAGGCTCCCTCCTGCTGGCCACAATTCCCCGCTCCGCCCTGTCCCCCCCTCCACAGCAAGGTAAGTGCTGTGGGGTGAGCCTTTGGGGGTCGGGGACTGGATCAGGGCCTGGGAACCGGTGCAGCCCTGTTCGGGGGCCCAAGAGCCAGCTTGGGAGCCTGGGGACCAGCATGAGGGCTGGCTCAGGGCCCGGGAGCCGGCGCGGGGTGGCTGGGGGACCGGCTCAGGGTGCAGGGCAGCTTGGGGGTCCAGGAGTCGGCATGGCCCTGTTTGGGGGCCTGAGGGCCGGCTCGGCAGCCCAGGGGCCAGTGTGGGGGCGATCTCTGGGCCTGAGGCAGCGCGGGGGCCTGGGAGCCGGCGTGGCCCTCTTCAAGGGCCCAGGGGCCGGCTCAGGAGCCCGGGGGCTGGCCTGGGGACTGGCTTGGGGGTGTGGGGGCTGGCACGGCCCTGTTTGGGGGCCTGGGGGCTGGCGCAGGGCTGGCTTGGGGTTCAGGAGCAGGCGTGGGGCGGCTTAGGGGCCAGCTCAGGGCACGGGGCGGCGAGCTGGCGCGGCCCTGGTCGGGGTCCCAGAAACTGGTGTGGGGGCCCGGGGTTCGGCGCGAGGTGTGGGGGCTGGCTCAGGACATGGAGTCTGGCATGGGGGCCAGGGGCCAGTGCGGCCTGCCTCAGGGGCCGGCTCGGGGCTTAGGTCTTGTAGGGGGCCCCACAATGGGCCTTCGCCTAGGGCCCCAGATAGCCAAAGGCCGCCTTGGCTGTAAGTTAGGTCAAGTGCAAGCACTACCAATACAGATGTCAGAGGAGTAGGAAATATACAGCAATCAGCAGCTTATGGAAGCCTTCAACATGTGTACATCATCCATCTCTGTGGGGCCAGGAGGTGCATGCTTTTGCAGCTGAGACAGACAAAATGTGGGTGGAAAATTGCTTCTTGAGCCCTTAGCCCTGTATGTGGGAGCTTTTTCTACTTCCAGCTCTATTAGGGACCTCCTCAGGAGCAGGAAGAGGGACAGTTTCAGCCTGCCTACCATTTTCCCTGCTGCATCATGTTTGCAATGGGCAATCCAAGTGGATTTTGGTTTATGCAGTTTTCCTGACTTCCACAATGGTCGTCTCTGCCCTATGCCCTTCTTGTCAGGTCTGGCTGAGGCTGGGAGTCACAGCTGGACAGCCAGCTGCTGAGCTGTAAGTGTATGGATGGGGCTTTATTTAGATGCTAAGCATTGATTCATATCTGTTCCCATTCTCTGCCTGTGCAGTGCTTCCAGCCAGTTACAGGTGCAAGAATGTTGTAGCTTATGCATGCTGGAGGAGGGATTTGTGAAGCAGTTCAAGAAAAAACAACTAGCTTACTAGTTTACTAGCTTAAACCTTTGTCTATCCCCCAAACTGAATGGGAATTGAACATTTTTCTGGGTGAATTTTCTTTCACTCTCAACCTTCCACCCCACTTTGAGCCCTTGCTAGGGGACAATATTAAATGATGCCCTCAACTTTCCCAGACAGTACACTGGCTGCTCCCACAAATTCATCCAGAACCACTGTGTGAAATATATTTTTCTGAACTAGAATCATTTGGTAAAGTGTGAGTGTTTGACGAATAAATCAGATAAACTGATTTTTTTTCCCCTGCCCACCCCAAGGTTTTTGCCTCATTCTATTGGGTGGGCTTTAAACCATTTCTGAGAATTTGAAAAGAGACAAATGGAGTAGAAGAGATGGCAGTTTAGACAGGCTTTATTCTTCTGCTGGAGGAATTACCTTTCTGAAAGAGGAAAGAACAGTATAAATGTAATATATACAGATGCTGCTCTCTAATGGTCATAGGAAAAAATCCTTACTTTTGATATTCTCCCATTTATTTATATAATTATGATTATTCCTTTTTATCTGTAAGATTCTTGTGCTTAAAAATAATAGAAAACTAACAAAAGCAAGATGCTGCATCTCTTGCATGCCTCTGAACAGAGATGCAGCATAATTGGTAATTGCATTGGAATTAGATCCTTGAACTGCAATTTGAATCCCAAATTGGATTCTCCACCATGATTTGTATTCCTACAAGGAGTTCAGAACATAAGGAAGATGCAGGGGGTTAAGGGTTTTTTTTACCAACTTCCAACCAGTTGTTTAATTTCTTACAGGGTGATTGATTGTTTGGCTTTTTTAAATTACTTATTTAACTAACTGCTATGTGTGCTAAAATGTACTGACCGGTTGTATGTAGCAATCATGGCGTTGTTAACAAAAAATATTCTTTTTCCTAAGAACCTAGCCGCACATAGATAATACTGAAAGGATTTTATTTAACAATGCCGGGAAATCCGAATAAACAGCTTCAAAATACTATTAACACAGTAACTTTTTATATACTTTTAAAATTTAAAACAGACTTTACTAATTTATATTAGTTCCCTAGCAATTGTTTGGGTGGGGAGGGGTTAAGGGGATGTGGTTTAACAGCTGATGGGAATACATAATGGAAAGCAAAAACACTGTGAGGGGTACGTGGGGCAGTAAGCCACACATTCATTTTCCTTACCCACTTGCTGTCCCGCCCTTGGGGAGTTTCATTATTGGCCAATCTTAAGACAGGTAGCTTGCACAATTTGGATTACAGGTGGGTTCCAGGAACATGCAGGATTGTGTCCCCGGAGAAAAGTTATTAGGAGGAACATTTTTTTTACCTAAAAAGAGAGAATTAGTTTACAGTACACACATTAAGCAGGCTTACATATACGACTTAATTTTGATTTTACGAATTTAGATTGGAATGTCCTATATCTTTACAGCAGTATTTGTGTGTGCTTACTCCATGTATGGGCCTGAGTATTTAGGCTGCGATTGTAGGTTTTAACCATAACTTGGTCGCCCTCCTGTACATCACGACAGGAGGGAGGATTACGAGGAACCTGATCAGCTTGTCTGTCCCTGACAGTCATCCTGAGAGGTTGAGAGTTTTCTTTAACTTTTTTGATATAGCTGTGGGCAGTATTAGATACCAAGTGGAAGGGAGCTGGGACAACACAACGTTTCCCTAGGGACATCATTATCTGGAATTGCTCCAAGTCAACAGACTTTTGGAGTGCACAGACGTCTTTTACCTTCCTTTTTATAATTATTACAATTTTTTAAAACTTTTCTTTTGTTTGATCAGACCACCACAACAGAGTTTCCTTTATACTTGCACCTTTTTAAAATTTATTTTTACCATTGCCTTTTGTATTTTTTTTACATTTTTTTATTAAAAAGTCAATGATTTCTTTTTTGGCGGGGAGATGCCACTGAAATTCCCTAAAACACTACAACTAGCTAAGTTTTGTGATATAGATTTTGCCTTGACAGTCTCTACACCCAGCTTTCTGCAACACACCCTCTCAGCGTTCAAGGGGACTGGTCAAGCACAACCTCTCTGTGCGTACCAAACACTATCCAGTGCCAGAACTAATTCTTTTAACTTGTATACAACAGGGTACCATTCAGTCCTCTTATTTGTGTGCTATATAGTGATCTGTACCAAAAGGGGTGTGGTGGTAAGTATAAAATGTAATCACTTCTGTCCTTGGGTAGTAGGGGATCCCTGAGAATACTGATCATATCCTGCTCACTGCACCAAAATGTTAAGCAAAAAGGATTCTTTCTCCAAAGAAACTAGCCACACACAGATAATATGGAAAAGGTTTTATTTAACAATGCCAGGAAGTCTGAATAAACAGTTTCAAAATACAACACAGTAACTTTTTATGTAACCCTCTTGCCAGGCCAAGAGGGCAGCAGCAAAGGCCGGGTTCTATATCTAGGGGTTCCTATCAATGTAAAAGCACCAACTCGCTCGAGCCCCTACCCAGTCTCCTGGGAAAGCATTCACTATTCCCTGGGTGCCCTAGAAAGCAATGCATCCCTTCTTGCAAGCACAAGTCTGAGTGTAGTACATAAAGCTTTTAATAACAATACAAAACAAATATAACTGGAAATATCAAAACTGCACTGATTTGGGGGACAGTGCAGTGCAGTTCACAAAACCAATAAGCAGAACTCACCCCACCCCAGTGTACATAGAGTGCGACCTTCATTTCTCCATTACCCCCATACTGACCATCATAGTTTTAGCGTCCACCTCTCGGGGGGATGGGGGGTGGGGATGGGACTCAGCCAGTTGTCCTTTGCCACCTCTGGGTCTTGCCGAGTCCCTTCCGCTGGCTCTCTGTGTCAGTAGATGGTGACCACATGGGGCTCCTGCTGGCGCCACCGGTCCACTCGCTGTCCACTCCTGCCAGCTGGCTGCTTGTGCCATCCACTGGCACCATCTGCAGGCTGCCTATGCCATCTGCTGGTACCGTTTACTGGCGGCTCTCTGCTAGCCATCCACTCCCACCGTCTGCTCCTGCTTGCTGTCTACTTACAAGCTGCTCTTCTGACCAGAAGCACCAACCTCTTGCTGGGCCTTCATCTGCTTTTTTAGTGATTTCAACTTTTTGGATGCTAGAGACATGTCCCTCATCAAAATAACAAAGGACTCCACAAGGAATCATTGTCTATCATTTAACAATGAGAGAGGAATTAGGCATTGCGTAGGGCATAGCTCATGCCATCCAGGACTCATGCTCCCTCATCTCTCCCTCCTGTCTTTCAGAACTGGAAAAACAGGGTCAGCTACTCTTCTGAGTTCTGTTTTTGTGATGGTGACTTTTCCATCAGAGCAGGCTAAATATAATGCATATAATCAAAGGACAGCATACAATGAAAAATAACATTTCATTTCCCCTTTCAATTAAAATACAGGGATTTGTAACCTAAACCCGCCATACATACCATTTCCCATCATGCCTAGCACCTGAGTGAGTTTATCCATATACAGTGAAGTTATGCTAAGTACTTAATTGTACTCATGCAAATACAAATCCCATGCAAATAAGGTGCCCCCCTTTTAGCTGGCTGAGCAGAAGTGCCCAGCCTCTAGACCTTGCTTACATCTCTCTCTCTATTTTTTTAATTTAAAACAGACTTTACTAATTTACATTAGTTCCCTAGCAGTTTTTTGTTTCCTGAAGGAAACAACTCCATATATGGTAGGGGGCGGGGGAGAGGAGGGGTGTTGAGCAAATGATTCTCACAAGAACCAGTTCCACAGATAAGACTGAGCAAAGTTTTATTTGACAACACACTGGGAAGCCGTTGATGATCAACTTCGAAAGACAATGAACACACAGGCTTTTTATACTTTTCATTTTACCGAACACACAGCTTCATGTGTAGTAAACCACGAAACAAAATAAGGGGAGGGAGTAAGGGAAGGGGCCCTTGCACTGTCAGCAGAGAGATCAAGGGGCAGGGAGAAGCGGGAAGGAGGGGAGGGAAAAATGTGGGTCTGGGGCAATGCTGCAACAGTTAGTTTCAACAGGTTTTTAACTCTATTTTAAAACTATTACAAAATGCTTCACACAAGGCCATCCCAGAGACAGAGGGAAGGAATACTGATAAGGAAGAGCAGGAAACCATTCAGCAACAAGTACCAGAAGAGGGAAGGGGGGATAGGGGAAGCTTTAGCCTAACAGAGGGAAGTGTTTTAATAGATAAGGGGAATATATACAGGAAAGCAAGAACACGATGAAGGGTACGTGATGTCAAGCACAAATACATTGTATTTTGCTTATTTTGGTACTGTTAGTGCTCACTGTTCTTGGTGTGTGTTATGCACAGGCTCTGTACCAATGCCTTAGCCTAACAGCGTGACCAGCAGGTCACTTGTTTTTCTTCTTCTTCCACCTTTCTGGGTCATAGAGTATTCCCTGAGTAACTCTGTTCCCTTGGCCTCTTTTCACTAGTTCCAAACTCTGGATCATGCTGCCAGTTCTTTGTGTTTTACCATGACGCTCCTTTTCAGATGGTGGCCGCATTGTAAAGCTGTCCACAGGCTCAGTTGACACTGTCCCTGATGCCACTACTAACTGGAGAAATGTTATAGGACTACTATGCAGTGATTGAAGAACTGTCAGAGGGATTTTATGGTCATGATAGGCATTTTGAAATCTACAGCAAAAGCCCCAGGCAATGGTTCTGATGATCTATGAGAGATGCCAGGGTGGGGAACTGTTAAAATTTAGCTCATCTACCACAGGGATGTAACCATTTAATTTCAATGTAAATGATTTTGCTTCAATTTTAACCTATCCCTTCAGTTTGTATATGTGGCATCTACACACTATAATATTATGTTAAAGCTACCTTGAAACATGTGAAGATGACTAGTGAATTTCTGTTTGTAGTGTTGTAGCTATGTTGGTCCCAAGGGCTATGTCCACATTGGCAACTTAGTTCGAATTAAGGAAGTTTAATTTGAATTAACTAAAGCCATGGCTAGACTAGGCTTTAATTAGTTCGAATTAAGGGCTTCCTTAATTTGAACTACCGTATTTTTCGCCATATAAGACGCACTTTTTCTTCACCAAAACGGGGGTGGAAAAGTGGGTGCGTCTTATACGGCGAATGTCCATCTACTCACTGTTCTTCCAGACTGATCTCACACGGAGTGTGTGAGAGGCGGATCCTGCTGCTCCCCCTATGACAGTGGAGACGGGGGCCGTGCTGTAGGCAGTGCTTTTTTTCTGCCGGAACGCACCGGAACGGCGTTCCGGCACCTTTTTTTCCCCGCCGCTGCTCCCTCCCAGCTGTGCAGGCTGGGCCGGGCTGGGGAGATTTAAATCTCCCGCCCTGAGCATGCGCAGTTACAGCGTGCTCAGGGCGGGAGCGGACTGGCCGGCAAGCAGCTCTGCCGGCCGTCCCTGTGGTTCCCAGCCTCCGGCCAGGTAAGGGGGCTGGAGGGAGGCCTGGAGAGGGGTAGGGGGACAAGGAGACGGGCCGGGTTAGAGGGGTGGGGGTGGGGACAAGGAGACGGGCCGGGTTGTGGGGTGGGGGGGGACGAGGAGACGGGCCGGGTTGTGGGGTGGGGGGGACGAGGAGACGGGCCGGGTTGTGGGGTGGGGGGGACGAGGAGACGGGCCGGGTTGTGGGGTGGGGGGGACGAGGAGACGGGCCGGGTTGTGGGGTGGGGGGACGAGGAGACGGGCCGGCTTAGAGGGGTGGAGGTGGGGACGAGGAGACGGGCCGGGTTAGAGGGGTGGGGGTGGGGACAAGGAGGGACCCCCGCGCAGGCCGGCAGCCCCCACCGCCCCCTCCAGACCCCCGGGGCTGCTTCCTTTCTCTTCCTCTTCCTTCCTTTCCTTTTTTTCCCCTCTTCTTTGTCTTCCTCTTCCCTGCCTTCCTTTCTCTTCTTTCTTCCTTTCCTTCCTTTCTCTTCAATACTTTTCGGGAGCTACCGCAATTTACGTCGAGAGGAAAAAAAGATTTTTTTTCTAGATTTTCCTCCTTAAAAATTGGGTGCGTCTTATATGCCGGTGCGTCTTATATGGCGAAAAATACGGTAATAACTTCAAATACGCTATTAGAAGTAAGCGTTAGTTCGAATTAATCAATGTGGCCATGTCAGTTTGAACTAATTGCTTAGTTTGAACTAACCGTCCCTTTGAACTCAATGCAATTCGCTAATTCAAACTAAGCAAGTGCCATGAATGACACTTGCTTAGTTTGAACTAAATTTTTCTAGTTCGAATTAAGTTAATTTGAACTAACTAAAATTAGTTTGAATTAGTTAATTCGAATTAACTAATTCAAACTAACTTTAGTAAGTGTAGACATAGCCAAGGATATTAGACAAAGTAATATCTTTTATTGGACCAACTTCTGTTGGTGAAAGAGACAAATTTTCAAGCTACGCAGAGCTCTTTTTCAGACCTCTTTCACCAGGAGATACTGGTCCAGTAAAAGCTATTATCTCATTCACCTTGTGTGTCTGGTTTAATTTCATCATCTAAGATGAAGGAAATATAAATATTATCAGTGTTTATAAAGGAAAAGAAAATTTAAAAAGCACAGAGGCTTACTTTAAATTGGTTTGACACCAGAATAACCCTACTGACTTCAGTTTTACTCCTGACTTACTCCCAGGGTAAGTGGATCTGATCCAACCTCAACTATTGTAGATAGTGGTTTAACAAGAATATATATTTTGGATAAAATATATGGTACAAATTATTAAAAAACATAATTGCCTCAAATATATGTTATATATACTTTCCCTTGTTAAGTACTTATCCACATGTGATGTACATTACACTCTCTCTCTCAAGTTACTGTTAGAGGGATGGAACATAGAGGAAAAGTTATAATAATATATCACATCAAGATTCCTGAATACTGGCACAAAAATCACCTCTGATTATTAAAGACTAGGGTCTAAATGAACTTGAAGGGACACTGTTGTTTTAATTTAATATAAGAATGTATTTTAGGTGAGCAATCAGATTTCTCTGGAGATTAGGATCAGATTTTTTCCATTGGATTATATGGAAACTGTCAAAATGTGATTGGATCCACAGTCCATAAAACCTCTTTGCAGTGCTATTAGGTTATGCTAATTAATCCTGAACTTTAAACAGCCCCAGGTAATTTGGCTTCCCAGAGATCTTTTCTAAATTATAGTGTGAGCTACTATAATTAAACTATACAATGAAGGATATGCTGTTAAGCATGAGACACACCCTCTTTGGTCTCTCCAAGCTTAAGGCAAACTGGAGACAGGTCAAAAATAATCACATGACTACACAAGCACACTGAAAATCATTTACTTGAAAAGGCACATGTTACTCAGGGCTGCGGATTTTCCATCAGCAGCATCACCACGAGAGTGCTAAGACCAGTGGGTAATAAATTCAGAAAGCATCTGGGGCATGATAGACTTCCACCTCTTTCATCCTGCTGAATTGGTGGCAGAATAAAGTGTTAATTTTATATATGGCCACTCCTGAGACAATATCTGCCTGTTTGCCTCATCAAGAGAAATGAGAATATGTGCTGGTGGTGTTGCTGTAATGTAGTAGATCAAAGAGAATATGCATCCCAGTTGCTGGGGATAGATTCGACAGAGAGATAGAACTGCCCAGATTTCTTGTCTCCTGGAAACAGGAGTCTAGTTATTGATAAATATTTGTGTACACGCGAATACAGTATGTGTTTGGATAAATTGCAATGATCAGCTATGACTAGAAAGGTCTGTGCTTGTTTCCTCAGGTTCCCCTCTTCATTCCTGTCTCCTTCACCATCATTTGCCTCTTTGCAGTGGGAATGTCTTTCTATTCAGACCCAATATATATCAGCATTGGCTGTGCGATGGTTTTAAGTGGTTTTCCTGTCTACTACTTGGTGCTCTGCAGGCCAATACCCAAGTGCTGCTGTTCCATATTCTGTGAGTATCAATTTGATAAAAGGGATAAACTTGTACATAATGTAGTATTAGATTCTACTCAGGATTCATAAGTCATCGCCTATTAGAGAGGCTGGTTTAATTCTGGGTGTAATATAAGGAACCATATAAAAGGAGCCGATGACCCAAGCTGCAGCGATTGGCCCCAGATCCTGAATGTCTCTAAAGTTCAGGCGTGTTTGGCTCTAGGGTTTTAATTTGGCCTCATCTCTAATAAAAATGTATTATGATTAGGAATCTACTTAGATTGCGGAGAAGTCACACACTTTTCATGGGTTAGTCATGGCATAAATAGCAAATTTCATGGCTGTGGGATCAACACCCCCCCCCCAAAATGTCATTTCTCTGCAGCATTTCTCTAACTAGGGGCCTGGACCTAAAAGGGAGTCACAAACCTATTAGGGAGTCATGGTATTACCACCTTCACTTCTCTGCTGCGGCTGGTGGGTGGTGCTGCCTTCAGAGGTGGGCACCTGGGCAGCAGCTGCTCTCTCTGCGTTGCCTTCACAGCCAACCAGCTGGAGAGCTGTGGCTGCTGGCAGAGCGCCTAGCAAAGAAGGCAGCACCACCTGCCAGCAGCAGCAGCAAAATGAGAGGTGAGCTGTCCCTGGCCAGTTGCCGCTGCTCTCCACTCTGCTTTCACAGCTGGGTGGCCAGAGACCAGATTTCACTGGGGAGACCAGATTTCATGGTCTGTGATGCCATTTTCACAGTCATGAATTTGAAAGCTGAAAGCCTGGGGAAAGGATTGATAGGAAGAGAAGGGAAATATGTCTTCTCTAGTTCGCAGTATATACTTGTAAACAGACAAAGTACACATGGTGGTCATGGAGCACCAAGATTTTATTCTGTCTTAAGAAAAGTGTTAGGAAGCATGTATGGATAAGGGCTCTGGAATACAAGTACAGTATATTTCAAGAGGATTTCCCCATGTGCTATGAAGCACAAAGTTTCAGGGTAGTTTTGCCACCAAGTTGCACTCTCAGATAAAGATTTGACCAAGTCTGTGTGTTATCTTGTATCCAGACTTCTTTAGACTAGGTGCATTAGCTAATAGCCCCTGGGTTCTGTACTGTCAACAATCATTGAAAATGTCTAAGTAGATACAGTAGGAAAGATTGCAGAGATCATGTTTTGCTAAAGAATGGGCTGTATTAGAGATGGTTTCAAATGTATTGAAATAAATTTTCTCCACACAAAATACTCCATCCCAACATCACAGTGTAAACATAGAAACATCCCCAAATTAAACATTCCTCCTCTTTTTTTTTTTTTCTTGTGGCAGATTATCTGACATTCAAACTTCAGGTACTGCTGGAAGTAGTCAGACAGGAAATCAGGACTTACTGAGGACCATCTCTGATTGGAGAAGACTCACAGTGACTTGTCCAATGAAAGCCACTGCTCTCATTTCTGATCATTTTGGCTCTGCTAAAATACCAGGAGACCCTCTTAATTTTGTAGTCAGAGCAGTGCAGCAAGAGATGGTGCTGAACAAATAACCTGGATCTAAGTACTTTCAAGCTTTGGTAATTGGGGTCTGGATCAGAATTTTGTATCTGCTTCTGTCTTTCCAAACCAAAACTCCACATCTGACTTTTGGAGGTGTTCAGAAATCAATATTCAAATTTTGTAGCTTGGTTAATCTCTCGGTGACACAAATTATTTTTGGTTCCTTGATTTTGAGTACTAGCAAAGATAAGGTGAGAAAGAAAACCCATTGCACAATCCAAATATTCAAATGGACAGATATGAAAAACAAATTCAGCTTTTAGATGGAAGTGTGATTGAGATCTGAAGTGTGTGCTGAGGCTGGTCAAATGCTTTTAAGGTACAATTGGAGAGAGGGAGAATAAATAAGAGAGATACTTATGAGGAGTAAAGTGGCAGGTGAACTCCCATTCCCCTTTCATTAGACAAAACCATCTTTGGGTCTTAGAGTTCAGTTCTACTTTGAAAAAATGACTCAAAAACACCATGTTATGTTTCAGTTAGTTCCGGATCAAATTTGCTGGATTTACAAGAAAAAAACCTATTCATTTTTTGATATATGTGCCCAGCCTGAATTCTAAAGTCAACCTTTTTTTCTACTTTTCAAGCAACATTAATAGTAAAGATTCTTCAGGCTAAATTCTGACCTCACATCTATGAAGCCCCATTGTTAGAAGTGGGGTTGCCTTGGTATAATCAAATAGAATCAGAGCCGGATTAATGCAGGAGCTGTAGAGGCTGAAGCCCATGGTCCTGACCTGTTTAGCACTGGCGAAGCTTGGGGGAAAGGGGGCTGGAAAAGCTTCAGCCCTGCGGATGCTGGGGGTGGGGGTGGGGTCATCCTGGGCCAGAGACCAGACTTCACGGTCCCACCCTGCCCTGGAGCTGGCTGATCTGTCCCTGAAGGTGGGGCACGGCAGGCCGGTACATGGTTGTTCTAGAGGTGGGATCAACTGGCATGTGATACAGCCTCAGGCGAGGCCTTACAGGGCCTGTGACCCTGGAGGGTTACACCAGAAGCTGCACTGTGCACCAGCCAGGCTCGCTGCTCCCTGAGTTGGGGCTGGGGCTGGCGCAGAGAGCGACCTCTGGCCCCAGCCTCCCCTCCTGCCCAGCGCTGGCATGCCCACAGGCCATCTGTGGAAGGCCAGAGCCCCAGACTAGGTGGGGCTGAGGCCCCAGTCTGGGGGGTCTACTGGCAGGGGGCAGCCCAAGACCCCTTAATCTGGCCCTGAATAGAATAGTAGAATTTGGCCTGGAAAAGTGTTAATTAACAATTCTGTGGATGGTGCATATACTAAACTAGAATATATCTCTCTTTTTTGCATAGTTCTTCATAACCAATACACCTAACAGGAGTAAATACTAGAATCTTTTTTCACTAAAGCCAGCACCCATGACCCCAAATTCATATAGGGAGCAGGTCTGAATAAGAAGGTACATTTTTTTTATATAGTCACTTTTCAGGATATAACTGCGTTTTAAAGGAATCTCAAATGTAAGTCATTGGTGAGTTGAAAGCAGTGATTTTAATAAACATAGCCTTCATTGCAGTGATAATGCATAGACTACAGTCTTGATTCAGCAAAGTACTTCAGCATATGCTTTAACTGTAAGGACATGCTCGAATGCTTTGCTGAATCAGGGCCTAAATGCACATTTGAACAGGATTTCTTTTGAATTAATATTTTTGATTTACTGTGCAATATTGATGATGCAAACATCTGTCCAGGCGCCACAATAATCAGTTATTTACAATAATCGGTTATTTACAGTTATTTACTTTTAAAATGTGACTCGGATATTAAAAGAGGAGAATGACTATAACAGGAATGGTCCTACTAGTCCTCTGAAGAGGGGAAGGTCAGACCATGCAGCATTTTAAATACTTCGGTTTTGATCTAAATGATTAAAGGCTTAAAATGAAGTAGCATTTAGAGAAATCATAATGTAATCAGTCAAAACCTAATTAAATGTATTACGAAGATTTTTTAAATAAAGCTTTCTGATGTGATTGATAGTCATTCCTTTTACTGAGATCTGTCTGTTCTCACACTGAAGTGGTACTAGAGGAATTAGACAATCAGAGTTTCAGGGTTAGGCTGCACCGCTGCCCTACTCCTGCTTTTCTGAGTGCATCCCTTCAGTTTCAGGACTCACACCTTTACTTCTCCTTTAAGTCTAATCAAGTCTCCTGTGTTCACAGATTTGTATTCCCTCTTGACAAACGACCTCTGCTGAACTCAGGAGGAGGTCAGAGGTAAAATAGCAAAGTGAATGGCTCTTGTATTGTCCGTTAGTGTTGGTGGATGGTGGCTTTTGAGCCATCCTTCCATTTCCTGCCGGTTTTTCCACAGCCTGCTATTAAACTAAACCAACATTCATACAGTAAACATCCCAGGAACCAGGTCCACCTTCCTAAACTACTACAGAGCAGCTCCATTTCCTCTATCACAAGGAAGCCTTAAGTAGATGAAATAAAACTTTTTCCACATATAAGGAAAAATGAACAGGAATTGAGTTTCATATGATCTGTCTATTTCACTAATATTTAGGTCAAGTTCCTTCTTACTGAATATCATTTAGAGATGACAAATTAGATGCTTAATAAAGAAAATCCCACTCCAATTCAATGCCTGGCAGGCTGGTAGTGATCCAGAAATTCTCCCACAACACGAGGCAGATTCAGTCTTTGGCTGCTTCATTAAGAAAGAAAATAGTTCACGGAGCTGTTCTAGACACTGGAAATTTTAAAATCGTGGCAATCTCTCTGTCCTTTTGACATTAGAAATCCATGGGTGGAAAGGTCTACCCCCTTGATCTTATGGTTGCATGAAACCTCAGTTTTGATTCAAAGCATCATTTATTTACAAATTAATATTTAACAGAAAATAAACACAAGTAGTGGGTGAACTTGATCATTGCAATTTGTGGCAACTTGCTTGTTTTAGAAAGTGAGTTACGCTGTTCCTGGCAAGGACTGGATGAAATTTTCCATTGAATCAGAAATTGACACCTGGCACCAAGCTGTTGCTCTTGGTCTCAGTTCACCAGAATCCTTTGTCAGTAGCTTTACTTTTTGAAAATGAGCCTGCAGACTCTTAGACAGACAAGGTGGGTGAGGAAATATCTTTTATTGGATCAACTTTTTGTTGCTGAGACTGACTTTCGAGTTTACACAAAGCTCTTCTTCAGGTTTGGGAAACATACTCAGGCCCCGTATACGCTGATGGCGGCAGAGTTGCTGCCGTCAGGTCGATTTTTCTGGATCGACCGAGCAGTCAGTTAAGACATGCTCAGTCAATCTGGAAATCAACTTAATAAAACCACCCCCTCAAGTGGTGTAGTGCTGCGTCAACGGAAATGCATTTCCCATCTTCACAGCTCAGTGAAGATGCTCTGTTACTCTGCGTAGTTTGCATAACTCCTGTTGACTATCGCCGAACTTCGGCAGCAGTGTAGACCAGCCCTCGCAAATATAAGGTGGAACAGATTGTTCAGCATAAAAAGTTAACACATATTTCAAAGGACCAGCCAAGGTGAAGTGCCCCATTAACAATCCTCCAGTCATAGGGAGAACAGGAAGGGAGGTAGAAGGGGAAAAAAGGTGTGTGGGGTGGGGTTGGCATTTGAGAGTTAGATTGTTGCAATAAGCCATAAATCCAGTGTCTCTGTTCAGTCTATGGTTTTAAGTGTCTAGCAAAGTTATGAACTTAAACTCTTAGGCTCATCTTTTGAAATTGGTGTGCAGGTCTTGCCACAGAGACATTGACTCAAAGTGAAAAACAACGAGAGTCCTGTGGCACCTTATAGACTAACAGATTTTCTTCGGCATAAGCTTTCGTGGACTATAACCCACTTTATTAGATGCATCTGACGAAGTGGGTTATAGTCCACAAAAGCTTATGCCGAAGAAAATCTGTTAGTCTATAAGGTGCCACAGGACTCTCGTTGTTTTTGCTGTATAACAGACTAACACGGCTACCCCTCTGGAAATTTTGACTCAAAGTGGCAACAGACTCCGCCGGAACAAGAGATAGAAAACCTGTAAGTCTTCAAGCTGAAGAAGATTCATTGACCTCCTATATACCTCAGACATTAGAGGAAGACACATTCTCCTAGAATGAGTTTTATATGCTCTGGCAGCTTGCATGGATCAGAGTTTATCATAAAGTTTGGTGGTGGTAGAAGACAACTCACGGGATTGATGACAGTCTGCAGAACCTTTCTACTTTATTAAGTTGTTGCCATGAACCCAGCCCAGGCCTGTAGTTTCACCAAATCAATACCAGGCAAGGCCCTTTCTAAAGCCTGTAAAATAAGTTGGTAGCTTCAATGCACACTTTAGCACATAGGGCCTAGATCACAAAAAATTCTATGGGCATTGGTCTTTTCTTTGCCAGTTTAGCAGAGAAACCAATAATGGAATGAATGTGGGGACTGAACCACTCCGACAGAGTTCTGTTTGAGGGATTGTGGGCGGGCCATAATCCAGACCAGTGAGGGGTGGTTACTTCAGGGGTAGGCAAACTTTTTGGACTGAGGACCACATCTGCCTCGAGGTGAGACAGAGAGGGGGTAGGTCTGGGACAGAGGAGCGGGAGTTGTTCTCTGGCCAGGTCCAGCTGGAGGACTGGATTAAAGGCTACTGTGGGCTGCAGTTTGCCCACCTCTGTGCTACTCCCTGCCCTGTAACTGTGGGTGCCTCACACGCTTTGCTGTTGTAGCTACCGACATGGACTGCTCACAAATAGCCTACAGGAGTGCAGGTCACAGCCTGAGTGTCTGTGCTAGACGGTCCTAGGTTAGCGGCCTCTTTACAGCCCCACTCTGGCTTCCACCAGCCTTGGTTACAACCAATAAGATGACCCCAGCATACTCCCAATCCCAGATTTCCCAAAATCATGTAGTCTCTAATGTCCAGTCATCTCCTGAACAGTTTAGAGAAATAATAGGGTTGTTCAGTACATTTTGTAGTATTACTCCCAACATTCCCCTGTTCCTAACTTCTTCCAAACCATCTATCCTGTGGTGTCCTGCCCTCTCTTGGAAAGTTACAGAAGGCTGCTGCTACTTTAAAGAGACAGTAAACAGCTGCTCATTAATTTAGCTGTAATTTGACAAAACACTGTTAATTCAATCACAGGCACTGCGTTGGTTTATATTAAAAGTAATACAGGTTTATTAATAAAAAAGGCATCGATTTAAGTGATATCAAGTAAAAGGAATAAAGACAGAAAGGGTTGCAAGCAAACAAAAGCAAAAATACATTTCTAAGATTAAAACTTCATTAACAAACTGGATTCTCTTGTTCAAAAATTTCTTTCTCTCATCAACTTTCTTTTTCAGCAATGACTAAGCAGTCTTTTTGGCCTGGATCCTTTACAGAGTCCAAAATGCTCAGTTTCTTTGTCTCTTCAGGTAAAAGGAACCCTGAATGGCTTTCTTCTCTCTTCTTTTTTCCCAAAGTTCACTGACCCAGCTTCCTAGAGAGATGCAGTCTCCATTCCCTGTTACAATTAAGTGGTCATCTTTCCCAACTTGCTGTCCTGATGACTTTGTTCATTTTATATGTAAATGGCTATGTCTACACTAGCAATTTAAATTGACTTAAGGAGGCTTAAATCGACTTAAATTAAGCCATGTGCACACTAGGCTTTCATTAAGTTGACTTAAGAAATTCCTTTAGTCAACTTAATGAAAGTGTAAGTTGACTTTATAACTATCACTCATTATGTCAACTTAAGCCTCCTTAGGTCAATCTAACCCTTCCTTAGGTTGACCTAAGCCCAGTGTGGACGCATAAGTCCGCTTCGTTAAGTCGACCTAAGGGCAGTTAGGTGCCTACTTGGAATTTAAAACATTAAGTCGACTTAATAAGGTCAAAAAGGGGCCACGTCTAACCCTTGAAAAGTTAAGTCGACTTAATAAGGTCCACTTTAAGTCGACTTAAAGCTGACCTTATTAAGTCGACTTTATAAAGCCGACTTAACTTTTCAAGTGTAGATGTAGCCCCAGTGAGGATAAGGAATTGGGGCTTGAGCCCAGTGAAAGGGGAACAAAAGACAACACACAGTCCAAAGGGGGAATGAGCTATAGTAGAGAAGAGAAAGATGGAGTTAGACAGAAACAAGCAGAAACTTAAAGGTTTAAATGTAGTGAAACCGCAGTGAGGTTACTTTTTATCCCAAGAAGAAAAAGAGACACAAAACCAATAAAAGTTCTAAACTAAGCAAGTTCTAAAAAGTATGTTATGAATCCAGTCAATTTCCTTCCATATAATTTGTTCAACATGAAATCATTTTAAAGCCAGTGAAAAATGGCATTGAACTCTATGCATATTTTTCTTCAGAGACTGATTGCAATGCCCAGATGTAGACCCTCCCTCCACCACACAAATGTGTGGAGCCAATGAGTTAGTGCCATGTTAATGAAGCCACCGTGGGGCACTACTGCATTGCTGAAGTTGGTGTGCAGTATCAAATAAGCGGCTCAGGACTGCCTGGGCATCTCTTTGTGAAAACTCTGCCTCTGGTGTATTATTTCTGTAACCTTCCACCAGCTGAACATGGCAGCAACAGTAGTCGGATTAAAAATGTCTAGGGGTTCTTAGAAAACAACTAAAGAAATTGCTTGAGTCCTGACCTAGAATCATACTTCTATTTCTGAACTGAGAGAGAAAGTAAAGCTTCCTTGGGTGGGTTTTTCCCCTCACAAGAACCTGAGTCTCTTGGAATAGGGCGCAAAGGAATATTTTATTGGATGAAAAGGGAACACAGACAAAAGAACATGGAGAAGTCAGTATATATAAAGTCCTATACCAATTAAGGAACCTAACTCTACATGCCAGGAGTTTAGTCAATACCTAGTCTCTTCCTCTTCTCTCAGTAGATGTCCAGCAGCTGGAATTCCTTAGCTGCACCCACCTGAAACCCTACGCGCAACTTGAAGTCAATCTCAGTGTAGACAAGGGCATCCTTGGGCAGCTCTCCAACGTAGCCTAGTCCTACACTCAGTCACTTAGGCAAGCTCTGTAATTCCATTCATCTCTGGCACCTATGTGGGCTAGGATGCTACACATTCATTCCAGATGATCCCGCTGTGGAGAGCTTCCTCAGACTTCCAAATCTCTACTTGGGAACTAAGAGCAATGTTGGACAGGGATAGCCAAACGTACCGGGCCTTGGAGCTGCTCTGATAACCTTGAGATAGTTGAGAGCTGCAAGACGTGCAACTTCCACACATGCATTTTTTTTTTAAATACTAACATCCTACTTACTGTTTCACAGCTAATTACTGCTAGAGCTAGAGGCCTTGTGGTTCTCCATCCTGCCTTGTGGTGGGGAGGGGGGGCTTGGGGCTTCCGTTCTCCCCCCACCCCAGTTTCTTTTCCTGTTAGCTTCCCCCCCCCTTACAAGAGATGTGTGAACTGAAGCAGTCACACTCAGTGAGTCAGTGCCGGGATGGAACAAAGGAGGAGGAGGGAAGGAATCCTCATCATGAGAGTCCAATGAGCTCCCCTGCTCCATCTCCTCTCCATGTGGTCAGCCACTGACTCCTCTCTCTTGCCTTTGGTAAGGACTGATCTAAGTTTGGCCCCTCTCAGCTCCTGCTCCTAGCAGCAATGAAAGCAAGGCCTAGTGAAGTGGTGGGGTGAGTGTGACTTGTGGTGTGGAAGAGGAGGGGTGTCTTAGGGCTTCTGTTATGGGAAGCATCTGCCAGGACTTCTGCCCTGAAGTGGGGAGGTGGGTCTTGGGGCTTCTGCCTTGTGGTAGAAGGGAGGTCTTTGGGCTTCCACCCATGGGAGATGCCTGCCAGGGCTGAAGGCCTCTGAGCCCCTATAGGCACATGCCTTGTGGTGTGAAAGCTCTGACCCCTGGCAGGTGGCTCCCATAGGACTGAATCCTCAAGATCTCCTATCAGTGAAGAAGCCATGAGCTCTCCCCCAGGCTGGTAGGCAGAGAATTGGGGGCAGTTTGGGGGGGCTCTACAAGCTACACTTGAACTGTCAAAGAGTCACATGAGGCCCGCGAGCTGAGTTTTGGCTAGCCCTGATACATAACCTAATCTGTGCCTTGGGAATCAAGGTCTGGACTACCAAAAGAGGCAGCCCAGTTCACGTTCCTTTCCTACGGCCAAGTTTCACTACTCAGCCAAGTCCAACTCTTGTACAGTCCTGATTAGCTGGTATCCAGGTCATGCTGGACACAATGACTTTGCCCTTCCGTGAAAACAATTGGAATAATTATTTAGTAGATTTACACTGAAAAACAAATAAAATAAAACCAAAAGTTCCACACTTGGTAGATGGAATTATGAGTAAGTAACATGGATATTATCTGATCGCTGCTGTCTTTCCGTCTTTTCACCAACAGAAAGTGCAGCGAGTGCCCTCCCTTTCGGCCTGCTAGCCATTGGATTGACTATGTTTTGGTGAAACCAGATTAATACACTACAGTGACAGTGACAAATCCCCACCGTCTTGAAACATCTCTTGTTCTGCAGCCACCAAAAGCAGACTGTACTATTGTGTCAGCTGCTGCTTTAACAGGGGGATCAGTCTTTCTTGTAAACAAGATCAATGCTTGCTGGATAACCAGGCCATAAAGGTGATGTTAGAGCATTGGAACTTAATAGATACCCAGTTATTAATAACATATAAAAAAGACACAACTTCAGACATTTTGTAATAACTAGAGTATTGTGATACCAGTTCCCTAGCCCACAAACCGTACATCTGTGCTTCAAATGTGCTATGATTGTCAACGGCATTTACCTAGGGGTTGTCTACAGTTGTAGGACCTGATTCTGCGATTTGATCAATGTAAGGTATCTACCCATGTTATTCCAGCTGTAGGATGGGGGCCTTGAGGCTCAGTCATACAAACATTTACGTACATATGCAATTTTATTGACTGGAGTGGTTCCCCTGAATTCATTACACATATGCATAAGTGTTTCTAAGATTGGAACTGCAGAGAATATATCTTTTGGGTAAGACTTCACAGATTAACAGTTGAATGTGAATGTTGGGTCTCAGTTTTACCTAATTTTCCCCAACCACAAAGCCCTGTGGTAGAACATACATCTCTGATCAAACCACTGACAGGAACTTAGCCCTTATTCTTTCTGTTCTATACTTCTGCTCTTCTCTAGATTTCTTTCCCCCTCAAACTCTCTTTTCAAAGCAACAGTCCACTCTTGCTTGCCAAACAAATGATATTTTTTGAAGAAAAAGACCACCTTCAGAGAATTACTATATTATCATTTCTTTCTTTAAGTGTTACCCTATCACCCCATTGGTGTTTTTGAGCAACAGGTAGAAGTGTTAGAAGATAACCCTTCATTTTAGTAAAAGTAACAAAATAATCGAGTTCAACTGAATGGACACTGAATAAGGTGAAAAAAGACAATTCCATTTTGTTTGGTTCCCCAGAGACTCCATCTTCATCAAAACTCTCCAGCAGTGTTTCATGTTATGGATGTCAGAATGAGCTTTCCCCTGTCTTCTATGGCTGATTTGGGAAAGAGCCGCCAGAAATGGCCGTAATTGTCTGTTTTGCAAAGTGACCAATTCAGGCAGGTTTGGGTTAAAATTGTCTTTAGTCTTGGACGCAGAGGAAATGAAATGTATAGTGTGAGTGAAGGATAGCAATACTGTACTTAATATGTCCTAACTATCTGTATGTGTGGGCAGGGCGGGGGCGGGACGGACGTGTTTCCTGTTAAATGCAACTTCTTGCTAAGTGGGAGGTTGTGATGCCAAATCAACTAACAGCCAGAAGGGTAAGTGAACATGTGTTTTTATATGGTGGTGTAGACTCTAGTTAAAGAATTTTAGACGCCATTTAATTATTTCCCCTAAATGTTTACAGACAGGGGATCAGATTAAATTGAAAGATTTTATTGCTGATTCCTGGAGTTGAAATCACTGATGAGCAAGTCGAAGAGGTTAACCCTCAGATCTGGTGTGGGGATAGCACACAGCGAAAGCCAACACGCAGGCTGCAGCAGTAGTGGGGTTTCCCACTACCTGGTAAAATCACTAGAGACTGGGTTAAGTGATAGACCCTCAGAAGACGGCATCACAGCAGAATTCCCTCCTCCTTTCAATAGAAGGCCTTGTACACACTACAGAGTTATCATGTGGGAAGGCTCCTCACCGTGCGATAACAACTTGAGTGTACACACACAAACCCTTCTTGTTGCGCAGCAACAGCCCTCTTGCCACGCAACATGTAAACCACCCAAACGAGGGTGGTAACGCTTACCACGGAACAGTTGTTCCATGGTAGAACCAGTGTGTACGCTCCTTCCCCTTTTGACAGCCTCCGGAAAGGTCCCTGAGTGCTAATCGAGGGCACTCTGGGACACCAGAGCTGTCAAATTTGTCAATTTCACTGCTCCAACAGAGCAGTGAATTGACAAATAGCAGCTTGAGCCAGACTATGGCTCAAGCCGGCAGCTGAGCCCCCGCCCCAGCAGGGGCTCATGGCTCAGCTGGCCTGTGGTTGGAACCTCGCTGAGGCTCTGGGGCTCAGCTGCTACAGCTGAGCCCCGCCACCCTGGCTCCAGCCACGGCCAGCTGAGCCTCAGACTGTGGTGGGCAGCAGGGCTCAGTCACTGGCCAGCTGAACCCGGAGCTGAGCCCTGACAGCAGCTGAGCCCCGCTGAACCCTGGCGGGGCTCAGCTGCTGCCGGCGATTGGAGCCCCACTGAGGCCCCCAGACGCCGGGGCTCAGCTGCCGCTGGCCAGCGGAGCTCCACTGAGCGCAGTACCTGGCGGAGCTCAGCTGCTGCCGGCCAGTTGAGCCCCACTGAGCCCAGTCCGTGGTGGGGCTCAGCTGCTGCTGGCCAGCAGAGCCCCGTCCCTGGGCTCAGTGGGGCTCCGCTGGCCGGTGGCAGTGGAGCGCCGGCTGCCACAAAGGAGCCCCAGTCCAGCTGAGTTCCAGGGGCCAGACTGGGGCTCAAGCCGGAAACAGCACCACTGCCAGCCGAAAGGATAGGTGCCCACCATGCACTGCTCCTTCTAGCGAAATTTTTTTTGCTAGAAGGAGTGCTGTGTGGATGGGGTAAAGTGTTATAATTATAATGCTTGCTTGTCCTGCAATAACTTTTATTGCGGGACAAGTCTGTAGTGTGTACATGGCCTAAGTTCTCTTTTGTTATACACAGACTCTGTGCTTCTAAATGGGGAAGAACTGCCTCTTAGAGCCGCCCAGGGGTGGTGGTTAGTTTTCCCAGATTTCTGGGAGTGGGCTCAAGCTGTTTCTGTTTTGTAATGATAAGAGGAACCTCTTGATGTTGAATGAGGCCTTTGTTGCTGTTGACATAACCAGGCAGAAGGGTTATCTGGGCATCACATCCTCAGAACAGACTCCCTTTGGGTAATCAGATCCTGAAGAAAGTGTATGGTTTGGAGCCCTGCTGAGCCTTTTATATAGTAACCCTTTCATTTCAATTCTCTCTGAGAAAAAGGAAGATAATTCATGCTGAATAAAGAGTGTTTATTATAAGGAAAATATCGGAACCAGTGATCTAGAGGTCCTTAGTAGTTCCATGGGAAATAATGGAGTACCTTGATCAAATATTTAGACAAAAGCTTAAAGGACATTGAAATTGAATCTCATGACTGCAAATGGGTTTTGTTTCATGAATCTCAATTACTGCAAATGGGTTTTGTTGGTCTGAGAAGAAGGTATCTGAAGATACTATAGAATGTAAAAGTACAGATGCGGGATTGGCAGAAGAGGAGACTGACAGATAAATGATTTTTAACACATTTTATTTGTGGGGAGGTTAAGGTGCCTTTCCTTTTTACCTAGAAATAATTTTAAGGAAAAGTGGGGTGTATGTAACTGTAATGTTGCAGCAGGCCTACTGAATCTGCTGGAAAAGAGATGATTTTGATTTTGTATGTGTTATAAAAATGCATATTGGTAGGACACACTCCATACAAGAACCTCAAAGGGAGAAAGTTCCAGAAAATTCTAGGTTAGTTGTGTCATTAGATTAAGGCAAATACTGGGTGGGGGAAGCAGAAATCAAATGTTAAAGATAATTAATACTAGTTGATTGGAATGTTTTTGTAGTGCTACTGATGATAAAATGAATACCATTTATGTACTTTGTCTGATTTCCTGGCCTTTCCTGTTCCTAAAATGAGCTCTTTGGGCAGGGTCCAAGCCTCTTTTTATATTTTGAGCACATTATAGAAGATACAGGAAACAAATAAAAGTAAAAATTCTGACTTGGGCATGGTGACTGAAATCAACATACCTGACAAAGCCATCTGTCCCCTCTGTACTTCCTTCTCACTCCAGAGAACATTTGTGACAATACGTGCAAGTAATGTTATTGGCTTCAGTTTTCTAAGTATTACAACCTTAAATATAAAAGGTAGCCTAGCATTTCTGGAAGGGAAATACTTGAGAAAAGGCAGCAGCCTGAAGCGGTGTGCTTAGGAGCATAACAGATTGGTAATGTTTTTCTGAATCACATTTCCCAGGTTGCAGGTTTTGAGTCTGCTGGGAAGGGGTTAAATGTGATCTCTGACTCATAGGGATGTGACTAACTACCTCCACCTGGGCATAAGGCTGGTGGGTGTGGCACCCTGCCTAGAGGATTGTGGCTGAATAGGCCTTAGGTAGCAATCCTAAAAGCAGTGAAGTCTGGGGAAGATAGTTTATTCTGGTCTCTGGTATTGTTTTTGTTAATAAAGCTAATCCAGGAGGTGGGTGAGTACATTTACACAGTACATGGACTTTGCTATAATGTAGCCTGGAAAGAAAACCTGCTTGCAGCGAGTAAGGTAATGAACTGTCTGTTTAGATACTGTAGTTTCTTTAATTGCTTACTTTCTACCGCGCTATCTGAAATCTACTGTCAATAAGAAATGTACTGTCAGATTACTTTTTATGTGTACAAGATATGATTTCATAAAAATGCTATAATGAATGGAGAACTTAATTTTCTGATGTAAGAAGATCCCTGTTTTTGGTTGCTGGTAAACTCTACTAAAAAATGAGGGATGAGTATCCATTGAATGTGTCCACAAAATGAGAGCATTCGTGAGCTTATAAAAAGTCCTTGCAAACTGTCAATTTTGACAATATAGTAAATTAAAGATCGGAGTGAAAAAGAAATCAATGGGAATATAAACCTGGCAAATCCCTGTAATGAGATTTGAATGGGAAGAAACAAGGATCCTCTTTATAGGAATGGGCCTTGCACATAGTACTATAGATTAAGGAGCAATAGCCATGCAGGGGAAAGAATCTGAATAAAGGATTTTGTCAAGGCAATCAAAAGAAGAGAACTCTGATCATTCCATAAGCCTCTTAATTCCTGGAATTACTTAGACTCAACCTTTGTGCTCTAATCTTTGTACTCTAATAAAGTTAAACTAAGGGTGGTTTTTTTTTTTTTTTTTTTTTTTTTTTTTTAAAATACGGATTTCAAATTAGGTGATTGGATTTTTTTTTTTTTTTTTCTTTGCTCATCAGATGCTTGGGGCTTGAAAGTTGCTCTTCGAATCTTTTCAGATCTAGAAATAGGTTTGGTGGAATTTTTGAAGCCTACTAAGAGATGTGGAGGCTCAATTCCATTGAATTGGGTGTCCAGGTTTGTTTGGCAGCTTTGACCTTTGAAAAATCTCAGGCACAACCTATTGCAAACTTGCATTCTAAGCAGACGGGCACTTCTTGAACGTATATACAGTTATAAAAAAAGGTTGTACAAGGAATAACAAAGCTTAAGGTATGGAGAGAATAACTGGTTTGGAGTTGTAAATTGAGAGGGTGGAGTCAAAAAACCAAGTTCTTCAATTAGCAGGATTATTAACGTTGCTTATTCTTGGCCAACTACGACTGGGCTCTAGATGTGGGCACAAACCAAAACCCTGAATCCAAACATGCCTGAACTTTACGGAAGTCTCATTCAAATCCAAATTACAGAGCTGGTCTTTATGAAACGGATTAAGTGCAACTCTGGCCCTCTGCATTATCCCTTCTCTGCCAAGCTAGCTTTCTCCAAAGATACATTTTGGACCTATAAATGCATAGACAACAAGTTCCTGATTCTTCCTATGCTCCTAAGTGGTTTAGTGGAAAGGGTTGGGGGAAGTGTGTGTGTAAAAGTAAGTGTTTAAAAAACCCCCCACTAGATCTGAATCCTCAGGCCACTCTTGTGGGATGAACTTTGATTTAAGCCAGTTTTTACTTCGGAGGGCTCCTGAGGATAAGCATACTTCATTACATTGCATGAATATATGGAGGGACAGTGTACTCATCCAGTGCACACCCAGCAGAGCTCTGCAACCAGATTCCTGCAGAATTCCATTGCAGTCCAAGTAGAGTCCTCTTTTATGCACTCCCTAGAATCCTGCTGTTGCTGTTGAAGGAGCTCTTGACAAGCATACAGTCCGCCTTGCTATGTGCTGAAGAGCAGACTGCTGCTTGAGACTTCATGCCAGAAAGACACACTTCCCCTTATGCTCTTCTGGCAGCTTCTTGCTCACTGATCCCCTTATCAATGGCAGGCACAGAGGCCCTGTAAGAGGAGGAGAGAGCAAGACATGGAGCCTTACAGTCAGAATTTCTATCCTAGAATGAATGAAGAGAGGTCACACTTAATATTTGCTACAAGCAGGCATTCTGACCACGCCTGGCTCACGCTGGCCACAGACACTTCTTCTGTCTTGGCACATCACACCCTACCTGCTTTATCCCCCCAAAAAATCTGGATACTGGCCACTTCTCGCTGAGAACTTCTATTAAAGCTTGTGTTGAGTCTGGATTTCTCTCTTAATACTAGAGCTCAGGACGTTACCTGAAGCCGATCTGTTCTGTTTGCTCCAGTGTCACGGTCTCTCTGCACCATCCGTCAGCATTCACATTTCATTGTCAGAATGGAATACATCTGGTACTGGTTGGATGGATCTGGGGAGTGGATTGAATATGGGAAACAGGTGAGCTTCTGTTTCATGGGTGCCTAGCATTCATAGCCAGCCACCTACACAGAGCAATATTTGGAAGCAGCCCATACATGTCACACAGATGTTTAGAGACTCATAGACTCTAAGGTCAGAAAGGACCAATATGATCATCTAGTCTGACCTTCTGCACAACACAGGCCACTGGACTTCATCCACCCACTCCTGTAACAGACTCCTAACTTATGACTGAGTTATTGAAGTCCTCAAATAATGATTTAAAGACTTCAAGGTACAGAGAACCCACCAAGTGACCTGTGCCCCATGCTACAGAGGAAGATGACCCCCCTCCCTCCCACCCCAAGGCCTCCATGCTCTTTATATGCACCATTGCATTACTGTACTCAAAGTTGTGCCCCAGTGTTTTAGTTCCTCAATATTTTATTAATACTCCATAAAAGCTTGTGCGGAGTAGCTCAAAAAACTGATGTATTTTTCTAGGGCTGGTCATATAATTTTGATCAAAAACTGTTTTTCAGCTAAACAAATTGTGCCATGAAAGGGATCTGCTTTCCAAGGGAAATGTTGATATTTCAGCAGAAAACTGAATGCCTGAAAACCAAAGTACTGCAGTTCAACACAAAATGGTCATTTGAATTGGCAGTACTCTGAGTGCCCCCATTCTTGTTTGTGGGCTGGGGTTTCTGGGTGTACTATGTCTCCTATGATGTGTTCCTTCCTGCTCATGAAGAGGGAGAAAGTGGGGCATCCTCAGGCTAGGGGCCCCCTAGCTCAGCCCCGGGGCTTCAGGTGGCAGCAGGGGCTAGAGCAGTGAAATTGACATATTTGACAGCTCCAATGTCCTAGATTGGCCTCGATTGGCACTCTGGGACATTTCTGGAAGCTGTCTAACGCGCAAAATGGGTACACACGAGCATTACTGCAGAACAGCTGTTCCGCAGTAATGCTAATCAGTCTCGACTTGAGTGGTTTAACTGTTGCGTGGCAAGAGGGTGTTGCCACGCAACAGGGAAAATGATCTTGTGTACGCTAGCAACTTTATTGCGCGGTAAGGAGCCTTACCGCGCAACAAGGTGATCGTGTGTACATGGCCTCAGTGATGTAGTCTGGCCAGTCAGCTTAGCCCAGAGAACAACAGGGGAATACAAGGCCATGTTTATGCCAGCGAGCTTACAGTGACAGAGCTGTATCAAGGCAGATGCAAGATATTGACATAGAGCAGCTATGCAAGCTGAGAAAGAGCTCTCCCATCAACCTAATTAAAGCATCTTCATGAGTTGAGGTCACTGTATTGACATGAGAAGCTCTGCTGTGCACACTACCACTATACCAAAAAAAAGTTCGTCTCTTGGGAGGGCATAACTATTTTTTCATGCTACTGAATGATGTAAGTTTTGCTGATAGAAGTGGTAGTGCAGACGTGGCCTAAGGTACCTGAAATCAAAATATTTTGGGTTTTGATATTTTTGCTGAAAAAGTCAAAATCTTCCGCAGGAAACTGATGAATACAAATAACTTTTTTGTGAAAGTTTTCCAGTTGGGAGAAACCTGCTCTTATGTTCTCTGTCACACATCTTCTGCTAATGCCTATTTGAGTGAGTCCTGTTTGGCTTCTCTTGAGTAAATCCTATCTATTTCTTGTGCACTAACTCAACCTTAAGCCAGGTTAATAGTCACTGGAGGGGAAGCAGTTAGCTCTGCTTAATGGTCAGAGAAAACATGCCAAAATGACCTAATTCAACACTACCATTGGCTTAATAAAAATAAATAGATTATAGGTTAAATTCTGCTCTGTTAAATGCATACGTTACCATTGAAGCCAAAGGGTCCATTTGTAACAGGTCGAATTTTCCCATGCTCTCATTTTACAGCATGCAAACTATTGTGCTGCCACAGTAACATCTGCTGATCTGGAGGCAGCATTTCTAGCTGACCGAAAAGGCTCTGTATTGTTTCAAGCTGGTTCTCAGATGTATGAGATAAACTTTCAAGGTAATGTACCTGCTTGTTAAAGTTTAATACTTTGCAACATAACTGATTTTAATATAGCTTCCTTCATACAAGGTGTCTCCAGATATGCAAGGCTGACAAGTAGACTAGTGAGTGAACTTCCTCTGAACTCTGGGACACCCACCCATATAAGCAGACGGGGAAATAAAAGAGGAATGAACCTTAAAAAGTGGTGAGGATGTGAGGAGCAGTGGATATTCTTGCAGGCTAATTACTATGAGGGAAGTTATAAAGGATGCAGCAAGGGTCAGGGTGCTTGAGCAAAGGTGAAAGTGGAGAGAAAAATGAATAGCAAGTCCAGCGATCATTGTAAACTTAACTAAAAGTTTAATTGGCTTCTCAAGGTCTCGGGCATATTTGGTATCTGACACATGAAGAAAAAAGGTGGGATGTGTGGTTCCCTGAAATGCACGTGCATTTAGAATACTTCAACTGCCATAATCTGCATTCTACTGCAAAAGGGATTGTGGTGTTACAGAGCTTCATTGGTGAGATCAATCAGGACCAAAAAAAAGCAGCAAACAAGAAGGAAGCATTTGGTTAGATCCTAAGGACCAGTTCTGTATTGTCAGGAAGAATGGATTAGAATGACCCAATACATCTTCCTCATTCAGTCTATAGAATTCCAGAAGCAGAAACCTAGATGGTATGGGGTGCTGCAGGAAAACCGGTGATCAAGTGTAACCTTCGGGTGGGCTAAAATTAATTCAATTGCCCTTCTCCAGTGCCTCACAGAAATAAACCCCTATCCCTGTGGGGAAAGCAGCTGGAGACTCAGGATCCAGTCTGTATAGAACTCACAGCAAAGATTGCTCAAAGTTACCCTCCCACATTAAAATACTACTAAAAACAAACGTAACAATGAACTTTATTAACTACTAACTAAATAAACCTTATCCTAAGAAAACAAAATACAATTAACCAAGAAAAATCCCTACAGAAACCCCTGATGCAAGATACCCAAGACTCCCAAAGTCCAGGTGGAGTTCACCCAACTCTCAGCTACAGTCAATCCAGTACAGAGGCTTGAGTGGCAAGAAATAGCTGTCCTTTTCTTCTTTGCAGGAATCTTCTGTAGCATTCCATGCAGGCTTTTCCTTCTCCTTTGCAACCAGCCCTCAGTCCCATATGCATGTCTGCAAAAATCTGCTGCAGATGACTCTATTAGAGAGAGAAAACATCTTGTTCACTCCTGGCTCAGCTTCTCTCCTGAAAACTGAGCACATGGGCTCTTCTCAGCCAGCTCCTGCCTGCTTCCTGCCCACACTGCTGCTCTCATGTGATCTGACTGATCACACCAGCAAGGAACCCTGTGGAGCATGCTCAAAAATGCTACCACTCCCTGCTTCTAGAAGTTTCTAGCTGTGGGTAGCTAATCTGCCCAGCAACAGTAACCCACCCTCAGTAGGTCTCAAAGAGACAGCCTTTTTTAGGCATATGGGTTACACAAGCACTACAGCTAGTCAGATACAGTTAAAAGTTTCCCACATAAACCCCTAATAAGTGTGAACTAGAAGAACTAAACACGGGTCAGAATAACAGAAAGGGCTTCAGGTAGGAGCAGAACAGGTGAAAGAGTGATCCCCCCCCCCCCAACTGGAAGGACATAGTAGGAGCATTGCACAGCTCTATCCTATCAGATTTTTATTTAAATAGGCAGAGTGCCCAGAGGGTGAAGGTTCTTTACCTCCTCCCACATTATTTTTTCTTTCTTTCTTTCTTTCTTTCTTTCTTTCTTTCTTTCTTTCTTTCTTTCTAGACATGGTCCAGAGAAACTTGTACTATCAAACTCGGAGAAAAGTTTGTAGGAGGCCAAAATCTGTGTTCGTCAGGAATGTAGACAAGATTGAGAGAAGGTACTGAATGTGTTCACTACTTGCACCTTTTTATTGTATTGCCCAGGTTCTATATGGGATGTCTGTTCACAATGAAGCCTCTGGCATGTGATGGCTCACTTGAGCTGCAGATGGGGTTAATGCTAAGCTGCCTTGTGGATGTGGAAGGGGGTGTTGGTTCTCCCACATGTGCAAGATATGGGCTTTCATGGGATTGTATGGCAACTGATGGCTTGCAGGTAACTGGAGCAGTTGTGAATAGTAGAAAGGTGTACACAATATTTTTTCTCTGTTGCTTCAGCAGGCATCTATGTGTTCTTTAGCATGTGTGACTAAAGGAAGAAAATTATTTCCTTTGTACAAAAAATTAGGAGCTGGAGAATGCTACTCTGGAGGGATACTGTGATTTGCAAAGACAGGTTCCCTGAAAGTGAACCAGACACACTGATTTAAAGAACTAATTTGAAGAAGCTCAGTGAGAGGGACAGGGAATTTAAAGGATGAGTTCATTCAACAAAATGTAGGACCCCAGCTGGGAAAAGAAGTGTTGCACGGCCTATTCTCTCTTCCCCAAAACAGCAAGCTTCTGGAACTCGTTACCACAGGATATCATGGCAGGATTCAATTCAGCAGGATTCAAAAAAGGGTTTACATAGATAAGAAGAACCACAGTTGTATTAATGGGCATAAACTAATAGTATTTTGGAAGGGCTATTTAAAACCCTGAAGCATGAGAGTTTTCATAACTATCTGATGGAGGTTAGAATAAATTTTCCTTATGTCCTGTTATGTTTTAACTGTCCAGTTCAGTTTCTCGAGCCTCCTTCTGAAGGATCTGGTACAGGATAGCGGACTAGGCAAACCACTTGTCTAATCTGATATGCTGGTTTGTTTATGCATAGCCAAGGCAAAGAAGAGTAACATCTCAATTTCTCAGGGGTTCAAGCAATTATTAGAACTTCCTCTCAAAGCATTGTGTGAACCATCCTTAAGATTAAGTTTCAACAGCTTTCCTGCCCATTCTACCTCTTAATTGTGCTGTCTGAATCTCTTACCAGTACCCTTTTATCTCTCTGGCTACAAGTTATCTGGAGTTCCTATTGTGGCCTGTCACTATAATATGCTTGATTATACTAAATTGGTAACTAGTGTTACCAAGGTAAAATAGTTAACATGGCTTGTGTCCCCAAGACAGTGTTTAGGGCTGATTTAAGCTCCAGGGCAGGATAATCAGCGTGGAAGTACCATAGGCTCACTGATGATATTCTCTTTTGTTTGCAAACAGCCAGTTGGAAACTGCTTATCCACTTCACCTGTTTCCTCCAAACTGGGACCAATCAGCACTGCCTGACATAGGGTACAAGGTACTCTCTAGCTTATTATCTCTACTCAGGAAGATATCTTTCTATGATGGTTCTTGTGGGTGATAGTCCACATAAAATGCACCACTTATACTCAAGGGATAAGGTTCATGTGGTGTTTCCAGTGACGTGCAAGCTGGAAATACACAGTTGGCATGTTTCACATAGATACACCCACAGGGAAGTGTGAATTGAGACGACCAGCTTATTCCATGAGTCAGAGGAGGCTTTTGGGGTGGGCAAGGAAGATGAACGCCTAGGGGCCCAAGCAGTAAGGGGCCCTGTTGCCTGCTTCGCCTACCCCAAAAGCTGTGTCTGCCTCAGTTGGCGGCAGGAGGAGGAGCTGGTAGGGCTGGGGCTGGCGGAGGGGAGGGCTGGGGCTTGTGGCAGCAGGGAGGGCCAGGGCTAGCGGTGATGGGGAGGGCTGGGGCTGGTGGCGGGGAGCTGGGACCATGGGGGGAGTTGAGGGGAACCTATAGGGGACCCTCACAGGCCTATGAGGGGCCCCTTAATGGCAGGGCCAGCCCAAGGGTTTTTGGTGCCCTGGGCAATCTGATTTTTGGCACCCCCTTCCCCACATGTTATAAGAGATGACATAAATATATTTTTTTAAATAGAGAAAAAAATTCACTTCAGTCTAATGTGGTGCCCCTTAATGCCCAGTGCCCTAGGCGACTACTTAGTTCACCTATATGGTTGGGCTGGGTCGGCTCAGTGGGCCCTTGCCTGGGTCCCCAATCACCAAAGCCGCCTCTGCCACGAGTGTATAACTGAACTGCCATCAGATCATAATGACTTGTTGATTACTACTGACATGATCTGGATTCTAGCTAATGACTTACAGGAGAAAGCTCCAGAGCTCAATGCTGATTTTTTTCCTCAGTGTTCTTTCTTTAAAAATGAACACTGCCCAGTGAGAGAAATTTTAAGGATTATCAAGTCACGTAAAAAATATTATGGAGAAGCTTCTATTGCTTTCCTCCTTAAAATGTCTGCCACTGCTACAGTAAAGTTAATGTTCTTTTCAAGGGGTGGAGGGTGATTGACTAGAATGAAATGGGAAAACTTGAAAATTCATTTTGAGCTGAATCAAAAATTTTGATTTAAAATTTGAAAAAAAAAGTGTCAATTTAATTTTTTTTTAAAGTTGTGTTTTTTGGTTCAGATCAATCCTCTTTTTGGATGTTTCAGTTCAAGGGACAAACTGAAAAGTTACTTCAGCTTGAATTGTGAATGCAGTTGCAGGGTACTTCCATCTTTCATGCAGTGTGGTTGGGTGCCTCCTTTCTGTGAAGGGACTGGGGAATGTTAATTGAAAACACTCTTAACATCTTGATTTCTGTTGTGCTTAACACTCTTAGTTGGTGGAGATCAGTAATGCTACGAGTGAGTACGAGGAAATCAAGGACCTATTTGAGAAGACAATGAAAGGCTATAGAATCAACCAATTGCAGAGGATTCAGAACCCATCACTTTGGCAAGTTTTCCAGTGGTTTGTATCCATTTTATTTCATTAAATAGGGTGCAGCAGAGCAATCCTGATAATTTCAAAGTGTCGTCTTTCTCATGGCGATGATTCTTACTAACACTAATCAAAAAGAAATGGCTTCACCTAAATACTGTATCATAAGTGAAGTAGGTCAAGACTATTTTCTCATTAATTGCAGTTCTGGGTCCCTTTTATTAAGGTTATGAGTTGGTGCTGTTTTCTACTGAAACTTTGCAAACCATTCCTGGCTTGATTTGAAACATGTCTGTAGATCTTCTGGTCAGAATAGTTATGTGACTTTGTAGGATCTGAAAAGGATCATGTTCCTATGAGCCTGTTACTTTATGGATGAATCTTGTGGCTAGATGCATTCACACAGGCTCAGTGGGGTTAGTGGTCATTAATAGAAAACACTGATTTCCTCCATGTGACTTTCCCAGACACAAATAACTTGAGCTTGAAATTCTCTTGTGTTCATTAGCACCCTACTGTCTAGACAGAAAGAGAGAAATGTATGCACAGTATTGATTTAGAAGAGGCTTCTCAGTATTGGTTAGATGCATTTTGACTCACTTCCTCTTCCTGTTGCTGAAAGCCACATGGATAAATCTGGATGAGATATTTCAGCTTACAAAAACAACAGTAAAAATCCTCTGCACTTGCTTATTCATGCGTAACTCTTAGTTACATTGATGGGTTTGTTGGGTGCATCCATGGGCAGAATTTGGCTCTGAAACATCAGAACTCTAAAATGGAGAATAACTTGTGCTAAACCCAAACACTATTGCTCCAAGAGATGTTCCATTGCTTGGAGAGCAGCAGCCATGTACAAGAGGAGGCAGCACAGCAGCTGGGCCAGGAAAACCTGATTGATCTGCCAACCTCTAGCAGCAGCAAAGCCTAATGCTAGGACAGTTGATTGATGTGAAAATCTATGTAGAAAACAATCATCTGAAATTGCAGAGCATGCAAGGAAGATGTGAAGCAGTAGAAATTTGTATTAATGTTTCAGAGGCTCTCAAGCTGCTTATTAACCTGCACACAAGCACTAAAGCAGATGCAACAGTAATAGTAAGAAAAAATGAAAATTTTGAGAACAAACTGGTAAGCTGCAGTGCTTGGGAAAGGGTGCTGGAGGATACAAAAAGCACAGCTGTGAAAGCATGTGCACAGAAGTGTTCCTAGATAGGAGCCAGGTTACATTTTGACACTTAATCTATGGTCCCTATCTCTGCAGGTAACAGTGTTTGTACGATGGAGTAGATGTATCTTCCTTGCTTCCCATTATAACCCTGTTTTGTTTTGTTTTTAAACTCTTTAATTCTCCCTTTTCTCCCCACTTCCACCACAATGAACCTATCTTCCTGAATTGTTGCATGTTAAACTACCATTCCGGGGTCAAATTTCTCTGGAAAGTTTGGTTTTTCAAAAGATCTCACACTTTTTTTTTTTTTTTTTTAAACTTACCTGAAGTTCTGTGTTTAGGGATACAGAGACTCATCATATCCCCAAAACAGTTTGCCTTAGAAACACCAAATGTGTTTGATTTTTGTTGGCTTTTGCTGGCTAGTGTGGTCTGTGTTTTAGTAACCTTTTGTAGTTGGAGAAGAGAAGAAAGAGGGTGATGAGGCAGAACAGGACAGCTATGTAACAAAAAGCTTTTGCTTTCCCACACTAATGTAGGCAGGGAAGGAATCATCTAAGGATTCATCAAAGCAGGGTTGGGCCCAGCAGAGTATTGTGGTAGGATCCTTAAAAGGAAAAGGAAGTGCCTGCTTCATCTAGTCATGTCACAGTAAACCAGGAGGAAGAGGGGAAACTGAAAGGCTATATTTTACTTATGTTCACAAACTAAGGACTACCTGGATATTTTCCTGACAGACACTCTAAATTATCTGCTACCTGGGATTGAGGGTTGAAAGTTTTAGCAGAGAAGTTTGTTTGTAGGGGGACAATAAGTTGGATGGATTTAGGGTGAATAATGGATAAGACTGAAGAGAAGACTGGATCCCTTAAGTGTTCATTGCCAGATGTTCTAACCTTCAAGACTTTGAAAGACAGAGAGCTTCTGTAAAATGTTGTATTTTGGGGATGTTAGCCGGACTACATCAAAACACACAATCGGCTTTAACAAAGCTTCCTGCTCATTAATGTGCTTTATTGGGCATGGGCCTGAGTTATGAAGTCCCAATCTGTATTCAGAACTAAATCTTCCCTAAATTTAGGGTATTTGGGAACTCTCAAAAATCATAGGCAAATATTTAAGGTCTGAATTCAGACCTGAATAGAGATCAGAAACTGAACCTCCCTTACCAAATTCTTTAGGGGCAGAGAATGTTTCTGGGGAGCAGATGTATTGTTCCAGTTCAGGTTTCAATGTGATGTGTCATCTGCAAGAGTTCAAGGTGAAAGAGGGTCAGGGAGAGCGAGAAGAACTGTTGAAGGCTTTTTAACATATGTAGGTTTTTGCTGGCTAATTCCAGGTGATAAGCAAATAAAAGCTGTCTGAAAAGACGACAAATCTTCTCTTGCACTAAAATATTCATTTGAGGAACAGTAAAACTGTTACAGAAATGGGCTCTAAATTCCTCCTCATGGCTTATTGGACCTGAGAACTTAGTTAAGATGCTCTTGAACCTGTTCATCAATACATGTTGGAACTCTAGAAGTGACCACCTCAGGTGAAAAAAGTTAGAGGAAAACAAGAAAATTAGGGTTTCAAATAGCTGTATGAAGAATGAGAAGAGCTACAAAAAGAGGCTATTTCTATCTGGCAGGCCAAACATGAAAAAAGACTGGCAAATCTTTATGTGCCATCTGAAAAGTTTGGGAAGGGTAAGTAAAGTGAGAGAATTATGCTTTCCTCACTGATTTGCTTTCCACTCTTTTGAGTGGCATATTAGAGGTTCTTCAGGCTTGGAACTGTTTTCTCTCTCAATGTGGGTGTACAACACATTTTGGGAGCTACCCTAATATAACACAGAAAAAGGAGGGATCTTTACTAGCATGAATTTGTGTGTGTAATGAGACTGTTCTTTAAATATGTTTCACAGCAAGCTAGAGACTTTTCTTATCTTTATCCCCCCAACAAATGGCAGATAATCACCAGCTCCTAGCCAAGAGGTGTTGCACTCTCCTCTCATCATACAGTTACATTTGTAATTTCAAAGCCAGGCGTGGTCACTGTCTGACTGGTGCAACAAAGGCTATTGAACTTCCCCAAATTAATTCCAATTTGAAGCATCTTATAAAAATGTATCTTAAAAAAAAAAAAGGGGGGGGGGGGCGGCACTTTACCTTATTTCAACTCATTTAGTTTGCACTGAAAAAATTCAGATTTTGAAAGTAGCATGCTATGTCTCCAAATGACACTGGAAGGTTTTCTGTCTGAAAAATGAACTGGTTATTGACCCCCGCTCCCTCCCCTCCCAAAAGTAAAGACATCAAAGAACATCTTGTTGCCCTTAAGCAACAGTTTGAAGATTACTTTCCAGTAGAAGATGAACCAAACAACAGGAAATGTAATCTTTTTGGAATTGAAATCCATGAGCTGCCCTCTGGCTTGCCTAATAAGGCACAAGAGCGCTTGTGGGAGCTTTCTTGTGGCGAAACGTTACGGTTAGAATTTAAAAGGCATTCCACAGTTGTTTTGGATTCAAAGAACTGGAGAGTACCCCGAACTTGTAGACAAAGCAGTGTGTTTTCAGATGTCATTTGCTGTTATGTACCTGTGTGAGAGAGCATTTTCATCACTTACCACCCTCAAGTCCAAATACAGAAGTAGGATGAATGCTAAAGCTGACAAACATTGTCCCCGACTTCCTTGAACTACATCATGGGAGAGGAGGGGCGGGGGGTTAAAAAGACTGAAATATGGCTTGTGTGCTCTTATTTGCTTTAATCCAAAGCACTTTACAATAGTTAGCTAATAATACAAACAACATTTGGAAAGATCATTAAGTGGTCTGCTGAGACCCTCAACAATTTTCAAGTGGTCTATGGGGGAAAAAAAGTTTGAGAACCACTGACTTAGTTTAGGGGATCGTATTGGATAATGTGGGAAGAGGAAAACTAAGGCAAATTCACTTACCCTTCAGTGTTTCTTTCTATGTTTAAGGTCTAACTGGAATATGGTTGAATAGAGAGGAAGATTGGAAACCTCATTTTGCCCTTGTATAAATGTTCTGGGATTTTTTGCTTTGTGCTGATCTTGACATATTTCTGTCCCTAGGCAAAAGGAGCAGATGAGGAAGAAAAACAGAGGGCAAGATGTAGATGAAAGGCTCTTATTCCATGGAACAAGCTCATCCCATATAAGAGCCATCTGTGAACAGAACTTTGACTGGAGAATCTGTGGGACCCATGGAACAGCCTATGGGAAAGGTATAGAAGTAGTCTGTGTACATAAACCATGAACTCTGTCTTTGTTCCTAGAATGTAATGAAACACTCAAATTAATACTGTACAAGTCAACTTCCTACATGCTGGGCCTGATCCTGTTGTCTTGGGTCTCTTCTGACCACTCTTAACAATGCGGCGTGAGTGCGAAAGGCTATTGAACTGGCATTTTATCTACTTTCTACAGATGTAAACAACTACTCAAAGTGCAGAGAAATGGGAAACGGAGTCCATCGTTTCAGACTTAAAAGATCTGTTCTCTCCTCTTGAAATCTAATCCTGTCCTCTTGCTCAGTTTAAAAACTCCACTGATTTTAATGGGATTGTTTTAATGTTAATGGAAGTTAGTCAGGCATATCACAGAGCATGCAGAACGTGTGCTTGCTTTCTAGACACACACTTGGTCTGTTTCTGAATTTCATTTGGCAAGTACTCTCCTGCCTTTTCAAAACAGAATAACTAGTTTTTTGTGTTGGTATTTAGACAAATTGCAAGTGAACTATAGAAGGTATTGTTGGGTTCCATATAATAATTTCAGAACAATCTTATATGCTGGAAATTCCTGACTTGAATCAACCATTTTCTAATTTTAACATTACTACTAAGTTTTATTATACATCACTTAAAGCTCTAACTTTACCTTTATGGTTTATGATGTCACAAGATTCCATAATTGGAATATTAACCCCAGCATGCATAGCTAACTGCTCCTAGCTTGTTTGTTTAAAAAAACAAACAAACCCCAAAACAAAAAACTGATTGTGAAACCTCTTGTAGGAGTGTGCTCTTTTTCTTTTCTTTTTTCTTTGCTTTTCTTTAATCCAAAGAAATAGAAGATTGCCAAATACCGTTGAGGCACACTGGAAATCAGTGTTTCTCAATGACTGATCTGGGACCTGGGATCTCCCTGATGACGTTTAGGAAGGCAGCAAGCCAATGCCTGGCATCAAAAAGGTTGAGACACACTGCTTTTAGATGCTGTTCAAAAGGCCGGCTCCTTCTTCCTTTGTAGTCTACAGGAGACTATTGACTGGGGATGGTCAAAAATTTTTTGTTTTCTACAGAAAATTGGGGTTTTGCAGAAAGGAATTTCTTTTCTCTGAAGCTATGTTTATGTTCACTCTTCTGACATAGCTGTGTTCCCTAGTGTAGATACACCATGCTCTGAGAGAGAGAGAGATGGTTTTTTCCCCTGCTGGTATAAGAACACCACCTCCTTGTACAATGTTAGCTATGCTAACAGAAAGACTCTTCTGTCATTACAGTTGCATTTACACTGAGCGTTTTGTCAGCATAGCTATGTCAGTATGGGTGTCTTTGTTTTTATTTTTGGTTTTTTTTTTTTTTAAATACTGGCATAGTTATGCCAATTTTTAAGTATAGGCTAAATCAAAGTTGGGTTCGAGTTTGACTGATTTGCTGTCTTTTGTTTTTCATCTGAAAAGTTCTTTTCACTCTGGGAAACTTACTACTTTCTGACCAACTAGGGTCTGATCCACACACAGATTTAGTACTGGTTTAACTGCGTCCGTTGGGTGTGATTTTTTTTTTTTTTTTTTTTTTAATTTCCTAAATACCAGCCCAACCTCTAGTGTGGACACATGTAAGATACTGTTCTCTGGAGAATTTGTTCAGCGGCGGGGGGCACTGTAGCTTGACCCGCTGGGAGTGGGGTGGTGGTGAGTCGTGCACAGGTGGGAGCCCACCCAGTTGTGTCATGATGATGAAGGGGTTGGGAACCCCTGAGCTAAAGTATCAACTCTTACGGCAGTTGTAGATATGAGCATAAAATAAATTTTACAGAAACAATTCTTATCTTCTTTTTTTGCTTATTCCTAGGAAGTTACTTTGCCAGAGATGCTGACTATTCCCATCATTACTGTCAGTCTGACAGCAGTTCCAAGACCATGTTTGTAGCTCGAGTGCTAGTTGGAGACTCTGTTCAAGGAAGCAATGACTACCTTCGCCCGCCACCCAAACCTAACAATCCAAACCGCTTTTATGACAGCTGTGTGGACTGCCCAATGAATCCCTCTATTTTTGTCATCTTTGAGAAGCACCAGATTTACCCAGCATATGTAATAGATTATGCAGTGGGGAGAAGCTGTGTGATCTTGTAATGGACAGCGATATCATTTTGCTAAACTGTGACAGTCCCATGTTTTTAAATATTTCCTATTTTAAAATGTATTTGTATATTAAAACTGCTGTTGGGTTTTTTTAATATTATGGAACAGTTTTTGAAATGCAAGGAAACAGAAGTAGCCAGTGCTCTAAAGGGAGAGGAGCTGCAGTATGGAGAAGGAAGCGTAAAGGGAGCCTGTTTCTTATAAGGCACAGGAGTATGGTGAAGAGATGAATGGGGCTCAGTGCGGTCAGGCCCCACTTTCACAAAGGGGGATGTCTTGCACATGGGAGAAGTATTCCTTGCCTTCACAAAATGACCAGTTCCTATTGGCACCCAACTCTAGCTGGCATCTACTGGTGCACATGTAGCACTGATTAAAAAGCAGTGTATCTGCTTTCAGATGAAATCCTTCATCAGCTTTTTCCCACAGTGAGTTCTCTCTGCTTTCCTTCGCTCCAGTGCTAGATCAGGATTTAATTGGCCATGAGAAAAAACATGAAGTATAGAACTTGTAGCATCCCTTGGGCAAATGTTCCAGAGTACAGAATGCATCTTAAAAAAGGTACATAATACAGGAGTGGCTTTGTTATCAACTGGTAGCCCAAAATACTCATTAGAAGATGGTCAGTATCCCCTGGAATTGGAGTGTTGCAACAGATGTTTCAATTGCAATTGTCCTACTTTGGTGGTGGTGATCCCCGTCCAGAAAACAGACAGATGCAGAATCAACGTTTCCTTGAAATTTTCACTTTCTCTCCCTAGAGAGGGTACTCTAGATGGAAATATGTCCACAGGCTGCACAGCCCAATCTTGTATAGGGGGAAGTTTAGCATCCTTGCAAAGGGTTAATTGACTTGGGGTAACTAACACTATAACTTGCATGCATAACTCAAACCATCATGTATACATTTTTCTGTACAGGAATTTCTAGGCTAAGTTCTCTTGGGACTTTGGATTTGATACTGGTTCAATAGTCTCTTCATGACAGTTTAATTTGGGATGATGCCTGAATACAGTAGATTCTGCTTATTACCAGCCCTTTGGTGCCAGAAAAAAAGCTGCTATGGTCCAGCAGCTGTTAATAAGTATCAGGCAGGCGTATGGGGCTGCAGCCAGGGAAACAAGTGCTGGAATGTGTGTTCCTTGGCTGCTGCCCTAAAAACCTGCCTGTAGGCAGAGCAGCAGGTGGAAAGGGGCTGCAGCCCGATGCTGGGGGCGTGTAGTGCTGCATCATACCTCTCCCTGCACTCTGTGGGCTGGGTCTCAGCAAATGGCAACACTACCTTCTACGTGCAGCTCCCAGGCGGGGCACAGCTGCTAGAGAGCAGGAAGGTATACTATGCAGCTCCTGCATCTGGCTTCCTGCCTCGCTCATATCCTTCCCATAACTCCTCACCTTTTATGTGGTCCTTGTGCACATGCAAGTTTGTGGGGCTGCAGTCAAGGAAGCCGCAGCCCAGCACGTCCTTCCCTGTCTGCAACCACACAAATCTGCCTTCTACTGGGGCCATTCTTGGTACCAAAAACATCATCAGGAAAACAGTATTTACCATCACAAAAAATGAGCTCCTTTACTCCTTCAATTGTGGAAAAACTCATATGAGAGAGAAAGGGTGAGGAAGGTGTAAAAACCCAGAAACTAACACTGAGCCTGGCTTGGTGCCATTATGTATCTCTTTAATGTTCTCTATTTTATTAATTTCTGAATCATGTGCCCACTTTATTTTTTCCACTGTTGGGAATCATGATAGTACAACAGACAGATGAGAAGGGGCAGGCTGTGGCCATCAGAGAAAAGAGGATACTGCCAGAAGTTTCAAATTGATAAGTCCCCAGTGTCCAAACCTTGTAAGATACCACTCAAGGTCCAGAAGATCCAAGGAAACATGTACGACATAGATGGCAGCTTGGCACAACCTGTAAGAAAAATCAAGGTTTCCCATAAAGAGTTCTCCAACCGTTCAAGGAAAATGGACAGTCCTTCTTGGAGATTCAATACATGGAAGAATCAAAAAACAGTTTGCAGGGGACAGGTAGACAACAGAAAGATGTGCTACTTTTCCAGAGCCAAGACATGAAATGTTATTCGTTAAGTTAGATAGGGTTCTGGAGTCAATGGGCAAGGTGATGATTCATAACAGCACTAGTGACACTGCATTGTGGGATATCTTACTGATGATAGCAGATTACTTCAGGGAACTCAGAAGCATTCTGAAGATGCTGGCTAGCCAAGGGATCTTCTGAGATCCTTCATGTCCAATGAATGAAGGATTTCCTAATGTGACTTTTCCTAGTAGTTTGATCAAATGGGAAAAAAGGGAAGTCACATAAAGCTTAGGACTTGGGAGATGAAGAGGGGTGCACTTGGGGGGATGGAATGGACTAGTTGCACTTTACCTCATCCCATTTCCTTTTAGTGGGATGCTCCTCATCTCCATGGCAATGGGACACAGATTAGATCTTTGCTTGGAGCCTGAACTTTGGCCAGCCCCTCAGGCAGAAATGCCCTGAACTCTCTGCCTCCCAGCATGTACCAATGGCAAGGCTCCCATTGTAGCAGAGCTTTCATAGGGTTCCTAAGAGATTTTATTTTAACTAAATGTCTCCAATTGTTTGGTTTTGGCCTCACGACTTTCTCCTCAAAACTGCTCAGTTAAAAAATATTTCTCTTGGGCTTTCTGAAGAAGCTTTGAAGGACACCACCTTCCCTCCACTTTTGTCCATACCCCTATTGAAACCCTCAGAGAATTGATAGATTAGGGAGGCATGATTTTCCTTCACAAAAGCTGTGTTGCTTTTTCTCCAGCATATCATGTATCTATGTGTCTGAAAATTTTGTTCTTTATTATAGTTTCAGTTAATTTCCCTGGTACTGGAATTAGGTTTCCTGGCCTGTAATTGCTAGGATTTCCTCTGGAGCTGCCTTAAAATATTGGTGTTACATGAGCTACTCTCTAGCCATTGGATACAGAGGTTGATTTAAGTGATAGGTTAATAGTTCTACAATTTCATATTTGAGTTCCTTTGGAACCCTTGAGTGAATACCATCTGGTCCTGGTAACTTTGTACTGTGTAATTTAGCAGTTTGTTCCAAAACCTCCTTTTTATTGACACCTCAATTTGGGACAGATCCTCAGATTTGTCACTAGAAGAAAAAAAGGCTCTGGTGTGGGTATCTGCCCCCCATCCTCTCAGTGAAGACCTATACAAAGAATGCATTTAGTGTCTCTGCAAAGACCTTGTCTTCCTTCAGTGTGTCTTTAGCATCTTGATCATCTAGAGGATCCCCAGTGACTGGCAGGCTTTCTGCTTCTGAAATAATTAAAAATATTTGCTTTTAGTTTTTGTGTCCTTTTCTAGTTGCTCTTCAAAGTCTTTCTGGGTCTGCCTTTATTATACTTTACAATTGACTTGCAAGAGTTTGTTCCTTTCTATTTGCCTCAATAGAATCTGACTTCCAGTTTTTAAAAGATACTTTTTTTCCCTTTAATGACCCTTTTACTCTGGTTAGCCAGGGAGGCATTTTTAAAAATCCTCTTACTGTTTGTTTTGTTTTCTTTGTTTGTTTTTTTAAATTTTAAGCTAGAGCTTCTGTTATGGTGTTTCTAAATAGTCTCCATGCTGCTTACAGGCATTTCAACCTTGTGACTGTTCCTTTAATTTTTTTTAACTAGCTTCCTCATTTTTGAGTAGTTTCCCTTTTTGAAATCAAATGCTAATGTGGTGGGTTTCTTTGGCCTTTCCCCCCACAATTATGTTTAATTCCATTATGGTTGCTATTACCAAGTAGCTCAGCTATATTCACCTCTGTTGTGATGGAAGGGTGTGAGGACCAAACATGAGTTGTGCTGTTACCCTAAATGCCATGGTGCAACATCACTTGCTGAAATTGGGCTCACCTGCTGCCTCCACCCCTCTGCATCATCACAGAAGTGTGGGTGGGCCAAATCTGAATAGTGCTGTGTCCCCAGGCCCCATTGCCACTCACTGAAATTTGGCCTGCCCATTATGATGGCGGAGTAGGCAGGCCAAAGTGGAGCTGTGCTCTGACCCTAGATGCCAGATTGCAATACCACATGCTTAATTTTGGCCTGACTGTCCCTTCCAGAGCAGCAACTGGGCCAAATCTGAATGGCATAGAGGAGACACACTGAAGTTTCACCTCTGGCAGCAGATTGCTTGAGTGCCTCTGCTGGGCATTAGCTTGGGACCTGGGATACCCTGGTTCAGTTCCTTGCTCTGCTACAGACATTCTGTGTCACCATGTGCAAGTCACATAGTCTCTTTGTACCTTCATTCTCCTTCTGTAAAATGGGGATACCACTTCCTTACCTCACAGGAGTGCTATGAGGGTAAATATATTGCAAGACCAGGAAGCACTCAAGTACCATGATAACAGGTGTCACGTCCGTACCTTAGCTAGGTATCTGCTCTTCCCCAGATGTAGCTGGGAAATTTCACTGGAAAATGCTATTTTGTTAAAGCTTAAATGTCTGTTTTTTTAACAGCTGTGTGAGAGCAATGTAATTTATCTCTATTTTTGTCATCTTTAAGACACATCAGATTTATCCAGAATACACAATACAGTATGTGCAAGAGTTACACTGTGTGATTCGTTAATGGACAGCAATTTTGTTTTTCTAAACTGGGGCATTTATATTTCTTTTTGATTGTAGTTTTCTTTTGTTATTGAATTTCACATTTTAAAATACCTTTTAGCCCCACTAAATTATAAGATAGAGCTGGTTGGGAATTTTCTATCAGAAAATGCAGTTTCTGCAAATTCAAAATTTTGCCATGGGAAAACTTCAGTTAATACCAAGAAAGGAGATTTTCTTCTGGAAAAATCAATATGAGATATTTTTTTCTGGTTTGTCCAATCCAAATTGGACTGTTTAATTTGTTTTAATGGAATTGGCAGTTTCAGATCAATTCAAAAGAACATTAAAGTGAATTTCCTTGCACATTACCTTGTGAAAGTTATACATTTGCCATATAGCTATATTTAGTAATGAGATTGTGTTTGCATTGTTTTGATATTTACTTCATTGCAAGATTACACAGTGTGTTAAATTTAATCATAGAAAGGTAGACTTGGAAGAGATGCAAGAAATCACCAACCCTTGTATAAAATTTTCTAATGCAGATAGCTTTGTGGGCGCCTTTCTTTTCTGAAAGTGATTTTTCAATAAACTAAGCAATCAGTATAAACTGTTTTTTTTTTTTTTAATTTCCCATATCACCTGCATCTGTTTCTTTTAAGGGTTCTCCATCTCTAAAGAAATTCTTCCAATTATCATAGTGATAATTGCCCCCACTCACATCTTAATACTTTGTTTGCCTGCATATCCAGCACTATTATTTCTTATTTGTGGTGATATGGTGATCTGCAGTTTTTGTTAAATGCCTCATATATGCCTAATAAATAAGTGTGCTTTTAGGTCAAAGGTGGTCAAACTTTTATGGGTCCTAAAATTTTAGATCCTGGGTCTAACACACAATTAAATGAGGTTGGATTTGTCAGTTTCTGTTCTGTTTGTATCCACAATGGATTCTTTCTAGTAGAGATCCATTCTAGTAGTAGTCTATGTGCCACCTTATAATGTATAATGAAACCTGATCACACTAAGCTTCCCATCTCAGCTGAACACTCCAGCCATTCTCTTTTGATTCTTGGTTTCTGATTTTACCATAGGCATCTTCAGATGTCTTCAAGAAATTTTTTTAAAGTTCTTTTTGGGCATGTATCCTTTTTCTATGAATCCCGTTACAGGACCCTGGAGATCCATTTTAAGTACCTGAATTCTGTGAATCACTGTCAATGGGGGTAATGTTCATCTGTCTACCTCCTTGTAAATAATTTTCAGTAATGAACCAATATTTAATTTAAACAGTTCCCCCACTTTAGGTGACACATTAATGTCTAACTAGTAAGTTTATTTTCAGTTGGCCTTTATAATCTTTCAAATATCTTTGGAGCCAAGGTATAATATCTCTGATTTACAGTAGTTCTGTACCCTGATTTCTCACCAGTAGTTTAAATTATTTCTTGTAATAAAAGAAGTAAATTCCTCATGCATTATGACTTTAACCCAACCCACAATGTCATAACTTGCCCTCTCCTCAATGGGATTTTACTAGCAGGGATCCAGTGGCTATTGCTCCACATCAATTCACCTCCTCTCCTTTTCTATCCCAGAGCCTAGGTTAATACACAACACTGCCAAGTCATTCTTGTCCTTCTCTGGCTCTCCTGGTAGGAATAAGGCTTCTAAATAGTTGGGAAAAAATCTATTAAAAATGTAAAGGGGCTGGCTTCCTCTTCTTTGTCAAGAGGTTGGTTCCTCTTCCTCCTACAAGTGTTCCAGATGTTGAATCCAAAACCTTCACCAGGGGGACCCTGATAAACTGGTTCTGAAAACTCTATTCCTTGCTATTCAGGATGGAGGAAGCTCTAGGCTATATCTACACTAGAAACACTACTGCAGCTGAACTGCTGTATCACAGACACTTATTACTGCAATGGGTGGGGTTCTTCCATTGCTGTAGTAAATCAATCTCTTTGAAAGCTGGTAGCTAGGTCAATGGAAGACTTCTGTCAACCTAATGCTGTCTAGGCTGGGGTTTAGGTTGGTGTGAGCACGCACACAAATCAAGGGACAAGCAGACAGTATTGGTTCTATTGCCTAATAGGCTCCAAACATCTTCTCCTGGTGAACAGAAATATCCAGTAGAGGGTGCTAGTGCCTCTATAGAACCTGCAGATAAAAAACTGGAGAATTTGCTTTAGAAAGACTGATGCTACCTGCATGATTTTATATTCCTTTGGGTCCTTTATTTCCATGGTCTATGCTTTCTCCTCATGGCCTGAAACCATTCACAAGGATAGATTAAAAAAATCATGATTTAAAAATAGTTAACATTGAAATAATGACTTTGAAATTAAAATGATATACATTTTTAAAAATAAATTTAATTTTAAAAGTTGCTGGTTCTTTATTTTCTTCTTATAAACGAAGTGTTTTATACTTGCTTCTTTAATATAGAATAAAAGTAATGGAAAGGTAAGGAAAGGGCTAGAAAGAACTTGGAGAAATCATCTAGTTCATTCCCCTTAGTCAGGCAGAACCAAGTATTCTGTTTTAGATCATCCTTGACAGGTGTTTGTCTTCTAACCTCTGCTTAAAAACCTCCAGTGCTGGGGATTCCACAACCTCCCTTGGAAGCGTCTTGCAGTGCTTAACTATCCTTATCGTTGGAAAGATTTTTCTAATAACTAAACTAAATATCCCTTGCTGCAGGTTAAGGTGATTATTTCTTGTCCTACCTTCAGCTGACATGGAGAACAACTGATCCCTGTCCCCTTTATAGGAGTCCTTAACATATTTGATGACTATTAACAGGTTCCTCCTCAGTCAGCTTTTCTCAATGCTAAAAATGTGCAGTTTTTTTAACCTTTCCTCTTAGGTCAGGTTTTTTAAACATTTTATTTTATTTTTTGCTCTCTTCTATATTCCCTCCAATTTGTCCCTGTCTTTTATTGTGTCTTCCATTAATCACTCCCCTTAGTACCTGCCAGAATAATCTGCCTTTTTGCAAATTCATCACACTGTTGACTCATATTCAGTCTGCGATCCACTACAACTCCCAGCTCCCTTTCAGTAGTACTTCCGCTAACCAGTTATTGCCCAATCCAGGGATGTTGACAAAAATAAAAATTTGACTCCTTTTGGCACATTATGTGCTCCTACTACAGTCTTGATGCCTGATGAGCTTGCTCTCCCCCCATCCCCACTGAGGCCTCTGTGCTCCCCCAACCCCTTTCTTGCCTGTCCCACCACCGGAGGCCCTGCTCACTGCCCCACTGCTAGTGGTTAGGAGGCCACTCACTCTCTATTTTGCCTTATAGTGTTTTTGTAAAATGTTACTCTATCACTAGTGGCATTTTTTTTAAATAACTTTTATAATTCTTTTATAATTTCATTCATGATAGATTTTAACCTAAAGTTGCAATAGCACAATTTTTAAAGTAATTTTACAAAGTTTCAACCTGATTTAAAATAAGTTACTTTATGTAAAATCAAGTGATTGTAGGTTGCCTTGATTTAAATAGCTCCAATCTACCCATAACAAACCCAGGACTATTAAAAGGAAAGAGGATAAAATTATTGAAAAATGTTTTCAAAACTTGATCAAGTTAAAGGACAAACATAGCCATTCAAAACTGATGAAATGAATATCCAAATTGTAGAAGTCCTCTGTTCTAGACAGTGAGAGTCATCTCTTTACACATAGCCTAAGTTAATGGTCTTTGGATGGGGACTGAGCAAGTGATAGGAATTCCTGGCCATTAGGGTATATGCAAGTGTGAGAGCAGTGAGCACTAGCTATGATACTTATATGGCCACGTCACAATCTTGAACATGTTTATCCTCACAATGTCCCTGTGCGGTAGTGAGATAGCATTGCCCGTTTTAGAGATGGGGAACTAAGGCACAGAAGGACCAAGTGATTTATGCAAGGTCATCGGAAGGAAGTCTATACTAGAGCTTATGAATCGGGGTTTTTCAAGTCCCCAGCTAGCAGCGTAATCACTGAACTAACTTAGCTCCTTACCTCCATCCTGCCCTATTCTGGCCTGATTGGTGTTGCATGGAGCCATACTACTCCTGCAGAGCACAACCTCAGGGTCTAAGTGACAATAGAGCTGTGGTTGCCCTAGGATGAACATACATGGGTCTAGCAATCCCAGCTGGAGCCGCTAAGTGCTCCTGTAATACAAATTAGCAAAACCATCATGCTTATGTGCCTCCTTTCATCTTCCAATCAGCTATTTGTAAATAGGATGCTTTAGTAATTAAGCAGTACAATGTATATCAGAGATTCAGGTCTGCTATTTTGTCTTACAACCTACAGCTGTATGAGGATTTAAAAAGGAGTAAACATTTTATATAGCAGAAGCTTGTTTTTTTGACTTGAATTATTGCTGTCACTTGCAAAATTTGAATTTGAAAGGACACTAAAATCTCCCCCATTCAGACAGTTGGGAGGTAAACTCAAAAGATTTATAACAAAGTCAAAGCAAGCCACTAGAGGGAGTCCTTAATATTCACAAGCTGCAAAGATACAAACAAAAAGTATTAGTTTCTTGTTTTCAAAATACTTTCACTATTTTTATCCACCTTTGTTTGTGACACGTTAGCTGTCTAAATATCTCTTTTGTCAGTGCTATCAATTTGGTGAATGGATTGGTAAACTATGAGATTGTAGAATTTGTTCTCAAATTAAGCTTGACAATAACTGAACTCATGTATTTACTTCTGTCATCATCATCACCAGCCAAATGACAAATACAGAGCTGCAAACTCAGAGCTAAAAGAGAGAAAACATACACTAAAAAGTTATACTAAAAAAAAAGGAAAACTAAATACACACAGATTGTCGTTTCATAAAGTTCAGAAGCCTTATTCCACCCAGAGCTTCATCTCCATCCTTATCCCCACCTTAGAAGTGTGTGAATGTTTCCTGATGCAATTACTCTCATAACATTTCCTCATTAATTGATGACAGCTGCACCTGTGACTGCTTAAATTAGCTGCAGCTGGGCTAACTGTGGCTTTAAGGGTAGCAGGTTATCAGGAACTAACTGATCTACTCAGTCTTTCTCTTTGGCTCAAGCTGGTAAGGATTCATTCTTATATTGCACCCCAACTCCATGAAGTGTGAGCCTCTGCCTTTAGATGTAGGGCAAAAAGGAAAAGCAAATGAAATGAATCAAGGTTCTCCTTATTAGGTGGAACTGCAACTAGAGGATTCCTTTCAGTTAGCTCCTTACCTAGAATATTCAAAGGAGAAGGGAATTTGATCCTTTTCTGCTCTGAGGTAAAGCTGGACAGATTTAAACAGAAGAGGAAAAGGCAATAGGTGAATACCTCCAATGCATTACCTATTGATGGTCCTTCTTTCACACATAGCACAAAAGAAGAGATTTTCAGTGCCAAATGAGGCTGAAATGTGAAAAAAGAACAGCTCCAGGGTCTTGGAGCACAGAGGAAAGGGCACTTCCTTCAGCCCCTTGTGGGATTTCACTTCTTAGGGATTTCTTAATCAAAAAAGCAAAGGGACATATCTATCCAAGGTACTTATACAGCCCCCCCACCCCCCCCAATTACTGTAGTATCTGGGCACTCCTGGTCTTTAACATAGTTACCTTCACAATTCCCTGGGAGGTAACACGTTGCAACTGTCCCTATTTTAAAGGGAGGCAACTGAGACAAAAAAAAGGCCAGATCCACAAAGGTATTTAGGCTCCTAGCTTCCATTGATGTGAGTCTGGGCTTAAGTGATTTGTCTAGGGTCAATCCGGAAGCTTGTGGCCAAGCAGGGACTAAAACCCAGACCTCCAACTCCAAGGCAAGTGTTCTCTCCGCTGGACCATTTTTCCCCTCTACATAATGAAACCCTTGGTTGCAGTTATGCAATGCCTTGAGCGTTCTCCTTCACCAAGGCTACATCTACCCTGTGTTTTAAAACCTGCGGCTGCAAATCTCAGAGACCGGCTACAGACTCTGGCTTGTGCTGGGCCCTGAAAGCAGCCGTGTAAATATTCAGGCTTGGGTGCTGAAGCTGTGGGCTTTAAAAGAGTGGAGACAAAATCCCAAATGGGACAGGATGGATTGTTTAAAACGTCCTCCTCAAAGATATCAGTGTTTCTTCTTGGAAGACATAACAACCTTGTTTATGGGAATTTGTTTTTGTTTTCAGGGCATGAAAACATTTGGAAAAACAGGCTTTTGGATGGGTAGGGGCAGTGACTGATGAATATGCTCAGGTCCTCCTGGTCCAGACAGCTGTCTTGTCTGAGCAGATCCACAGGGTACCGTGCTATTGAAGACAGTAGGGAGTACATGGCTTTGTCTGTGTGGAACAGCTTCCAGGAGCAGAAGTTGTGATTGGAGGATGGAATCAGGCTGCAGGTCATTAGGAGTGTGGGTTGAACAGGATATGGATTAATGAGACTTTGTCATAGTTAGTTGTTTGCTGTGGCTAGGGGTGTTTACCAGCATAGATCATGGGCATTGTTTTTTGTTTTGTTCAACTCCTTGGTTTTGATTTATGAATAGAAAAAGCACAAAACATTTAACCAATCTGCAGCCAAGCTGTGGGTTATTAAAATTGTGTCTAATGTTGATTTAGGACCTGAACTGTTTTTAGAACCAGGCGATATTTCCCATCACATTTTAACAATGTTACATGATGGACTGCTAAACTGCTTTAATAGTATTTCTCTTAATACTGAAGTGAGTTGTGAGGAGCTGTAAATTGCTGAGCCTAAGTAGCCACAATTACATAGAAGGTGTTTCTGTACCTGGGTACACAGATATGAAGCAACAGGACTCCTTTGGGGATGAGTTCTAAACCTCAGCATCTTTCTAGGAACCCTTCCCAGAATGTTGTTCTGTAAAGATTGTGGGATTCCTGGGAGGTGTAATAACTTATCAGCTAACGAGAGCACAGCAGAACAAAGAACTGGTCTACACCATGTGAGTATGTATGTTAGGTCACCTCACTGAAAAGCTATTTGTGTGTCTCAGGCCTTGTTTTGGAGCAAGAGAGACTTTTGAGGAAGAATTTTTTTCTTTAAAATGGCGTTTTTATAGTATGCGACTTTAAAAATGCATCACAGACAGGTTTCAGTGGGCCATCACCAGTCAAACACCCAACACTACCTAATCCTTTAGAAGAGGATCCAATGCCCTTCACTCATCTACCAATGTAATTGAATAATGCTATGCATGGAGTAGGCATGGGAAAAAATTCCTTCTCGAGACCCACAGTATTGCTTCCATATATTATCTGAGCCCCGAATGCTATTAATGACTTTTATCCACTACTTTGAAAATGGTAGGCACAACATTTGGCACAGTGACATTCTGTAACAGTGAATTCCAGATGGTGCCCTTAATGTAATATAAAGTAACATTTTCATTGATTTGTTCTGCTTGTAATGCTCTTTGGGTTGTAGGTATATTCCTTTGTTCTTGTCCCAAGGAATAAGTCACAAAGGAGAGAAGAATCAGTTCTTCCTGTATCCTAACTTGAATCACTTCAATCAAGTCCACTCTGCATTTTATTTCTTTCCATTCTAAATAACCCTGTACATTGTAATCCACCCATCACCCTTATATAAACCTTCTTCCTCTCAGCTATGTCCAGTGTCCTGTGAATTCTGGGGTAAATTGGACCTATGCCAAATGATAGGTTTAGCAGTGTCTCATTTGGACCAACGGTCCATCTTCAAGGTGTGGCTTTGCTCTAAAAAGGTGCCTTTCTTATGCTGTCTCTCATTTCCACTTACTGTTGTACTTTGGAACATGGTCAGGCAGCCAAGAGCATTTTCCTTAGGAGTTTGCTGCAGCCTCTGTACTTCAGTAACCCAGCGTGGGAGCATGGTTATAAAGTTTAAACCACAACTCTCCTTTTATTAGACGCGTAATAAGTCCTGCAGACTCTTAAGACCAAGCCCTGACTGCATCTGCATTATCCGAGAGGCCCCTTACACTGATGATTATGCATAATTAACTGTAAAGACACAGTAACACAATAGCCGAGCGCTACCATCTCTTTTCTGGTTGTCATGCACCAGCAATATTTGGGATATAAACACTACAGGGAGAAATATTTCAATCCAAATAACCTGGGAAGTAGGACAGGTCTTGTCCTTGGGTAAGGGGAGGAAACGAAAAGATGGGAGACAGCTGGCAGATGCACTAGAGCAGGGACTAGGTCTGTGTGATGGGGAACTTCCTGATAAGAAAACAAACAAGGAGTCCTGGGGCACTTTTAAAGATCAACACATTTATTTAATCTCATGAGCTTTCAGGGGAGAAAATCCTGCTTTGTCAGATGCTTGAAGATGGGAATCTTACAGAATGGGAGGAAAATGAATGCAGGGAAGTGTAAGTCATAGGATCAGGTCAGAGGGTTAGAGCAAATCAAAGCAGTTGTTTAGATTCAAACACTGGAAAACAATCTAGAGGGAGGTGAGGTCAGATCACCTGTTATAATGGAGGAAAAAAAACCTCACAGTCTTTATTTAGCCCTAAACTGATGGTATCAAATCTGCATATGAATTCCAATTCTAGTTGCTCTTTGAAGCTTAGAAGTGTTATTGTTTAACTGAGTATGGCTATTAACAGATTAGGAGCAGAGACAATGTGCAAGGTGCAATTGTTGATAGTTGAGGCAGGGGCACCATATAAAGATTCTAGTGGTATGCAGCCTGGTTTAGGGCAAAATATATAAACCCTGGCAGAAATCTAGGGGGGTACATGACCCTGTATGCTCTCCCCACCACACCTCTGGGAAACGAGTGATTGGATTGGATATTCAGGTATGTGAGACCAGAAAAGTGCAAGTAGGGTAGGTGGAAGTAATTACCAGGCTTGGGGTTGATCTGGGATGAGATTTAAGGGAGTCAGGTTGTGGGAAGGTCAGTTGATTTTTAACGGGTATTGGGTCACTGAGGAGTGTGGGGGGTGTTTGTTAGAAGTAGTGGCAATTGCAAATGAATAAATAAGGTATACCTGGCAGTACAGTGACTTGCTGGGGAAGCACATTCTGCTATGCAGTATTTTAAGGGTTAATGATATCCTAATACTAAAAGCTAAAAAACAAAATGCAAATCCACATATTAGTATTTTGCACTGTCTGATAACTAATATTAAGCCTGTGGTGCAATGAATATTTGCAATCGCATGCAATATATAGAATATTACATAAGAATGGGTGGATTAATGTTTCCAAGCACACTTTCAGAAGATCTTCTTCTGTGTTTACAAAGCATTTATAAACATATATAAAGAAATAGCCTCACATGCTTGCTGGTGTTTTCATAATCAGCAGAGATTGTGTGCGCAATTACCAGCTTTCTACCGATGGCAGTTCCAGTAGAAATGCTTGCAGGCACTCTCTGGCTTGTTTACTCCACATGCTATTAATTGGCCAAGTTAAAAATTTAAAAAATAGCATGTGACTTGCAAACTGGATGTTGTGACCAGTGACAATTAGAGAGCAGTAACCTGAGAAGGTTCAGCTGCTGCTTGCCTGAGGTTCTGTAATAAACAAATCAAACTTTTCTAACACATACAGAGATGTCAGAAGTGTTATAGAATGAAAATGTGGCCAGTCGGGTGGAAAAGCAGGGGAAAGGCAGCAGCCACTGCCCAGGAAAGCTTTGAAAGCCCACCTGAGAGATCGTGTAACAGCTGTGGCTTGCCAGGATATAAGACACCTGTTTGCAATGTGTTCAGCTATTTTCAGCCCTCTCTAAGGACCTGCCTACACTGAGGATATTTACACCCATGTTATTACATTAATTGGAGCATCTGCCTCTTTGTACTGGTGCAGTGCCTGCATTACAGGTCAGTATAAAATTTTAGCTGGCTATATCTGTGTAATTACATTGCTGCAAACTTTTAATGTAGATTTGCAGTTCCATTACCAAGTGAGGTTTATGCCGGTACATTTTATACTGTATGTTACTGGATTTATTTACACCCATCTAGATATGCTGGTGCAAATTCCCTTAATGTAGATGGGGCCTAAGAGTAATATGGTCCACTCTAAGCAAAGGCCTGGGAGCCAGAAAATCCTTAGTTCTAATTTTAGCATGGGGACTGACTCCCTCCGTGGTGTTAGGCAAGTGTGTGCAGCAGAGTCCCACAGGAACAGTGCTCTGGATCCACTTGGGGGCAAAGCCAGTCATGACTTCAGTGCGTTGAAGGCTGTCCTGCCCCCTGGTCTCCCTAGTCCCTGCCTGGTTGCAGCTGCTTGACCCAGAAGGACAGGATCTGGCCATTGTTTGTGTATGTGTGGCTGAGGAAGGCCCATCCACTCTCTCTAGTGGCCTCTGAAATAATCACACACCTGGGCCTCATCACCGAAATACATGAGTAACGTGGGGGAAACTGAGGCACACACCACATTCAAAGAAAACACCATGAATATCACCACTTTGTCACAGCAAGTCAGTCACGGTTGGATTTCAAAATCACCTCATGGATTTAGGAGCACATTTCCATAAAAAGTGAATGTGATGTGTGCTCCTAAATCCCTGAGGTGTTTCTGGAAATGCCACCCTTACCCTCTCTAGTTCTCTATAATGGGGATAATAATACCTAAGAGGGGTGTGTTTATTTGAATTTATGAGCTATATTAAGAAGCTAGAAGCACCTATCCAAAAACTTGAGGCACCTTTGATGTGCATTAAAAATACCAGTTTTACCCAATGAAAATAAGATGGGCTGCCTCCCAGAAAAGGTGATATGGATGCCTTCCCCCAGCCTACAGTATGCCCAGTGCTGCCTTCAAGCCTGGGAAAGTGAAGATGGACTGTACCATATGTCTTGATGATCAGCAGGCCAGGGCTATTTTGCATTAAGTGGAGGAGTGAATTCCAAAGTCATGGGCTCCTAGCACAATCTTGCTTCATCTTTAGGCAGTACCACATAATTAACTGTCTTGCCAGCAGCCCGCCTCCATTTTAAACTGAGGGGACTGTAACTTTGGTGTTCTTTCTTGCAGCTGAAGTTGTGTCACAGCATGGAGAAAAAGGGAGTCTCCACTGAAGCCCTTTGAAAAGGTAAGGCTCTCTGCATGTAAACTCTAAATATTATTTGTCCAAAGTTGGGATTATGACACTGAGACAGGCAACATGGGCCAGATTCTACTCTGTTACACTGGTGCAAGCCTGGAGTAATTTTGCAGAAATCAATAGAATGGCTCTGAATTACAGCAGTGTAGCAGAGAGCAAAATTTTATCGAATGTCATAGGAATGCAGTACTTGCAAAAATGTCCTTGCTTCATGCATGTGGCCAGTGTGAGCGAGGCTTATGAGAGTTTACCCGTCTTTTGTAAATGATCGTGTTCCTGCCTCAAGGCAGGATTTGCAGCCTCTTTGGTCAATGATCAGTGATTGGTTTGATGTTCTGTTAGCTTTGTAGACTGTGGAACAAATCTGAGTTGTCTTGTCAAGCTTTGTGTGTGCGTGTGCGCACGAGCTTGTGCTTTGCTCTGTATTCTCTTTGTGATACGTGGGCCTGCTGTGAGTATTGGATGTAGTTATTTCTGATTAAGGCTTTCATGGAATTTTGGACATCAGGCTCTGAAAAATTAAAAATGATTTTTTTTTTTTTGCATGTTTGAAAGCCCTTTGTTGTGAACTAGAATTCTGCTCCAGAGACTGGCAGAACATTGAGAAGAGCTGAAACAAAGCACATCTGAGAATTAGATTAGTATAGCAGCTGTGGGAATGCAGTATTGTTCTTAGACGCCAACCTGCCAATCCTGGTTTAGATCACAAGTGATCACTACTCCTTACCAAATCGCTGCACAATTATGAATCTCTGCTCCGGAAAGCCTTAGGGCTGGACTGCCAGGCAGTGCTGCTGACTAGCTGATTGCATTAACAGAATATATGTTTCGGACCAGGACTCTGGTAGCTGTATGTTTCATGTCAGGCTCGTGATGCATTGACAGTTGTGTAGGGGATGCAATGACCATCCACACTACCTCTCGGTACCCCCTCAGTACACTACCAGTGGTAATTACCCCTCACTTTCCTAAACATTAAGTTTTTGTACACAAATTCGGGAAATCAAAGCACCTTGTATGTGTTTACTGTTCAGCCACAGCATTTTTTCACTGAAAGTGTATTATGGACTTACGGTGTGATCCTGAGGTTTTAACTGGAAGCAATAGGGCTATTTTAAGTGTTACACAGAAAAAAAATCATGAGCCCTTTCCTGCTGATAGATATCAGTGGGAGAACAACAGAAAAGGCAATTAGCATAATTCCTGACTCCCTTTGATTTGTCCGTCCTATTCCATTCTATTTGTTTGTCCTTCCAGGATTCTTCTAGGATGTTGTCCTGTAACAAACTACAATTGTTTCTCCTGTCAGGAATAGATCGGTTTGTCCTCATAGGAATTCAGTTCAAGCTTTTTCTTGCCAAGAGCCATATACTGTAAGGTTAGCCTGGTAGGATTTGAATCCCATATTTTGTCCTGTGAGGAATCACATTAAGCTTTGTTTCTAATAGGAATTTAACCCCTTTGTTTGTCTCCTTGCTAGAAAGATTCTTTGTGGCTTTCCCTGTGTTTACTGCGACACAGACTGTTGCTCTAGCTTTCTTGGGAAAGTTCCAAGGATGGCCTGGGGAGTCTGTTGACTCATCATCACTTATTGTATAAGCAATTGTCCATAACTAGCTCTGTTTCTGCAGAGCCTTGTGTGGAAATAACCCAGTAAAAAAATGAACAAATATGAAGACATGGTAGCCTGATTAAAGTTGCCCTTAGTAAACAAGTCTGTCCCAACCCCCTGAATTTGAACACTCAAACACTGGGAGAGTTCAGAGCAGGATCCCTTGCTTGGGCCCATCCATGACTATCAAACACAGTCTTCTCCACACCCTAGTTTCATTTCTGGCAGAGAGAGGAGATTTCCCTTCAAAGCATAGCTGCATGAATAGGTGTCCCAAATTCATTTGAAATGTATTTCAGGGGAGGAAGGCTGCAGCAAGACATTTCTTAACCAGCTCCAAAGCGGTAACTGTGTTAGTCTAGTTCAGCAAAACAAACAAGGAGTCTTGTGGCACTTTTAAGGCAGATAATGGCCCTGCCCTTCCAAATAGCTGGAAAAACACCCCAAGGATGCAATTCATTAGCAGTCTAAGGGGAAATAAATGGTCAATAAACAACTTGATGTTCCTCATTCATTTTGAGGCTCACGACCCCTCATTTCAGAGTCTGGGGGTTGAGAGTATGGATTCTAACAGGTCCTAGGTTCTAAAAGGTATAAATTCAAATTTAAAAGTTGGCATACTAATAAGTACCAAATATACAATGGCTACACTCATGCATTTGCAAGTCTTTTAAGATAGCTTTGGTATGAAAAGTGTAATATCAGATGAAAAGCTCTTCCGTCCCACACTTCGTCATGAATTAGGAAATTAGCAAAAGACAATCTCTCTCTCACACAGTCCCATGCAGGTTTGTTCTCATCTACCTCATGCTTTGTGTGTGAAACAGATGCACAAAAATTGAGGTAGAATTTGTAATGGAAATCCTTCCCAAAGTTAGACTTCTGTGGTTTGAAATGATTTCAGCAAAATGAGCAGGTTAGAAGCACTTTCTTTGCTGTGACCATATTAGAAAGTTGCATTAACTGCTTTAGAAACAATAGCCATCTTCAAAGCGTCTGACGAAATGGGATTTTCTCCCACAAAAGCTCATGGGATAAATAAATTTGTTAGTCGTTAAGAGTGCCAAGGGGCTCCTTTTTGTTTAGAAACAATGCTTAATTTAAAAAAAAAAAAGCCTGTTTCATTAGGGCAAAGTTACAATAAAATGTTAACATATTTCACTGAACATTACTTATTAGGGATCAAGTTAATATTCAAAGAATTTGGCTAAAAATTCTGGTTTAATAGCTGGGGAGCCCTCCTCCGATTTATGCAAAAATGTAAACAAATATCTAAATAATCATTCTGATTGTGTTTCTCTTGTGTATGTTGTTTGTGTGAAAGCTTTTCCATTGAAAGGTATTTTTCTATACCACAGTTCCATAGGAGAAGGGTTACATTTTCTCCAATAATGCACAGTACAAAATTTAGCTGCTAATAAACAGAATGACAAATTAACTTTTTTTAAAAAAGGTAACTTTTTATGGAACACTTAGTAAGCAGGTCAGGGGATCTCTAGGAAGCTGGCATTTTTATCATAAGATGAATTTCCTTCATAATTTTCTCAGAATCACCTAATCCCTGGATGCTACTACTTTTAAGTATGTGCGAGTATATTCCCCTTACCCTGCATCCCTCTGGCAGATTACCTCTTTAGTAGCAAAACTATTATCTTAACCAGAATCAAATCCCAACTATATAGTAATATATAAATACTTTGAGCTTCATAAATTTAAATTGTATATCTACTTTCACATATAGAGAACCACTAATCAAGATCCATTTCTTTATCTAAATCCCTCTTCCATCTTTTCATCTGGGTAGTTTTCTTAACTTATTTTGATCAAAATTGTATATATTTTACAGATTAAACCTTTTGTTCCAGTGTGGTCCTGAGCCAACTCTTCGAATGTCAGTAAAGGTCTAGATAGATCTACCTCCTATCCAGATTTCACAGTAAAATGTTTGACTTACAAATACTAAAAATATGGGATCATTATTACTTATCTCCTTTCCTGGTATGATATCAAATCAATATCTAGCAACAGCTATCCAAATTGAGTAATTTCATCTCTTACCCACAAACAGTAATTGCTTTGACATTTTTTTAGGAATAAATTCCTGATTATTAATGAAAGAAGCTAAGGCAAAAAGCCTTGGCTACAGGAATTTAGAAAGTTTGTTCAAAGTTGCTTAGGTCGTCTGGATGAATGGGTGACCTTTAAATATTTGGTGACCTAAATTTCATTTGAACCCAACAAGTACGATGACTATTTGGACTCCAGTCTTATTTGAGTTTTACCCTGTGTTTGGATAGTCTATTGTTAATCCTTCTGATCACATCTTTTAATTGTGATGCATAATATTAATGATTAGGGAAAACTAATCAACCCACAATGTGGGCTTAGATGGATCATCAAAACTCACCTTTTCTTTTGTGTTTCCATATGAATTTTAATAGTGCATCTTGCCATATTTTAATTGTCATATCAAGATTACCAACCTTCACTGAAACAAAAAAACTTGGGGTGGGGTGGGGAGGAAGCACTTCATTTTTATCGAGGCTACCCTGTCAAGACAAGAAAGCTCATATTTATTTCATTCCTCGCAGTCTTTTTATTATTTTGTTCTTGAGTGGAGGGTAATTTGCCTTAAAAAATATGCATATGTTTCTCCTCAGTATTTATTCCTAAATATTTTAAAGATTCCTTTACCCATTTACATTTATGTAGCTGACATTAATTTTTGTTTTGACCCTTTGGGGAGTATTATTTCCTAAAACTACAGATTTAGAGTAGTTTATTTTGAAGCATGATACCTGCCCAAATGCCAGAGTCAATGTTCTATAATTTTTAATGAGGCTTCTGGCTCCTGCAAATACAACAAGACAGCGTCAGCGTACAAAGCTATTTGTGGTTCTAAGCCAGAAGACATTTTGATGCCCTTTAGCAAGGGGCTTTTTCTCATATTTATTGCAAATGGATACATTTCCAAAGCAAACGACTGGGGGATAATGGGTAATCCTGTCTCAGACACGTAGTTTTTATAAGAAGAGGGGATTGGTGACCATTATCCAAAAGAAATGCTTGAGAATAAGTATATAGGGACATTATTGCCCGTATAAAACTGATTTCCAAAACCAAACCTTACCAAAATCTGTCTGAGGTACTCCTACTCCACTTGGTGGAAGGTATTCTCAGCTTCCCAAGAAAAGTAGTACAAGAAAGACTTGCTAGAAATAATATTATGAATCAAAGTCAGAGTTCTTTGCTAGTATCAGATGCCTGCCAGTCACAAACCCATAACGGTCAGGGTGAATATATCTGGGAGAGATAACACTCATTGGCTATCTCTACACTGGCAGTTTGTCAACTTAAGGAAGCTTAAGTTGACTTAAATTAAGCCGTGTCCACACTAGGCTTTCATTAAGTTGACTTAAGAAATTCCTTAAGTCGACTTAATAAACGCTTAAGTTGATTTAATAAGAACCACCTATTGGGTCGACTTAAGCCTGCTTAGCTCGACTTAACCCTTCTTTAGGTCGACCTAAACCCAGTGTGGACGTTTAAGTCCACTTTAAGTCAACTTAAGGGTGGTTAGGTTGACTTAACAAAGTGGACTAAATCGACTTAAAGTTAAGTCGACTTAGTCCACTTTGTTAAGTCGACTTCATAAGGTCGATTTTAAGTCGACTTAAAGTCGACCTTATTAAATCAACAACAAAGTTGACCTAGCTTTTCCTAGTGTAGACATAGCCATTGTTGGCACCTTTGGCATAAATTTTAGCATTCACCTTGTCAAGAAATAGGTTTTAAATGATGCACAGTTGACAAGGTATTTTCCCTCTTTAGGAATGACCACATTTTTTTTGTCTCTTTATTAATCTGGAAACTCATTCCCCTTCAATATATCATTAAACAATTCAGATAAAATAAGGACCAACACTTGCTTTAAAGTTTTATAATACTACCCAGAAAACTTTCAGGACCTGGAGCTGTATTGGATTTTAACTTCTTAATTACATCTTCACCTTTCTGCAGAGCAGTTTGCCTCTCGAGAGCTGCCACATCATCCTCTGAGAGCTGAGGTAATTTCACACTTCTCAAATATCTACTAATAGATTCAGGATTTGGATGTTCTGACGAATACGAAGTATGGAAAAAGTTAGCGAATGTTTCAGAGATTTGCTTGATGCCAATTACTAAATCTCCCTTTTTAATTCTAATAAAAGGGATGGATGATGTATCTTTTTTTTTTTTTTAAATGTTCTGGCTAAATTCCAATCTGCTTTATTGCCCTTTTTCATAATATTTTTATTTAGTACCTGTGTTTGCTCAGCCTTACCTATTTATAACAGGTTAACCTTCCCCCTCCTCTCAATTATTTTCTTATATATTCCTAGATTTAGCTCTACCTTCCAAAACAAAAAGTACTTTAACTAAACCCTCTTCTTAAAGAGCTTCCAGATTTTTTTAGTATGTTGCTTTATTTATAGGCATCTCCTTCATTACTTCCTCTCCAGCAAACATGTCTATTGATCCTGTCTGTATCGTTTTCTTCTGTACACTTCTGGAATTTTTCTTCCTGGTATTGATTTCTAAGGGGCTTCATACAACAATGCTCCATTCAACTGCCAGGCCCTCTGTTTTTCCACTGTGCTCCAGTCTTTTAATCTAATATATGCCGGGGCATGAGCAGACCAAGTTATAACTCCCAGATGTCTTATTTAAAGAAGAGGCACAAATGTTATGGAAAGTTTGCATCTGACTGGGGCAGGGAAGGGTGGGGCTTGCTGCTTTTAACACAGGGTAATCTGCTGGGTGAGAGCCACATTGATACTCATAGGTTTCTCTATTAATGTCATGAGTGTTAATGTTAAGGGGATGAATGTTCCAACGAAAGAGGAAAGGGGTATTCTGCTCACTGAAAAGATTGTTGCAGTATAATCTATTTACAGGAAACACACTTGAAGAAAAATTATGATAAATACTGGAGTTCTTCTTGAATAGAACTATCCTATGTCACTCCAGGGAAATCTAATAGAAAAGAGGTAGCAATGCAGTTTGATATATTTTAATGAAGGGGTCCCTGAAGAGTAAACATCTCACCTTATCCAATGTACTCCCGATCAAGGATAAACGTTTTCTGTCACTTTTGGGAGGTTTTAGACCTTTTAGGGAAGGGGATATTATTCTAGGGGGATTTTAATGAGGTGCTTAATCCCACTTTGGACCAATCGACTAGACACAGTGGACATTCAGAAAGAGCAAGTGCGAAGTTGCTGCATCACTTAGAAAATGTGGATCTAGTGGACGTCTGGCAGGAGACGAAGCTGGACATCAGAGCCTAGATGTATTATTCTGCTACTCATGGATCTTGTCCCAGGATTGAGAAGATGTTTTGTTTTCTAGGACCTTTCCAATTTGCGTGCTCATTTTCTACACTTGTAAAAGGGCTCGGTTTCACAGCCCTGCAGCCAGAAACTATGTTTATAGCTCAAGTGCAGCAGTGGGGGATTCTGTTGTACGCTGATACTCGGGTATACCAACCTCTAGAAAACAAAGCCGGCAGTGGGCATTGTTTCTCTGACGTGAACACTTGTCCACCAGAATAGCATTTTTTCATGCTGGCCATTGCATAGCAGTTCATGAGTCTGATCTACATAAGAGATATTTACCTGGGCTGAACACACTTGTTGAAGTTCAGGATCATGTGAGAGAATGACTATTTGGTGTGGTGAAAGGAGACTCTTAGGTTACACTTAGCTAACGCAATTATGCTCAGACATAAGATTTTTGTAGTGACGAGCAGGCCTCGGTCACTACTGGATTTTGCTGACTTCTGCTAGCACCCTCGTAGGTGCAAAACTTCACATTCCCAGGTCACCTCAGCTGTGTCTCACTTGTAATGTAAAGAGTTTATTGTGCAGTTCACGTAGCTGAGAGAGAAAGTTTATACTATTGGATGGACTGTCTTTTGTGAACTATTAGCAAAAATCCGCCATTTCTAACTCATGAAATTCTCAAGTAAACATCTTTGATCTAGTCAAATTCCAAAGGGGTAGCCGTGTCAGTCTATTGTAGAAAGACAACAGAGTCCTGTGGCACTTTCGACGAAGTGGGATTTTCTCCCACGAAAGCTCATGCGATAAATAAATCTGTTAGTCTTTAAAAGTACCACAGGACTCTGTTATCTTTGATCTAGTTCTCATTGTGTTTGAATATTTGGCAGTTGCCAGTTTTCTGGGTGCAGTAAAAGTGAACAAGTTTTACTGGTTCATTTTAGGTCTGCTTTTTTCACCTGTAATCACTATTAGAACAGCAGGCACTTACGCCCCACAGCACCAGGACTGGCCCTTCCACTGAGAGCAGAGCTGCATGATGTGTTCAGACGGAGCATATTTCACACCAGGCAGGGAATTAAACCGCACTTTGAAATGTGTTTTATGCAAGTATATTCAATGTTCAGTTGTTTTTTTTTCTTTGTGTGGCAGCGGCTGGAATGCATTACTCAGGATCTCATCAACAGAGCTGTTTGTTTTCCCTCCTCTAAACCTCAGAGTCTTAGGGCAGCATGTGGCACAATGGGAAGCCATGGTCTGAAACTGAGCAAAGGAAAAATCTAGGCTACATGTCAGGAGGAGTTTTCAGCATGGAAGAATCTCCCCCTGGGAAATAGTGGAATGCTTCCCATCATTAGTTTCAGCTAGGCAAAAACACACAGGCCAGGATAAATCTATGAAGGGACTGTCTTGTGATGGCTGGGCATAGATGGGAGGGGTATCCAATCAGTCCTGGCCATTTCTTTAACTCCATCCTGATAAATGACTTGACTGTGTGTGTCCTTATGGCTTGCTATGGAGGCGTCTGCATATCCTCTTTACAAGTGAAAATGGAGGGATGCTACTTTCTTAGAATGTCAAATATTGTTTACCCACAGAGGGGTATTGGGAATCCAGGTTTAGCCAAGAGTTATGCACAGGTTAGATCAAAGACTTAATCACCAACCTCAGAGAATGGATTAAGGGACAAGATTTGAGAAATTAAGGCAACTTCTAATATACAAAATAATGCTGCCAACCCTGACCTGAGGGCTTCGTGTGGAACCTAGCTGAGGGGATCTGAGCCTGGTCCGGTTACAGTATGGAAGCTGTGAGCAGTGGTACAGTTAAGCAATTCTGGATGCAGTAGGATGACCATTTAAGGCTTGATTTTGTTAGCCAGAGCAAAGGTAGCTGTATTTTACCCCCTCAATCCCATGGTGTTTTGTATGGCAACAGGTACGCTTCTCTGAATCTTAAATTGAAGAGATACACAATGTAAGCCACATCGTCAGCTCTGGTGAATCAGCGTAGTTCCAGTCCAGCAGCCACAGATTTGGCTCTTTATTTCCTCAAGAGTAGGAGAAGGAGGAACTTGAGACTAACCATTGAGAATATTCTTCATTTCCTAGCTTGCCTCTGTTGACCTAAATGCACAACTGATGGAGATCAGAATTGCCCTGGATCTTTAGTATCTACAGTGAGTTAATGTACAATTTGGAACACTCCCATATGGACATAATGGTATTAAGAAGTTCAGTTGTGGCTGTTAATTCAGCATAAAGTCCCCCCTCTCCCCTCCCCCCGCCACCACTTGAGACAATTTTATTTATTTACAACACTTCTCACCGCTACAATCTATCCCAAATTACTCTAGTACTATCATGTTAGTTATAGTCTTGCTTACATCATCAGTTTGTAAGACCACCATGGTATATTCAATAAAGACAAAGTTAAAAGGTGTCGAATAAAGGCAGAGTCTGTTTCAATCAAAACATTTCTGTATCTGCAAAGCTACACTTTGAGTATTTCTAGGCTAGTCAGTACAGGGGTATCACGAATTAGCAGTATTGTTCAAGTTCCACATAAGTTATGTGCATTAAAGCCAATACAAGTCCATTACATTCTTTCCAAGAATTATTTGTCATTTCTTCTCTGACCATTTTACTATGGAAATCTTTGAGGGAAAAATACAAATTTAATGAACCTCCTCCATCCACCCCCCTTCACTTCATTTCCCCTTCAACACGGTACTTATTTTCTCGGCTACCTGAAGACCACTTTTCCTTCTCTATTTGGGGGTGAGGTGGACAGTGACTCTTCTAATACTTAGACTGGAAACTCCACCCAGAAGGGAGTGGGGCTTTCCCTTCCTACAGGTCTCAATTATCCAGTCAAATATACAAAAATTGAAATGTTTTCTGCTTCTGGAGGAAATACAAGGAAGTTTTTACAAGCGTACCATGTTTGGTCAGATTCCTTTCATCCATCTACTTTCTGCTGTTGGAATTACAATTACTGTCTCACACCAAGAATAATATACAGACAATGATATTGAACAAAGGACCCTTTTCAATTCATATTTACTAGAGCAGGAAAGACTGGGTCTGGAGTAATTTATCTGTAGTGTCCTTAACAGTGGGAGTTTTGGGGTTTTCTCTAGGTCTTAGAAATGAGTAGTTTTTAGGTGGAACAGCATTTTTGGTATTTACAAGAAGGCTAAAGAAGCATGTTCTCAGCTTGATATAAAGAGAGAAACTGACTTTAAACTCTTAAAAGTGGTTTCTACACTGCACCCAAGCAGAAGAGACCATATGCAAAAATGCAGCTTACATCAGACAACTTTTTAAAAAAAAATGCTCAAGTAATTGCCTTCTCCCAACCAGTCATTTCACCAGATCTTGATAATGTTGTGTTCCTGTGAAAATTATACTTATGTCACAAATTCAATGCTACAGCTTCATTGCAGGATCAAAAATGAAGTCTTGGCTGACATGCAATAATCAGTTTCAGGTAGCAATGGGCCAACACTAAACAGTTTTGATTCAGTTTAAAAAACCCTGCAATTCAGGAATATTCTGATCTTTGTCATATACAGAGAAAATGTTTTTTAGATTAAGATTCAGGATTCATTTTGGATCCTTCATGCTCTTCCCTTGCTCCCCACCGCCAGTAAAAATCATGTTCAACTCAAATGTGTTGGGCCCATCAGTAATTTAACAGAGCTATCCTTTAACTATTGGCGAATATGACAAAAAATACTTTGAAGACACAAATAAAATGCAATTTCATTCATGTTTTAATTCTGATGTTCTGGGAAGTCTTCTTTAGTGTGAAAGCCCCATCTTTAGAACTAATTGTGTTTGATGGGAGCCCCACAACACTGGGTTGAATATACCCCAGGAGTCTTTATTTTCAGTATTCGTCATTAAAGGGATACTCTGGATGGTCACGCCACCTGTAAAGAGAGTTCAAATAAAGAGTCTTTATGACAAAAGTTATTATTTACAGCAACATTGGACAATAGTAATATTTCCTACATATATACAGTGCCTCGCGTAATAGGCTCCAGAGTTGGATGAGGTCTCTACATACTATTGTAATAAAATGTTACTAGGGGTAATCAAAAAAGGCTTAACAAAAAAAGATAGTGGAATCCTTCACCTAACCTTTGAAGCTGACGGAGTGAAAGAGGTCAAAATCTGTACCTTGACCTACATGAAGAAAGTTATGGGGCAGGATGTATGGGTTAGTTAAGGTCCACGAAGACTGGTATTCAAGCCACAGAGGTCACAACTGGAACTGACAGCTTTATGGATCGTCTCAGGCAGCCAGAAACTTAAGAAAAATGGAAAAAGAGGTGGTCCCCTTTTTGGTCAAAGATGAGGTACAATAGTGAAGGGCAGATTAGGGCAAGCTTTCCCTGCCAGTGTTTTAACTGTCTTGTGATCAGAGACTTCAAAACTATGTTTAAACATTCAGTGCAAAACATTCTACAGCTTGCAGAAGTAGGGGTAAATCTGCAGGTTTTTCGGCAGGAGGAAAAAAAACCCCACCGTTTGTTGGATGCTATGTGGCAAGAAATGCTCCTCAGCTGGAGCCCAAAGACTGGGTAAACTTTGAAGAAAGTCAGAAACAGCAGTTCTGAGGGGGAAAAAATGCATTTCTTTAGCTCAAGTTGTTTGAGCTGGCATAGACAGGTCTGCTCTGGCTTAGTCTTTTTTTCCATGAGTCTTCTGCACCCAAGCTAGTTCTGGCTGTCTCCTTTAATAAAAAGGCAGTGACTCAGCTTGGGTGTGGATACTCTGTTTAGACATTAATGCCATTAAATAACTGAGTGGTCACAAGGAACCTTTGAATGACCCTAATTAAGGTGAAGGGGAAGTTTATGTATATTACTCCAATTGTTTTATGTCCACCTGAGTACAGACTCAGTAGAAAGAATTCAAACTCCATGTACATTTTGTATGTCTAGGAAAAGTAAATAAGATGTAGGAGAATGAGAAAATGCAGGAATGTTCCCAGAGCCAATTGCAGGTGAGCATAAAGGTCTTCACATTTTCCTCTTTAGTCTTGGAAAACCTGGAAGTTTTACTACACTTCCAGTCTTCTGGTCAAATAACATTATAGGTGGTTTCTGTAATGAAGGAAGTTATAATGAAGATGAAGGCCAGCACTTCCTATCAGTAAAAAAAAAAAAAACAAAAAACAAAAAACGGTTGTGTGAAACACTGCTGAGTGCATTATGGAAGCTGTGTTATTTACGTGCACCATTAGTGTATTACCCAGTAAAGCTGGATGAGAACTGGAATTTGTTCCAGGAGAAATGATATTTTGATTTCCCCCCCCCCCCCTTCCATTTTTGGGATGAAATTTGCAGAATGGAAAGTTCCAGACACTTCAGTTCTGTAATATTAAGACATTTTTGTTTGGACATTTTCCACCACAATGAAACATGGACATTCCTAGGCTGAAAAGCTTCAGTTTGTTGAACCAAATCAAGATGTTTTGTTTCAGCTTGGTTTGATGTTAGTTTGTGTCCCCTGAAAGAGCCATAGTGCCTCATATTTCCATTTTTCTTTGTGGGCTGAGCTCCCAACAGGGACTACATCTCATGATATACTGTGGTCCTGCAACTCCCATAGTGCACTGCCAGTGCCCCAATGAAAGGAGATACAGTGCATCATGGGAAATGTAGTTTAGTCAAGGAGCTTGGCTCATGGAGGAAAATGGGAACTTGAGGCACCTGAACTTCAGTTACCATGAGGCACTATGGCATGTCAGGCTGAGCTAGATAAACTGAAACATTTTTATTTAGATTTCCCACTAGAAAACAAAAATTCAGCAGTCAGAGTTTTTTGAAGACGGTTTAGATTTTTCAGACAATACACTGTCTGTCAAAATACACTGATGTAAAATTCCCCTCGAGTTAGTATTGTCTCTTACCAAGGACTTGTTTATGATATCAGAATGAAATGTACTTGCACACAACTCCATTGTAGTTTACAACTGGAAAAGCCATAGGAAAATAGAAAATTACCTGCAGTAGTGGAATGTATTCCACAAATACATTAAGTAAAAACATATATTTTCATCTTACTGTTTGACATTTTCATGCAGAAATTAACAGACTGGATCAGACCAAAGGTCCATCTAATCCAGGTTCCTATCTGACAGGAACTGGCTCCAGATGCTTCACGGGAAAGTGTTAGAACCGCAGATTGGTTGTTCTGCCACACACACATTAAGCAAAATTCTATTCTAAAAATTTGAGATTGGCTTAAACAGTGAAGCATAAGGTTTAACCTCTCCTCCAAAAAGCCATTTATTATGACAACACTCTCTTCTAGTTACCGATATAACTGTCCAATCCCTTTTTGAAATTTGCTGAGTTTTTGGCCTCATTGCCTTTCAGTGGCAGTGAATACCACAGTCTAATTATGTGCAAGAGTATTTCCTTTTGTTAGTTTTGAATTTGCCACCTTTTAAACTTAATTGAATGTCCTCCCTCTTCTCAACACGCTCTCCCTAATTCATGCTCTGCTTTATTCCCCTGAGCATCGAACTTCACCGTGGGTATATATTTATGCATTCCAGTCAAGATTCACTTTTCACAAGTGTCCTCACTGGTAGAGATTGAGTTATAAATTTGAAATATCTGCAGGTTAGGAGTTTTAGCTAAGAAAACGGAACAATTTTTAGTCTCAAGTACACAATAATTTTAGACAAATTTTAAATAGAAAAAGGCAATCATTTAAATACGTATTGCAAGTTGACCATTTAGCTAGCCACCAATTCACTGAATAAATAATCAGTAGTTATAGACCATCATCACCTTGCTGAGATTTTAGTACTTCAACCTAATTAATCTTTTCTATCATCTACAATCCATCACCTTTGTAGATAGTTAGGTAAACTGGTCCATTTGTTGCTTATAGAATTAGCTTTCTTTCTTCCATCATCTATGGTCAGTAATATTAGTACTGAAGAGATGCTGCAATCCTAGACATTTAAGAGCTTTTGTCCCAGCACAGTAATCAGGAGATGAGAGAGCTAATCTAAGAAGGTGGAAAGAAGTACACCAAAATTAATCCCTTTGTTGCTTTATGTTACACAGTGAATGTCCTGAAAAAGGGCCAACAAATGGTTATAGTTGTAGGCTGTACAAGGTCGCCTACTAGAATGTAGATAGTCTCATTCTCAGCCCACGGGACTTGCTTTGAGCCCTAGGAGAAGTGCAATATGCAGCTGAAGCAATACCACCTTGGCTGGTGAACTTTATCTCACAAGATAACCCTAGTCAGCCCTTGGAGAGATATTGCAGGAAGTGGTTTTCAGGGTGCAGACATCTGCATTCTTTCTGCTTTGGTTCAGAGGAAAGTGCGACTTAGCATGGTTCTAGGGGCGATGCTGGAGGTGCCTGAAGCAGTAAATTTAGTTTCTAAGGGTGCGTCTACACTTACAAGTTAGGTCGACTTAAGGAGGCTTAAGTCAACCTAAACTACTCCCCGTCCACAATGGGCTTTCCTTAAGTCGACTTAAGGAAAAGTTAAGTTGACTTAATAACACCTCATTTTAGGTTGACTTAATGCTTAAATCGACCTTATTAGATCGATTTAAGCCAGTGTGGACGGGGATTAGTGCCTAAATCGACCTTATTAAGTCAACTTAAAGTGTTAAGTCGACTTAATAAGGTCAAAAAGGGGCTATATCTACACTAGACAAGTAAGTTGACTTTTGTTAAGTCGACTTAATAAAGTCGACTTAACTTTTCTAGTGTAGACATAGCCTAAGACTCTTCTGAACTCCTCACCACCTATCATTAAGATAAAACACTCACAAGAGTAGGGCAAATTTTAGCATCCTGGCCAAATTCTAGTTTGAGTGATTAAAGTCCACTTTCCTACACTTCTTGGATAGTTTCAGATTAAAATATCATTCCTTTTTACCTCCTTTGCTTAACTGCTGCATCATGGCGCTGCATGCAGTTAAACCACTAGAGTGTTCCACCCCAGAAGTGGGCCCTGTGTCGAGTGCTTTAGGATGCATCAGGATCGAAGGCGCTATGCAAATGTTCAGTATTAGCACTATGTACACAATGCAATTTGAGATTCAGGTCCAGCTTCCACTCGTGACAGATGACAACATCCTGGATGAACCTTACAGAATTAAGATTAATCTTATTTAATGCCTCTGGGGTACATTGTATTAAAAATGCATTGTGTTATTGTGAAATTATATGCAACTTCTCAGGGAGAGTAGTTCTCAACTTTTTGCAGGTTGCGACACATTTGATGGCATATCGCGACCCTACACGACACACCAGCCCACCTCTCCCAGGCCAAATCCAGCCGTCTCCCCAGCTCTCCATGACACACCACTGTGTGGTAACACAATAATTGAGAACCACTGCTCTAGGAGATGTGACTAATGTAATCTCTGAGAAGTATTAGGGATTTCAATAGGACTTTGGGGGGATAATGTAGGAAGAATTTGGGGTGAGGGGAATGTAAGTGACTCACTTTCCTTTCAAAGCTTTGCCTTAAGCAGAAAACCATTGTGTCTTGTTCATTAGATCATCACTGTCTCCTCAAAGGCCCAATCTGGGAAAAAGAATGACAGTGTCTGGAAGGTGCTGCTTCTGAGATGAAGCTGTGATGAGCTTGTGATCACAGGAAAAAACCCTGTGTAGAGTTTGAAAGACGACTCCCTCCCAGAGTTCAGGGTGGAGTTGGGGTGACTGCTGATAAAATAAAGAAACTATGTGCTTGCTGACTAGCTTAAGAATTAAGTATGCTTACATAGACATATCTGTATGGAACTGTACTGTGGCACTCCAACAGTGTACCATCCCTGAAAAGAAGGCAAAACAGCCAGCTTAGGCAGCCTGCCTTTTGCTGGGGGTAATCACAAGAAAGGCAAGGGACTATGGTATGTTTCTGTGCTGAAGTCAGAAGGGAGAGGTTTCCACCCGAGAGGCAACAGCCGGGAAACCAGAACCCTAAGAAAGGGTGCCCTTGCTGCATCACCGAGGGGAAATACAGGTGCCGTTGGGTTGAACTGTGACACCGCTTATATGGGAGAAGCAATGGCGGTGCAGCAGACTGTATTCCGCTTCTAGGAGGGGTGAGACAGTGACGCTCATTAAATGATTCCTTTTAGTGAATGATCTACATCCTGTGCTCCTTAGCTGTCTGGGACAGTCCCTGCCCCTTGAGGAAAGAGGAGCGAGAGTTTTAAAACAGAGATGAAACTGAGCCAAAACACCAGATACAAGCTCCTTGACCTAGGAGAGTGTTCAAACTCTGAACCATAAAGTTGTAGAACTTGAAAGTTTTCCGAGTGATCTTATGTGCTGAATCACTAGATCTGACCACTCCCTACGCTTTCGTGTTTAAAATTCAGCTGCCCTTTTGTTACCTTTCGATAACCTCTTACAATAAGGTAGACTTGATTTGTGTATGGAAGTGTTAGCATGGCAGGGTTTACATTAAGCACCCAGCACCGTTCAGGAGCCTCCATTCACTTGCTATATGGTTGGGTTTCCGTTTGGACTTACATTAGCATCTCCACATAACGGGTGTTTTTATTCAGGGCTTCAATTTCCTTCATTTCTTTATCAGTGAGTGAGAAGTCAAATATCTAGGGAAAGGAGATATTAGGATTAAATTAGCATTTCTTTTGATGAAAACCCCGAGATTAAATTACAGACCTATTAGCCTAACTTTAATACCTGGAAAGATACTGGAACATATTATTCTAAAAGTTCTTTTGGAAGCACTTAGAGGATAATAGGGCTATAAGGAAAAGCCAACATGGATGCGTCAAAAATAAATCATGCCAAACCAATCTAACTTTCTTCTTGGGCAGAGTTAGTGGCCTAGTGGGTAGGGGAATCTGTAAATGTGCTTTCTTGATTACAGTAAGGCTTCTTTTTATACAATCCCACATGACAGTCTCACAAGCAAACTGGGGATATGTGGTCTAGATTAAATTACTGTCTGGTGGGTGCACACCTGGTTGAAAGATCGCACTCAGAGTAATTATCAATAGTGTGATGTCAAAAGTAGGAGGTGGTCAGTCTTGGGTATATACTAAGCGATATTTTCAGTCTTGATTTGGATAATGTAGTGAAGAGGATGCACTTGTCTTTACTGAATTTCATTTTGTTGATTTTTAGACTTCTCCAATTTGTCAAGGTTGTTTTGAATTTTAATATGGTCCTCTGAAGAGCTTGCGACCCCTCCCTGTTTGCTGTTGTCTGCCAGTGTTATAAGCAAAATACTACACTTAGAAATAAAAAATCAAATTCATCACTGTAAAATGGGAAATGATTGACTAGCCGCTCCTACCATTGAAGAAAATTCGGGGATTACAGTGGATCACAAAGTGTCCGAAAGTCAACAATGTGATGCAGCTGCCAAAAAAAAAGAGATGCTAATATTCTGGGGGTTAATTAACAGGAATGTCAGATGTAAGGTATAGGAGGTAATTATATCATGCTACTTGGCTCTGTGGAGGCCTCAGCTGGAGTATTGTGTTCCATTCTGGGCATCATACTTTAGGAAAAATGTGAACAAACTGGAACAAGTCCAGGGGAGAGCAACAAAAGTGATCAAATCTTTAGAATCTTGACCTATAAGAAAAGGTTAAAAAATTATTTTTAAAAAACTGGGCCTGTTTAGTCTTGAGAAAAGAAGACTGAGAGGAAATCTGATACATTTTCAAATACGTTGAGGGCTGTTAGAGAGAGGACAGGGATCAGCTGTTCTGTGTGCACCAAAAGTAAAACAGAAGTAATGGGCTTAATCTGCAACAAAGAAGATTTAGGTTAGATATTAGCAAAAACTTTCTAACTATATAAGCAGTTATGCTCTGGAACAGGCTTACAATGGGGTTGTGGAATCCCTCCTTGGAGGATTTAAAAAAAAGTTTGACAAACACCTGTCAGGTCCAGGTTTACTTGGCCCTGCCTCAAGGTAGGGGGCCAGACTTGACCTCTGGAACTAGTTTTCAGAAACAAATGCAAAAGTTTTTGCTCATTTTAACTAAATATGAAAATCTTGGATTCTGGGGAGGATTTATTAGATTCCTGTAATATTTGCCAAGCTCACTCTCAAGGACAGAATGCCAATTCTGCCAACTCCTCTGTACCATTGGTTTTTTAAAGGAGAGAGACTGCCTAGAAAAGGGGGAGCAATAAGGGAGAGATGCATTTATGTAATAATGGGGGTGTGAGCTATGCTTGAACATCTTTAGGGAACTTCTTCCTACAATGTAGGCAGAAGGATACATTATACCTCCTCTTTCTGTGTCCAGCTGTGAAGGAGCTACAAGCTTTAAGCCATGGCTGGGAATGGAGGGCATAAATTGCACACACTGTAATTAATGTAATTAAACAGCTAAAACTAATAACTATCCGATCTATCCACATTGTTTTCTTGATCTTTCACTATTGCATTCCTACAGGTGGAAGCACTAATGTAGTTTTAGCCGCAGCATCATCTAGACTTACTCTGAATAGGTCTAGATAATGCTGATTAAGATTTCCATGTCCTGTCCATACCAGTTTCCCCTCAACTGCGCCATTATCGGGTAATAGAAATGCTGAAGATTGAGATAGTTGATAGACAAGGTTTATGGGTTTTTTTAAATCTCACCTCTGCCTAAAGATGGAAGGGGAAGACATCCTAAGTAGGTGTCAGCACAATATCAATGGAGTAGAGACACATCTATAATTTACCTGGAAGTTTTCTCGGATCCGCTGTGAATGGAAGCTTTTGGGAATGACCACTACCCCTCGCTGGATGCTGAAGCGCAGAGCGACCTGTGCTGCCGTCTTGTTGTATTTTTTCCCAATGGCGTTTAGCACGGGGTCCTTCAGTAAAGGAGGGGAAGACATATTTACCCTTGAATTTAAAAAAAAAATAAAAAAAATGGGTTTTATTTCAATTCCAGAGTATTTAAAGAAAGTGGCAGAGAGCTCAAATCAAAAGCAAGAACTTTATTTCATAACTGATTATCCAAAACAGATTAGTTCTAAATGCATCCGTTACCACCACGTTTGCACTGTCTTCCATTGCTTAGATCAATCAGTAAGATTTGGGAAGTAACATGCATAAATTCATCTGCCCACCCTCGACCCGCAGTTTGTAGCTCTTCAGTCAGCACTTGTCTTGTTCAATATGAAAGGTGTTTGGACATTTGATTGCCAAATATTACAATGGGATATGAGCTGAAGAGTAATCATGTCATAAATTTGCAAGGTAGTTAAAGAAACTCCCATAGAAAGTAACATCACTTGAAATGTTTTAAAGTAGACAGGACAAGACACTAGAAAGTGTACTATGGGGGTCAGTCCTACATGAGCAGAGAGATAGATTGGATGATCTAATAAATTGCCCACCTCTAATCTGGTCAAGTTCAAAGCATACAGGCATCCTCTTGCCTTTGGGAAACCTGATATTGTACCTACGTTTCCTGATCATTATGATTTGTTTCTGAGTCAGGAATTGAACAGATAAATGAAGTTACTGTGGGTCAGTTGTGTAGGGAAAAGAGGAGAGACGGAAAATAGCACAGATGCTGAGAGAGACATTCTTTGTAACTTCTAGGAAGAGTTCCATTTGCTCTCCCCTGGGTAGATCCTCTGTTCTGTTTTGTGCCCCGAACCATAGTGTTTGTGCACCCTGCAGCTCCTCATTTCAGCCTCGGAGCTCCATATGGCAGCTGCTTCTCTTCTGGCCAAGGAGATTCTGCTAAAAATTGCTATGTGGTTGTTGCAGCTACAGCAGATTCTCGGGCTAGCCATGTGAACTCAGACCCAGGAGACTGAGGGGTCTTGAGACAGACTTGCTGCCTGAGCTGGAGCATCCACATAGCTCATTTCAGTGTGCTCGCTTGAGTCTGTCTACCAGGGCTGTGAGGATTGCTCCCCGCTGCAGTGTAGACATACCCTGGCCTGAAGAATACTGAGAATCGCATCTTGGATTCCAATATTAGAGTTCACAAGCAACAGCTCAGTGAAAGGAATGGTGGGGTAGCCGTGGAATTTGAGAGAAGTCATATTACTTCTGTGGGGACACTTGAAACCCTCTGTAGCCGTGTTCACCCCACAACTGCGACGAGTATGTAGACTTACCACATTTCATCCCTTGAGGTTCCTAGAGGACTGTACCCAACAATGACAATGCCATGTTGTCTGCAAAATTCTAAGAGCTTAGGCTGGGTGAAATATGGGTGGCATTCAACCTACATGAGTGAAACAGAAGGAGCACTTAAATTAATAATAATTAATAATAATTAATAAAAGAGGCATATAGGAAAAGATGTCAAGAAATTATTCAGTATGTTTGTTGAAAACTATCATCTCAGATGAATTAGAGATTGTAGTGGAAACTGGACCAAGAAAATGGAACCTTTCATCTCCTAAATTAATCATTCAAATCCAGGCCAGGCTAATGGTGCTAGGCCCATCCTTACTTTCCCATGGGAGAGACTGGGACAAGAGCTGTGTGAATAATTGATTTTTCACTTTACTGGCCCTATCAAAAAGCATTCTATATCAACCCAAAAGAAAATTTTTTTTGATTCATCGAGATGTCAACCCGAAAAAACCCCCACTTTATTTTTCTTTAGTTGTTGAATAAAATTCAAATGGGTTAGCTTTTAAATGAAAAGTAATTTTGACCTGAGGTAAAAAAAAAATCATTTCAAAAGTGTCAAAATGAGATGTTCAGGTTTCTGGAATGTTTAGGTTTGATCAAAACAATTCTGCAAATTCAACATGAATTTTGATGTTTTGTTTGACGCAAGTTGGGGTTAGGGTGGTGTTTCAGCTAAAGATGTCATCTTAAAAATTTTACCCAGCTCCAGTGATGAAAGACCTTGAGCATGTCCATGCAGGAGAAAAAGTTTGAGATATGGAAGAAAGATTGGGAGCAGGAGGGTAACTGTTGATCTAACCCACCTACCTTTTTGTTCAACCTAACAGTTATGTATAGCTACCTGAATAGAGCTCTATTCCAGGAGGTAGGAACATCTTACAAACATCTGGGAGCCATTTGTCTCTTTTCTTTGTATCCAAAATGATGGCTGTCTTAGTTTGCCTCCAGAAAGTTGGTGAAAGGTTTTGCCACCAGTGGAAAATTGAGGGGGATAAATAAAATGTGTTTTTATACTTGCGTGTGCGCGCGCATTCGTTCATTCCAAAGGGGTAGCCTGTTAGGCTAGGTCAGCCAAACAAACAAGTAGTCCTGTGGAACTTTTAAAAACTAACAAATTTATTTATATATATGACTTCTCCAAACCTCTGCCTTTTCAGACTGCAGCTACTGTGTAACATCCCCTCAGTGAGTTTTTCTGGCTATGTAAGCAACTTCTTGGAGATCCATTCCTGAGCTATGAAAGCAGCTTGCTCTTATAATAAGTTCCTAAAGTTAATACATTGCCCCTCCTCTCCCCCATCAAGAATTGCTCAGTTTTTATCAAAGCTTTCTTCCTTGCATCTTTATTGGGCAAAAACAGAATGTAGCATGGCTGTAACTTGCGCGGGTGGGGGGTGGAGGGGGCAGGTAGTGGAGTCAAACAGCCAGAAACAATTATGGTGTTTGGTTCTTGTTTGATAAGTCTTAACTCAAACGTTAGTGCTGGTGATAAGTGTTAGAATGACAACCTTAGAGAAAAGGAAACTCTTAAGTAACAAAGAGCAGGTACGAGGACAGTGGCAGATTTCTCAAACAATGCCTTACGGTGTCCCTCCAAACCTAACCTCAGAGGGTGAGAGGGTAGTTTCCTCTCTTTCCCATGCAATTTTTGGTCCCTCTTTTGATGCTGCTAACAAGGATCACCATTAGCACCAGTCACAGCACATCTCTAATACCATCACTCCTCAGCTCCAATTCAAAAGTCAGCCCAACCACCAGCAGATGCTAATGACTTGCATCCAGAAAAGCTACTTAAAACTAAATGGCTGTTGTCATGGTTTTACTTAGACTTGACCATTGACTTCAGTGGCAAGTTTAGCTTCAGCTGATAGGAATAAGACCATGACATGCCAAGTTAGTTCTTTGGCCTAGTACCTCCACAGAATGACCTGTGGAAAGAAGATGCCAAAAAAAGGTCTCAGGCCCTCTTTTCTTTGTTGTAACTGCTCAAAGACAGCCCCCTCTATCAAACCCAGAAAGCTTAAAATAACACAATATCTCATACATTTTATTTTTTTTAAAATGAGGTCGCCATCTTGCTTCACTTGCTGTTAGCCTCTAGCTAGTGGCATGCATGTCTTAGGCTACTGGGAACCTTCTTGTCTCAAATTTTGAGACTTGAGTACGTAGCTCAATCTTTCTGATCATGTTTGCAGTGACAAGTACTCATATACAGCACTTAAAATTCATACAACATGATACAGACTCTGTTTTTCAAGCGCTGGACAGTGATCTAGAAGGAAATGGATGTTCCCAGTATTTTTTGCTATTTGTATTGAGTGTAGGAGTGAGTGTGACTCATTTTTTTTCATTCGAGGAAGGAAAGTTTGGCTATCTGTGTTTGGTGATGTGGTGGGTAGCAGTAGATCATCTGTGCGTGCCCACAAGTCTTCACACTCAGCAGTATTTGTATTATCTCTGAGTACCGTACCGCAGTGCCAGTTTTAGGTAGAATGAGCGTTCTGCTTAGGACCTCACCTGGTTGCTGACAGGTTTGTGCTTGAGCCCTGGCTTGTTCAGTATCATTTCCAGCTGTCTACGGTTGAAGTTGGACACACCAATGGATTTTGCCAAGCCTGCATCTTTACATGCTTCCATAGCCTGAACAGATAGCAATAGAGACCATTAGAAAGAAAGCCTTAATAGAAACTCTCCAGGGAACTTAAAGTCAGCATTATTGGCTAGCTGAAAAATACTCTATTCAGGACTCTGATCAGGGAGCTACGTGTGTACGCTTTATAGGAAAGGCTTTTATTTTGGAGGGGCTAGCATTCCTGCACAGTGATGGCTCATGCTACCTTCCTGTTCTTTACCCAGTTCTCATGCAGCCCCAGCTTCTCAGAAGATGGATCCAATGCACCTCAAATTTCAATGTCATGACATACTAAAGTAGGATTTTTCCAGAAAGCAGAGCAAAACAGAAGAGACGTTTTGAGACACAGCACTTAAAACTCTTAAAGTCAACATGTGAAATTTATATTTCAAAACATAGGGGCACATCCACACTGCTTCAGTTTTAGGGCTTGGGAAAAGGAGACAGCATCTGAACAAGAGACAGCTTCTCTTTCTTGTCACTTTCTGAATTACCCCCAGGCTATTATTTCAGCTGTCAGTGCATGGGAGCTTAGGCCAGGCTCTTCTCCTGCCAGATTCTACAACTAAGTCATAATTTTATGTCTGTAACACCAAAGAGCTGCCATAAAAATGTGCATCACAAAAACCAGCATTAAGACTTTATTGCAAAATGAAGCAGCAGGAGGGGAAGACTGGGCTAAGGGGAATACAGGGTTTGTTTGAAATGCACATATAGCCATGCAGTTAAGGAAGCTTATATGAACAATGTAAACATACAAGAATTCCTTCATCAGACATACTTAGACACTCTCCTTTAGTTGATGCTTTGCTTCATAAACAGGAGAAGAGTATCTTTGCTTAGAAAGTCTTCTCTGTTCTCCCCAAGCCCCTCTGATGAATGCAGTGGCTGTTCTGTGGTGTAATGAAGCAGAATTATAGGAGACCCTACTCTTGTTTCCAACATCTGGGTACTGAATGTCCTGCTTGTCATTTTTATTATTCTTTTCTGATTTAAATGAATAGAGGAATTAGGGAAGCAAGGGGATCCATTTATTTTATGGTCTCTGGCTGGCCCCTTCTTGTCATATGATTTTTATCATTCAATGGTAAGCCAACAAGAACAGCCACAATACTGGCTGCTGAAGCCACACTGAAATAATTAAGTTTCTCCAGGGATGAATTTAGCCATCTGTATTTAGACTGATCCTAATATTTATGGGCAGTGACGGCCTCCTTCTCAGCGGCAGCAGCTGGGTTTCTCCTGCCTATTGTTACTGAGACTGTCATGTTATAATAGAGCCTTGCAATAAGAAACAGACTGAGGATAACAAACTACAGTGACTGAACAGACAGTGTTTGACAGATGGTTTTTCTTCTAATGTTGAAGTGAATTTGATTTGTATCTGCAGAACTAGCGCCACTGGCCTGGGCCAGGCATACTGTGAGCTGCTACTCTGGGAGTTCCCCACACAGCACAGCTACAATGGTTCAGTCCCCTGGGAGCACCCCCGTGCCACTCCAGTCCTGGGAGCCCACCTCACAATTTTGCCACTGTATCCTAATCCTAACCAGCAGCACCTCATACAAAGCTAACACAGAGCATCATCACACAACTTTCGCCAGTGCAGATTGAATCTGGAAATGTAACACTCTGGGTTGTTCCCATCACTTGAGGAGATATGGCCGCTAGTGCTGAATTGTTAAAAGTCACTGGATTTATGATGTGCAACAATGAGGACCAGACTGAGATCCTGACTCCTTTTCCCCCGTGGTTTAAGGGGGGGAAAGTGTGGGTCTCTAGGCAGGAGTCGGGATGGGGTGTGTATTGCCCCCTCCCCTTTACTGAGTCAGAGTTTCTATTTCTGAGAAAGGGCAGGTTTGAGATATTTAAAGGTGGGAACCTTGGCAGGCACAGCCCATTGACAAGTTGAGGATTCAGCCTCTCTATGCATTTTTATTACCCCCTAACATCCTGGTAATGAAAGGAAACTTTGTTACCAGAAGGGAATTCATACCCCAGAACAGGGAGAGAGCGAGCTATTTTTTTTTTTGAAGCAACATACATTTCTATCCTTCCTTGAAACAGCACATCTTTTGTTACCAAGAAGGAACCAGTCATATGTTACTCATGCCCACTATCTCCTCCTGCTTTTTAAAAGTAGTAAGATTTGAAAGGCTACAGCTATAATGACTCTAGCCATCTCTGACAGCCCCACTACAATCTAGTTCAGGGATCGGCAACCCCCGGCATGCATGCCACAGCTGGCATGTGCGCCTATTCGTAGCGACACTCAGGGCTTCCAGCCCTGTGACGCCGTGGCTGCTCCCCCCTGTTGGCCCCACCCCCAATACCTGCTGGCCCTGTCCCTGGCACCTGCTGAGGATGGGGGGTGAAGCTGGCACAGGCACCGGCAAAAGTTGCCGACCCCTGAACTACTCTAACAGTTCCACAGGCCTTTTATGGAATATCTAATGAGAGTTTGCCTTGTTTCATCCACAAACTGAAGCTGCATGCAGGGCCCCACCTCCAACGCGAGACCCGGGGCAGTTGCTCCACTTGCCCCATAGTTAAGACCGTCTATGGTTGCAACTACATACCTCCCAAGTGGCACATAAGTTTGTCTCATGGTAGAGATATTTTCCGTTTTCATCTCTAGGATAGATTGCATCTCCAGGCTGAAATAACAAAGGCACAGTTTTCAACTTTCACACCTCAGAACAGAGGCTTTACCTGGACTCTCTATTAATCAGTGGAAAAAGATCGAAGAATTTCTAAACACACTAAATTAAGAGAAAAGCAACCAAGGACTCTTGTGGCACTTTTAGAAATGTTAGTCTTCAAAAAGGCCACAAGACTCCTTGGTTGGTTTGCTGAACTAGACTGACAGCACTACCCCTCTGAAACTAAGTTCAAGAGGTTATTCATGTGGCGCTTGCCACATCCTCCTTTCATCTACCAGAAATGTAATACTATAGTCACTAAAACATACCCTTCACATGGCTATTCACTAAAAATTCTATTTGAATTATGCCACATGTGACCTTTGAGGTTGCTGGGGGTATGGCATTCAAAGGACTGATCCTCTCTTTCCCAGGTATTTGACTGTGGCAGCCAAACATTTCCTTACTGCTAGACTATTGCAAAAGCCTAGTTCCCCTTGAAGGCTGCTTGTTTGTACTATTCACCATTCAGGGACACTGAAGAACAGTGCAAGTTAAATGTCTGATATTGCAAGTTCCTGAGATACCATCTCCAAGTGATGCTAATGGGAGTTGTGGGTATTTGACACCTGGCAGGCTGTGCCAAGAATCTTTCAGCATCATGCCTCGTGTTCTCCCATCTACCTTAATACCCCAAAGAGAACTTCAAGGTTGCATGTGAAGCATCCTTAGGCCTAGTACATAAGTGTACCACTTTCTCTCATTTGCTGGTCAATTTGTTGCTACTACAAAGCAGTCTATTTTAAAATGCCAATCATTCATCTGATATTAATTTCACTTTTATTTCCATAAACGCCTTTTGTGGTGTCTGATAGCTGAGTTGACTTCACATGACCACAACTCAAAAAGCGAGAGGACAATGTGTCGACAGGGTAATTCCTAAGTAATATGCAGCTGTGAGTAATGTGTTCAGTGACTGGCGCCACCGCATTCAACACATTCAGCTGCAAGGCATCTTAGGGTGAAGATGAATCACAGTATAACAAAGCATCCTCACAAGCCAGAGATTAGTGTATGGTGTGGAATTAAGTGTAGAGGGGTCGCCTCAAAAATGGCAGCATTCCTTAAAGCAAATCACAGTAGACAGGTCTATTACTATTATTCTTACTGTGTCTTACTGGAAGAACCTTGCACTGGCAGAAAAAAGTAAGATGACTTTTGGATCTTTTCCATCTCAAATGGCATGAAAGAGAGGTTTTGAGTTCTTTATGAAGATGGGAACAGAGTCAAAGCTTTTCAGGATTCTGGAATACCCTACTTCAAAGTCTATGCTCTCTATGGATCATTATAAAGTAAGGGTCATTGCAAAGCACGTATGGATTTTTAGCCATTCCAGAGTTGATGGGTTGACTCTGGATCTAGAGGTTTTCTTTTAGGGTCATCATTCATTAAATAGAAAAAAAAATAGTTAACTTGGGCACCACCTCCAAATTTCTTTGCTCCTGCTATTAGTATTGTAGACAGTGAAGAAAAAGAAAGGCTCAAAGAAACGGCAAGATACAGAGTGCCCTCCTGTGGATTGCCACCAGGTTTAATCCTCTCTCCCATTCTTTATTACCTCTACATGAAACTGCTGGGGGAAGTTGAGATGCCAGTATCTAAAAAGCTGTAGTAGGCAGATGGTATTCACTCATACATCCCTTTGTATCTGATGTAAATAGAACTATCTCACAGCTTCCTGCATGCTAGAGAAAGCACCTGGATGAAAGATCTGCCTGAAGATGAACCAGGCAAGTTGGAGACAGTTTGGAGAATGAGGTGATTGCGATTACTAAGTTTTCAGAGACTTCTTCCCACACCTCTCACTTTAGTCCATAGAGTGGGGTCCTACTGGACTCCTTATGACTGCAGGACATGCAGCAATGACTACAATAAAGGTTTCTTCCACTTATAATTGGTCCAAAGATTGCAGCCCATCTTAAATAGACCCACCCACTCACTGCCAGAAGAAATACAGACTCTAGACATCACTTTGCCTTCAGAACAAAGTGTCAAACCAATTTTGACTTAGCAATCAAAATAAAGGAAGAGAGGAATGGCTATTTAACAACTCCTAGCCCCTATTGCACCTAGAGAAGGCAGGAAGCTAATCAAAATAAGCCAGTGGTCTGTCTGTTTCCTCTTAGGATGCACTGAGATACCATGGTGTTGGGAGAACCCAAATATCAAGGTTTTCTGGATATGTTCAGAACTCTTCTAGAGTGCATTTTTGGTTTTGCTCTCAGAACAAAGTCCTCCCAAAAAGTTAGCATCAGTAAAATCAGCAAAGATATGATCTTACAATTTCACAAAAAGGCATGACTGTGGGTTTTACATCAAGTTTCACTATTTTCACATAAAATTGAAAGGCTAATTTTGCAGGTGAGAGTTTTGGCTGCAAGAAGGGAGGTCTCCTTTAACTAGCAAGCCTTTCTCTGGGGCAAAAGACAGGTTTTGTGACATGATCCCATTTTCCATGGCAAATATGCGCTGGCACAAATGTTACTATAGAAAATACATAAATCTGTGTGCTAATTGATAAGAGTACTATTAACACACAAACATTACATTTGAAGAGGCTTTAGGGAGATCCAACAACAGCTGTTGCAGATGCGGAGAGCTGGAAAATTGTCCCACCATGTCCTGCCTTGTGTGTGTGGTTTTTGCAGAAGCAACTGTTCCAGTTGCAAGAGATGTTTCCCAGATTTGGTCCTCACATTGCTTCATCACTCACTGCATATATTGTCAGGAAATAAGGGAATTTTCCCTCCCCAAAGGGGAGCATGAGTGGAGCTCCGGAAGGACTGTTATAGTAATAACAAATGAGAATGTTGATGCAGGTCTTAAGGGATCAGATGCAGGTTTCTTTAAAGGCAGTTGTCAATATCTTTATTTTGTGGGACACTGACCTTCACCATATGGGAGAATGAACTATGGGGGGAAAGCAACAGAAGTAAAACAAAACAGGAAATTCCAGATGGTGGGAATTATTTTCTAAAATGCACCTAAAAGGTTCCATACTAGGGCTTTATTTATATAATCCCTCACATCTGAGGCCAATTACTCTTGTATAACTGAGCAGGAAGCCACTTCCATAGGAGAGAAGGGAACATAGGGCCTCTAATTGAAGGAGTTACATGTGTCGGTGTCTGCTCTCTGGAGATACTGGCATTTGAATGCCTCAGCAAAAGCATGAGCTTTTGAGAGTTGTCGGGAAACAAAAGATTCAAGCAGATTCCTTCTTGATAGAAATGGTATTGTCCACTATGAGCATTCAAAAGCGAGCCAGCCTCCTACTCCCCAAAATAATTTATGAATGGCTCAGTTATGCCTTGGGTTTTTATATTTGCCTTCTGGTTTAAACTTCTGGGAAACACTTGAATCATGTTTTCAAAACAAACACACTCTCTCTCTCTCTCTCCCTCCCCACCCACCCATGTGAGATTGTTTAAATGATGTGAAGCATTGGGGCTTCAAGAAAAAGCACCAAATGGAATGAGACTGGCCATAAAATTACAGGAGATGGCAGCATTGGAGAAGGATTGATACTAATTCCCCAAATACTAGTGATTACCTAGAATGAGGAAATAAGGAAGTCATGATGGTTTAAACTTCTGCCTCAGAGATACCCTTTTTGTAGGCCACATCTGTCCTCCTAAAGCTGTCTGTCTAGATGATCACCACAAACAAGCAGATGCGTAAGACTTTGTGCAAATGGTTTGCCATAATGCTTTTAATACTAAACGGGGACTGTCTAGTAGTTGGAACAAAGGCTGGGAGTCAGATCCATTTTGTTTCCTTACTGTTCCACGAACTCAGTGATGCCTTGTAAGTCACTTTACTCCTGTTAATCTTCCCATCTGGCCATAAGCAAACTTGGATTGAAAATTAAAATGTTTCTAACCATTAGAGGAATTTGGCTTTAAAACTAACCTTCCAAAAGGGGACGAGAAACTTAAATGGTTTAAAGATGAAGCTTACATGAAAGAGGTTAAACAATGTGGTTGCCTGAAATAGCAGGCAACTGGACTTTATGACCCAGCCCTATGCTTTGGAAAATGGGGGTATTACAGTGGGTTAATGTACGGCACTTCTCCATTTCATAGCTGTCTTTATAGGCTCTTAGGCTATGTCTGCACTTACTAAAGTTAGTTCGAATTAGTTAATTTTAGTTAGTTTGAATTAACTTAATTCGAACTAGCGAAATTTAGTTCAAACTAAGCAAGTGCCATGAATGTAAGTTTTTGAAGAAGTACCTGAGTCAGGAGATTTGGTTCATAGAGGTAAATACTGTAAAAAGCATTAGGACTACTTTTCTCTTTACCTTGAAAGCCATTGGCAGCTCAATAATATAGAGATCAACATAATCCAGCTTCAGAATCTTTAGTGTCTTCTCCAAAGTTGGACGCACCAGCTCCGGCGGGTGACATGTATTCCACAACTGGGGGAGAGAGGGGAACAAAAAACACAAAATGCTCTTGGCTCTAATGAGATAAATAGTGACCCTTCTGGGATAAATTCAGTTACTTGATCCCCCTTCCTCCCTTTAGACAGCACCACAGAGTACATTTGAGTTATGCACTGATTTACATCCTGTGCTTATTTGATTAGTGTTGCACACAAAGAAGCCCTATTTTCTCCCCAGCATAGAAAACCAAACTGAAATTTTACCCATGATTCACACTGCCCCAAACCAGTAGATTTAAAACACAGCCACATACTTAAATTTAGACAGCTTTCCGCTTCCTGAATTTGGCTGGATGTTTGGCAAGAGTCCTGAGATTGTGTCAGAATTGGCTGAGAGAACCGGGAAAGGAAGGTTTTAGAGAGGCCTCACGTGGTTAGAATAGTTCAAATACTTACCTGAGCCACAGCCAGCCTTCCGAAGCTTGCTTCTTCCCACAGGAGGGCTCCTCTTCTCTCTCTAGCAAGCCCCCCCCCGCCCCCTCCCCCTCAACTTGAGCTATGCACTTGTATTCAGACTATAAAGTCTGCATTTGATGCCATGAATCTCTGCAATGTTATCCAACTGGAGGCTGCTCAATATTTGTTCAGACTTGAGCAAGTTAGTTGGAAAACAAAGATAAGTTCCCCAAATTCACCAAATTTGGTAGACACTGATTTATTTTTTATTTATGTATTTATTTGTTCAAGCTTTCCAGTATCTATGGTCAGTTTTGTCATGCTGAGGCTATGTAATGTGATTGAATGATTTTAGGAGCAAAGGACTTGGTCGGTTTAAGCAGAATCTTTAGTTTTCTGATGCAGCCAGAGCCACCAAGTCGCTGCGTGAGCGAGGGAAGTTTTTGTTTAAGCTCAGAGCCTCACTGAAAGATGCATGATGCTCAGTTGGTGAGAAGCAGAGTGGTTAGAGCGAAAACTGAACTAGGGCTTTGTGTGAATCACTGTTTCATAGGGGGACAGAAATCATGAAAATGCCCCCACACTAAGATTTTAAGTATTCCTTTGCTTACTGTGCTGTGCATTTCCAGAGAAACAGAATGCTGTGCATGCATATATGGAAAACACCTAGCTGGGAAACAGAATGGAAGTGCCTTTAAAAAAAGTATCTGCAGGCACAAATTATATTGACTAAGTTTGCTGGTTAAAGTCATTCCATGCAAACTGTGAAATTCAATACTTTGCCATTTACATGGCCATGAATTTTCTAAAACAACTCATCTCATGATTTACACAGGATCTCATTATGCTTTTTTCCTCCATTGAGGGATTATTCCCAGATGCCAATGGTTTTAAGAACATCACTGTTCTTGGATTCTCTTTTGTCGATGTGACCCAAAGTACCCATCATCTGGTTAGCCTGATACAGTAATCCAGGCCTTTGTCTTCTCCCATCTGGGTTAACTGAATTTGCTCTATTTAGGGCCATACTTGAAGATCACATCAAAATTTCCACTACCACCTGACAGTGGAGCCGCCTGTCTTAACAGGGGCAGCTTGAGTTGAGCAGAATATCTGGGCAATGTCCAACACAAAGCTTTAATCTGCTTTTTTGGAGACTATTTGTGGTGTTTCTCAGTCCTAAATGAGGTGAGAATTTTTTAACATAGATAGCAAGGCTTTTTTGGTAAAGAGCCTGGATTCCAGGGCTTTCTTTTTAATATGCAGTTAACCATTTTTAGGTTCCAGGATAATGTTTAATGGAAAACCTGCAGCTGCAAACTGAATGATCTTGGAGAAAGTCATTTTCAGCAGACAGTTACCAATTGGGATAATAGTGATGTGTTTTATCTTGCAACAAACCCGCATATTTTAGTGTTTGTTCCTTAAAAATTCTTGCAAATTGATTACAAGTGTTAAATGCATACACATGCCAATATTAGAACTTGCACAACACACCAAAAGGCATCCTTTGCTTGCACATAATAGAATGTGCACTGAACACAAATATCAGGAGGCATTTTATAAAGTGAGCCAGACTGAACTGTTGAACTATTCAGTGGTCCATGCATTACTTATTACACGCCTGATTCAGCTTCCAGGAATAACCATTTAAGATAGGCCTAGATCAGGGGTCTGCAACCCAAAAGATAAGAAGAGCCATTTTTGAAAATTACTTCAATAACAAAGTATTTTGAGAGCCACAATGGGTGTAGCCTCCTGGTGGGAGGTGCAGGGAGGTGAGCCAGGATTTCTGCTGCAGGGTCCACTTATGCAGGGGGGGAAGCCTGGAGCTTGGCATGGGCTGCCTGTGGGGTCCCTGGTGGCTGGGGGAAGCCCAGAGCCAGGCATGGGCCTCCTGCAGGGTACTTCGGTGGTTGGGGGAGCCCAGAGCCGCAAGGGGGCAGCCAAAGAGCCGCATGTGGCTCCAGAGCCACAGGTTGCAGACCCCTGGCCTAGATGTAGAAGAGAGTGATTGAAGCACAAGGAGTTTTAGTTAAGATTTTCAATAGGAACAACTCATAATGAGCACCCACATTGACATCGTAAAGCAAGAGTGGGCAATCATTTTCAGAGGTGGGCCTTGGGGGTGGGGGATGCAGCAGAGAGACAGCCCTGGGGCTGGGGGTGGAGAGCTGCGGGGGGGGGGGGGGGGAGCACAGAGTGCGGCGGTGGTGGGCCCCAGGGCCGGTGTGGTGGCAGAGATTCTAGCTGGGTGTCGTGGCAGGCTAGACAGAGATGTCAGATTGGCTGGATCTGGTCCACAGGCCATATTTTGCCCACCCCTGCCTTAAACGGACCTATTTCCAGAGAGTCATGTGCCCTCACTTTGACATTGTGTAGAGTGCCTGAAGTTGGGCATCCAAAAATATCACTAAATATTCCTGAAAATATTGGTCTTTGTTTCAACTTTTAAAAAGATGATTGTTTTGTTTTGTTGTTTGTAATTTTTCAGTTGGAAAAAATGTGGATTTATTGTTTCACATGTGAAGACAGTTCACCTTATTAAAAGGGTGACGACAAAAGAGAAAGTCCATAACTCCCTCATCCCATTTATTTTTATAGGATTTTCAAGATTGAATAACTGGTAGAAGTTTCAAAATCCTGGATCTAGCTATGTGTTTGGGGTTTTTTTCCCCAAATGCTTTTCTACTTTAGAGAAAGCCCTGTATAAATTCCGATCACCAAGTAAGTGCATGAATACAACCATTTTAAAAAGCTGCAGAGGCCTCTAGGAAAGACTCTGTAGCAATGGCTGTGAATCCTGTTACCTTAGTTTCACTGGTGCCAAAAAATATTAGATGTATTTCATAACTGGTTTCCACAATTTGTAAAAATTATTATCTACATATACAAGTCAGCATTCAGCCTGTCAGAAAACTGCCAATGGCTGTGGCATTCTAGAACCCGACACTCCCTGGAAATGTTACTTTTTCGCTTAATAAAAGAAAAAATATCTGGGGCGAATGATGACCATGAAAGCCTTACTACATACGCCAAAGATAGTTGGCAATTGATGGAAAGCCTCTGAAATCTTTGGATGCGTTCTCTCTGACCAACATGTCAACATCAGGAGCCAAGAACAAATGCTGATTTCAGCTGGCAGATACTGTATGACTGCACCAAGTCATTATTCTAGTACAAATGCCATTAGTGAGCCTCATCTTGTCAACCACCACTGGTGGGCTGGCATGAGATTTGCATCATCAAAACATTTAAAGACTTACCTGAAGGTCCTTCACTTAAGAAATTACATAACAAAACCAGCTTCTCCTTTGAAATGTTTAGCATTTCCTGGGCTGGGTCAACTCAGAAACAAGCACAGCTTTTTCTCATATTATAATAAGTGGCGCAGGGAGTTTACCACTGCACCTCTAATAATGCAAAGAATTAGGGTTGGTCAGCTATTAGAGGCTAGAGATTTGCCTTTCTCTCAACAAAAGCTACAGTCTAAATAGGATCAGGATCACATCCACATAATTTCTGGAAACCACACATTCAACTCTCTCTAAAGAAAAACTGTCCAGCTGAACTTTAACTCAAGGACAAATGCAATACTTTTTGCCAATGGCTTGACAAAGTGCCTTTAATAGGAAGGCTGTCTAGGTTTTAAACAATGTGATTGGATGTTAGAAGACTTTGCTTCTAGATCTGGGTAGGAATTTTTCAAAATGTTTGTCCAGCAAGAAATGCCAGTTTGTGGAAGCGAAAAGCAAAGGGTCGGTTTTGCTGAATTCCCATGTCTAAAAAATGGAGACATTTCAAAATTGTCCGAAAGGTTCTGTTTTGACATTTTTTAAATGAGAAGTTGTTTGAAATCACTTGAAAAATGTAAAGTGCTCAATACAAACTACTTTGATTGACCTGGAATCAAAGTTTTGATTTTTGATTAATGAAAACTTGTGGCTGACTTTGTCCCTGGTAGGGGGAGACATTGAAATCTCAAATTTTCCTGCAACAGGAAAGGTTTCACACCTGGCTGTAGCTGTGACAGAAAGCAGATAGAATGGTCTAGAATGAAGCACAGGATTAGAAGTCTATTTACAGTTGTGCCATGACCTTGCTCTCTAACCGTGACAATTCGTTTAGCCCTATAACTACCAGAATCTGTGGCATAAACTCCTAGTTTATGGAGTATTTATCTCCTAGAATGGAAGGTGCTATGGAAGTAAACAATTACAGTTGTTCAATATGAATACTGAGTACCCTTAATGTATGTCTGAAACATTTATACAACCAGTGTTCTGTGGCACACATTTAATATTGACTGTGCAGAGACAGGAAGATGTCAGGAGCACTGTTAAGTGTGGTGTTGGGGGGTTTATAACATGAACATCTGTCTGTAAGAAATTAGCCTGAGCCTATTAGCTCATTTCATGTACCACTGAACTGGTGGTACCTATGTACCAGTGACCTAGAGTTAAAGTTGAATCTCTTTATCAATACTTTGAACCAAAGTTCTTCATTTCATTTTTTTTAAAGTCAGATTAAAGATTTTAACTTTGACTAGTTAACGATTCACTCTCAGAAGCCTTTCCCCTCTTGAAATCAAGCACAGGATTGCATCATCGCAAGACCATTTTCTGCATTGATCACTGAGTTTCAGAGATAATTCCCGTGACAAAATCTGGCTTTTATATGAAGTGGTTCTCAGAAATCCAGCTCTATGAGGAGATTGTCAAGGTTAGATCTAAAATTATAGGTCACATTTTTCTTCTTGCAAGATCCCATGAAGTTGTCAGATTTTTTTTCCTCATGTCCATCCCAGCTTCCCCGCCTCCCCAGTAATGCATTAAATCTCTTTAAAACAATTCATTCAAGCAGTGGTGCTTGAATAGACATGCAATGGGAAATAATGTGCATGTGCAATGTAAGGAAAAAGTTACTGTACAAGTTCCAAGTGGTTAACGATTGGCAAAACCTCAGGAGGTTGGGTTTGAAAAAGTACTGAAATATTTGGATGATTTAACTTGAAATTAGGGGAATGTACTGCCTATTCAGCCCAAGAGAGAACTCAGAAAAATAAGTCATAAGACTACGATTAAGTAGTTTGATATAACGTCTCACTTTGCCACAATAGAAGATTTCTTCTCGTTTTACTTTTCCTTCTGCAATCTTCTCCCAGATGGCCTGTCCCACTTCATGCTCATTGTAGTAAACAAAGGCCCCATCAATATGGCGGTAGCCAGCATCAATAGCAATCTTCACGGATTCTGCACAGGCACCTTTAGGCGTCTAATCAGACAAGAGAAAGGTCAACAGGGTTACAATTTCGTTTGTGCTCATCTGAGTAGCAGTGGCATGGTACTGAACCCGAATGAATGGGAAGCCTGAATGTCAACATTTCATCTATAATCTAAAACACACCAAGTCTATTCACACATTAGGCTCCTGGGAAAAAGTGAAGACAGGAGAGCACAGCAGTTCAAATAGAATTTACTTTAGATTTATGGAGACTTTTAAAGAGTTCCCTTTTTTTCTTTCTAGCATTGGATGTAATAGAATTATGCTAAGTTTCTCCACATGCACTCCCACCCCCCATCCTAACTTTTCAAAAGTTGAAAAGCTACAGTGACAGAGCTTAGTTATTCCTTTTGCCACTACTTTTCCAAATTTGGAAAAGTTTTGAAAAGTTAGAGCAGAAAATAAAAGAGAGGTATAAAGTGGAAAAGCCCTTGGGCATCATTTATTTTAATGCACTCCCTTGTGCAAAAAAAGAAAGTTTGTTTTTTCCAAATGCAAAACTAAACATTTTAGATCAAGAAGACCTCATTGTGAAGTTTCCTGTCAAATCAAAACTTTCCCATATGAAGTTATTTGACAAGATCCCATGGGAAATGTTTTGATTGAAACAGCTTTATTGAAATAGATCAGAGACTGTCTGCACAGTTAATAACTTGTAACAACTTAGCCTTGATCTAAACTTAACCTGGAAATTTGGCGGCAGGAGTTACACAAGATACACAGAGTAGCTTGCGTAACTTCCATTGACTTTGTAACTCCTCTTCTACATGGCATATTCACTGTGCTGCACCGATGGGAAATTCATTTCCATTGATGCAGTGCTACTCCATTTGAGGGGGTGGTTTTAACGCACTGACTTCTGGAATGATTGAGCAGGTCTCCACTGACCACTTAATTGATCCAGAAAGAACAATCTGACGGCGGTGAATTTGCCACCATCAATGAAGATGTGCTCTTAGTGAAGCAGGGGAAGTAGGAATTCAGACATGGCCTTCAGTCTCCTCACTTCCACTAGTTCAGTATGAAATTGGAGGTGTCACATTTTACATTGGCAGGAGAGTAGAATTGGGCCCTATGGGATTAATATATCACACATAGGCATTGGCTTCACTGTCTGCCTAAGAAAATGTATAGTCATTTTTTTTTTTTTGAGGTCTTGACTCCTGCAGTCTAGAAACTAGAACAGGGGGAGAGATTGTATGGAGCTGAAGAACATGTTACACCTTGTCTGTACTTTTGGGCCTCATGTAGCTGGTCAGCAGCCATGATGACTCACCCTTTAAAAAAAAAAAATCAGTCCCCTTGAGTTTGTTTTAAAGCAACTCAGCTCCTTGGCCCTTGCCATGTAGCAGCTTGGAGTTCAAGACACACACCAGCCAAGCTAAACAAACAGTTTGCTTAGGGGGAGAGGACAGCGTGGAAAGTGGGAGTACAATCACAATTCTCACATCTAAGAGTCTCATTGAAAGTAGCGTGACGCGGTGGCTCACCCTTGCTAGAGTCTTTGTTTTTTGGAGGGTGGCTCACAGGTACAGATAGCATCTTCCAGGCTCCCAAAGACAGGACACTGCCAGGGAGAGGGGAAGGTGGTCACTGCAGCCACCGATCTCCAGCTGACTGAATTCTGAAGGCAGTATCACTTCCAGCCATAGCATAGAAATGAGAGGCAATGCCAAATCACAGATATTAGTTCCTATTTCAAGAATCTACCCAGACAGAGATTGGAGGGCCGAAAAGAAAGGTCATGTGCTGGAAAACTCAGATCTGTGGTAACCGTATTCACAGGTGCTTGGGGTGTCCTAATTTAACTTCATTTTTTGGAAGGTACTGACGCTCTGTCTGTACAATACTATAGTTATATCCTTATCCAGAGCTCTCAACCTGCTAGGACTTACCTGGATTTAGGAGGATACAAGGAAAAGGTGATTCAGCAGAAGTATTAAAGCCCTTCCACTGGATCAAACATGCACCAGATTGGTGCCAATGACTGGGATAAGTTTCAGCATTTTGATGCATACAGGGACTTAAGAACCTCAGGCCAACTTCAGTATGCTTCTCCTGGTGCAGTAGTGAATTGGAGTGGTGATTAAGATCCAGGAAATTCAATGTACTTCTGTGTCAAAGTGTAGTGAGGGAGTATGGCCCCCCTTGGAGGTAGACAGCCCGGGCCCATTTGCCCCTAGGTGGGCGGAGCCAGAGGCGGCCTGTCCGTCAGACCGGCAGCAGGTGGGCGGGACAGGAAGTACAAAAGGGAAGGCTGGGTGCTCAGTTAGAGGGAGGCAGCTGAAGGGTGTTTCTCTGCTCCCTTCCCAGCACCAGCTCGACCACTGTCTGGCCGAAGACCTGCCTGTGGCCCCGACGGCCAACTGGACCCTGCCGGGATTGCCGGTCAAAGCCTGGGGCACAGTAGCCTGAACCCAGGGGGAGTTCCTGGATCTGCCCATACCCCAGAGGACCGCCAATCTGTCATCATCAACCAGCGACTTGGAAGAGCTCCCCCGGCCAGCAAGGATGATTTGACCCCGGAGGCTGACTGTGACCTCGAGGAATTGCCCTCGGCTGATGACCCTGAGGGACTTTGTAATCTTCCGCTGGGCAACTACCCAGAGGACGACGGTGACGAGGGCCCAGAGCAGTTACCAGCCGGGGTGGGGGCAGGAAGTGGCCCAGGGGACTTGGAGTCCTGTCCCGACTCAGTTAGGCCTGAGCTGGAGTTGGCATGCCATGGTGGGGATCCCGCTGGGCCCGTGATAGACCCCTCTGCCACGGACAGGGACCTGGGCTGGGATGCAGTGGAGTCGAGTGGGCCTGCGTCCCCCTGCTTCCCCCCTCCTGGAACCCAACCAGGAGCCTCTGCCTGCCCCGAGTCAGGGCTTCCCGCAGTGAAGACTTTGCAGCTGTTTGCTTCCCTGCCTGCCCTGCCCCAGGGGCCAGAGACAGTAAAGTGAGCTGCCTGCATTGCCTGAGGTCTTAAGGTGGCCCCGCTTACCCGTCTGTCCAGCAAGCAGCGACAAAGAGAGTGAGTGAGGAGCCAAGTCGCCCAACCCTGTGGAAGATGGGTGGCCTGGCTTACACAAAGCACTTTTTCAGATTGAATCCATCCTGGCATTCTAGTTTTCAGAAAGCAATAGGAACAGCTATGGACATTTTTTAATGGAGTCAGTAGTGCATCTTTTTTTTGACTCCCTCCATTTTGATCACCAAGCCTACACGGGACAGGTGAGGCCTGGGAAGACTGTCAAGAACAGAGGGAATGTTCCCAATAGCTAGAGGAACTGTGGAATTACATGTTGGTAAAAAGGAGAATGAAAGTGAGAAAGCTTCCCCAAGTCACAAAAAATAGCAGTTTCCTTTGATAGGTTCAGTTTGCAGTCTTAGAAAAGTTGAAGCTTCCAGATATTTTGGAGTACTTATTGCTTTTGAACTCTAATGATAGAGCTATGTTTCTCTTGATACAAATGTACTAGATTTGTCTTTCAAGGACTAATCTCAGTCTTCCAAGGACTTCCAAGTTGAGGACAGGGAAGCTTTTTTGGATTCAGTCTAGGGTAAGACCAACTGCAAGAGGCTTGTTTTTAAAATGTAGAAACAAAGGACCCCTCACATGAGACCAAGCCAATATTCCATCCAGCATGGTGTCCTAGCTACAACAGCTGGCAGATGAATGTGCAAGAAGTTCTAAAAATGAAGAGTTTCTAGAGCGACAAAGTAGGTGAGGTAATTTTTTGTATTTGTTGTTGAGAGAGACAAGAGAGCCAAACAGAGCTCTCTTTCAGATCTGGGAAAGGCACTACCAGTGTCACAGCAAAATACAAGGGCAAACATATTGTGGCAAACGGAGCGCGCTCAGTTCCCTGTTGGTCCTGCATTTCAGGTTGTGGCAGCCAGCTGAAGTACAGTATTCCCTCCTCCAAACCCCCCAGTGCTATGGATCCCCAGTCCCTTCAGCCCTGAGCTAGGCTCTTCACTAGCCCTGACTGCCTGTACCTCCTAGGTGCTGTCAGTAACAGTTAAAGGTCAGATCTCCTCCACACTTCTTTGCTGTGTTCTCCTCCACACACCAAACACTGCTTCTACCTCCACCTCCAAACAACACACCCAAACTCCCTCCCTGCCTGGCTGCTACAGGGGCTTTTTATCTTCTACCCTTTATTGGAATCAGGTGTTCAAAGCAGCCCTGCCCGCGCTTTTTGGGGCGGTTAGTACACTGGATGTAGCACATAACATTTGACAGGCATGTGTATGATCTTGAAATGTGTGTGGAAGTCAAGGCAGGAACTGGACTGGAAGAAGGCAGGAGCTATCAGAGCCATGGGTAAATGCTTTGAACTGCCATTGAGCTGCTGCTGTTGCTTAAGAGCTGGTCCACTGACTTTCCACTAATCAGGCAGCATACTACATGTCAGTTGTGCTTCGTAGATTGCCCATAGATTGGTTCTGCTGCTGGCCCTACCTCCAGACAGATTGTCTTAGCTCTGGAAAAGTGAATTAGTAACCCCACTATATATTTTTAATTCTAGTGTAACTGTGGAGATGTATAGATTATCTATGTGCGTAATCCTTTTTCGATCCCACAATATTAAGCTGTTAGGCTCTGGTATGTTGTGGCAATGAGTTCTACCGAATATTTGTGTTAAGAAGTATTTATCATTTTTAATTACGTTTGGTGATCCCTTTTCAGCTTTGTTTGGTGATCCCTTCCTCCTTGAGAGCTTGTGCTGACTTTTTATTACCATAACTGATAAAGTCTATTGTATATTAGATTTGGGCAAGGAAAGTTACCATCTAAAATTGTGGTTTCATCACACTTCTGATTTTCCCAATAAGGAAGTGTCAGTTGAAGTTTGTTTGACTGGGAGAGCAGAAGAAAAAAAATAGTTGTTTGCCTGAAACTAAAAAACCTGGCACTTTCAGTTTTTTCTGGATCAGAAAATAATTATTTCCTCTGATGAAAAAGGTTTTCAAACATTTCCACTCAGAACCATTTCTTGTTTTATACACATGACACATCCATGCCTAGGGTACCCCACCTGAAAATGCCAATATCAGGGCAGGGGACAAAAGGAGAACAGATTCTCCCAGCATTGATGGCTTAACAGTGCAGTTAGATTCCTTAGCCAGTCACAAACAGTACTCCTGATTTCCCACACTGGTGATCAAGAAGCTGAAACCAAGAAGTTACACAGGCTCCTTTATTGAATTTAAGCCTCTGAACCCCAATTAGAAACTAGCTCCAGTAAAGAAAGAAATTAGTAAAATTTCATTTCCTTTACCCGAAGTATTCTCTGAATCCCCAAAGAGTCAGTCAAATCACCTGGCTAAAGTAAGTTTGGATCTTACATAAAATATTATGCTGCCAGCCAATCCTATAATAAAATAAAGATTTATAATAAAGAAAAAAAAATAAAGTGAAATGTTAAAGGGTCAAAGCAATCAGATGTATACAAATGAATGTAAAATCCATATATCTCAGATTCTCAGCAGGATTATGGAGTTTGCCGGCTTGCACAGGTCCTCTGGTGCAGGGCCGTCCCATGGGGGGAGCGGGGCCCAGGGCCAATTGGCCAAAGCGGGGCCCCACCCCCCATGCTGGAGGGGAGTGTAGCGGGCCAACAGGGCTGCTCCGCCCCCCAGGGAGCTGGCCCTTGGCCGGGATGTCAAGGCTGCTGATGGCTCCGGCCCTGGAGACCAAGGCCGCCTGCAGGGGGGAGTCAGCTCCGGCCCCGGGCCGGGAGGACAAGGCCACCTGTGGGGGAGGGGGGGAGCCAGAGCCTGCTCCGATCCCAGCCCCGGAGGCCCTCTTCAGGAAGGAGCCGGCTCTGGCCGGGAGGCCAAGGCCACCCGTGGGGTGGGGGGGTGGAGCCGGAGCCGGCACTGGCGCCGGCTCCCGTCCCAGCTCCGGAGGCCGTCTGCAGGAGGGAGCCAGCAGCCCTGGCCCTGCACCAGGAGGCCGAGACCGCCTGCAGGGGGGTGGGGGAGCCGGCCATGTACGGCACGCCGGCCCAAAAGGTCAGGCCCCACGTGCTCCGGTTTGGGGCCTGTCTGCTCTGCCCTTGGGGCGGGGAGGGCCAGCCCAAGGGCCAGGCATAGCCCTCCCACCCCGCTGCCTTCGGCTGGCTGCCAAAGGCAGCGGGGTGGCGTGGGAGGAGGAGCTGCGGCGCGCTTGCAGGCCCCCCACTGCTCCACTGGGAGCGGGACAGCGCGGGGCCCATGTACCCGTGGGGCCCGGGGCGATCACCCCATTGCCTCCCCCAAGGACGGCCCTGCTCTGGTGTATATCCAGTACTTGGATGGGTCTCAGTCCTTTGTTTCACAGCTTCAGCTGTAGATTAGTTGATCCAGAAGTAGGAAGCAGAAATAATGGCAAGATAAAGGTGGTGCAGCTGCATATTATGTCCCTTTGCCATGTGGCTTGTCCCAGTTACAGCAACACAGCGCATGGCCTAGAAAAGCCTCAGGCCATGTACACACTACAGAATTGTCACAAAAAAAGCCTGTTGCGCTGCAAAAGTCATGTGGTTTTTATTGCGCTGGATCGCGTACACACAGCACTCGTCGTAACGGAACAGAGTGTCCACACACTTCTTAGCAATTTCACAATATACCGCATTGAATTGTGGGCACCTATCCCACAGTTCCACCTGTCCTGATTCAGTGCTAAGAATCCTGGGTAGAAGGAGAGGAGCAGTGAGCACCACAGGTAAATTCTCAGTTTCCCATGGTGCATTGTGTTCCCCTGCCATCTTCCTTGTTGCTAATAGCAACTCGCGCCCATTTTCAACACTGCTGCATTCCTTCCTGGCGCTCCCAATTGCAACATCATGCATCCAGCTCTGATCTCCACTGTTGCCTTCAGCATAATGAATACATCTCGGCTGGTTGCACAGTACGCACTGAGCTCCGAATCAGACCAGGAATCGGAGGACCCAGGGCTGCTGAATGCCATACAGAACAACAGCACCACATTGCTGAGCTCCTTCACAGACCATCTCCATGTTCAGGAGGTTTACCTATTGTGCGGCAAGAAGGCTGTTGCCGCGCAACAAGCAGGATTAGTGTGTATAGGGTCTCATGGTTATTGCGTGGTAATGCTCAACTCTGTAGTGTGTATAAGGCCTCGGTTGCTCTGTCCTCAGGCATGTTTCTACATGTCCCAGTGACTCATAAGGCGTAGCCCCTGGGCTCTTTCACTGGATTCATTGTACATTTGAGTTTCCTCGATGGGTAATTAAACAAGCTTAGTGCTGCTGCCATCCTGTCTGGGGGTGCCACGCAGAAATACAGCACAAGTTTGAAATACAAATATACCATACATATATAGAATGTATAACACTAAACTGATCCATACATATAAATGTGCTTATCAGTATAAGCCAGTGGTTTTCAAACCAGGGGTCAGGACGCAGTACTGGGTCACAAAATACTGGAATGCGTTGCTCAAAGATGTTGTTGTTGGGTCGCAGACAAAAATGAGTTTTTTCAACTGGGTCCTGAGGAAAAAAGTTTGAAAATCACTGATCTAAGCAAATCATAACTTTTCCATTAGTACCTTGCATGTCATATCCTATGATATTTAATGCAATTCTGTAACATTGACATCAGCAATATAATGCATGGCCACTTATATTCCAAACAGTTTCACAATACACATCTACCATGTTTCTTCTGTAAAGAAAGCATTCCTATTTGTTTTCCATAGCTCTTCATATAGAAGTAATGTTCCCCTAAGAACTGTTAGTTCTGAACTATTATAGGGGAATTATGTGGGAACTATTATGTGGGAACAGAGAAACTAGAATTCAGGTTGCCCACTAAGGGCAAACCATAGCTAATAGTTGCAGATAATGGAAGTTGTATAACCTCACTCTTTGTGCCTCCTACAGTGTAGAGGTTTGCTTTTTTGACCCCTTCCATACAAAGAGAAGACAATTCAATACATCTCCTTCCCTACCAGGAGTTAATTTAGAACTCATTCTGAGTAGCTCAGGTTATTCCTACCAATGTAGGTAACAGATAAAATGATAAGTAGTCATGCTACCGATTAATCTTGTTCAGTTTAGGCCTCTCTACATACTTCCTTCATTTTTCCTGTTTTTCTACATCACTACTAGGGGATATTTAATGTAATGCAAGCCTTTATGAAATTACCTAATAACTCACCAGATCCACCCTGGGTTTAGCCAGTTGATCAATATCTCTTGTTTGCTATGGTTTGTTTTTTTTGTTTTTTTTTTAAAGTTCCTTGAGGGATTTTCTCACCAAATTACCCTGTTTTCCATTCCTCTGATTGGACAAATTTTAGTGAGTTTACACATTACTAACAACTCAGCCAATTAATTCTGGAGTTCCTTCAGAACTCTTGGATGTATATTCTCCATTCGCAGTGACTTATTTAAAACAGCCTTTCTCTATCCCAGAGAATATTCAGTCTTAAAAGTTTGCTTAATAGGAGCCATTAAAACCAAATAGAAGAATATATTTGTTGCATATTGACTAGAAAAATGCCAGTGAATTTCATATGTATTATATACTGAGATACATTTGAGAGGGTTTTGAATAAATTGCATGGGCACCAGTAATATTTGCCTTTTATGCACCAAACATTTATTCAAGTGGCCCGTCTTACTACAGTTTTCACTTGTTACCATTATTGCCTCTTGCTTTTATTCCACTTTCTTGCCTGTAAGATGGCCCCTTTTCTCATGTTAGCACCCATTTCTTTTCTCTCTCTCCATTGTGTTCTCTTTCTCTGAAATCCACACACACACTATTTCTATCTAATATATCCCATCTCTCTCCCTTTCTGAGAAACAGCTTGAATATTTCAACCACGTAATATCCAGCAGGCTAATCCTACTAACCACAGACAAATCGAAAATGGAGATCTGAGGGAAGGCACTACTTGAAGGCAATTATCAGGGAGCATTCTGGGATTTTTACCAGACCACTGTTCTTTGACACCAAGTGTTTCCATCTTTTGTAACAACCTCCAGCTATTGGCTGTTTACAGTCTATGATCCCATTGCAGCTCCCTATGGCTGCTGAAAGGGGGAAAGAATTCTCACTCTTTCTCTTTCCTTTCCCCGAAGACCTTCTTAGCTGCTGATGGGGAAGTAACTCTGCAATCTAGCTCTTCAGCTTGTCAGCTGATGGGAGGGGAAAGGGGAAGGTTCAGTTACTCTACCCACTAAGCTAGTGAAATAATTTTAACTAACTATACCACATTTCTCTTTTGCAGAAGCACACACGAAGGGTTAAAAATTTGGATATTTCAGGCAGTGCTTTTGTGTTATGCCTTATAGGGTGTTATTAGTTTGTGATTATTAAGTATAGACCAATGGCAGAAAACCAGTTAAGAATTAGTACATCCTCCCATGTCTTTTTCACTTCAATAAAATAAGTGCCGGCTTTGCTGTCAACACCAATCTTGTAGAGAATGGGAGCTATAGACACAACACTTGATGGGAAGGAGCAGTCTGCACTGCTCTTGAGCAACTGATTTGGTGAATAGCATCCAATCCACCTCAAAGTAGAGGTAGGATTGCCATGAGGAGAGGACTGAGGAGTTGGGAAGAATATGGCCACCCTTCCGAAGAACTGGCTTTTAACTATGGCACGCTGAAGGTCCAAGCTGTGGATAAAATATACCAGTTCCAATCCATAACTTAAGATTTCAAGTTGCTGGTTAGGAACCTTAGTCTACTAGATACAGGAATAAGATAGGGATACTCCAGACTCAAAATGTCCCTCGCTAAAGCCCTGAAGTTGCAAACCAATTTTCATATTAAAGTTTTTTGAAGCCTAGTTGTCTTCCGGAACCTACTTCCCTTTGCCTGCTTTTTAAATAAAAGGGCAAGAGAAAGGTGTCCAGAGTTGGGAATTGATTATAGAAAGTACATCATTAAGTAAGTAAGATGTTCTGAAAAACCAGATCAACTCTGAGGACTAAGGATGTAAACAGCACAAGGGAACTTTCTTAGAATTGCTTATTTTTGCAGAGGAGAAATTAGACTGTTCATCTTTTTCTTGGAAAATACCAATCACCAGAACATAACCAGCTTCTATACAGGAAAATCTGGCAGCCATTCCCAGGAAACATTGGCAGCTATTAACCAGGTAGCAAAATCCTGAGAAATGATCCCTGCAAAAAGCTGGCAGAACTCAGAAATGATGGTTAAAGTGCTCTGCTGGCAGCCTGTGTACCATACACTATGACCCTGACAGGAAAGCCATCTGGGGAATTGCTGGACCAGAGCACTGTTGCATCCAGTTTGGTATCCTGGTTCTGGCAGTGGATGGTTCCAGATGCTTCTGAAGAAATAAGGGAAACTCCATAATGCATCTTACATTTTGTGCCATGATATGATTGGGAGGGAAGGGGGTGTATTTTTTTCTCTAATCCAAAAGGATTTACATCCTAAAGTGTGAGGTTTGATTCCCCTTGTAATGGGAACTGACCATGCATAACTACAGATTTAGTTTTTCTAAAATTCCTGCTAGGTGGTTGTTCTAGGATTTAGCCACTGCTGTGGTAAGGAAAGTCTCATTATTGTAGCTGGCATAGTCTGCCCCAGTTATTTTACCAGAGCAAATCAAAGATTGCAGATTCTGCTATATGTAGTCTCTGCAACTTTCCACAGAATATAAACTCTTTGGAGAGTTGTGAATACATCCTCTGTGAACCAATGGGCTGCTGCCCTGTTAACCCAGTCTTGCAGAAAAGTGAAGCTGTCTGACAAACATGCCCTAGGCCCTGCCCACACTACAGGCAAGCTACTTTTGAGCTCTTCTTTTCCTAGGCACATTTAAAGGTTGTAGTGTTACCAGAGACATCCGTTAGCTTTGATTTAGTGCTTCTCAGACTGATCTCAGATGCTTCGGTCACAGGGTGTGCAGCCTTTAAGATTCAAGCAAATATTAAAGGGGTTTCACATTCATGCAAGGATAATTGTGTGGTCAAAGCATTGACTGAAAATCAAGAGATGTAGGTTCACTTCCAAGCATCTCTGCAGACAAGGCACATAACTCTTTTATGGCTCAGCTCCCCCTCCCCCACCCCACCCCCTAAAATGTGTATGATATTTTTCTACCTCATAGGGATGTTGTGAAGACATTCATTAATGCTTGTCCAATTTCTTGATGACACAGGCCAGACAAGCACTTAGATCAGGGGCAGGCAATAATATTGACTGGTGGTCTGTGGGGCCAGTGGAGAGCTGGCTGGCCTGAGCAGGGAGAGGGGCGCTGCATAGAGCTGGACCCAAGGAACGGGGGGGGGGGGGGGGGCGTGGCACAGAGCCAGCTGCAGGGGAGGGGTGCAGAGCCTCCCTCCCAGCTTCAGTTTGTCTCCCCCTCATTTTCCAGCTCCAGGGTTGGCTCTCAACTGCCACACAGTTCCTCAGCCGGCTGGGGGGTGGAGCGGCATGCTGGTGCAGAGCTGGTCCTGGGGAGCTGGCTGGGACCACTGCACAGAGCCGGACCCAGAGCTGGGAGGGAGGGAGGGAGGGGGAGCAGAGCAGCAGCATTGCTCTGCCTCCCTTCTAGCTCCAGCTGGAGCTGGGACAGAGGGAGTGGGAGGCTGAGGCTGGGAGGGGGGGGGGCAGTGGCAGTGCTCTGGCTGTGGCGAGCTGCTGCTGAAGCCGGGAGGGGAAAGGGAGGGGGGCAGTAGTGGTTCACGGGCCGGAGCACAGGCACTCGCAAACTGGATCCAGCCTGTGGGCTGTAGTTTGCCACCCTGACTTGGATCCATGAGCACCCCTGTTAAACTTGCAGACTACGTATGAAGCCAAGTTTGGGGGAAGTCCTTTACTTTTGAAGCCTCCTGAGAAAGCTGCTATCAGGTGGCCTGCAAGATACCTCAGGGGCAGCTCCTCAACCTTTGGTGTGGCCCCCAATCCACTATTGGACACCACTCCACTCCTTTGGGTGTCAGGCATGGAACAGTACTGTTCAACAGTTAGTGGTTGAAAGAACTGCAGGGCACAAGATGCCTCATGCTCCTTGTTTGATAGCTAGAAAATTTAAGCAAGCCAAAGCAGATGTTGTGGGTGTCAGATATCCATGGCCACTGGCAGCTGAAATAGGGTAGGACAGTTTCCTGGACAGAGTAAAGATATGGCAAACTGACAGCCCCAAAAGCTGTCTATTAATTTGGAAGAGAGACAAGGTGGATGAGGTAATATCCTTTATTGGATCAACTTAAACTCGTCTCCCACCAACAGAAGTTGGCCCAATAAAATATATTACCTCACCTACCTTGTCTCTGTACTTTCCTGGGACCAACACAAGCTACAACTGTGCTATATGTTAATTGGAAGGACAGCTACCATATTAGAAGACTCCAAGAATTCCTTTAAAAGAAATCCTTCTGTGAGTCCCTCCCCAGCGTCTGGGCTCAGGAAAACAGGTAAGATTTCTGGGAGGGCAGAGGTGGAGTTTGTCATTATATCAGAGCCTCAACATCAAGCTTGCTGTGAGGTTGAACCAGCAAAAGTTTGGTTCAGTGAAGCCTGAAAAACAGGCAGGTTTTTGTAGTATCTTTGGCTATGTCTACACTGGCAAGTTAGATCGAATTAAGGAGGCTTAATTCGAACTAACTAAAGCCATGGCTACACTAGGCTTTAGTTAGTTCGAATTAAGGGCTTCCTTAATTGGAACTAATAAGTTCGAATAGGGTATTCGAACTAATGGGTTAATTCGAACTAACTAGTTCGAAATTAACCAATGTGGCCATGTTAATTCAAACTAATTTCTTAGTTCGAATTAACCTGCCATTGAAATGAATGGGGATCGCTAATTCGAACTAAGCAAGTGCTTGCTTAGTTCAAACTAACATTCCAGTGTGGCCATGCTAGTTCAAATTAAGCTAATTCGAACTAACCAAAATTAGTTTTAATTAGTTAGTTTGAACTAACTAATTCGAACTAATTTTAGCAAGTGTAGACATAGCCTTTAATTTTAGTCGGCATTGCCTCATGGACCAAGTGAAAGACTGAGTCCAAAGTTAAGCATGGTCTTGTCAGCAGGGCTGCTAACTGTTTTTGCAGGAGGCTTATGCCGTTCTAAAAAGACAAGCTTTATTAATACCTAGTCTGTCACAATTCCAAAGGGATGAATGGGAGGAAATCCCTGCATTTAATTTCCTCCCATTCTGTAACTTTCCCATCTTCAAAGCGTCTGACGAAGTGGGATTTTCTCCCACGAAAGCTCATGCGATAAATAAATCTGTTAGTCTTTAAAAGTGCCACAGGACTCTGTTGTCTAGTCTGTCACAAGTAAGGTGACACAGTACGGTTGTCTTTTAAAGTGTGGTTGTGGCCTCAAGAAAGTAGAGTAAGGGTCACTAGCGTCTAAATCAAGTCTGCTTCATTCCCACGTAATCAAGAGGCCAGTTAGAGCCCCATGACAGTTTTCTGACTTCGATCTCAGGCTGACTTAGCTCAGCTGGACGTACGGAGCTCTGTTTTCCTTCTCACTTTTGCACTGTAGCCAATGCATGGTTCACGGTATGACAGCTCCTACAGTAATGGGATGGTGAGAATCTCAGTCTTTGTTCAGAGAAAGTTTCTAGCCTGCATGGCTGTGAGAAGAGAATAAAACTGTGCACCCTACAGGTTTGAAATCCAGAAAGCAACTAAAAAGAACCCGAAGTATTTATTGTCAAGGGTTTCCAAATCAAGCATCTTGAAGACTTAGCACCAGTATTAATGATTCTGCGGGACAAATTCTGCCCATGGCAGAGATGAGCCCTGCCATGTAGCTAATGATTTTTGTTTGATGTATGACCCCCCCAGTAGCACAGGTTGGAGTAGAAACAGTTAACATTGGGCCCCACCCATTGAAGACAGGCTGTCAGTCTGAGCTGGCAGAGGATCAGCTGTTGTAGCACTTCAGTGAAGAATGGTCTAAGAGGATGGGAGCTCGCTCCTGTCAGCTCATTTACTCTACCTCTGCAAGAGATAGTGTAGCTCTTCCAAGTCTGGATAAGAGCTGGTGCAGACAGCGCTAGATTGGCAGAACTCCATTATTCACACCCATAAGCAATGAAGTTAGACTAAAGTAATTCTGTAGGGTAGACCAAGGCATAGAAACTTGAACTACACTCCAGTGATGAGAAATTCCCTTCCCACGAGTGTCTTGCTGATATTCACTCAATAAACAATTCTTGTGCAATGTGTTATTGAGACGAAGGGGCAAAACCCTCTACAGGTTACCAATATCCAGTGAGGGATGAAATATTACTCCTGGGGAAATTCTGTGCACAATTTAAAAATTCTGCCTATTTCATTTTTCAAAATAACACAATATAATCATGCCAGTTTCAATTATTTTGAAAATTTATTTCAAAATAACTGTCAGCAAGTGTGTCTGTCTTGTCGCAGACAACAAATCAGATTCAGGAAATGTTTATAGATTCTTTACTAGGCATGTTAATGCAGAACTGAGAGTAATAATTCATTTACAGTACAATATAGAAATGTATTTCTTGCTCCCCTCAGAAGCACTGCAAAGGCTGGAGGGAGTCAGGATAATGGAGGGGCTGAAGGAAAGGAAAAATAATTGCTGTGAAGGAGCCTGAGAGTGAACCTGAAGAGTTGTTGGGTGTGGGTGGGAGAAGTATGGAACAGTTTTGAGCGGTTTTTGGGAGGGGGAGAAGAGGATTGTTAGGATTTGGGGTGCCTTCCCACGTAGATCCTGGCTAACCCCTCGCCTCTCCTATTCACTCAGATACATTGTTGCCCCCATGTGTCCCTACACCTCCACTCCCCATTCAGCCAGTCATAGCTGTTCATGTCCTTGTGCAGCCCTGCAACCTAACACTCAATCTTGTCACCCAATAGCTCCTGTGCCCCCACCCCAGTCTGTCCCCCTCTAACCCTGTGACCCCTCCATCAACCTCTGTCCATCCCCCATCCCATGCCTCCTAACCTGGCCCTGCAGGCAGGACACTGTGAAGAAGGCAGCCTCTGTACCCTCCCTTTCTGCTGGCTGCTCCAGCCTGAGAGCTAGCTGTCCTCTCTTCTAGCCCCATATCAGCCCATGAGGGGCAAAAAGTGTAATTGCAGCATAACCCTCTCATGGCTTTCCTTCTTCTCTCTGTCAGACTCAGTTATTCTGTGGGCAGGGAGAATCTGCAGGGGACATCAATTCTGCACCTATGCAGTAGCATAGACTTCCCCAGGGGTATTTAGTTTTTAAAAGTGCCACAGGACTCCTTGTTTGTTTGCTGAACTCATGGCTACCCATCTGGAACTTGTCCCCAGGAGTGTAATATTCTTGTACACCAACCTGTATTCAGTCAATTTGAGAAACCCTCTTTTATTTCGGAAAGTTTTTCAACAAAACTTTGATTACTAACTGGACCCTCAACTGTCCAGCTTTGTTCCAGTTAAAATGTGTTCAGTATGCATTCTAATTGTAGCCATGTCAGTCCCAGGATATTAGAGAGACAAGGTGAGTGAAGTATTAGCTTGTATTGGATCAAGTTCTCAAGATGTGAGAGACAAGTTTTCAAGCCAGACAAAGCTCTTCTTCAGATCCTCCAGGCAGGATGGCTAGAACTTCCAGGCAATGCAACTTGTCCTCCCTGCACGACACTGAACTACCAACATCACCTGTCAACTGCCAAATGCCAGACTCACTCTGCAACTCTCCTAACGTGTGAGCTACTCAATTCCGAACTTCTGAGCCTTTAATCACAACCCACTCAGGTGTCCTGCCCTCTACTGAACCCAGTCACCAGTGCAAACACTCCTGCAATTCTCCCTAGCAAGTTGATTAACATCCACCCCTTTTCTCCACTGCCTAATTTACCCACCTCTCCCTTTAGAAGTGTCCTGGCCCTTCTTAGTTGCGGGACCCTCCCATAAATTCTAACCTTTCCCTGCCTCAAAGGCCTCATCCTGACTCCCCATCCAGTTTACAAAGGGTGAGACACTTGTAAGATGTTCTAAGGGCTGATGTCCTGTCCCTAAGTTTTAGGTGCCTAGACTGAGTGGTGCTGAGCAATGTTTCAAAAGGCTGAAGTAAAACTTACACTTGCCAGATTGACTTTTCCCCAATTTATGCCACATTCTACATTACTACAACTTGTTTCACTTGCCAAAAGGAATGCAGGCTTAACTTTCTACTAGCCAGCCATCAAAAACAATGTTCTAAAGACTCATCCGATAGAATTTGAAAGCTGCTGGAGGACTTCAAGTGTCACTCTTCCCATTTCTAGGACAGATGTTTGGGTATGAGAGTCTCTCTCATAGCTGTGGCTCTTCTTTCACAGACAGCAGTAAGAAAATGTCTTATCCACTCAGGGCTTTTCTACATTACAAAATTAGGTTGATTTTATTTAGGTCGACTTACAGCAGCAATTAAACCTGCTGTGGATCCACACTACCCTCCTTCTACTGGTGGTGCACATCCTCACCAGGAGCACTTGCACGGACCGAAGTGGGCTGGTGTGGGGCACGGACAACCGGACTGCGGGGCTCAGAGTTAGAGTCCCCACCCTGTGCTGGGCTGACAGCCAGAGCTGGAGACAAAGTGTGAAATGGCAACCATGAAACAGACAGAATGCCAATGTCGCTGTTGGTAGGCTCCCTGCTGTGAAATCGAGCCCTGTGCCAGCTGACAGCTTGGGCTGCCAGTCCTGAGGTGAGATGGGGTCCATCCACTGTAAGCCCTGTGCCAGGCTGACATCTCAGGCTGTCAGCCTTGGGGTGGTGGAGCTGACAGCGAACAGTGAAAAGTAAGTAACAATGTCTACATGGACACTATATCGCCCTAACTACGTTGAGGTCTGGGTACGTCTACACTGCTGCAGCGGCATCAATTGAGCGAGTCTCTATAGATGTGCTCAGTCAACCGGAGAGTACCCTCTGGTCAGTCCACTTCCCCCAAAAGAAGGAAGGCAGCGTCAACGGGAGGGCATCTCCCATCAACGCAGGACCATAAAGATACCATAGTATGTCAGCGTAGAAGTATGTCGCTGAGAGATATGCAAACTACATTATGTAATTTGCATATCTTCTGTCATCTGCTGCCCCCAGTGTAGAGCAACCCTAAGTTGCTCACAGAGGAGAACTTAAGTCAATGTAGTATGTGACTTACTTTGGCAGGAGCATCATTGTAGTGTAGACACCAATGGATTTAGGTCAGCATAGATACTTGTAGTAAAGATTCTACTAATGTATAAGATACTTGTAGTAGACTAGTATCATGGACCAAGCTTTGGACAATCTCATAGACTCACAGACTCTAAGGTGAGAAGGGACCAATCTGATCATCTAGTCTGACCTCCTGCATAATGCAGGGCACAAAAACCTCACCCACCCACTCCTGAAATGAACCTCTAACCTATGACTGAGTTATTAAAGTCCTCAGATCATGATTTAAAGACTAAAATACAGAGAATCAACCAGCCTTGACTGAAGGTGTCAGGTAGTCAATCATAGATAATTCCTCTTGCACCAATGCTTTGTTTATTCAAAAGTGACCCATTGTTTGATCGTACTTACCTCAAAGTATTAATTTCCTGGTATATGCGTCATACAGAACAATGATTCAGAGTATGTAAAACTCAGTAAATTGAGAGGGAGGTAGCCAATTTGTTCATAGTGAACAGCCAAGCGTGGAAACAAAACATATCACGTATGCTTCCATGGGGTGACGCATGCAGCAAAGATTGTAACAGTTGTATGGGCCATATACCCATGCCCTTACATCACTTACACCCACGACCTTTTGGCTGTTAGCATCCAGCTTTTGGGAGTCACAGGAACCAGGGTGTAGGAATTTGGGTCTTTGTTTCAGGGACATTCCTTTGAAAGTGTCAAATCCAGCTGTAAAATAATCTAAAAGAAAATTGAGCTTTTATTGTTGCTCAGCACAGTGGGTCTGCTGGCCAGGAATTGCCACAGAATGGCCTCAGAAATTGCTTACATGGGAAGGCTACTTAGGGAAGGCAGATGGTCTGCTGGTCATTGTGCAGCAAGCACACTTTGATTCCAGCTAATTATGTTGAGGACAGATGCTGGAGGGCAGAGTTTCTAGGAATTCTGGACTAAGCTCAAACCAGAGTCTGTAGATGCCAAGATGACCGTGTGTGTGTGTGTGTGTGTGTGTGTGT
>ML685838.1:4801121-4822137 GCA_007922175.1 Pelusios castaneus
GTGTGTGTGTGTGTGTGTGTGTGTGTGTGTGTGTGTGTGTGTGTAAGCTTTTCTGATTAAATAGCCTGGCCACCTTAAAGTCAGGGTTGTATGGGATGTAGGTGGCAGAATTTATCAATACAACATATTTAGGAATGCTATTCTCCAAGTACATTCCTATTTCAAAGACTTTTTGTTCACTGTATCTCATAAAAATAGAGCACTAGACTACAACAGACAAATGCCAGCTCCACCAGCCATATCAACTTTCAATTAAATATATCAGTATCTTGGTGTGTTAATATCAAGTCTGATAACAAGTGAATGTCATAAAGTGCAGAGGATATAAAATGCGGTATCAAGAAAACAGTTTGCTTGGGGTAGGAATTATTCATTCCTTTATTTAGCATTTCAGTCTCTTTGCTTGCTGGAAAATTCTGAATTTGTGAATATTTGGAAGTTAGCAGCAAAAAGTCCAAACTTTGCTTTCATATTTTTAGCCCTGTCTGCTTTCAGGTTGTGAAAGCACCATTGTTCACTGGAGGTTTTAAAGTCTGCTCGGTAAATTGAATGAGAGCAGGACCACAGTAAATGTTCGTAGATTAGCCACACTTTGCCTGAACTGCTAACAATCTGAATGTAAAGAAACCTCCAGGATGTCAGCAGAAAGGCATTGTAAGGTAAATTGGTAAATCAGCTGCCTTTGAAAGAAAAGCATCAACTTTTAACAGTCCTCTTAGATCTTTGTACCCAGAACACTTCACGCTGCGTGAAGTGTTTGTAGGCTATCAGCCTGATCAGAACAATAGAGTATTTATCAAAAGAAAGGTAGAGGATAGATACTTACTTTTTTGGGGTCAGAATAGGTGCCCAGTCCAATCAGAGGGATGCTGTTCCCATCACTCAGAGGAATGCGGTGGTTTTCAGCAGTTAGATTCATGATACAAATAAAGCACTTGACTGCAACTTTCTAGCAGACTGAATGAAAAGAGCAAGAAGCGACTTTGTGTACAGCGTGTCCCGGTGCTCCAGGCTCTATCAGTAGAGGGCGGGAGAGAGACGTAAACGTCTGTGTCTTAACCTACTCTGTGCGAGCAGTAAGCGTGCGGGCTGTTAAAAGCAGCCTGGGGTAAAGTTTCCTTCGTCATTGGAAGTGACTGACAGGACAACCCAGGCTTACCCTTCAATTTTCCTAAAAGCAAATTTGCAGTAGGGTGAAATATTAACTGCCAGATCTGATTGGGCAGGGAGTCGAGCAATTCAGCGCATTATAGAGTGGAGAGTTGTTCCAAATTAATCATCATCAGAAACGCACTAGACTTCTCTTTGTTTTTTCTGGCGGCTTGAAGTATCTGCTAAAAGCAAGGATTTGTTATGAGTTTAAGAGTGGAGTCCGGGAAAAGATGAGGGTTGTGGGGATGTTGTGGGGGAAGGGAGGGGAGGAAGGAAATCTGTGCTTATGCTTGCTGCTGTTTTCCACCACTGCAAACAAGATTTAGTGTTACTGACTCTTCATTTCTACCAAGGCTGATTTTCAGAGGGGGAATAATAAGGGGTTTTGGAAGACACTGTTTCTTTCAAACCTGGAGATACCCAGCAGCCTTTATCTCATCAGAGCCTTAAACCTGCAAATCCATTTAGCGCAATAGCTACAGGACAGTGGTTCCCAACCTTCTCTCTACCGTGGCACACCTTGATACCTTTAATTATTTTGAGGCACACCACCCTCCAAATGAACTAATGAATATTTATGAGCCAATAACTCTTCCAGTAGTTTTTCAAAAATTTCCATGGCACACCTGCTCAGGCCTGATGCCACACCCATGTGCTGTGGCACACTGATTGGGGAATGCTAAGCTACATAATGCTGTATTTTCCCTTTGTCTCTTCTGCTGTCTCACACTGACCCATTCACATATTCCTATTGCGACTACTAAGCATTTTATCTCAGTTAGTCTCACCATCATTTGCTTGCATTTGTTACGAAATACAATGGTTCTTTCACTTTCAGAACTATGATCCATTATTTTATTCACTGGAAACTGTTTGAAACCCTTATTTACCTCAGTCCACTCCTTTGCTTTCAGGAGAGAGTCAGTCCAGTATATCCATCCCCCGGTTGCCATTGTTTGCCTCTTCAATAAGTCAGACTTGGCTAATTCATTCCCCTGCCCCAAGTCATAGGTGGTCTTTTTTGGAGACCTTTTCAGTCTTTATAATATTTTTCGGATAATGAAAAGGACAATTGCACCCATGTGAAAGGCTCAGAAGAGCAGCATTTACTTTAGCATTTCACTCAATAGCACCAGCTGCTCATTGCTTTTTTAATTAGAGTTGTAGAGATTATCCCTTTGATAATTAACACCCCGGTTACCCACATCAGCAAGTGTCAGTTATTCCCTCTGTACATAGGTCTGCACAAAGATTGCTGCCTTTAAACAGGCACGTTCAATTCTTTCCTTTTGAGTCTCAATTGCTGTTAATACTATTCATAAATACTACCTTCAGGGATCAGTTCATAGCTGTTGCACGTGCATGATCTTGAAATCACTTGGAGTTACACATGTGCCCCAAAAGTCTCAGGAGCCCTCTTGTTCAATTAAGTTTCCATTTCAAATGCATTCAGCCTATGCCTTTCTCTGTATCTAATCTCTCTCTCTCCTCCCCCCCCAACCCCCCCCCCCCCAACACGCACACCCCAGCATAAATTTTTCTCCTGGTTTCTCTCATTTAAGCACCTTTTCACAGTTCTGTCCATGCTTCAAGTAAAAGTATTAGGGACTCCTTCAAGTTGCAATCCACCCATCAATACAAAGGAACCAGGGTATTGGGGTCAGCCAGAAATATGGTTCAGTTTCATACAGCATAGCTGTGTTACACCCTGAGACATTATGGCACAGAGTTTTCTTTAAATGGATGCCTAAAGATGGGCCTTGAAAGCCATGGCTCGCTGCGTAAAGGCCTGATTTTTCAGAAGGGAGAGGAGCATCCAACTGCTTCCACTGACTTTAGTGCTTGGTACTTTAAGAAAATGGGACAGGAGGTGAGAACAGATCACTTTTTTAGGTGGCTAAGCAAGGATTTGTGGGCCTAATTTTGGGAACTCTAGTTGCCCGATTTAGTGTATTGCAAATCACAAATGACTGATGCCTTCCTGCCCCAAAGTAGCTCAAGAGACACGAGATAAAGGAAAATGTTACCATAGTGGTGTTTTTAGGAGAAAGTTCAAAGCACAGGGAAGCAAACTGCCTACAGTGGATGGACCAAAGCCCCAACTATTCTAACCACATCCAATCATTTTCTTTGTTTATTTATTCTGAATTTTAACTCCCTCACACAACTAGTTCCTGCTCTGTTGTAATAAACTATCCCACATAGTAGTTATGTGCCTGAAGGGACAATGCCTTTTCTGAAATCCAATAAGTCTTTCCTTTTCTAATCTCACACCATGCTCCTCGGTTATGCCCTTGTTCCAGTGGTTTTCAAACTTTTTTCCCTCAGGACCCTCTTGAAAAAAATCATTTATGCCCACAACCCAACAGTTACATCTTGGAGCAATGCATTCCAGTCTTGCAGTAGCGGCGGTGATAGCATGGGACACCGTGACCCAGTACCTGAGTTTCTGCAACCTAGTACCGAGTGCCAACTGGCCACTGCCTTATCCCACAGTGTAAACAGATTCCCCAGCTCCCATTTGTGCTTCATTAGGAAGTTTTCCATACCATAATTAAGGTTTTGATGTATTCTCGCCACGTTTTAAAATCAACGTATATTTAAATATTATGGGTCTTGCCTTAGGTCCAATTGAAATTGAGATGCAGCAGGACTATTCCTCAACCATCAGCTTTGCGATGTTGATTATTTCACTGTTTATGCATCCTAGCACCCTGCTTACTTGCTTTGCAATCTGAAGAATTGTAACTGAATGCCACAAGATAGGAAGGCACGATGGGGAAGAGGAATCACACTGTCAAATACGGCATTACCTGTTTCCAAATCATTGAGAACTCTAATCCATATGCATTCAAGAGCCTTTGTTTCAGTGTCCTAGCACTGGAGTTCCTAAACATTATTGGTCTACGCACTACCTTCTTAAAGAACTGATGTTTGAAGTACCACAGGTAAATATCTCCTTTTTGGAAACATTTATTTTAGGCCCTGACAGGCCTAATTTACGTATTTCTACATGCTGTAGTAAAACAAATGCCTCAGGAAGTCTAAGATATCCATTCATAATTATGAATTAGTTTGCTGGTGATGGGGATGTTGCACCTCTCCCCACAATGTGCAAGCCCCAGGCAGCTGTGGAATTTGCGCCCCCCCCCCCCGCCCCACACACACCTGTGGGGCCATTGGTCTGACTGGAGCTGCCCACCCCCTCTTCCCTCATAATATACAAGTCAAATTATACCTGTGGTACTTCTCCATCTTCTACCGTCTGACAAAGTGGGATTTTCTCTTACGAAAGTTCATGCGATAAATAAATTTGTTAGTCTTTAAAAGGGCCACCAGACTTCTTGTTTGTTTTGCTGAACTAAACTAACATGGTTACCCCTTTGAATCTACCCATTGTGGTAGATCAAATGATGTATTGAATTTCCAGTTCCTTAACGAAGGGACCCTTACCTGGTTCTTAACCAGTTAGGGCCCACTTTACTGCTATTGGAAACAGAAAATGGAGGCTAAAAGTGGGTTCACTGCACAAAAATAAGAAGTAAAAGAATGCAAAGAATAAAAAAGTAGAAAATATAATAAAGTTGTGTGTTTTACAGGAAATGTGAGCAGTAAAAAATCAATAATGCTTGGTCAGTAATTTGTAGGCATTGCTATTAAAAAAACCAAACCATGTTGTAAAGTTAAGCGCCTGCAAACCGTTGATTAAACCTGTAAACCACAAACAGAGGCAGGTATAATTATATTCATCACATGGTTATTAATATTCATTGCTTGGATGTTAATGTAACTAAAAAGGGGTCTTTGGAGAGTTGCCATGAATATAAGCTTTTACATATTTTCAAGCATAAAAGGATTGTAATACTTCTGCCTCTTTGCTCACTTGGGGCATCGAGGAGGAATGAGCAGGTAATAAGCACGGGGGAAGACCTTTCCAGCGACAGGCTAATCATGAGACTGGCCTGTAGTTGCCACATTCAGTGAGAGATCCTTCACCCTTATTCAGCGACACTGTGATGCAATCTTTCCATTCTGCTTGACACCTGCACTTTTCAGAATAAATGCTGCAAGCAGCTGCTCACTGGTTCTAAGGCATCTTTGAGCAGCAGTGATGGAATACCATTGGGTCCAGCAGCATGCCTATTTGGTAACTTTTGAGTGGCCTTTTGTCTTTCCCTGAGTGATGGAGATCAGTATTTGTCCCTGGGTCTGCAGCCATGTGGTTTGACAGATCACATAGCTCTGGATAGTCACCAGCAGATGCATGATTCAGCCCACTTTCATAATTTGGTTTCTGTCTGTCAATGAGTAGAGACAGCTGTCAGTTTTCAGGATGGAGATGTCAGAAGGCTGTTTATGACTGCCAGCATGCACATAATGGCACTGTATGCAGGATGCAGATTGTTGTACTTTGGGTCATTCTCTGCTTCATCAGCCAGAAGTTGATGCAAATCTCAGTCATGTTGTGCAATAAGAAAATGCCTTTCAGCTATCTATGTTCTTGGCTATCTCCCTGCTTGCGTGCATCTGAGTCTTTTTGCTAGTGTATCAAACACCTCTTCAGAAAACCAGAGTTTCTTGTGCAACCATCCAAAGTCAATTGGTGCCAGCAATGGGAGTGTGATATAACATTGTATTCCACGCCACATGATCTCCACATCATCCAAGAGATTACCAAGGTTATATATGTGATCCCTGTGATCTGTGTATTTATGTGATCTGTGTATTTCACAGTTTCTGTAGGATCCTTGGATAAACACTGGATGTTGTACTGCTGGTGGATTTCTGGTTTGCAAGGAGTTGGAAAATGCAGTGAGAGCTGAGTGACAAGTCTATGGTCTTTTCAAAGAATTTACCCATTATACAATCATAATCGCCAGCATCGGAGGCCCATCTGCCACAAAGTGGTCAAGTTACTGTGAAAGGAGCAAACTTTCTCCATTTTGGTGGGCCACACTGAATTTAAGCTGCGGCTCTGTTAGCCAACCTCTCGCACAAACTTTAACCACATGGAGACTCATCTCTCCATGCTCACTTGATGCTCATTGTGTGCTGCTGAGGCCTTGTCTGGCTATGGGCTTCCACTCTAGGCACTTTAATAACCATTACTAGACCTGGATTGCCAACAGTGGATGTGTCGTGAAATCCTATTAGAGATCATTCCTTGATGAAATGTCACTGGGTCTTCCACAGCAGAGAAGCACCCGCAAATTTGGACCATGGACTAATTGTCAATTCGCTCACACTGGAGGGATGTTACATCTACCCGAATCCATGCCTGTAAGAGTTCCAACTCTTCATTCAAGTGACCTATTCGGTCTTTACTCTTAACACCTTTAATCTTGTTCGCATTGCTCTGTTCCCTTATCCTCCCCCTTACAGCTTGTACCCACTGTCCCTCTCAGGGACTGTCGTCCTGCTTTTACTTATTCTGGTAGAAACTGGGGGAACTCCATTGACCTGAGTAGAGCCTGCTGTGGAGAAGAACTGGTGTGAGGCTGGAATCAGGCACCACATCTGTACAATCACTAGCACAGTAGCTAATTCTGACTGGAGCCTCCAGCTACCGTCAGACAAATATAAATGGGAAAAAGTCAAGAGAAGAAAGACCCACCTTCCCTGATCCATGTCCCTGTTATCGACATAGACGATCCAGAGCCATAGTTCTGATCACTATCAAATGGCTCGTGAGGAAAGGGGAGAAAATCTCAGTCTTTGGCCTGGTCTATGCTGGAAAGCGTTTGCGAGCATGGTGGGGCCATTATATCAGCAAGGGTCTGCTTGCAGGTGGTATAACTTATACCAGTTCCCTGTATAAAATGAGCTATACTGCCCAAAGGGCTTATTTGCTGGTATAATTGTGTCTACACTAGGGCTTTTGTTGGCCTAGCTGTGTCCGTGAAGGGTGTGACTTTTCTTTTTCCTTTTTCAGATTCCTAACTGACAAAGCCATGTTGCCAAAACCTCTAAGTGTAGACCTGGTGTTTAGCTCCAAACCCCTGTAAATTACCCGCCTACCCACCATGCCTGACTTCTGGGTTTGTAACCAACCAAAATCACAGCCCAGGCCTGTTGAAGGGTCTACTGAGGTTCCCAAACCCAGCCGCAGTGCACACAGACCTAGTTTCAAGTGGGCCTGGGCTGACTTTTGGCTTTGTTTATAAGTCATGCAAAATTAGTTCTGCATGGCTGAGACATAACGAGGTTAATCAGTGTAGAATGAAACTGAAGAATCAACCCACCCGTGTGCTCTGAACCCCTGTGAAACAAAACTGCCCAACTTCACACAATTCTGCTCAAATCTTCTTTTCAGCCAAAGTAAGATTAGGGACCAGACACCGGGTTCCCATATCTGTCCTCGGCAATTATTAGCATCAGCCAGAAACAAGGAGAGTATCAGTGATGACTTAAGCCGGTCTGGAGACCCATGCAAAGCCTTTTAATTTGGTCTGCTGACTTACAGACCTTAAGGTTTGAAGGAACCGTCATGATCATCTAGTCAGACTACCTGTACATTGCAGGCCAGGGCAGGGCCGTCCCTAAGGGGGGGCGAACAAGGCGATCCCGCGGGGCCCTCCCCACAGCCACACTCTTCCCTGCTCCGCGGGTTGGGATCACTAAGCCTGGCCTCTGGGCTAGCCCTCCCCGCCCCCAGGGCGGAGCAGGTGGCTGGGGCCCACCTCTGTGGCGGTGGCCTCAGGTCCCCGGCTGGGGCACCGGCTGCAGCTGGCTCCCTCCACCAGCGGCCCCCGCTTCCGGGGCTGGGCCCAGAGCCGGCTCTCTGCCGGCGGCCTGAGCCTCCCCACCCGGGCTGGCTCCCTGGGGGGGTGGAGCGACCTGCCTGCCCTCCAGCATTGGGGGAGGGGGGCGGAGCCCCGCCTAGGCCAGTTGGCCCTGGGCCCCGCTCTCCCCACAGGACAGCGCTGGGCCAGGGAACCTCATCCAGCCATTCCTGAAAAAGACCCATAACCTCTGACTGAGTTACGGAAGTCCCCAAATCACAGTTTAAAGACTTCCAGTTAGAGAATTCACCATCTACACTAGTACACCATATACACTGATATGCCATGTCAGCAAGATTTATGAGTCAACACTGTGTCTACACTGTCACAGAGGTCTATTGGTACCAGGTTGTAAAGAGGTCACTGTTCTTTACAAGGAAATCCTGACTCCGAGCTGACAAACTTACTACACCCAACATCACTTTCCTGGTATCTATCCAAAGCGTAATGTGAGGTCTCTACTGCAGTAATTCTCAACCACTGTGTCGGGACACATCACTGTGTCACCACACAGCAGTAAGTGTGTTGCCAAGAGGCAGGGAGATAGCTGGATTTGGCCTGTGAGGGGTGGGCTGGTGTGTCCTGTAGGGTTACAACACACCACCAAGTGCATCATGACTTGCAGAAGGTTGAGAACCACCGCTCTATTGAAAGTATGTAACCTGTAAACACTCATAGTAAGTGGGATGTGTGTATGGCCAATGTTTAAGGAGTAATATTGAAAATCATGTTGTCCTGAAGTGAAAGTGGAGCACCGGGAATCCTATGTCTGGGTGATGGCAATTTCAAACAGGAGGCATCTGTCACCTCTTCCTGGCTAGCAGATGCGGTATTTTATTGCTCAATTGTCTACCATTGCAACAACCCAAAAGAGTCAATGAAAACCACCAAAGACAGACTATAAACATTGAATCCACTTGGGAGTGAAAAGGAACAATGGCAGCAAGGAGCATGGCCTGTCAGATACAGACAAAAACACTCCATCAACATATCACGGGGTGAAGAGAGACACTCTGGCTCCATTCACTGAGGGGGTATCTTCAGACAGTGGGGGTGCTTCATGAAAGAGTGGGTCCTGGCTCCCTGAGGCCAGCACACGCTGCAAATGGCTGAACTTTGGGATGAGACTCTGCTTTAGCAGATAGGAAAGATAACGTTTAATAAGTATAGGCCCTAGTCCACGTTTTATGAGTTTGTTTTATATGTAACCATTTGCTTCCCTCACTCAGATGTGTTTCTATTTGAATCTCTGTTCTTTCTTAAAAGAAATTTCCTTTTGTTTTACTACAGTTGAACTAAAGTAGTGTGTACGATGTAACAGCAGTGGGGTAAGGGAAATCTGGTGAAGTGGGATATACACCTCTTGTGGGAATGGAGAATATAGGATTTCTCTGGGTATCCTACGTTTAGGCTCCATATTACAGGGGGACACTTTAAAGGGACTTGGGGACTGGGATGGGTCTATTGCAACCAGCAGGGCTTGTGTAGCCTGATGGAAACTGCTTGCATGGCCGATGAGCTGATTGTGTTAGGCAGCCAACACCCAGCTGTCACAGGCAAGACTTCATCATGCTGGAGGCAGGAGGCAATGAGGTGACTTGCTGTCCTGAGAAAGGTCACAATTACACTGCTGAGTAAGCCCAGTATCTGACTTCTGTTTCCAGCTCAGCCCCTTTCAGACACAAATCAGTCTGAGTCGGTCAGCAGATACTCGGGACCCAGGTCGTAGGACCTGAGGGGTTGCTGCAATCCAGAACCCCTATTGCCTGGCATTGTCACAGCTCAGTTCTGCTGGGTCAGGCTGTCGTGCCTGGAAAGCCCTGCCCAAATAGCTTCATTTTCACCTTCTTGCTGGATTACACTAACAGAGGCATCGCATTGTGATTAGGTGCCCATACAACCACATATAAGAGACAGTTCCCACCCTGCAGAGCTTATATCTAAATAAGACCAATAAAGAACGGAAAGGGAAAACAAAGTGAAGTGTCTGGCCCTTGGTGTGAGGAGTCATGGATCTGGAACCTGGGTCCCCTGGCAATCCTCAGACTGCAGCTACCAGCTGGCAGGTCATAGGTACCATGGGCTGGTGAATCCTAGCTCACCTTAGGCACTGCCCACGAAGCTCCCAATTGGAGGAGACATCTGGCTGCTTTGATTGGCATAAATAATGAGTCTTAGCCAGAAGACGGCACAGGAAATAGTCTGAGCAACTAGGTGAACTGTAGGCTGGCTGCTGCACTGCACTCTGCTTTCCCACCAGATTCATGAGCCCTGCCCTGTTCCCACCCTCGTTTTGTTCCAGATCCCTGCTTCTGCACCTCATTCCTGGCTTCTACTTCCAACCCTTGGCCTGATGCCTGTTTCTGACTCACACCCTTGGCTTGACTCCCAATTCTGTCATCATTTCTAACCCCATGTTGTGGGTTGCTGCTCTGGCCACTAGACCTAACCATCTATGTCCCACTCTACAATACTTGGTCAACATCACACAGTAGGTCAATAGGAAAACAGGGAATAGAATCCACATCTTTTTGATTCCCACTATGGTTCCTTGTCCATTGGCCCCTGCTCAATGGATTCCCTTTCAACAGCTGGTCTGTTGCATTCAAACTTCTTCAAGTAGTCTATAGAGACCACTGCTGATCAGGCTTGGAAAAGGCCAGGAATAGGCTTTGAAGGGCTTGTAGGTATAGGAAGAGGGGAGGCGGTGCTCCTAACTCCATAAACATAAAGGCTCTTTTGAAAGGTAGTAGTCCTTTTTTACTGCCCTACCAAGTGTCTGAAATGAAATGGAGGTGATTTCTTCCTGCAACCCTGCTTCACCATTTCTCTTTTGGGGCTCTCCCCCACAATCCAGTTCAGAGTTAGCAGAGCTTCCTACTTGTCAAACCAGGAAGCAGATGTCATCTCCAAGGCTTCCCCCCTGCTGCTAGTGCTCCCTTTTGCCAGTTACGCCTTCAGCTTCTGTCCAGATCATCTCCTGCTATTGCTCTGGCTGCTGCAGCTCTGAAGCTGGCACACATTTTCCCTCAGAATCCCAGCTGTGTTAAAATGTTAACAGTAGCTACTGGAGTCCATGACTTGCCATAAGATGGAGGCATCTTTGTCACTGAATATATCCTACATCACTCATCTCAGTCAGCCCCATCTGATACTTAGGCCCATATAATGTGTGATTTTTTTGAGAAGCATGGGATTGACTACTGGCAGGGAATGGGAAAGAATAGAGACAGCCCACCAGGAGCCAGCCTGTGGGGCTTTCAACTCCTCACACTGCCCCTTAGTGGAAATGCTCCTGGTGAAGATGCAGTCCACTGACTTATGGACCTAGAGTAGTATGGATGTCAACTGTGGCAGTAATTATTGCAATGGCTGTAAATCGATGTGTTATGTTGCCTTATTTTTTTTTTTATCATGGTAAAGGCTTTAGAAAGTTGAAAAATTAGACTGTGATTTTTATTTTTTATTTCTTTTGTAACCAGTTCTGAACTTTTATGCCTATGCCACTTATAAATCTCTTAAAACCTATCTTTCATTTGTTAATAAACTTAGTCTAATGTTTTATCTAAGCCAGTGTGTTTTTGATGGAAGTTTGAGGAATCTTCTCAGGTTACAAGGCTGGTACATGTCCCTTTGACAGAGTGGCAACTTAATTAATGAGCATTCATTGCTCAAGAAGGTCTTGAGCAGCCTCAAACGCACAGGTCTAGGGTGCAAGGCTGGGGCGGAATTGCTGGTATCTTCCTGTATACAATTCATGAGTGGCTGGGGAGAGCATTCATTTACTTTGCTAGGTAAGTGTCTGAACCCTAGGAGGCAGCCAGGGCTGAAAAGCTAAAGGGGGCACAGTGGTTCCACCGTCCAGATTGTACCCAGGGGATGTCACAACGGTGCAGCAAACAGAGTGAAATGTATAGCTGATTGCTTTGAGTGAGATTTGCACTCTGTACACTGGTGAAATGATTTTAAGTGTGATGGCTGCAAAGAGTCAAGAAAAGGTTACACTTTTGTTGTTTTCTGTTTGCTTATTTTAGGAAATGGAAATAGGAGCAGAAAAAGCATAAAGTTGAGTGAGAATAATGCAATCACAAAATTGGACATCTTTAGGTTAGACTCAGAGAAAACAGGAAAAATCACCCATGCCAGCTGGAAGAAGCAGAAATGAGCATAAAAAAGAAAGAGTTGGAGGTGAAGGCAAAAGAGGCCGAGCTGTCAAGGAGGAAGCTGCACACAGGAGGGCCATGGAGTGGAAAACGAAAGAGGATGATGAAAAGGAGAGAGAACACAACCAACTGAATTGGATAGCAAAGGGAAACTAGAAACTCCCAACCCCAGTGATTCCCATCACTCTGCAAGTTTCTAACTAGGAACTGTGTCCTGCATACGAAGAGTCAGAATGTAATGTGGAATATTTCACCACTTTTGAGAGGCTATGTGAAGTCCATGAAATTCCTGTTAACAAAAAGTTCCCCACTTCGATTGCAACATTGACTGGTAATGCTCAAAATATTTTCAATGAAATACCAATTCAGGATGCTTTAGAATACTCTAAATCAGGCTTGTCCAACCTGTGGCCCACGGGCCGGACTCCGGCCCGCCAAGGGCTTTCATCCAGTCCACAGAGTGCTGCTGCAGGAGTCTGGGAGCTGGAGCATCTGAGACCTTTTTAAATCTCCCGCCCTGCTCCGAGCCTCAGTGCATGAGTGGCTTCGCCTTCAGAGGCTTGACTCAGCTTGTTTGGCGGGGTGCGGGGTGGTGAGGGGACGGGGGAGCCTCTGCGGAGCGCGCCATGGAAGGGAAGCCCGAGTGGGGAGGGATGGGAGGAGAAGAGGAGGAGGAGCCTGTGGGGGCGAATGGGGGGGAAGAGGAGAAGAAATACATGCACACCGGGACAGGGAAGGAGGGCTGGAATTGCCCAAGTGTGCGCAGTGGGGTGGTTGATGACAGGGAAAGAATCGCTGCACGGGGAAGGTGGGAAGAGGGAAGGAATCGCCGTGCTCGGGGATAGGGAAGCAGGGGTGGACTGGGGAGAGGAAGGGGCTGCCAGCATGTGGAGGGATAGGGAAGGGGGAGCGGGAATTGGGCAGAGCGAGGGCTGCCCGCGTATGCAAGGATGGGGGGGCGGGTTGAGGAGAGGGAAAGAATCACTGCGTGCAGGGACAGGGAAGGCGGGGGGAGCAAAGGAGTTGCCATGCTTGGGGACAGGGAAGGGGGCAGACTAAGGAGAGGAGCTGCCGGCGTGCACGGGGACAGGGAGGGGAGGGAGGAGTTGAGGGGAGGGAAGGAATCGCCACGCACAGAAAGACCAGGGGGGAGGGGCTTGGGGACTTGGAGGAAAGGAGACGGTGGAGAAAGTGAAGGGGGTGGGGAGAGGAGAGGAGCTGCCAAGCGTGGGGACAGGGAAGTGGGTGGTTGGGGAGAGGAGTCTGCCTGGAGAAAGGAAAGGGGAGGGGAAAGAACCCCGGGCGAGGGAAGGGAGGGGAGAGGAGCCCGCGTGGGGTAAGGGAAGGGAGGGTATGGGGAGCGGAGCAGGCAGGGAGAAGGGAAGGGAAGAGAGGGGAGAGGAGCAGAGCAAGCAGGGAGAAAGGAGAGGAGCCCATGCAGTGCGGCATGGCACAGCAGGGGCCAGGGAAGGGGTTGGGGAGCTGGTGGAGCTGGGGAAGAGCCCAGACAGTACAGGCCGGGAAAGGGATTGGGGAGTCGGGGAAGGGTCAGAGAGCCCGCACAGCACAGGGCCAGGGAGGGGTTGAGTAGCCCACAGGGAAGGGAAACCTGCACTGTGTGGGTTGGTGAAGGAGTTGGGGGACCCAAGTGGTGTGGGGCAGAAGGAAGGGTTCAGGGAGTAAGCAAGGGTTGTAGGAGGAAGGGAAGTAATGGGGGTCCCACCACCAGGCCCCACTGCTTCCTTCCCTTGCCTCACCCCACCACGCTCCCTTGCCTCCCCACCTCTGCCCACCCCGCCATCTCTCCCCTCACTCCTGCTTTCCACCCTGACCCAACACAGCCATCCCTTGCCCTCAGCTTGACATACCACCCCCAGCCCTCCCTTGCAGCACCTGCCCTACGTCCCATGATTTTCCCTGCCACCTGACATGGCCACCCTTGTCCTCCCCTGCCCTGCAATGCTCCCTGGCCATCTGAACCCTGCCCTTACAATCCATGCCCTGCCCTGCTCCCCACACTCCCCCTTGCCACCCAACATAGTTATCCCTGACCTCCCTTGACCTGCCATCCTCCCCTGGTACTCCACCCCACCCTCCCTTGTCAGCCCTGCCCTGCCCCTGCTCCACATGCTTTCCCCTGCACCACATGCAGCCTCCCCACACCCTGCCTTGCCCTGCCACACTCTCCTACCGTCTGTACACACTGACGTTTCCTGAAAAAGACTAAGCGAGCCCTTTACAAGTTTTCACAAAATATGGTTTAATTAACAAATGAAAATTTGTTGTGTACAGTTGTGAAAGTGACACTTATATAACAGTTACTGTAGGGAGGATGGGTATTATTTGAGAATGGTATTTAGGTATGAAATGTAAGTTTCTGGTTTTACAGAACCAAACTGAATGTGTAAACCGGTGTTTATTTTTTGACTGTTTACATTTTCTGAATAGTAAGATCAATTTCTATTTTATCTTATCTATTCAAAATTTGCTCACTGGCCCTCTGAGTGAAAGAAGAGTTACAGTGTGGCCCCTCACCCAAAAAGGTTGGACATCCCTACTCTAAATATAAAGAAACTATTTTGAAAAGGTTCCAAGTTACTTCTGCTGTGTACATGGTAAAATTTAGAACTCTCAAGAGAAATGTGGGAATGGGTAATGGGGAATATGTCAAAATGTGGGAATGGGTAATGGGGAATATGTCAAAAAAATGAATGACTTGATAAGGAAGTGGGTTAAGGGGAAAGGTGTTGACAATTTTGACTAAGTGATTGATCTCATTGGTCAGGAACATTTCTTGGGTATAGATAAAGATAATATAAAACAGTGTCTCTGGGATAAAATTGTGACATCTGTGGAAGAAATGACTGCAGTAGCAGACCCAGGCATCTATTGAGAGTAAATTACAAAAAGAGGGATTTGTACCAGGCGGGAAACAGGATCCCCATTTTACCCCAGGGGAGAAGAGAAGGAAGGGAGCTGGGAGGCTAGGCATGACCTCCCCAGAATCTCTCCTCTCCTGGTAGTTCCTCCCCCAAGCCCTCTAAAAGGAGTGCGATCCTAAAAGGTGTTCAGTAGTTACACTGATAACATCTGAGAAATCACAGCCCTAAATTAAAGGAAACCAAGTCCCAACCTGTTCATGTTAATGCAGCTATTACTAACTCATCACCTCTGGTGCAGGAGGCTCAGAGGCGCCTACAACTCACCTGGCGAGTTTTGTAGGGATTGGTTCCGCAGCTAAAACTTACAATATTGGTTTTGCAGGGGTCAGTTCTAGTCAGACATGGAACATGGTAAAAAACTGTTAAAATTAATGAAAGGGAATATTTGGGAAGGAAAAATACAGGAGCACCTATTTGGTTAAACAGAATGTAATTTAAAAAGCTGACATGTTAGCTGGTCAAGTAACAGAGCTTGTAGCAGTGGGCAGATCCAGGCTTCCTGTGCCTCTTGGTAAAATTGATGCAGAGTGGGAGGGCCTGGAAAGTGATTTGGTTGAGGGAGTAATTAATAGAAGGTATCTCTACTGACATGCTTGTTAAAAATGTTTTTTCCCCCCCTCCATGATGTCTGGATAGTAACTTGCAGCAAAAAGGAATATGTTGTTAAAATCCTCAAGAAAAATCATAAAGCTTGCCCTCAGAGCCCAGAGGGAGAGGTGCCCATCATTGGAAAGTTCCAAAGGGGTAGCTGTGTTAGTCTACTGCAGATAAACAGAGTCCTGTGGCACTTTTAAAGACTAACAGATTTATTTAGTGCATGAGTGTTCATGGGAGAAAATCCCACTTCTTTTCTCCCATGAAAGCTCATGTGATAAATAAATCTGTTAGTCTTTAAAAGTGCCACAGGACTCTGTTTGTTTATCACTGGAAAGATTGTTCCAGGTGCTCACTGTCAGAGTTTTGCAACTGTGCAGGGTCACATAGACCCCATTCTAGAAAACACAGAGGGATGTGTCCTAAAGCGGGGGTGATCCAGAGAGGGAAAATAGGGAAATAATGTTGTTGGCACATGAGTGTCTCCACGCTGATGACTTGGGAGAGAATGCTGAGGACAGAGGGGCTGATTCAGCATCTGTCTGCCTAGGCAAGCAGCCTTAGACTCAAGCACAGAGAGGGAACTGTGTAACTGACCTTTCGAAGGGAAGCAGACACACAGCTAGCCTCTCCAGTGTGCCAGTGCCACGCTGCTTTTTTTCATCCCCCTTAATTTGTTTTCCCTGCTTACTTTACTTGCAAATGTAATTCCTATTGTATTTGACACATGATGATTAATTTACATTACAGGCAAGGGGATAACTTCCTTCCTGTCTGGAAGAAAACCTGTTTCTTCCTGTGTTTGGTTAGAGACGCTAAAGCATATCAGTAAATATCCATAAGTCCTCTTATAACATTGGTGCATACATTTCACAATGATATCAATGACCAGCATGTCACCAGCTTTCACTGGATACCACACCTGATGTTTGTTACAGATAAATATTATGACAGCTATGTGTTAGGAGCAGTGGGTTTGTCAGATCTGATAGGCGCTGCTGACACATAGTAGTGAACCACCAATGAGGCCTCTGTGTCTCACGGAGAAACTTCAAGGTTCTAAACAAAGTGGCTGGAACCTGTTACAAAGTTGTAAGTGTCCTACATGTAGAACAGAAGGCAGCTGAACACTGTCTTTCCTGGGGACCTCCAAAATGCAGCTGTCAGTGTCCCTGTGCTGACATCAGTACCACACATCCTACCAGACACTGTCAATGGAAACGCAGCAGGAACAGCATGTTCAGCTCCGAGTGTCAGATCCACCTCAATGGGTAAATAAGCTGCTGCAGATGGAATTGCTTGAGAACCAGTGACTTGGCACTCAGAGCCATTGAGGTTTAGACATGGAACTGGTAACTTGAGCTGATTATGCTTTCTTCTCATTGTCTGATTTTTGGGGGGAGTAACGTCTGGATTGTTGACGCTGCACCCTGCATGTCATGTGACTAAGATAATTACTTCTGTAACTGTCCCAGATCATGTGACTGGTCTATTCCTAGCAGCACTCCTGTCTATCAGTCTCCTATTACAACTATAAATTCCTGGGAGGAAGTAAGAAGAATCCAGACTTACCTTAGTTAAGGCGGCAAAATGATTCTCCTGGCAGTGAGAAGGTTTGATCCACATTATTTAGAACACTACCCCTTTTTCATGAGTCACGAGTAATCCCATGTTTAGCCTACATCTATCCCATCACATTCTCTTGGTTGCATCTTGTGCTTTAGGGCCTTCTTTATTAATTTACAATGTTCTACCCCTCACATCCCTGCATTGAATAGACAGATGTTTTCAATTTTTCCCTGACTCCAGTTTTTTCTTAGCATCTTGAGTGGGCAGGTAACAGATCTATTTCTCTTCCTCATCTCCAATACAAAAGCAAACATACCCAAACCCTAACTAAATGGGTAAACTCAAGTTCCCACCGGTCCTGTTATTGGGACAGTAGGTGTACAGATCAGAACATGCTATCCAACAACAGAATGCCTGGCACAAGATGCCCAATGAAAAATACTAGAGAGAAAACACTTTTCTATTTTTCTCCCTCCTTTGCTTAGTATTAATGCATTTTATAATTATAAAAGCATTGGTGGCTCTGAGATCATGAAGTTCCTAAAGCTGTTTCTACTGATCCCAGCACTTCTGCTTTGAGTTTCAGCTCCCACCCCAGAGTCTTGCCTTTGAAGTACCAATGAGTTGGGTTAATACCAGTCTCAGCAGCTGAAATCTGCTGACTTGTAAAGACAGTCTTGCAGGTAAGCTCCAAAGGCTAAGTTTTAAAACCTGCTGGTTTTTCTTACTGAAAGCATTTCCTGTGGCAACTTCAAAGGCAGGCGACATCACAGATTTCACTGCTACCTCCTGCCATTGAAGCACACATGGGAAATGTTCTCAGCAAGGAGAAACTGGCAAAGAAAAAGAGCAGCCTTCAGAGTTAAGTCCCTATAGGCACATTTAGTAGTAGTATTATGATTATTTATTATAGTGTGCCCACACATGCTTTAAAATGCCAGACAATACAATTTTATTTGATATAGCACCTCTGTGTGAGCTATATTATCTAATGGCCTTTTCTTTATAATGGTGACTGCAGCCATGACCAGGGAAGGAGCCCTTAGTGCAGAGAAGCGTATTCAGCCATCAGGGCTATCAAAGGAGGGGTCTTTAAAGGTCTGTTCAAACTGCCAAGCTTTATGACCATAGGCTGTAGGTGGGGGGCAGGGTCTACTTGTCCATTGAAGAACAGAGTGCTCCTCACCCTGGAATCAAAAGCTGGTCAAAATTTTTCACTCAAGTCTTTTTTTTAAATTGAAAACAGCCTTTCTGATTTTTCACTGAAGCCCTCGCAAGTCAAAACCTTTCTCTTTTCTCACTCGCCCCACATTTTTTCTTTCCCCATTTTGCCACATATTGGGATAGAAAGTATTTATACTGAAAAACTGGGAAACTTCAAAATGTTTCATGAAACATCTATAATTTGAACAGGTTTGGAGATCTTGGCTTGCCTTTATTCTGTCTTCCCCTGAATAAATCTATATTTTACCCAGTGTAGCTGCTGGTGGTGTGCCATTGTTCTATTGTATGCAGTGTAGCTGTGGATGGGTTGGTCCCACCTTTTTGTTTCTAGTGAAGAACTGTTAGATGTTATCTTATGTTGTGGTGTAGTATACTATTTGGGGCTTTAAAATGCTGTCTGTCAAAGAACCTTAGAACACTACAAATGTTAATAAATTAATTTGCACAATGGTGATATCCTCATTTTATATGAGGAAACTGAGGCAAAATTAAATGATTTGCCTAAATCACATAAGGAAGGGGAGCTGAAACAAGTTATTTTTCTAAAGTAGTTCATTAGATTTTGTCCAATTGTGTTAACAAAGAGTCATAGATGGTTTATTTGAGGAAGGAAGAACAAAATGCACTGTAGAGTTTAGTTTGGTTATTTAATATCTTTCAGAGATTGCTGTGAATTTGCAGATAGTGCCCTCAGGGAAGACACTGCACTATAAAACCTTTTATTTAAAATGGAAGAATTACTTAGACATTATCAGTGTGACATACTTTACTGATTAAAATTTTTCAGCTCTTGGTAGAGCACCCTTTAAACTACTCTGCTCTGAAACTCCTAAAACATTCTTCAAATAATAAGTACACCTGGTTTGTTGCTGTTTTCATGCTGAAGTCTTGAAAAGCCTCTTCAACAACAGAGAAACTGACCAATTCATGTCCTGATCACGCATACACTCATGAATAGTTCCACTTAATTGAATAGTAATCTTTGTGCTTAAAGTTACACTTAGACACTCTTATAGGAGATGAGGCCCAGCTATTTATACAGGGGAAATGGTGAAGCTGACTAGGGACAGTGCTGTCAAAAGCACACAGCGCAAATAAGAACAAATAGGGATCTATTTTTGCTAGCTTCCTTCAATTATAGTTGTCCTAAGTATTACTTGTAACCATAACTGAGGATCCAAATTGGTAGCTATGTTAGTCTAGTTCAGCAAAACAAACAAGAAGTCTTGTGACATTTTAAAGACTAACAAATTTATTTATCACATGAGTTTTCATGGGAGAAAATCCCACTTCGTCAGAGTGTAAGTGTAACCTTCGGGTGGGCTAAAATCATTTAGTTGCCCTTCTCCAGTGCCTCACAGAAATCAATCCCAATCCCTATGGAGAAAGCAGCTGGAGACCCAGGATCCAGTCTGTATGGGACTCACAGCGAAGCTTGCTCAGAGCTACACTCCCACATTAAAATACTACTACAATAAACATAACAATGTACTTTATTAACTACTAACTAAATGAACCTTATCTTAAGAAAACAAAATACAATTAACCAAGAACATTCCCTACAGAAAACCCCGCAGGAAAGATACCCAAGAGTCCCAAAGTCCAGTGGAGTTCACCCAATTCTCAGCTACAGTCTCTGTTCCAGTATAGAGGCATGAGTGGCAAGAAATAGCTGTCCTCCTCTTCTTCCTTTGCTGGAATCCTCTGTAGCATTCCATGCAGGCTTTCTCTTCTCCTTTGCAACCAGCCCTCAGTCCCATATGCATGTCTGCAAGGTCTGCTGCAGGTGACTCCATTACAGGGAGAAAACATCTTGTTCACTCCTGGCTCAGCTTCTCTCCAGAAAACTGAGCACATGGTCTCCTTTCAAGGCAGCTCTAGCCTCCTGTCTGCCCAGGCTGCTGCTCCCACGTCATCTGACTGACAACATCACATCACACCAGCAGGGTACACTGTGGAGCATGCTCAAAATGCTACCACTCCCTGCTTCTGGAAGTTTCTGGTTGTGGGTCGCTAATCTGCCCAGCAACAGTAACCCACCCTCAGTAGGTCTCTCAAAGAGAGGCATATGGGTTACATAAGATCCCCATTTCCAAGCATCTGACAAAGTGGGGTTTTCTCCCAAGAAAGCTCATGCGATAAATAAATTTGTTTAGTCTTTAAAAGTGCCATCAGGCTCCTTGTTTGTCATAACTGAGGTGACATTTTACACAGAAATGTGTTTGGTTCTTTTCTAGTTTGATGGTGTCTTTTCAAATAGCTCTAGCTCAGAGGTCGGCAAACTGCGGCTCGCGAGCCACAAGCGGCTCTTTAGCCCCTTGAATTTGGCTCTTCTTGGTGCGAGCCGCGGTCCCTTTAAGAACTGAGTGCTGCTGCGTCCGGCCCGGGAGAGTGAAAGCTCCCGCCCTGAGCATGCTCAGACAGAGCGTGCTCAGGGTGGGAGCGGCCTCGCAGAGAAGTAGCCCTGCAGGCCGTCCCCACAGCTGCGAGCCTCCGGCCAGGTAAGGGGGCTGGAGGGAGGCCTAGAGAGTAGTCGGGGGAGTAGGATAGTGGTTGGGGGGGGGGCGCGAGGAGAGTGGTGGAGGGGGGG
>ML685838.1:4822147-4836359 GCA_007922175.1 Pelusios castaneus
CCACCGCCGCCGGCAGAGGGGTGGAGGGCCCCGGTAAGCCGCCCGGCGTCGTTCCCGGGGCCGTGGTAAGCGTCCGGGGCTGGGATGGGTCCGGCGGCTTTCCGGAACCAGCCAGCCTGCCTGCCTGCCTGCTTGCCTTCGGGAAACATTGTGGATTGAAAGAAGATGTAGTGTCAAGAATTCAGAAAGGTGTGTTGACATGGTTAGGAATACCCTTATTAAGTTAATAACAATGTACCTTCCTATATATTTTAAGTTTAAAAACTTTGGCACTCAAAAGAAATTTCAATCGCTGTTTTGTTGATATTTGGCTCAGTTGACTAAAAAGTTTGCCGACCACTGCTCTAGCTGAAAACTACCAAGTCTTGCAGCTAGGACAAGGGATAGGACCACACAAAAAACCCCAAACAAACAAAACCCCACAACAACTAACAGCTGCAAGACTTCAGACAAATGGAAGAAAAAAGTAGATTATAAACAGGGCTGGCCCAAGGGTTTTTGGCACCCCAGGCAAACTATGATTTTGGTGCCCGCTCCCCCACATAAGAGATAACGTGTAAAAAATTCTCTTCCGTCTACTTTTGTGCCCCTCAAAGCCTGGTGCCCTAGGCGACCGCCTAGTTCACCTCTATGGTTGGGCTGGGCCTGAATATAAATCAGAGCCAAGAATTGTAGAAAAGTGATAACACAAGGTTAAATCTCTACCAGCAGAGTTACGGATAACAAGAAGGATTTTAAAAAGTGCATTAAGACTACAGAGAATTCAGTGTCTCCAGGGGCTGCTGCTTCCCCCTGGCTCCGAGCATGCACCGCCACACCCCGTCTCAGTCAGGGAGATTTATTTTTATAACAAAGGTTAACAGATTTAATGCAGTCTGAAGTCAGAACCTGGCCTCCAGGCTTCAGGGTCACTTCGCCCAGGAGTCTGTGGCTCTCCAGCTCTAGCAGTTTCTTTACCTCTGCCAGCTATGCTCTCCTCTTGCAGCCATAGCTACGGGCTTGCTTTCTTGAGCCTCTGGCCTCCTTGCTCCAGGGATCCACTACAAGTGTTAATTCCACTAATGTGGCTTTGGTCCCCAGGACTCAGCTTGTCTCAGTCCTCCTCTCCCCTCCCCTGCCCCAAGCTGCCTACTAGTAGCTCTTTATGGGACCAGGTGTAACCCTCTTCAATTAGCTGGATTGGGCTCACTACTCCAAGCCCGGGTCTCTGGGTTCCAGCAGGGCCGGCCCAATCATATAGGTGAACTAGGCAGTCACCTAGGGCACCAGGCTTTAAGGGGCGCCAAATTAGACAGAAGTGAATTTTTTTCTCTATTTAAAAATATATGTATGTGTATATTAATATGTTATCTCTTATAATATATGGGGCGGGGGGGGGCACCAAAGTCATAGTTCGCCTAGGGCACTAAAAACCCTTGGGCTGGCCCTGGAGACCAGTTACGCTGTGACAGTCCATTACTAAATGAAAGTGGTAGAATTATCAGTAAAAACGAAGAATGGCAGAAGTATTCAACAAATATGTATGTGCTGTAGTTGGGAGCGAGGGTGGAAACTGTTGAAGTCTCATCATTTGATAAGTCTTTCCATACCAGGCATCTCAGCAGGATGTTACACAGCAGCTACTAAAGTCAGGGACATTTTTAAATCAGCAAGTCTGGCGAATTTACTTCTAAGAGTTTTAAAACAGTTGGCTGTGGGGCTTACTGAGCTATTGATGCTGACTTTCAGTAAATCCTGGAACATTGGGGAAACTCCACAGAAGTGGAAGAAAAGTAATATTGTGCCAGTATTTAAAAAGGGTAAGCAGGATGACCTGGGTAACAATAGGCCTGCCAGTTTGACACATCCTAGGCAAGATAATGGAACAGCTGATATGGGAGTCAATTAATAAAGAATGAAAGGAGGGTAACATCACTAATGCCCAGCAACAGGGAACTCTGCGAGGGTGTGACAGGTCCAGTAATCTGCTGTGACCCCCTGATCTCCACTCCTGAACCCCGACTTACCCCACTATAGCAGGTGACCACTCACTCCTGAGTCAGTTCACACCAGCCTCCTGTGTGTAGTCAGCCCCAGGCAATGGGTGTGTGCCTTCTGGTCTCTTGAGGGACAGTCCCCAAGCGAGCACCCCGAGCCCGCATACACTACATTGGGAACTTCCATCCTGCAGGGATTGAGATCCTTCCCCAATCACTATAGACTCTTAGACACTGATCCATCTATTTAACATTGAAGTAGATGTTCCTAGCCTTTCTGATTCACATCCTCTAAAGTCCACACAGCTTTAGATAAAACAAACACTAGTTTATTGATTAGAATATGATTTTAAATTAGTATATAGGAAATCCATGCACAATCATTTAATAAAGGAGTCGGGAGTTACCGAAAGTAAATAAAAGATATAAAATGCATGCTAATCTACTAACACTATTCCAAGACTACTTTTTAGTCTATTCTCCTCATTCTTACCCACAAGACTGTCAGCCAGCCTAGGCCCTTCTGGCCATGTGGATAGGTCCAGTCTCTTGGCGTTGCTTACAAGATGGTGTTTCTCTAGCCAAAGCCAAAAGCCTCTATCTCTCTCAAGGTATCAGCATTCCTTTTCATTTCCCCCTCAGTCACCCTTCCTCTGTGGGTGTGGTGATTTTCTTTCTTCTACCTGAACCAGTGAGGTCAATTTGCATTGTCTTTGTCATGTAACCCTCCAGCCTCTGTGCTAGAGATAGTCCTGAGGGTTGGTGCTAAGTAACATGCTTCACATCTGTACTTACAGGATGCTGCAGGGAACATGATACCATAACAATGTGGTAGAGCTCTCAAAGGGGAACCTTGCATGGCATAATTGGCATCAAATCATACAATTACAGTGAAAAAGTGAACAGAAGGATTACATAGATCATCGCCCATTGTGCATCACATGATTGTGCACCACGAGGACTGAGACTGCTGAGACTTGGGAGGAGCCATAGTAGAACCAGGGGAATGCTGTGACTGCCGAGGCTTGGGAGTAGCAGGAAAGACACCTGCAGAAGATGTGGAAGGTATGGGGGCCTCAGGAAGTGGCCCAGGGGACCTTTTGTGGACTGGGGGTTGAGGTGGTGCCTGTGAAAGGCATACAGAGTCCCTGGGCCAGGTCCCGGAGAAGTCCCTTCCCACCTCCTTCTGTACAGCTGGTGAGCAGTTGAAAGACCAGAGGCAGCCACTGCAACCTAGTAGGTTGCCGGGACTGAATTTTCCCTGGACTGGGTAAGCCAGAAGGGTGGGTTATTCTAAAAAAGGGCTAGAAACACGAACAGCACTGAATACTGGGAGGCAGACTTGAGCTAAATTCCCCAAAGTAACATTGCCAGGAGCACCTGCCAGGGGCCCAGGCCAAGAGGTCCATGACAGTTTATATGGCAGCATCTCCCTGCTGTGCTAGGGAGATCCTCTCCCTGCAATACTTCTGTTTCTCTGGTAGCTGCCCCTTCCTGCCTTGCAGCCCTTTCAATCCCTTTGGCTGCCAAATCAGCATGGGGTGGACAGACCCCATGAGAGACCTCCTTTCTTTGGATGCGTATCCTTCGTACTGTTCAGCAGAACATGTTTGGTCCCTTATCAACAGTTGTTGCCCAGTTGATAATAGCACATTGTCAGAATGTCCTACTTTATCATGAGACTCTTCTTTTGGATTATTGCATAGGCTCTTTCAGGAGGAAGTAACATGAAGTTTAAGTGTAACACAAGATGTTCCTCCTTGTCATATTCTTGGGACAATAGCAGCCCTATGATGATGGCTGAGGCATCAGTCTGGAATATAAAGGGCCTCTCAAAGCATAGATTTCATTAAAATAGTTGACTATATAAAATTTCTTTAATTTGTTGTAATGCTACTTGGCATTTGGTGGCCTGATGTACCTTTCAGGGGCTGGAGAACAAAGTTAATTCTGTAGGGGATGATACTAATGTGGCAAAGAACCCTACACATTTCTAGATTAGCTGGCTAGGCCTAAAAATAATGACATTATTTTTGGTCATGGGTGCTGACAGTCTCTCAAGGCCTTTACTTCATCAATTACAGATCTGGTCACCCCATTTCTCGGAAGGTACCCTAGGTATTGTGTCTTCTTGCTAATAGCACTTTTGGCTAGGTTTGCTGTCAATCTGACCGCCTTTAAGAAGTGTAAAATAGCTGTGACTTTCTCAGTTGTCTCCCCCAGTCTTGGCCAAAGATCACTTCTTCATCTAAATAGGCAACCACATGATTGTCCTGTGATCATAGGCTCTTATGCATTAAATGTTGGAAAGTGGCTGCTGTACTATGTAGGCTGAAGGTCATGGCTCTAACTTCATTGTTCCTAGGGTGCCTTCTCCCAAGGTGCTCTTTTGGTCAGCAAAATAGTTGCTCCTCATTCACCAAAATGGAGTAAGAGAATTGAAAAATAGATAAGAAAATCCTCAGAAATGTGTACAATCCACACACACAAGCAGTGTTTTGAAAGGAGGCATTTTTTCAAAGAGTCAGAAGAAGTGGGCTCTATAGTGGCATAGTTGTCGAATTCTCGAAAGATGGTGTTACATTAAAACAGAGTATTCTGCAAAAATAATTGATTTATAGCTTTACCTGGCTACCCAAGGAATTGCATTGTGAGCACACAATGAGAGAAAAGAATCAGCAAACTGTGGAAACTTTCTGGGATTATGCATTTTATTTGCAAAGTATGAAGCATTCGTTTAAAAAAAAAAGAGGGGTTCCACACACAGTGCATGACTCCATAAATTAAATTTTATTTTAATTGAGGACTGCAAAGTAAACCAGACAGTAGAAGGATTTTTTTATACCCTAGAGGACTTATTTAAGGTCTTCTCACAGTCTGGGACACACCAGGCTTACTTATGGCCAGAAGATGCTTGGAGTGAAACTGGAATTATGTAATTTAGGTGACACAAGATGGAAAAATGCACCTGCTGTAAAAAAATTCCTCTGAGAGCACTTCTCAGCAGTTTGTTGGTCTGTCCAAGCCTCCCTACTGAAGATTTATTGAAGCCTCAAGTTTGTTGAAGAACATGCAGAAAATATTTTTTGTGTGTTTTTTGACCATGTTCTTACATAGGATCTGACTTTTTTCTGGTTTTGCTTGTGGGGTGCTTTTGAAGAGGTGTGTATATTTGGAGGCAGGGAGGCTGTTTTCAGCATATTTATATACTTCTTTCATATGCTAGTTATTGAATTTGTGTCCATCACTGCTATTTTAGCAATTTAATCATTAAAATAGTAATGAACTATATAATTACATATCATGATTGACTTACAGTACATTAAAATCATTGCACTCGCCTACAAACTGTCATCCCTAATTTCCCAGTTTACAGATATTATGACTCAACTGTAGCTTTCTGGCTGAATCTTATTTATATCTAGCTCCCAGGCATGGTGGTGATATGCATTGATGTGTTGTAGTAGTGCAATACAAGCACAGTGGGATCCACGCAGCAGGTTAGCAGTGTCACAGTGCGTGCTGTCAGCAGAGTGTGAATATACTCAGATTGAATGCTAGGCTTCAGCTAAACACCAGGGCACCTGGCAACAGCTATCCTAAAAGCAGGATCTTCACTACTGGCATGTCGAAGCACCAATTCACAATCTCAGTGCAATATGGGATCCGGGCACCGGGTCTTAAGTACCAGAATTTGCACTCCTGGAATAATGGTGTGGGATTATAGACGTCATGGGAGGAAAAGCCCTCTGTGGTCATCCTGGCTTGGTCTATGACCCTGCCTGTGCAAGGCTGAGCCTTACTGCATGTTTTGTCTAGTTACCTGTTGAAAGATCCAAGATTTCTAGCCCTGCCCTTGGGAGACTATATAACAGCCAACCTAAGGCAGAGATTGCACTGCTAAGGTTTCCCCGGATATCTTTGAGTTTCCCCCTTGATCTCCCCCACATCCCTTCCCCACTTCCTTCTTCCACCCCTGCATGAGGCAGCACCCTGGATGCAGGGAGAAGGACCAAGTGAGTCAGAAACATGTGGGAGGTGGGGGTGCGGGGAGAAGCACAGCTTGGAAAGGACACTCCCCACCCCCCACCCCCCAGGCAAAACAGAGCAGCTCCACACTCTCAGAAATGGTGAGGGCAGTGGTAGCAGTGACTCTGTGTGCAGCACCCACACACACCATGCCTTGGCTCTGTTTGGGAGGGCAGTGACCTCCTGCCATCTCCTAAGTTGTACCCATGGACTCCCATCACTGCACTTGGGCATTCTCATGAATGTCACCCACCTCCACTCCATCTCCCTGAGCCTCATCTGCTGCCTGCAGTCAGAGACGGGCTGGGAGCTGCAGCCATACATGGAGCCTGCTCAACAGATGCGGGGTGGCTCCAGGTGAGCAGGGGCTGAAGCAGGGTTGGATGAACCCCTCCTACAGGAACTACCAAACAGCTGATTGGTGGGGAGCCAGGGAGCTAGCTAAACAGCTGATCAAAGGTGCCTGGGAGCTGCCCAATTGGGGGCCTGCCCCAGTGGATACCAAACAGCCCCTATTTTTTTCTGTGGGTGCTTCAGCTCTGGAGCACCCATGGAGTCAGCACCTAGCACACAAAGCTCTGCAGATATAGGACATGACACTTTCTCAGGTCTGCAGCGTACTGCAGAGAAATGTGAAAGCTTTAGAGAGTATGCGAACCAGCACAAAGTGGGATGCTGTTTGGGAAAAAGCCCAGAAGTTCTGTGAGCTGCCTGATGCCCCGGTTATCCCTGGTACAGGTGAAGAGCTGCTCACAAATGACCTCAGCTTCATTTGTCAGGGGACATAGCTCCAGAGCTCATCCAAGTACTTCTGCTATTGGCTCAAAAAATGGTTAAAGACCGTAACCAGGCAGACCTACATCCCTCAGCACTGTTCCCAGTTATAGGAACCGAAACAAGCTGCCTTCAAGAGCTACAGTACCGATGCCATTTCTGGCACCAAGTAAGACCTTGGCACCATCAAAATTGGTGGATCCAACCAAGTCAGAGACACTGCCAAGTCTCTGGCACGCCTTACTGATGTCTTGGAGAGATACACCCTTCTCTTGGCACTGTATCTTACTCCAGAACCAGTGATGATGCTTCTCCCTCCAGAAGACATCAGATACCTGGCAGACCTACCAGTTGGTCTCTAACACTCCTGACTTTCCAATTCTGTGACATGACCTCCCCACCTCTTTCTTGCTCCTCTCCAGATTCACAAAACTCCTTCCTCTTTCCACCAAAAATGGCACCTCCCCTTCCCCTTCTTTGATTTCTGGGCAACGCATACCTGCATCCTCACTATATGCAGTCTACCTCTGGTCCGGGCAGGGAACACCATGCATGCAACCACATGTACCACTCCCACCAAATTAGACATATTAGGGCCCTTGCGGTATGTGCAAAGTACAGTTTGGGAACCCTCCCAGGCTGCAAAGCTGGAGACCTACACAACTCCTTTCTCCATTGGTTTCTTGCCCTCAAGAGTCCAAATGACTGCTGCTGGTACCACCTGCAGAAGAAGAACGAGAGAAAGAGCAGTAGGAGGGAGCTCTACCAACTTTACATTTTTCATTCTCCTCACCTGATGAGGCTATCATGCCTCAACCCCAATGTCTGCTGATGACTTCAGACACTTTCAAGATTTATTCTGCCAGGTTGCAGAATCCTTTCAGATCACTTTGGAGGAAGTTGAAGACCAGTAACATAAACTCCTGGTTATCCTCCACACATCCTCTTCCTCCAAGATCAAACTAGTTGTCAGTGAGTCTCTTCTTGACCCTGCAAAGATACTCTTGCGCAGTGGTTCTCAGCTGGTGGTATGCATGCCACTGGTGGGATGCAGAAGTAGTCTAGGTCAGATACAGGGTTTTCACTAGTAAAGTTGAAGTATTATCACAGCTTTCCTGGTGATGAAATTATTTCTTATCTTTGTGTTTTACAGTTACAGCATTTAAAATTATTGTCAACAGTATTACTATTTTTAACTTCTAATGGAATTATTATTTTTGTTTGTTTGTGTTCTAAAACAATAGTAATAAAATTTACTACTAACAATACTACTGCAATTTTTTATGTCTTTAAAACTTACCATAAATGATAAATATAATAACAGAATGCCTGCAAACATATGAACGCTGTCCTGCATGGGGAATGTCCAATTTTGTGTGGCTAGGAGTAAGCTACTTATGCTAAGGCTGTAAGACCTATATGGGCAGGGATGGAAAATTCCCCTTCTGCTACTGTAATGCTTAAGATATGATTATAGAATATAATCAGGAGTAAGTTCCTTTTTTTTAGTTTTGCCTGCATAAACAAATGGACCTGTGATTAATTGTTTTTGCAAAAATATTGTGCCCCTGAAAGACCAAGGCCTATTAAGGGTGGAAAGTCCCCTTGTATAATTATTAGCTATGATTCCATAGTATATTTTCTCTACAAAGCTTATGTAAACGTTGCTGAGAGGGCAGAACACCAGGTGAGCGTGTGGATATGAAAGAGATATAAACAGGAAGAAGCAGGAGCAGATGGCCGAAGAGTGAGACCAAAATGGGGAAGTGAACCAGTGCCAGCAGAGAAAAGAAGAGAGGTTGAAGGATGAAACCAACTTCTAATGAAGGACAAAAAGGACAAAAACAACTCCTAAAAAGGATGAAGAAGGGGTTCCCTGCCTTCAAGGTGCCCCCCCTGTAATGGTCTTGAGAGTTCATTAAAGACCACGCCATTGAATGAGTGAGGAATAAAACTTTAATAACACAGACAGGAGTGATTCCCAGGTGTGCAGCTGGGAGTAGCCATGTTATATCACCTGTAGGGCACATCTCCCAATTCACACAACACTGACCCATGCTAGAGAGTGTCTCTAAAATCACAACCTTCTACAAGCATCTCTTTACATCTTCCCTCCTAAGGAAAACAAGTTAACACTTAGATCCATATAAAAGCTATCTAATAATACATACACTAACATCTAACAACATATATCAGCTATCTAAAAAACATGCATAACACCAGTCCATAAACCTAGCATCTGAACTACCTAGAGAGGAGAGGTTACTAGCACATCACTCTCAAGTGAGTCTTTACCACTCACTTCCCTCACACATCCTAGCAAGTCTCTATGGCTATGTCTACACTTGTTAATTTAGGTTGATTTAGCTAAGTTGACTTAACAAAGTTGACTTAACAAAGTCGACTTTGTTGACTTTGTTAAGTCGACTTAGCATGTCCACACCTAAATTTTAAGTCGTCTTAGGGGGGACCTTACAAAGTCGACCTAGAGCGTCCACACTGGATGTCTAGGTCGACTTCTTAGGGGCTAGGTGGACCTGGGAGAGGTCCATGGTGGCGGGGGGGCACCCCTTGCCAAGTGCTATGGGGCTCAGCCTTTGCCCCATTGTACCTGGGTACAATGGGGCAAAGGGGGACAGGGACCCTGGCAGGGCATAGGGGCAGGGTGGGCAGGGCTCATCCCTGCCCTGTGGGGGGGGGCATGCCAGGCTCGCCCTGTGCCCCCCCCCAGCAGGGAGGTCAGTGGGGGAGTCCTGGAGAGCCCTAAGTTGACTTAGAGTCGACTTAGGGCTACTCTGCGTCCACACTGGCTTAAGTCGACTTTAGAAAGTCGACTTAAGCCAAAAGTCGACTTAAAATGAGGTTTTATTAAGTCAACTTAATTTTACTTAAGTCGACTTAAGCAGTTTGCTTAATTCGACTTAAGGAAAGTGTAGTGTAGACGCAGAGTAAATTAAGTTGACTTAAGCAAGCTTAAGTCGACTTAATTTACAAGTGTAGACGCACCCTGTGAGTCTTTCTGGATGTTTGATTACTCGATTAGATCTTCTCAGTACTGGTCCTTCATTCAAGTCTGAGTTTTCTTGTTCCCTGACAGTTTCTTCATCATGCGTTGAGGATATTGGATCAGTCGGGGAGATATGCCGGAATCTCCCTCAACTTACACAGTGTTGGAACTTTCTGGATTAAGTTGTAGATCCCGTCAATTACATTGAAATGTGTCACATTGGTTTGTCTGGACCACATAAGACCGTGGATGGAGCTGTTTTTTAATGGTACCTCTTTGGCCCCAAGTATGAGAGGTGAGATTCCTCAGGCACACTTTATCACCTGGGTTAAGAGATGGAAGATCACGAGTTCTTCTGTCAAAATAATATTTCTGATTTTCTTTCATCTTCTGAATGGTAGCATTGTTCTGAGATCGCAGCAAGGTATCAAAAATAGGTAAATTGGACCTGATCCTTCTTCCTATTAACAGCTGAGCTAGAGAAAAGCCATTCTCCAGGGGTGTACTTCGGTAGACCAGCAGTACTTTATACAGATCACCCACACTGCCAAAAGTCTTTTTCAGCAAGTTCTTTACTGTCTGTATAGATCTTTCCACCAGTCCATTTGATTAGGGGTAATTTGGACTGGAGGTTTCATGATGAAAATCCCAATCTGAGGCAAATTGCTTAAACTCTGCACTTGAAAATTGTGGCCCATTGTCGCTGAAGACCTCATCAGGAATTCCATGTCTGGAAAAAATTCCTTTTATGCCAGTGATCACTGAATTACTATTAGTACTATGCAGTGTGCAAATTTCTGGATACAGAGAGTAATAATTGGTGACTATGAAGTAATCCTTAGAACACCAGGTAAATAAATCCACACCTACCTTCTCATAAGTCCTTTGTGGAACAGGATGGGGTCTCAGTGTCTCTGCCTGCTGGCATGGCTTGAAATAAGCATGAAAATCAGTTTTTTACCACATCAGTGATGTCCTGATTGATCCGTGGCCAATACATGACCTCTCGTGCTCGTTCTTTACAGTTCGCAATTCCTAAGTGACCTTCATGGATCTTTTGTAGCATTTCTTTTTGGAGACTCTGTGGAATTATGACCTTACTACCCTTGAAAATCACCCCATCTACCACAGTCAGTTCACGTCTGCAGTTCCAATAATCTCTTGTATTTAGACAGAAACTGCTTATTATTTCAGGCCACCCTTTAATTATCACTTCTTTAAGGATTCCCAACAATTCATCTTTCTCTGTCTCTTCTCTTATTTGTTGCAGTCTCCTGTTAACTATGGAATTTGATCTCTCAATCATATCAACATAGGCTTGCACCTCTGTCTCCAGTGTCTTCTCAGATTCCATAGGTGCTACTGCTCTGGAAAGTGCATCTGCTGTGAACATAAATTTGCCAGGCGTGTAGGTCATCAGCAAATTGTATTTCTGCAATTTTATCATCATTCTTTGAATCCTTAAGGTACAGTCATTTAGCGGTTTTCTAAATAATGCAATCAAGGGCTTGTGATCTGTTTCAACTTCCACTGTCTGTCCATAAATATACTGATTGAATCTCTCACAAGCAAACAAGATTCCTAAAAGCTCCTTCTCAATCTGTGCATATCTAGCTTCTGCATCAGTCAGTGATTTGGATGCATATGCCATGGGTTGCCAGCAAGTCTCATGTTTCTGTAAAATCACTGCACCTAGCCCAGACTGAAATCTTAATAGGCCTTTCTGGAGCATAAAATTTCAATACTGGTTCTTGTATCAAGTGTTGTTTTATACCTTCCCATGATTCCTCCTGTGCAGCATCCCAACACCATTCATTTTTGTCCTCTAGGGGTTGTCTCAATGGCGCTGCCTTGGCAGAAAATATTGGGTATGAATTTTCCAAGATAGTTAACCATTCCCAGGAACCGTTGGACATCTTTCTTTGACTGAGGACGTGGCATCATTTCAGTGGCAGAAATCTTCCTCTTATCAGGTTTTTACACCTTCATGGGAAATAATGTCCCCTATAAAAGTCAGTTCTCTAACTCCTAACAAACATTTGTCCTTATTTAGTTTGAGGTTTGCAGTTCTAGTTGCATCCAACACTTGCCAAAGCTGACAATCATGCTCCTCTTTTGTAGAGCCCCAGATGATGATGTCATCCATGGAGGTGTCCACACCGCTAATATGTTCATAGATCAAGTGTATGGTTTTGTGATACACCTCTGGTGCTGAAGCTATACCGAAGGTTAAGTGTAAAAACCTGTATCTTCCAAATGGAGTATTAAATGTGCATAATTTTGAGCTTTCCTCTGTTAATTTTAGCTGCCAAAATCCTGAAGATACATCCAATTTACTGAAATATTGAGCATTTGCAAACTGAGCCATAATTTCTTCTCTAGTTGGTAGTTTGAAATGTTCTTTTTGTATAGCTCTGTTGAGGTCTCTGGGATCTAAACATATGCGTAGCTGGCCAGTGCTTTTTTCCACTATGACGAGAGAGCTCACCCATTCTCTTGGTTCCTCTACTTTTTGTATGACTTGCATTGATTCCATCCTTTCAAGCTCAGTCTTGAGTTTTTCACGGAGTGCAAATGGCACCTTTCTACGTGGATAAATAATTGAAGGGACCTGCTTGTTTATGCGGATTGTATGTTCACCGTGCAAGCAACCCAATCCCTGAAACAGGTCCCGATATTCCTGAGAGTGCCTCATAGCCAGACGCAGTACAGTCTTGTAGCGAGAGCACACTTTTTACCAAATTGAGTTTCTCACATGCAGCCAGGCCCAAAACCGGTGTTACATCCTGTGGCACTACAATGAAAGGCAGCCTGTACATGGTGTTCTTATGGTTATTGCTAGCGAAGCAGCGTCCCTGCACTGGTATATTTGTTCCAGAATACCCAGTTACTTTGTTTGTTGGTCCCAGCTTAGGTTTTATTCTCAGTCTCTCATAATCTCGTGCAGACAGAATATTGACCTGAGCCCCTGTGTCTAGTTTCAGTGGAATGACTGTCCCATTTGCTGTCAGAGGCAGTATCCAGTCCCTCTCGTTTGGCTTGCTTGATCCCAGTACATCAACAAAACACTCTTCAGTCTCATTGTCAGTAACTAAATACACTTGATTTTTCTGCCTTTGGGATCTGCAGCAGTTTGCAAAATGATTAAATTTCCCACAGGCAAAACACTGTTTGGGACCATGTCTTGATCCACACTTGCCACATGACCGTCTGGACTCAGACTTCCTGATAGCAGGGGTTGGCTGCACATTGTAATTTGAGCCACTCTGGCTATATGCTGTTTGTCTGAGTGCATGGACTGTCCCCTCTGGTGAATTTAGCTCTTTTACTTGTGTTTTACCATTTCAGTGGCTCTTCATATTTGGAGAGCTTCATTCAGAGAGATCTCCCCTGCTCTGTATAGTCTTTCTCTTAACACATTTTCTGTAATGCCACAGATGAGTCTGTCTTTGATCAGAAACTCTGCCAAGCCACCAAAGTTACAGCTTTTACTGATTTTGCTTAATTCAGTGATATACTGCTTTATGGTGTTATCCGGTTTTTGCATGTATGTAAAAAATCTATGCCTCTCAAAAGTCACATTTGTTTTTGGCATGCAATATTCCTCAAATTTAGTCAGTATTATATTTAAATTCATGCTTTCACCATCTTGAAATTCAAAGTTATTATGAGCACCCAGTGCATCCTCCTCAACAACATGTAAAAATATAGATGATTTTTGGTTTTCATCTTTATTCTGCGCTCCAATGACAGACAAATACAACAGAAATCACTGCTTAAATTTTATCCAGTTTTCTGCAACATTACCAGACATTTGGAGTGAGGAAGGAGCCTGTAACACATTCATTTTTAAAGCTTGCACTTACTTGTTGATAGACAACAGAGTCTTGTGGCACTTTTAAAGACTAACCGATTTATTAATCGCATGAGCTTTCATGGGAGAAAATCCCACTTCGTCAGACGCTTTGAACATAGGAAAGTTACAGAGTGGGAGGAAATTAAATGCAGGGGAGTGTATGACATAGCATCAGGTCAGGCTGTAACAGCAAATCAAAATAGGTACACCATTGTGTCCTTAATGTTTAGGAATGTACCAGGGACTAAACTGATGAGCCATTAAGGACATAAGGAATACACCCATTGTGTCCTTAATGCTCATCAGTTTAGTCCCTGGGACCATTATCCCTGGTACATTCCTAAACATTAAGGACACAATGGTTTGACACACCCACCCAGCTCTCTTAGGTATTTCAATAAAATAACATAAGTTAAAGTACAGATAGAATACCCAATTCCTAACTTCTAATCCAAATACAATTCCTAGACATAAACTATATAATCATTCCCAGCAAATTACTACCTTTCTATTGATACCAAACATGACATAGTTCCTATGGATTATAGAGCATTTATGAGATATCCATTG
>ML685838.1:4856359-4877757 GCA_007922175.1 Pelusios castaneus
CCCCCCGCCTGCCCAGTCTTACCCACTGAGTGCTCATGCAGGTGAGCTTTGCAGAGCCAGCTTTCTTCTATAGTTTTGCAGGGGAGGCAGTTCCCAATGGCAAATAAAAGCAGGGCAATCGCTTATTTGTTTGTTTGATTTTTTATTTTTTTTTAAAGATACAAAGTCACATTTGAGGAGTCAGGAAATGCTTCCCCTCCCCTTCCCTGCTGGGGAGCAGTGGCCATTCCCATTACATGCCACAGACAGGGCAGGGTTGCAGCCCCCTGCCCTGCCCCTCCTCCCTGAACCCCTTCAACAGGAGACTTGGGGACCCCCACCCCAGTAGGTTCCATCCAGCCCTTAGCCCCCTCCCTAAGATTGCAATGCTGAGGGAAAACCTCATTATAACCAGGAAGGTGAGGGAACTTGAAAGCCCTGGCTGTGGCTGGGCTGGGGCCCTGTGTGCAGCTCTAGGGGGCTGGGGGGGGGGGGTTGCAGCCCCCAGCCTTGCCCTCCCCAACTCTTTCAGGGCTGGAGGCAGCTTCTCAACCCACCCTCAGCCTCTTCAGTGGGAAGTCTGGGGGGCAGCCCCCACCCACTCCCAAGGCAGAATCCAGGTCAGCCTTTGCCTCCTGCTGATATTCATACTCAGCGGAGTTGTGACTTGTGAGGCGTCAGCAGCCTGCTCCAGAGCAGGGTTTGGTGAGAGGCCTGCCCAGGGCCCCCTACCTGCAGGGCCGTCCTTTGGGAAGGCCGAACGGGGCAATGGCCCCGGGCCCCGCAGTTATGTGGGCCCCACACTGTCCCATTCCCAGCGGGGCACTGCGGGGCCCGCGCCATGGCCCCCCCATGGCCGCGCTTCCCCCTGCTCCCGCAGCAGGGCAGGCCAGGAGCGCTTCCCCTGGCTCCTGGGCTGGCCCTGTTCCCTGCCCCCAGGGCGGAGCAGGCAGGCCCAGGAGCGGGGCAGGTGTGGGGTCTGCACGGCTTGCCCAACATCCCTCGCCATGCCTGTGGCAGTGCAGCTGGGGCAGCGGCAGCCTCGGCTGGGGCTGGATCCCCACCGCCCGGGGCTGGGGCTGTGGCTGTGGCCTCGGCTCCCCGCCACCCCTGGGCCAGGGTCGCGGCCTCGGCTCCTCACCGTCCCCAGGCCGCGGTTCCTCGCCACCCAGCGGGCAGCCTCAGCTTCGTGGCTTTCCGCCACCTGGTGGGCTGCTGCGGCTTCCGGGGCCGGCTTCCCGGGGGGCGACCAGGGTCCCTGGGGGGAGGAGCAGGCCGGCCCCCGCACTCCCGACCAGCATGGGGCGGGCGGGGGCCCCGTCTAGGCCGATTGGCACTGGGCCCCACTCCCCCCAAGGGACGGCCCTGCTTACCTGGCCGGTGCCTGGGGGCTTGACCCCCCCTTCTCCTCCTCCCTTTTGTATGCCACTGCAATCAGATCAAAACAAGAATTGTAAAGGGATTCTGCAAAAGTTGCATTATTTCTAGGGAGGTGGAAGGGTGCAGTTATGCCATGTTTGTGTGGAAAAGGCTGCTTTAAAAAAACAGGGAAAACAGAAGATTTTGATTGCTACTTACTGGCTTGCTCACAGCAGTCAGTGAGGATTTAACTGCTGACTTAAGCAGGACTAGGATCCACCATGTTAATAGTCAGTCAGCCACCTGTTTAGAACAAAAGAACATCTACTCATCATACACACTTAAATAGAACATGTCCACCTTAATGGAATAAGTAAGCTTTTCCCGTTTTTTCATTTTTTAAAAGTTACCTTTTTTTAAAAAAGGTCAGTTCCATTTGTTTCCCTGTGGCTGAGTGCTGGTAAAAAGGTCTTTAAAAAACAAACAAACAAAAAAAACAACCGGGTGAATTTCATTTGCATTTTTTAAAGAAAACAAACATTGGCCAAAAAGCTGTTTCAGAAGTTCCTTTTTATAATGGTGTCAAAGCTGAGCAAAATTCTCCTTGTGAAATCTGAAACTAGACAAGTTGTGTTCTGATACTTGGTTACAAATCCAAAATTCCAGTCAGCTTTCTGAAAGGTTTAAGAATCTTCTGGAGAATCTGGTCTAAATTCTAGTGTTATAAGCAGATTTTCACTAAGTTGTGCAAATAGTAGATTTTTTTTTCAGTTTGCTGGCTGTAGTGAAAAATTGAAAAAAACTTGTTTTCAGATTGACTCAAAATGAAAATTGTTTGTTTTCTTGGCAAAACAGACAACCAGGGGATAAAATTCATTTGGGATCAAATGAAAGTTTTTTGTTTTGATATTAGGTGTTTTTAAACAAAAGAAGGGACATTTGGAAAAAGCATTCATAAAGAAGAAGGGAATGAGGTGGATGTATCTCCCCTTTTGGCTTACAGACCTGCAGTCAGAGCACTCGCTGGGGATGTTTGAGATCTGGGTTTAAGTCCCTGCTTTCCCTGATTTGAACTTGCACCTCCCAAATTATAGGTGAGCACCTCAACCAGTGGTTATACAGTAGTCTGGGGTAGATCTTTATCTGTGTCTCCTGTGGAACTTGTTCCACCTTGTATATAATATGCTTAAATAGCCACTGGAGCAGGGACTGGAACTCAGGTGACCACTGTCTGAGCCGTACCAGCCTCTACAGTTATTTTAGCTCACTCTGGCCCAATGAGCCATCCACCACCGCCTCCAGTGGTTTTTGTGAATAGCACATAAGGGTACTTCTAGTCTACTCTACAAAGAAAAACCCAGAGCAGAGAGAAACCAAAGTCAGTTACTCAGGCTTTCAGGTCTCAGGGCTAAAAATAGCAGTGCAAACATTCCCACTTGGGCTGGAGCCCAAGCTGAGATCTCCCCTCCCTGTGTTTTAGATCCTGGGTCTCCAGCCCGAGGAGGAAGTTCTACACTACTATTAGCTCTGCAAGCCTGACCCCTGCAAGTCTGAATCTATGGACCCAGCCTCTGAGACTTGGTGCCACAAATTTTTCTTTGTAGTTTAGGCATACTGTAAGTCCCTTGTGAATCTATGACCTCCCCTCACCTCTACCCCCCAGTTTTTGGTAGAAGTCACTAGGCAGATTTATTTCAAATTTACAAAAGTTCCAGTCAGTCAGAAACTTCATTTTTTGGCACATAAAATATTCACCTGAAAAACTGCACCCAGGTCTATTCATCTCTTCTGCCTTACAAGTAGCTGGAAATCAGCAGTCCGGGGCAAAAATGAAATGCACACCCATTTGAACCAAGGTCAAAAGTTCACAGGAACCGAACTAGCCACACTTCCCATCATTCTGTGTGCAGTGCTGGGTACCAGTGATTTATCTCCTGGTAAAAAGTCACACTCCTGAGAGAGGTTGCTGATCTCAGCCCCAGTGAGGATGGTACTAGATTGATGGAAGAAGTCTGTCAGCCTAGGTAACGCCTCTCAGAGAGGTGGAGTTACTATAGTAATGGAAGAACCGTGTACCCACAATGCTGCAGCTGTGTCTCTGTAGTGTTTCTAGCGTAGATATACCCTTCTCTTCCTGCACATACATTGCCGTGTGTGGTAAGGGCAAGTGACACCTTCAAGAGCCCTCTAGAAAGTTCCCTGGGTATAAGCTCTCTCATCCTGTACAGCAGAGGCTCTCGACATTGTGTGAGTTGCAACATGCTTGGCGGCGTATATTGACCCTAGAGGACACAAATCCAGCCATCTCCTTGGCTTGACACACTTACCGCTGCGTGGCAACACAGCGCTGGCACAGTGGTTGGGAATCACTGCTATAGAGAGAGTACAATGGCTTCCTCATCCGTGCTAGAGGACTTTGGGACACGGCCTACCCAGGGCTGTCCTTGTGGGGGGTGAGCAGGGCAGCCAGTGTCTGATGCCCAGCGGCCTTGTTACATTAGCCTCCCCTCATGCCTCATGACACCCACCCTGTGCAGTCCCACCCCATACAGGGCAGAAGGGGTCTGCTCCTGCCCTGGGCAGAGGGAGGGGCTGCATGGGGGGAATGCAAATGTGTTTGGCCCCCAGATGCCAGAAAGTCTGGGTATGCCAGTGTGACCCACCTTGCCCCCCCAGTGCCAAGGGGGTGGGAGCCCCCACAGGCCGATTGGCCCTGGGTCCTGCCCCCACCCCCAGGGAGAGTCCTGGGTTTACCTATTGATAAGTGTCAAACATCATCTACTGTGTCATTGAACTCAGTAGATCAAAACATGAATGATGCACTGCAACTCCCTGTGTTTTCTGATCACCACTATTGATTAGTCAGAATTATTCATCTGAAGAGTTTTGCATGGCAATAGTTTCCCTGTGAGTTACTCCAGTGGAGCACCTGTCCCAGTTGTCTCTCCCAGAGTAAAATACACAAGCTGGTCCAGGACAGAGCTCTAAGACCTGCCATAGAAAGTGTGGTAAAAGCTCTGTGGCTTTTATCCTCCTCTAGAAAACTCCTGTGTGTTGAACTATGATATTGGTCTACACTGACTTAAAAATGTAGTGGATTTAAATTGAGGCCTCTCAATTTAAAACCTTGATTGTCTAATATTTACTGTTAACTAATATTAGAAGTGGGCTCAAGCCACACAATCTAGATTTGGAGCCATATATTTAATATCCCAAGATTGATGGGGGACAAGAAGGAGAAGTTCTGATGCTGAGGTTTGGTTTGGCCAGTTATTTATAAATGTAAGGGTTCCTTTCAGAATTCAGATCCATATCTTGGGTTTGGATTTCACTCCCCCAGAATTTAGGTTCATTGCTAATTACTATATGGTATTAAAATGGAATTTGACACCATCACTGAGATTCCACTGATCTGGATCAATTGAAAGTATCTATCAGCTTCTGTCATTTATTTTAAGAAGCTCTTTGCAAACTGTATTTCTTTGTTTACTTCTAGCCCTGTTTAGCCCCTGTTCAGGAAAACACTTAAGTATATGCTTAACTTCAAGTCTATTCCCCTAAGGTTAAACTTTCATGTTTCCTCTCTCCTCCCTTAACATACACAGAACATTCTACTATTGTAGATCCTGCTGTAGGAGTTTCCTGCTGGAAGGTATAAGAAGTAGGTAGGGCTTTATAAAATCCACTTCTTTCTGTCCTGAGGAACTCTTTCCCAGTCATTAAAATGCCCACAAAATTTCATGAGGTGCTGCTTAAATACTGAAAACTGTTTCAGGCTTCAAAATGATACAAGCTGGCAGGACAGAAGGGCTCAGTACAAATTCCTTTCATGAATCAACACCACACAGTAACCAGATGGCAAGTTCCAAAGGGGTAGCCGTGTTAGTCTAGTCCAGCAAAACAAACAAGGAGTCTGGTGGCACTTTTAAAGACTAACAAATGTATTTATCACATGAGCTTTCGTGGGAGAAAATCCCACTTCATCGGATGCTTTGAAGATGGGGAATTTACAGAATGGGAGTAAAATAAACGCAGGGAATTGTAAGTCATTAGCATCTGGTCAGACTGTAAGAGCAAATCAAAGCAGTTGTTAGGATTCAAACAGTGGAGTACAGTAATTAGCAGAGAGGTGGTTGGGGGAGAAGGAAAGCAAAATTATCTGTTGTAATGGGAAAAGAATCCATAGTCTTCATTCAGCCTTGAGTTCATGGAGTCAAAATTGCATATGAATTCCAATTCTGTAGTTTCTCTTTGAAGCTTCGATTTGTTTTCCATTTGTTTGAACACAGCTATTAATAAATCATCTATGGAGTGAGCAGGGAGATTGAAGTGTTCCCTTATTGGTTTTTGAATGTTATTTCATATGTCAGATTTATGTCCATTTATTCTTTTGTGCGGAGACTGTCCTGTTTGTCCAATGTATAAGGTGGGAGGGGGTCATTTCTGGCACACGATGGCATAAATCACATTGGTAGATGAGCAGGTGAATGAGCCTTTGATAGAGTAGCCGGTTTGATTAAGTCATACAATGGTGTCTTTTGTGCAGATATGTGGGCAAAGTTGGCAATGTGGTTTGTTGCAGGGGTATGTTCCTGCCTACACTTCCCTGCATTTATTTTGTTCCCATTCTGTAAGTTCCCCATCTTCAGGTATCTGACGAAGTGAGATTTTATCCCACAAAAGCTCATGCGATAAATAAATTTGTTAGTCTTTAAAAGTCCCACCAGATTCCTTGTTTGTTTTACAGTAAACAGAGTTAGTTACTCTTTGACACTAAAAGCTAAAGGACCTTTGGTTTGAATCTCCATATCCTGACCCATGTGTTAGTGCAACAATCAGAATGCAGTTCGTGGTTTCCAAAGTGCAAGTTCAATGAACTATACTTTTCTGGAGTAAAAGTGAAACTTCTAATCTTTGTGCCTGTCCAGGTAGGAGCTGATACTCTTATCAAGTAACTAAATCTTAAGGAATGGTGGTAATTGTGGAGGAGTCAATGAGGGACTTTACCCCGATAGCTGCTGGAAAAACTAGGTCAGCAAAAGACAAAGCAAACATTGAATTGCACACATCCTATGTGTTTGTTTCTAAGGGTGTGGAAGCAATTGAGAATGCATATATTATTAATGTGATAATGACCACATTTAATTTAAGGACTAGTGTGCATGAAAAAGGTGCACCAATTTGACTCTGGTGTGATTATTTTTTTTCTTTTTAAATCAATTTAATTATATCAGTGTAGGTGCCTATTTCAGTTATTTCAGATAAACCCAAATAAGTTTATTTACACTGATCTAAATTCAATATGGTTAAACCAAGACAGTCTCTAGCAGTGCCTTCACTGAATTGGTTTAAAGTCCCTTCCTTTAGTTAAGCCAATAAAATTTTGCTTGTAGGCAAGTCCAGTTTACCTGAAGATCCTTACCTCTCTTATGTTGCTGAGGTTCATATTTTATACCATTAATAATCTTATACTTTAGCTGAAGTTATGTTGCCTTCTGGCCCTTGAGACCAGTTAAATTCTGTTCTTATTAGGTGCACACCAGTATCTTTCTTGTGAGATGGCCAGGTTTCTTCCTGATGAGCATAGTACAGTAAAAGTTCTCATTGGAGTTCTGCTTCTCTTATTATTTATTTATTTATATTATGGTAGCACCTGAGAGTCACAGTATTGCAACAGAGCCCCCTTGTGTTAGGCGCTGTTTGCACACACAATAAAAAGAAAATGTCTGTCCCAAAGAGCTTACAGCAGTGGTTCCCAACCTTTTTGGCTAGAGGGCCACAGATATAATTTTTGCAATCCTACAGAGCCACCAGTCTCTGCCAGCAGGCCCCATCCTCCACTGCAGCCAGATAATGGGAGTTTAGTAAAGAGGCTGCCTCCTTGCTGATCTTCTGTCTCCTTGGCTGCAGCAGAGAAAGCACATGCATCCTCTAACCCTGTGCGCTTCACCAGGGTCTCTAGGGAGTGGCTCCCTTCTGCAGCCAGGGGGACAGAAGATCAGTGCTCCTTTCCTCTGGCTCCAGCAGGGACCTCAATGCTTATGGACCTAGCCAGAGGCCTTTGCCATGCTCCCTGCTACAGACAGATGAGGGAAGCATGATTAATCTTCCATCCCCATGGTCAGGACAGGGGGCAGTGGGGCCCAGGGCCAGTAGGCAAGTGTGGGGCTCCCCCACCCCCCAGGCTGGGGTGGGGGCGGCTGGGTGGGCTGGCCTAGAGAGGCCAGACCCTATGCACCTGCCCCTCCCCTGGGCCAGCTGCTCTGCCCCTGGGGGCGGGGAGAGCTGGCCCAAAGACCAGGCTTCGCGCTTTGCCCCGCCAAAGGCAGCAAGGAGTGGGGCAAAGCGCAGCAGTGGGGCGGGGGGGAAGGGAGGCCAGCGTCACAGGCCCCACATTGCCCTGCTGGGAGTGGGACAGTGAAGGGCCCATGTATCTGTGGGGATTGGGGCGATTGCGCCCCCCCCCCCCCGCTCCTGCCAGGACGGCTCTGCTGTGGTTGTAGCAAGGATCCTGCACCAGTCTTGTAGCCCATGGACACATGCTCCGCCTGGGTCTTTAGGCAGCAGCTCCCTTCTGCAGCCAGCAGGAGGGAAGAGGCAGGCCACTTTGAAAGCCCCCATGGGCCACAGGTTGGGAACCACTGGCTTACAGTCTAAGCATAGGAAAAGAGACAAGTGGAAAGTGGGAATATAGTGGGGGAATACAAGGAAACAATGAGACAGTATTGTTCAGCATGACACATAGTACATAATCTTAGCACACCAGCAGTCTAACAGTTTTTTGTAGGCAACACAGCAAAGGAGAGATTTAAAAAGGCAGTCTTCTCTGATCTTTCTGGGTTAGAAGTTTACATGGAATGTAACTTTATGTAGTCCCCTTTTCTGCTCTACTTTCAGACCTTTGTGCACCTCTCTGTTATGTTTCCTTGTCAATAAAATGATTCGTTTTTCTACCACTTTTACCTATGCTCGATAAAGAAGTAGTGAGGAAAAAAATAGTGGCTTGTGATAGACAAGACATCATAGAAACTGGAGGAGACCATGAGACGTCAGTGAGTCCAGTCCCCTCCAATCATGGCAGGACTAAGTACCATCTTAAACCATCCCGTCAGATTAGATGATGTATCAATGGTTAAAAAGGGCTAAAAAAAGTGAGAGGGCTATTATTTTCTACAGAAATGCAAGTGACATCAAATCTACCTGCCTCCTCCAATTGCCACATCTGTTTTACCTCTCCGACCCATAGTCTCTGCGTATCCGACTAGTGCAGGAGATTTAGATATACTTCTTGCATTCATTGTAATTAAAAATGTGTTACTAAATCCCCTGCACTGTTTTAAAAATCTCAGTATTTAACTGTTGATGATTAGCATTTTTCTGAGAATCTAATTCTCTCTTCCAAGAGAATCTTATTACTAAATGCTGAAACAAATACATCTTTATTAAAGTATCACTACTACGTATGTTCGTTTTCAAAGTCCTTCGGTTTTTGTTTGATTATTTTGTTTTCCATCTTCTTATCTGATACCTTTTTGATACCCTTCTAATTCAAGCACAAAGTCCCAAGTCCAGTAAGGGAAGCCCATCATCTACTCATTGCAAGTCACGTGTGTGGAGAAGTTGGCAGACAAGTGATTTTATCATTGCAATCTTATCAATTCTGAACATTCTCCTCCTAACATGACCCTAGTTGGGGGAAGGAGGAGATAGGTTTACTGTATATTATGCATCTGTTAATGCAGTATAATGGACACCATGGAGAGCACATCTCATTAATTGTTCCTGAGAAGCAGTGGCATTAAGATTATGGCTCTTTAAGGTGTCTCCTTCAGCTCTTTGCAGCTCATGATATTAATACACTGTGTGATTTAATTATTAACCAATCTACGTTATTAACCAATCAGGATGCTTTTACTATGTTATTAACCAATAGTAGTTGATAAAATAATACTTGATCAGGCATTTTGCTGTGAGGGTAATATATATATTTAAACAACAAACTAAATATTTCCCCTGTCATATTGTTTAAATATGAATATTTAGACCCATAGTAAATGGAACAATTCACACTATTACGGCTCTCTGTTGGGTAATGAAACAAACAGGGAGTCTAGTGGCACTTTTAAAGATTAACAAATTTATTTATTGCATGATCTTTCGTGGGAGAAAATCCCACTTTATCAGATGCTTGAAGAGGTGCCAAGTGTCTGACGAAGTAGGATTTTCTCCCATGAAAGCTCATGTAACAAATAAAATTGTTAGTCTTTAGAAGTGCCACTAGACTCCTTTTTTGTTTTGCTGAACTAGACTAACCCGGCTACCCCCTTGGAACTTATTGGGTAAAAATGGTTGCTAATTTGGCTCCTGCACCGCTGAGCTCTGAGTATCACTTCTGTAAAGGATGGCTATAAGAAAAACAAAGGGAAACATTTCAGCTCAGAGGAATAAGCATACTCCACCTGTTATATTGTGTGCACCTTGCCTGGAGATTTTGGAGAGAGCAAAGAGGAGAAAAACAAAGTTAATTCATTGTTTGGAAGCCTTAGGATAGGCTGAGTAGGGGACAGATTGGAAGACAGATGACTAAGGTGATCCTATTATAATTTTTAGGCACCTAAAAGGGAAATACTAGTATCCTGGATGTGCCTTGTTCTGTCAACAAGCCAGAATTTAATGCATGGTAGTGTTTGGAAGCTAGCTGTGGAAGAAAGGAGGTATCCCAGACTTGGTGGTAGGAGGAGCTTGTTGTCACAGCATTTAACTGGAATTGGGAACAGTCTGACATCCTGTAGAATCAAGGAACAGCAGTGATTCTGCCACCTCATAGTTTAGGGTGAAATGATGTGAGTGAGCATGAGAATGAAGAGCATATCAGATTATCCTACGATGGTCATAATCAAAATACTTTAAAATACTTCTAAGTAATCAGCATTAACAGGTTACTCACAATAGGTGGACGAGGCCCAGAAGCCCCTACTGGAGGCCTCAGAGTCCTACCACACTCATCCCAGGAAAGGAGCAGTAGAGAAGTCCTTCAAGCAGCCTAGACTAGATGCAGGGGAAGCGTCCAATTGGAGGCTGCAGGAAGAAGCCAGTCAGCACCAAGAAGGGCCATATAAAAAGGAACTGCAGCACAACGCACAGTCAGTTCCTTGTTGGAGTCAGAGGGGTGTAAACAGTGCTCCTGGCCAGCCAAAGGGAATTGTAGCACCATAGGCAGCTCAGCTGGCAGGGGCTGAGGAAGCAAGAACAAGATCCTGGCTGACTGCTGAGCTTAAATGTGGGACAGCCCTAAGGTAAGGGTGAAGCACTGACAAAGGCTGGGGTTTGTGGGGAAGTGGCTCAGGGAATTGAAGATAATTTTGCTAAAGGGACATGGTAACGTGTGACTGCTACTCCTAGGGTCCTGACCCGGGACCCAGGGTAGTTAGTGGACCTGGGTCCTCCCTCTTCCATGCAGGGCACTGACAGAGTGATGTACAGTTTAATAGCAATAAATCCTCTGAATGGGCCAGAGGGCCCCAGAGAGAGCAAAACCATTGCTTCCAAGAAAGGAGTTCTTGGGGGTATGGCCCAATGCTGGGACTGGGATGAATTAAAGACTGCAGATGCACTCAAGCAGAAGGAATGTTCATGAGAGGTGGGTGCCATGCTGTTATAGTTCCCTATTAGTAGGGAGAATAGCACAGTCATGTTAATTAGAAGGCTAAATAGAAGATGCTGATGTCAACTACTTTAATCATACAAATTGGAGAACCTGAAAAAATATTGTATTAGTTCATTGCATCCAACCCCTGGACATATTGCAATAGCAGAACTGTTCTCTATTGTAAATGTCTCCACTAACTTGTCCAGTCTAGTTTTAAACGATTTAGATGGCTGGGTTTACATCAATCTTCTTGAGAGCCTGGGAAAAAACAACAACAACAAAAAAACCCCCTGAGTTCTGACCTCAAACTTGATACTGTTTTTCAAAGAGAACCTGTTTTTCTGAAAACCATAAACACTCTTGACTACCTAACCAGGCTGAAACCCATATTAAAGCAGACAGTGTTCATTATTTTACAAAAGCAAGATCGACCAGAAAAGTCAGTGGTATGTGTGGGAATTGAGATCAACTTCTGCCCTCTTCACCATGTGCTTAGCACAGCATCCATCTGTCACCTGCTTTGAATCAATAAGAGTTTACTGTGAACTGGATAAAACTGAAGAAGCATTTCAGACACCTGAAAAGAGCAGGTTTTACAAAGCAATATCTTAAACCAGAGGGCTACACCACCTGCCCTACGGGTGAGATCTTGCTGTCTATTCTATTTATCTAACCCCCATGGGCTTTCATTTTTTAAAAGGTAAGAGCCAGCTCTCCAAGTGGTATAAGTTGTTGGCATAGCCCCAGTGAAATCTATGGAGATGAGGATCTGGCCCTCAATTTCTAGTCATTAGGGAAGTGAAGAAAACCTTCCAAATGTAAACTAAGTACAATCGATGCAAAACCTGATGTGGTCTTCCAGTGTCCGCAGGCAAGGCTATTTCAGATTGTGATGTGATCTGCCACCATTCTTTTCAGTGGTGTATTACCTTATATAAGTCTAATGATGATACCTTATGAGCTAGACGTTCAAATAATTAGTTACACCACACCTAGCTTCCACTCTTACTACAACTGCATGTGAAAATGTCTTCGCAAACAAAGAACAGAGATCAGTGGACCTAAAAGTACCTTGTCACTTTCTCCCACTGAATTAATCTGAATGTGACATTTTGTAACTAAAGTTTAGTTAGCAAAGAGGGGCCATATTCAACCATCAGTCACTTTACAAACCAACCACTGGTGTCAGTGGGAGATCTGTTGTGAACTAAGTAGTGTTTAAGCACTAACTTCATAGATTTTGCCCATAAACTACAACAGAAGAAGTCGTTTGGACTTCACCAAAAGTATCTGACATCCCTGGTTGAGAGAGTGTGTTAGAGACTTCTGTGTATAATAGGGACTCTCAGATTTTGTTGTTCTAGATTGTCTGAAGCCATGCTCTGATTGACTTGTTGGAATGTTGATGATGTTTGAACCATACACCATCTCTCCATGGTGCAGAGGTGGGATCCTTAGGCCTATGGTCTGCATGCCTAGATACCACTGATTGGGATCTCTCTACATAACTAGATAGCATAACATAGCCAGTCCAAGAAATAAATGTCAAAAAGAAGGGGGTGGGGAATGAATACATAGTATCTTCCTGTTTCATAGAATCATAGAAGATTAAGATTGGAAGGGACCTCAGGGGTCATCTAGTCCAACCACCTGTTCAAAGCAAGAGCAACCCCAACTAAATTAGCCCAGCCAGGGCTTTGTCCAGCTAGGCCTTAAAAACCCCTAAGATAGAGATTCCACCACCTCCCTAGGTAACCCTTTCCAGTGCTTTACGATCTTCCTAGTGAAAAAGATTTTCCTAATATCCAACCTAGATCTTCCGCACTGCAACTTGAGATCTTTGCTCATAGTTCTGTCATCTGCCAACACTCAGAACAGCCTAATCCCATCTTCCCTGGAACCCCCTTTCAAGTAGTTAAAAGCTGTTGTCAAATCCCCCCTCATTTTTCTCTTCTGCACACTAACCAAGCCGCCCCCTAATCATTTTTGTTGCCTTCCTCTAGACTCTCTCCAACATATCCACATCTCTCTGTAGTGGGGGGCCCAAAACTGGACACAGTGCTCCAAACGTGACCTCACTAATTTCCTTTTAAGATGTGCAAGGATTTTCCTTGGTAAATATTTTAGAGTCATTGGCTGCCTTATATTAGTGGTGGCTTTGGTCTGAGTCAATGCATGCACAGAAAGAATCTCTGGCACAATGTTCTTGGAATAGCTAAAAATCAGTGAAGAAACTCTTATGTGGAAGGGAGCAGTTTTCCCTTTCCATTTCTGAGTTTACTGAATCGGTCAGAAATGAAAACTCATTCCCATCCCCCATCCCCAATCCATTTCAAGGAATTTGTCATATTCCCTCTATATAAAGGAACTAATTGCTTATTTTTCAGGCTCTTAATCCCAATGTAATGTGTAGATGGCCCCCTCATGTGTTCTGTAGCTGCTGCCGCCACTGCAAACAGAGCAGGAAAGTATTTTGGTTCTGCAGCTGCTGCTAAATCTGCCCTATTTCTGTGGCATAATTCTTTAATAAAACTTCCTCTCGTTCTTGGCTTTTTAATATATGAGGCAACTTCGGCTTTGGTTGCTTTGTCAATGTTCTCTTCAGAGCCTCTTAAATTGAGTCATCTCCTTCCACAACCTTTTTCTATTTTTCATTCATTCTTTTTCTCTTGAAAGCTTTTCTCCACAAAAGAAGCAACCGCCCAGGTTAACCTCACAGATGAATTCCTCACCATTTGTTCTGTTGAGCCCAAACTTCCCCATGCTCCTCATGTACATGTGCATTAAAATGTACACTAGCTATCCTAAAGCCACAGTTTACAGCAGTGCAATGGTGCCAGTGCTAAGCCACTAATGGAGGTCTGGGGCATTTACCACTGGGTGAGAGCAGACTTCATGCAGCTCTTGTAAAAGCAAAACTGGCTTCAAAAATGTGAAGTTTTGAAGTTGTTCCCATTTCACAGGGTTCAAAGTGGAACAGTTTCTTGAATTTTTTTTCTAACTTTTTTTTTGCAAACTTCTTAAAATCATTTCAAAATTTTATATTTCTTCTCCTGCCCTCCACGTTTGCTTTTTGCCGCTGAGAACAAGACAATCAATAATGTCCAGGGGTTTGTAGGAGTTGTTTTGTGGAGTTATTTTGTGTGTGTGCAGTGCTGGATCAAGGCTCTGGGGGGCCACTGCTGTGTTCCCCCCTCTCCTCCCCATGATGATGCCCAGCCTGGCTGGTACTGGGGGAGGGATCTAGGGTTGGGGAGGAAGGTCTGGGGCCTGTGGACTGGCTTGCTCTGGGGTGGGCCTGAGGCTATGGTCCACGGTGCCGTTCTTTTATGATGCAAGAGTGGTATGTGGGGACCCAAGGAGAACGCCTGAGACCACTGATTTTGGTGTACACTATTTTATGTAACTTTTATTGATTAAATACTTTAACACAAATCACTATCTTTCAATTGCCTAAAACAACACAGCAAACATTCACACAGCATTCCAAATCCTACAAGCTAAAGCAAGATTATGACTATTCCTTCTCCTATTTCCAAAAATAGGTCTGTTAGTAACTTTTAGCTACAGTTAGTATTATTTGCAGATATATTTACTCAACAATGAGCAGAAGCAGCTGCAATAACATTCTGGTTACAGGTTTCTTATTTGTTTTGATACTTCATCTGTGGGTTATCATCAGTCAGCAGTGCAGACTGGTTCCGGTTTTTGTGCAGGGTGGCCTTCCGGTCCAAAAGATTCTAGGACCGGGGAGCTGCCTCCGGGTGATCAGTCCGACGGCTTGTCAGGGTGCTACTCCTGTCGCCTCTGTCCTTGCTGTTCTTGGGGTGCTGCTTTTATAGGCACACCCCTATGCTTGCAGAATCATTCCTTAGTTTTGTTTTTACTTTTGAGTGGTTCTTTTTGTGCCAGTCTGGAACAGCTTTAGGAACTCTCTGCTGCTGATGATTTTGCAAGATTACCCGGATCTACATCTTTTGCATAGCCAATTACTAAATCTGCGTACATTGCTGGGTAAAACAATTTCAGAGCCAGATCTAGTCAAGGACATGTACGTCTCTTTTTTCACACACGGTGCTCTTGCCCTGCCCCGCCTCCGAGTTGACTGGTTTGCTTAAGACCAGCCAGCCCAGTTCTGGGTCAGGCAGGTTGATGGTGGGCAGCAGCAGCATGCCACTTGAGGCTGACTTGGTTCAGATTTTGGTGGGGTGGCAGGGCCTCCCTTTAGGCCAGGGCCTGGGCAGCCCCTAAAGCTCCTGTCTTGATCCAGTTCTTGGGGGGGGGAAGGGGGGAGGGGGAGGTAGGGTCCTCTTCCTTTTTCCCCTCTAATTTTTGAAAAGCTACGGAGTGGCAAAGTTACAGGGTTTCCATTTTAATTTTGCCTCTGTAATATTTACAAAGCTGAATGTCTGTGTCTACATATCAACAACTTTCGCCTGGGCTGCATTTCCATTATAGCCTCCCAAATTCAATTCTCAACCTCTCTCATACACACCAATTATGTCAGCTTCAGAAAATACTGAAGTAGTAATCCTCTGGGTATAACAACCTCCCAGGTCTCCCTCGTGTAGAAGAAAACACCCTCATTCTGGATTCCCTTTTAGGCCACGTAAGTGATTGTGCTGTTGTGATGAAGGATTTTGCTGTACATTATTTTGCAAATCACCGTTTTTAAAAGTCTTTTGCATTCAGCTATTGCCTTTTTCAAGTTATACTGCCTTCACATCTGTGGACACACTCCATCTTTGTTCAGATTATACGCACAGTTAAACCTTGTAAAAAGTTAAGACTTGTGCATAAACTAGCATGCATAGAATTTGTTTATTCAGTTGCTGGGTTGATGCACCATTGTAAATGCACATGCAGATGACAAGTAAACTTTCTGCTTGGTTACTTGCATGTGCAGTTACTACCATGCAGAGGTACTAGAATGACTAGCATGCACAATTTGTGATTTCAGTTTTGAATATTTATTTAGGCCATGACACTTAACTCTCTTAGGGGAGAGGAGCAGATCGAGAAGAAGAATGCGCATCTTATTGCTGGTGCTGAGATGGACCATGACTATCAATGACCTGGTGATAATTATAAAGGGCACATAGGTGCTCCTGGCCAATGACAGCACTTGATTAAATGTAGCATATTAATATGAGACAAGATGCTGTCTTAAAATCTATTCTGTTTTGTTGATGGTCAGGCTTTGGAGGGCTATATTTGCTGCTGTTCATCACTCAGCAGTTTTCAATGGCTTTTCTAGTGGAGCAACGGTGCCAACTAGTGGCTGCTTAGTTGAATCTGGAAACAGTGTAAAAACCCATCTCCAATGAATATTTCAGGAGAAAGATACAAGGAATCTTGTGTTAACTGGGCAAAATTGCAATGGGATAACGAAATACCCTGGTACTTGCTGGACACACCAACCTTGGTTTTTAGAAGCCACTTCTCCTTTTGGAAAAACAAACAAGGAGTCCTAAAGACTAAGAAATTTTATTTATTGCAATAGACTAACAAAGCTTCCCCTTTGGAACTTCTCTTTTTGGGCCATTGTGGGGGCAGCAGGGAGCGGTAATCGCTCTTTCCCTAAGAAAAGCTCAGTCTCTTTCATGGGCAGATTTCAAGAAGCAATGTCAACACCTGGTATTCTGCATATTTCATGGATCTCTGGCTCCATTTGCTGTAATGATGCCCTTCCTTTCTCAGAAGTTGCTTTGAGGTAAGGCAGTCTCCTTTATTCTACTGCTAGCTTGAAGAGAGAGGAAAGTGGCTCTGTGTATAACCCCCAGCTGAGAACGAAAAAATCACGGCTCCAAAGATGGAAGAGTAGGGAAAGGAAACATACAAGCTACACAGGAAATAAACGTAAAGCTGTAGCTTCAGGCTTTCCACTTCTGTGTGAGAAGACACCTGCTCGCTACAATGGGTAGGCTGTGATGTAAACAATAAGCAACAAAATAAAAGCATTAAACTCCCCCCTGGGAGTCAGGAACAGCTTTACTTAGCAGTAACAGAGCAAAATACAGTGATGCAACAGTATGAAATTGGAATACCTGCTGTACTGACGTTCCGAAAGGGTAGCCGTGTTAGTCTCGTTCAGCAGAACAAAAGAGGAGTCTTGTGGCACTGTAAAGACTAACAAATTTGTTAGTCTTTTAAGTGCCACGAGACTTCTCTTTGTTCTACTGTAATGACTGCGACAAGTCAATAGATAGCATCACATGTGTATAATAATTGAGGCTTATATTAAAAACTCAACCCTTCCTCTGGTGCACACTCCCCTGCAGTTTTAAAATCCCAGACGCTTCCTTCCAATGGCATGCTTGATGAATGGAAGTTCAAGGGCTGCTTGAGGTATCTCTGAATCAGCCGTGGAAGTCCCGTTAATAGGAGTGAGACCCTTTTGTATAGAACAGGTTCAGAATGACGCAGTGGAGTAGCTGGTAATAATTTTGGTTATCAAACAAAACCACTGGGGCTGAGCAAGCCATTGGTTTTCTTACAAGCTCGCTGGTCTTCACCTTGGCTAGCCTACAAAGAGATGCTGTCTCTAGCACTGGGGTTTGCACAGAAGCTCATCAAAGGAACAGACAAGGTGGCCCCAAAAAGGAGAATAATCTCTGGGTACTCACACTTTCCACAATTGTCTGTGGTTACAGCCCAGAACCTGCCACTGCAACCAGCACATTCAGGCTGCAGCTTTCAGTGGCTGGCTGCTGAGAAGGAGTCAATATGCTGAAGCTTGGGGCTAGGAGGCCTGCAGGTGCAGCTTGGCCTGCCTCACTCATGTGGTCTCAGCAAGGCCAGATTGACAGCAGAGTCTCTCATACCCCTCGCTCCGAACATGGGCAACTGCTACCAGCTCCAGGCCCTCCCCCTGTCAAGGCAGCACCACAGAGCTCTAGGCCCAGCCTTAGCCAACCCTGTCATTCCATCTCCCAGCCTATCAGTGCAGTCTTTGGAGGATCTCCTGGTTTTGCATTTCAGCCCAGATACAGGATCCTGGAGCAAACTTCCCCCTCCAAAGGGTGCCAAATTTCATGGGGCTGCTGCAACTCTTGCAGTGCCTAGCCCATCCAATTCAACTGTGAATAGTTGTAGTCCTTTGGTGCCAATACACAGTATATAGAGACCTAATCAGAGCATTGCGGCAAGGTTCAAGGCCCCCCTAAGGGGATGAGCTTGCACTAATAACATTTAAGCAGTTGACACTGTGCCACAGGTGGATTGCAGTGTTGCAGTCTGTACTGTAAATCAAATTAGGGAACTGATCACCTAGCAATTTGGGGTTTAATCAAAGCAGTTTGACCAGGTGTTACTCTGTTACTCATGAGATTTCTTCCCCAAAGCTTTCACAGTTAAATCTAAAGCAGGCAGCTTGAAGGTGTGGCAAAACTTGTATTTTATTATTTCAAATGATAAGTTTAGGAGCATCAAATTCATTCCATGAAACTGAAATCTCAAATTTTGGGGAGTATTTTCACAAGTGAAACCCCATGATGGGAAAAATATCCCACACAGTCTCTGTAGATCAGCACTATAAGTTTATCAGGCAGCCACAAGATGGCAATTGTACAGATTCAGGATAGGGAAAACACTGATTATTACTTGGAAAGAGCTTGAGCTGTGTTGTAAATGCAGTGTTGCAAACTCCCACAATTTTACTGTGAGTCTTGAGAGAATTTGGTGTATTGTGTTTTGTTTTTAAATCCCCCAGCTCCATGGTTTGTTCTTTCTTTCTTTCTTTCTTTCTTTCTTTCTTTCTTTCTTTCTTTCTTTCTTTCTTTCTTTCTTTCTTCATGGTTTCAGAGAAAAAAAAAAAAGAAACTTGACCTAAATGCATCCTAAAGGCTCAGAAACCAGAAGTCAGATTAAGACAGCCTCTGTTTTGTTTTTAAGTCTTTTGATTTTTTTTTAAAAAGTTATAATTTTTGAACACCTCAGGTTTACAGCATTGTCATGCTCATACACTCCAATTCCAGATAAATAAAATCATCATATACAGTAACAGAGATACATAATACACTCACTCAACCCCTCCACATCAACTAATCAAAGTTACTTCTCAAACAGCCTGGGAAGGAGGGACAGAAGAGAGAGGCAGTGATTTTATTTTTGAATGGGGGGAGGTGGTCAGATCAGAGGCGGATTATGGGCCTCAGGGCCTCCCAGACCTGGGGCCCTACACCCCCCAAACTAGGACCCTGGCCCCTTGCAGGTGGGCTGGTGCTGGAGAGGCCCTGGGGCAAGGGGCCTGGCTGGTCAGTCCTGGGGGGGGTGGGGCCAACTAGAGGGCTGCACCAGAGGTCATACTACACATCAGCCAGCCCTGCCCTTGGAGCGGAGCAACCAGTCGTGCAGGCCCACCCTGTTCCAGTTGGCCCAGGGGCGCGGCAGGAGTACGGAGACTGGCCTCGGGGCCAAGGCAGCCCTGTTCCCCCCAGCACTGGCAGGGCGGAGGGCCCCACTATCATAAACCCATGCAGTAATCTGCCCGTCGTTCAGATTCCTTACTGATGGTGACCATATAAATACCCACTGGGGACTTTGGGCAAAAGCTGTTTCTTACTTAAACTGGCTGACTTTTGCATCATATTCTCCTGTCTAAAAAGAATACCAAGACAGCTGCCCTGAATCCAGGTGCTTGCAGTGCAATGGCATGGGGAAGTTTGGGCATCCAGATTTCTTAGTAAATTCAGTTGACTAGTCCTGAAAATTTGTATCTGTCAGAGCCTTTCTAGTGGAATTATTTGTTTGATTTTATTGCTGTGTGCTATAAAATGGAGATACAATGGATCCATCCCACAAATTCCACTCTGTTTTCACAAACCACTGGAAGATGGAAACAGTCCCCAGCTAATCCAGTAATCCCCTTACAATTTCTGGCAGCCATATGATCTCTGATAGCACAATAGAGCTGACCTCTCCCATTGTTGTGATACCATATGTTCAGCGAGCGGAAGATGAATGTGAGCAGTAAGTCCCCAGTGAGTTTAGGCTTGTGCCGTGAATATCCAGCAATGATTCTGCTATAATGCTTTGTAACTGCAGAAGCCTGGGGACATCTGTGAGTTTCTGTGCATGGGGGGGGGGAGGGTAGGGGGAAGTTGGGGAGCAGTTGTGACATTGGCCATTGAGATGGGGGAGTTGTGACAATGCGATCCCAGGCGTGTGTATCTAGTACTAGACATGTTCATGATACTTGATGAAAGGAAAACAAGAGGGTTTGTTTTGGACATCTTTCTCTTACGCTTGGCTGTGACTGGGGCCAAAACCAACTGCTTCTGTAGACAATACAATGATAAATCTCAATTGTCTCCCAAGAAGGGGGAAGATGGAGTTAGGAAAGGGGAGGAGGGGAAAAAGAAGTTACTGCTGGAGACAGATCAGATTATGAAAAGGAGCAGGAGGAGGAGCACTTTCTGGTCCCACAGGGTAAGGGGTAAGCCCCAGCTGAGCTTCTTGGTGCTCTCATACAGATGCTCAGAAGAAGATTGGAACACAAAGAGGGCTCCAACATGGTGGCTGGCAATGAATGGTTCTGGGAAATTATGTCACTGCCATGGCTGGCCTTACCATGAGGCAAACTGAGGCAACCGCTTCAGGTGCCAGACTGGGGGGGGGGGGGGGAGTTGCGCTACTAGGACCCAGAGTGTAGAAAATTGTGTCTGTTGCTGGTGCATATGTATTTTCTCTGCTCTAGATGCACAGAGATGGTGGAGTGCTGTGCTGGAAGAAGGAGGGCACAAGAGACAACAGGTAAGCAGGAGAGAAGGTGAGAGGGAATAACAGAAAGCAGCAGGAGCTGCAGGGAAAGAGAGGAGGAGGAGCCTCTTATATACCTCTCTAGTATCCCCAGGAGCCTAACACCAGCTTCTCAGGGAGCTTCCTGTTTCTTGCTGCTTTCCTGAACCCACTGGAGGAGAACAGGCAGTTAACTGAAGTAGTAAGAGTCAGTTAGGCTCTTAGGCTATGTCTACACTTACACTTTTAAGTTGACTTTAACTAAGTCGACTTAGTATGTCTCCACTTAAAATTAAAGTCGACTTAAAGGGGAACTTACAAAGTCGACCTAGAGCATCCACACTGGATGCTCTAGGTCAACTTTGTGGGGCTAGGGGGACCTTGGGCAGGTCCATGGTGGTGGGGGTGGGGTGGGCATCCCTTGTGTACAATGGGGCAAAGGGGGACAGGGACCCTGGCAGGGCAGAGCCCTGTGTGTGATACTGTCTGGATTTAGGAAAGCATTTATGATATTATTTTCAATGGATATCTCATAAATGCTATAATCCATAGGAACTATGTCATGTTTGGTATCAATAGAAAGGTAGTAATTTGCTGGGAATGATTATATAATTTATGTCTAGGAATTCTATTTCGATTAGAGTTAGAACACCAAATTCCTATCTAAACTTTA
>ML685838.1:4902757-4921975 GCA_007922175.1 Pelusios castaneus
CCGGCCCCCCAGCACAGTCCAGGGGTTCGGCATATATGTCAATTTCACTGCTCAGCTTGAGCAGTGAAATTGACAGTTGACAGCTCCGATGTCCCAGAGTGGCCTTGATTGGCACTCTGAGACATTTCCGGAGGCCAATCATTGCGCGGTAAGCGTACATACGAGCTCAAACGCGCAACAGATGATCCGCAACAGCTGTTACCACTCTCGTCGGAGTGGTTGTTGGATTGCGCTACAACAAGGGGCTTGACGCGCAACATCACCCTTGCACGTATGTACACCGTGCTTGTTATCGCGCCTTAATGAGTTTTAAGGCGCAATACAGTGATCGTGTAGACAAGGCCTTAGAAAGTCGAATTAAGCCTTAGGTCGAGTAAAAAGCAGGTTTAATAAAGTCGACTTAATTTTCATTAATTCGACTTTATTTTCCTTAAGTCGACTTAAGCAAGCTGCGTAAGTCGACCTAAGCAAAGTGTAGTGTAGACGCAGGGCAAATTAAGTCGACTTAAACCAAGCTTAAGTCGACTTAATTTGCCAGTGTAGACGCAGCCACGGTTTGAACTGACTGAGACCCCAGCTTGACCTTTTCTAGTTGTGGGACTAAATTTTCAAATCTACTTGATCCATTTTGGCACTTCAGTGAAGGCCAGATTTTCGAAACTGCTTAACACCCAGAAGCTCTCATTGAGATATGATTTTATGGCCTGGTTTTCAAAATAGCTCAACATCCAACATACTGAAAACTTTTGGGAATCCCAGCATCTTGAGGTCTGTTAATAATCTGGCCCCAGTTGAAGGTGCTGAGAACTTCTCAAAAATGCTGGCTTTAGGGGCTAGCTGTAGTGCAGATTCACAGACTATTGGCTGTTAATTGCAAAATCAAGAGTTTTCCTTGAGAGCAGCCAAGGACTTAGTCTTGATTATACTCTCATTAGTTTCAATCTATCTTCCTAGTCATTCGTTTGTTATCTCAGAGATACTGTAATTCCCTCTATTACTTGAAGTTTTGTAATCCTGCCACAACTTGTAATTTGGTACTTGTCTTTGCAACGGTGGCCATATTATCCATATCTTTGCTGGGTCAGTAACTATTTCAAATATATATTGATCTCCATTGTTTTTTGTGAGCTCTGCTTTATTGCCTAGGATCATGTATCTAGGTGTATAGTAAATTGTACAAATAGAACTGGTGCTACTGCTGCTTACAGCTGACACCAACAGTTCTGTAATTTATCATCTTTCCCAACATGTGGGTCTTTTGTTTTCTTGTATTGCCTGCATTTGAAAGAGACATTTTGCAGTAGTGGGTTTTATCTAGTTCATTGATTTTCCTGCATTATTTTAAAGGAAACTTTTTTCCTGTACATTTTTACAGCAAGAGTATGGTTAATTTTTAAAAATGCTTAAGTGACTTAAGCGTTTGGGAACCTAAATTTCATTAAAAGTTAATAGGACATAGACCCATAAAGGCCAGATTTTTTAAAGTATTTTGTTCTCCTGTAGCTGAGTATGTCGGGCACCTAAGCTTTATTGGTTTCTGGCGACATGCTTCTCAGTGAATTACCAGTTACTCATTTTTCCCTCACCTCCCATCCCAGCAAGAAAAGCATGTAAGTTTATGTTTGACATTGAATACGTAAGTTGCCTCATTGATCTGACTGGCCTGAGAGAATTGGCAACATTCGGAATGTCAATGGAATTAAACATATTGCTAATGTTGGCTATGTCTACACCTGTAAATTTAGGCTGACTTTAGCTAAGTCAACTTTAAGTCGACTTAGTTAAGTCAACTTAGTGCTCCTACACCTAAATTTAAAGTCGACTTTGGGGGGAACTTACAAAGTCGACCTAGAGTGTCCACACTGGATGACTAGGTCGACTTCTAGGGGCTAGGGGGACCTAGGACAGGTCCACGGGGGCAGGGGGGGCACCCCATGCCCAGTGCCAGGGGGCTCAGCCTTTGCCCCATTGTACATGGGTACAATGGGGCAAAGGGGGACAGGGACCCTGGCAGGGCATAGGGGCAGGGTGGGCAGGGCTCTGCCCTGCCCTTTGAGCAGGCATGCCAGGCTTCCCCTGTGCCCCCCCCCACCCCTGGCAGGGAGGGCAGTGGTGGAGTCCTGGAGTAGCCCTAAGTCAACTTAGGGCTACTCCAGGTCTACACTGGCTTAAGTCGACTTGAAAAAGTTGACTTAAGCCTTAGATCGAAGTAAAATGATATTTTATAAAGTTGACTTAATTTTCATTGTCGACTTTATTTTCTTTAAGTCGACTTAAGCAAGTTGCTTAAGTCGACTTAAGGAAACTGTAGTGTAAACGCAGGGTAAATTAAGTCGATTTAAGCAAGCTTAAGTCGACTTAATTTACAAGTGTAGATGCAGCCGTTGAGCCCAAATTTGGAGGATTATCTAACATCTACATTTATTTTGATTAGCTTTTTTATTTGGGAACATTGTCTTCTTGCATATGAAGTTGCTGACTGTGGAACCTTGAGGTTGAGAATCATATCTTGCAGTCATCCAAGACTCCTCTGTGGCACCTCATGGCTCAGCATTAGAATGAGAAGCTTTCCTCCTGGTCATGTGCTAAGAGCATGAATCCAAGAATAGAAATCCAGGGAGATCTATCTTCAGAGAACAATTATTACAGGTAAGTAACTTTGTTGTTTGCTATAAATATGTATAGTATGCTTAGAATGTGTTTTGTAAGATTATTGTTAGCTTTCTCAATGCTAACTCCTTAGGGAAAATGTATACTTAACTCTTAAATGTTTTATGCATATGCATGTTTTATGGAATGTACTGTTATAGGACAAATTACGTAGGTGGACTTGAATGGTACTAGAACAGATAGGGTGGTGGAGGACTCCCAGGTCACCAGAAATGACAAGTCAAAACTACATTTCTGAACTTCAATGGAAAAAATGGTTAAAGCTAAAAGTGGAATTTTCAAAAGTGCTTATGCAATTTAGGAGCACTCATTGACTTGTGTTCCTAAGTCACGCAGATTCAGATCCTCAAAAGTATTTTAGTGACACGTTTCAGGACGGTAGCTGTGTTAGTCTGTATACAGCAAAAATGACTAGAGTCCTGTGGCACCTTAAAGACTAACACATTTCTTTGGGCATAAGTTTTTGTGCGCTGCCAACTGACAATTGCATCTGACAAAGTGGGTTGGAGCCCACGAAAGCTTATGCCTGAAGAAATTTGTTAGCCTTTAAGGTGCTACAGGACTCTTGTTTTTAAAAGTATTTTAGACACCTACTTCCCATTGTGGGAGGTAGATGTCTAAATATCTTTTGAGGCTCTGGGTATTAGCACTTCTGAAAACCCCACCCAAGATCTCAAATGCAGCAATTTATTTTAAGTGCTTCTATTTTGCGGGAGAGACCCAATTAAAGATTACTTAAAGATGATTGATTTTCAAAGAGACCAGCACATCCACCCTTTAAAAATCAGGCTCTTTCTAGGAGTTGCATGATGAACACCCATAATGATTAGTCACTGTTGGCCCACCTGTTGAAGAAGAATCATTTAAAGAATTTCTAATAATTATATTGTTTGAAGATGATGTGCACAGGAATGGAAGAGACATTCTCCCCTTAAAAGGAGAAATTAGAAAAGAAAATATAAATTGTAAATGCATAATTTGAGTCTGTCTTGTATCCTCACTATGAATAGTGTTCTTAGATGTTAATTTATGGTTTTAATAAAATATAGGTATCGGATGAAGAAATAAAGGATCTAAAATTTGATATTTCTTGTAGAATATCCTTCTACCTGAAACCAAAATATACGTTAAGAAAAAAATATAGTGTCTCACCTATTCTATGTTCAAGCCTAGTTAGCTTTATGGCAGATTATCTAGGCAGTGGTAATATTTATTTGCTGATTATGCCTACCCATAAGGATCCTGGAAAAATTAGCATATCATAGGGATAAATTCTTGCCAGTGTAAGTGGGTGTAGCTCTGTTGGCTTCAATATATCTCTGTCCAATTACATGAGCAGAGAGTCTTTGACCATTGATGGGGCACCATTACATCTTCATGGCCTGTTATATTCGTAAGTATGATACCTGAAAGATCTCAGTGATTTCCAATCAATTTCTCTCCAAGATGAGAATCTGATGGTTATATGTACAATTTCTCCACATGTAGGTCAGTCATCTTTATATTCAATAAACTTAGATTTTAAGGCCTGAAGAGACTATTAGGATGATCTAGTCTGACCTCCAAATTAAGTTGTTCCTGTCCTCATTTATGTTTAAATCAGGTAGTATGTCCTCTTGTGGTTTAATTCTTAATACCCAATTTATATATGTCAGCACCTTGTTAATTAGCATCTCAGGCTGCCTTGTAAATTCTAAGTGTCAATCTTTTCATTGTTCCATGCAGTATGGTTGTAGCCATGTTGGTCCCAGGATATTAGATACAAGGTGGGTGAGAAAGTATCTTTAACTGGATCTTCAAGGCTTCTACAAAAAAACATGAGACTTGATTAATATGGGCAAAGCAATGAATTCTTCCCAATCCTCAGTCTGACATGGCTGAAATTAAAAAAGCCTGAAGCAGACATCATCTAGCATGAAAAATTTCAACGTGAAAAATAAGGTTTGGCAGAGTTACAAACAATTGAAAACAAGGTCTCATAATAAGACGTGTTGGGCAACTCTAATAATAGGTGGGGCTACTACCCTTGCCTATCGTCTTCTAAAGGGACACTGGCTACAGAATATAGCTCGGGCCCTAAGGTTCAGTGAGTTCGGTAAACACAACACCGGGAGGAAGGGTAAAAGCAAACTACGTTTCTTAGAATATAAACAAGAAAGAGAGAGGACACAGGAAAGACCAATGCTTATGCCCCTTCAGCAGACGGGAACCTCAACAAGACGACTGCGAGCGTAGAGCTTAGGGAGAGATGTCTCATGGCGGCATACACAGCAGCTGCCCCAACAACAAAATTCCAAATTAGGGGGGGTTAGCCACTGGCTTTATATACTTATTTTTGCTGAGTCAGAAGATGGCATGCACATCTGGTTATCTTTCTCACTTATTTACCACGTTCCTTTGCCCCAGCCTAATCTCCTTGTTTTTTACAGAGTTTACATTTACAATTTATGTCTCTTGTGCCTGCAGGTGCAGGGCAAGTCCTTGGTCAGAGCTAATTGTACCAGTTCTGTTTTGCTTATACATAGGGTTAACTCTTGGTCAGGGCTGATTGATGGCGACACCACCTACTAGCTAAGTTTAATACGTAACAAAGTCTTCTGTTGGCTCTACAAGTCTAATGTGTATTCAAATCAATAATTTACAGTTGAAAATAATCTCAATATAGTCTCCAGAACCACCCACTTGTCTCAAAGACCTTAAATATTGTAATAAGAGTTTTTAAAAAATTACTAAAGGAAAAGTGATTATTTGAGTTAATACTTTTTCTTACATACAACCATTTAATCAAAGTATCTAAAAATGCTTTATTAAAGCTAATAGTAAAAAAAAAATCACAAAAATATTGACATTGTTTCCATTTCATGGTATTCGAAATTGGCCCTTCATTCCCTTCAAAATTTCACACACTTTGTTTACCAAAGACTGGTGTTTGGTAAGTGAAACATTTTTATATTCATTTTGTTAAGTGTTGATAGTTTTAATATAATGTTCATTAAAAAGTCATGAATTTTTTTTAAAATGACACGTTTTTTGCTATTTTTTCACTTTAAAAAAGACTTCTTTCATGAAAACTTTCACCAGTTCTAACCTTTATAAACATTAATTGATTTAACCTCATAGCATATATGTGAAGTAGATTGATTTTAATATCTCCATATTACAGATAATGAGGTTAAGTGATTTACCTAAAATCACTCAGGAAGTCTATGGCACAGGATGGAGCAAGAAACTAGATCTTGTGACATTGTTTATGTTTATTGAAAGGATTATTTTTGGATCAGCATCTTCATAGACCATTGAAAAACTAATGAAATCTAAGAATATATATTTAAATAATCTGAATATTTGTGCTCCAATGATTTCCTGGTATAATAAAATTTTATCTGGGTCAAAAGCTGCATTTTATTTATTCTTTCACAGTACCAATCAAGATAAAGTATCACCAAGATAGATAGTTTTGTTGTTGGCATATATATTAGAATTGTGAAATAAAACAAATATTTGCTCTAGAAATAGTCAAGATATGTGAACCAGGGCAAAATTATTTTGGTGCCTCCCTACTAATTGCCAAGCAACTGAGATAAGAACCAAAAATGGTTTTGTTTTTAATGCAAAAATGACTTCTGACTTCTTCCTTACACCATTCATGCTTGCCACTTGCTTTAAAAAAAAAAAAAAAAAAGATCTGTACTTGAGGGAAGACTGAACCACAGCTGACTTCAGGGTACCTCCTTGTAACAAAGTAGTGCGCTGGCACAAGGAGAATATTGCTTAGCTATTAAAATACTCACAGCCAAATCCTTAACTTCCTTTTGCACAAAGTGGTCTTAGAGTTGTTGGAATATCTGTTAATGCTGAGTTTCTATGCTGTCATGAAAGGGAATGGCATCCCTCGGAGATGGACAGGAAGGGACAAACCGCCCCTGGATGGGCAAAGCCAGATTCTTCCTGTCCGTCAGACCAGAAGTCAGGCAGTGGAGCAGGAAGTATAAAGGGATAGCCCGGGAGATCAGTTGGGGCTGAGTTCCTGGAGGGGAAGGACGTCTCTCCCCTAGCTCCAGAGCCCCCTCCATACCACTGCCTGGCTGAGAAGCTGTGGGCAGCCTAGGTCCTGAGGTCTTTCTAGGGCTTCCTGGAGCCCTGAGGCTCTGCCAGAGCTGCCTACTGCTGGAGGCCTTGGAATGCTGCCAGCTACCTGGGACCCAGAGAACCTCCTGGAGCTGCCCACCACTGAGCAGGGGAGCCATTCGCAGCCTGTGACCTGGAAGAACTACCAGCAACCAGCGACGAGAATCAACCCCAAATTGGCTGCGACCTGGTGGAGTTGCTGTCCACTGATGACCCCAACGAGCTACTGGACCTACCCACCCCCCCCAACAATGTCGAGGGACTGTGCAACCTGTCTCTGGGTGACAACCCCGAAGAGGCCAAGAGAGGTCTGTGAGATCAGGTACCACTGGGAGAGGGGGTAGGAAGTGGCCATGGGGAGCTGGGTGACAGTCCAGTGGTCATGTGGCCAGGGGCCAAGTCAGCATATTGTAGCTGGAGACCCGCTTGACCCCATGGCAGAAACCTCTGCCACAGATAGGGACCTGGGCTGGGACACAGTGGAGTTGGATGGACCTGTGTCCCCCTCACTCCCTTTCCACACCACCCTTGGAATGTTTACCTGATCCTGGCCTGTAATTCCTTCCTGAGGCCATAGACTGTTTGTCTGCCCTGCTTGGGGGCCATAGACTGTTGCCTGCCGCAGGGCAAAGATATTCCCCATAGAGTCACCCACTGAGGGGTAGAGATAACTTGGTTGCCCGCTCTAGCTGAGGCTGGGCTACCAACAGCTGACCTTCTTGGCCCTACAGAAGGGACCCAGACTCCTGCAACCCCACAAATTCCCCCTTGAGTGACTAGTATCTACCTACAGAAGTGTTGTAGTGAGGGGGCGTGGCTTCCCTCCAGACAGGCAAGGAAGGACAGGACCACGTGTTACATTTGCATATAGTCATTGGAATGAGGCTCATTCTGTTCTCTTTGAGGTTATTAATTTTAACAGATCTAGAAATCCCTCCATTGTTGCGAGGCTGGGTGGATTATTACCACGTTGGCCTTTGATCTCTGGAGTCTTCTTGGGGTCAGTGGCTGGTGTTAAGTCAGGAAGAAAATGAGTTTAGTCTCATTTTAGCTTTGTTTATCCATAATTTGCCAAACATGGATGGAGTGCCCAAAAGAACCCCACCTGTTGGGAATTTTTTTGGAATTGAGTTGAAGTAAAATGGTATAAATCACAGGTGTATAAAGATATTTTCATAAGAAGATATAATATATTGTTATGCTAGAAAGTGCTAATATTCACTACCAAATGAGTTTGATCGAAAGACAATCCCCTCTCTTTTTAAACCTAATGGATATGCCAACCATTCGTGCTCAGTGGAAGAAACATTTAAGCCCCTTTGTGTACAGTAGTGGTGAGTCCCCTGGAAACAGTGGAGGCTCCTGCCTAAAGTATTGGGACACGTGGCAAGGCCTGATCAGAGTGAAATTTTGTGGGTTGAGGGATTTCCTGACTGAAAACATGTTTGGGGTTATCAGTTTTTGTCAACAAAACAGTCTGGGTGTACACACTACCCTATCTCTTTGCCGACGAAACTGCCCTGTTTTGCCAACAAAATAAATCCCCCTGAATGAGTGACATAGGGCTTCTGTTGGCAAAGCGAAGGCAGCACAGTATCAGTGCAGACACTGTGTCCCTCTAAAGCACTTCTGCTCAGGAGGTCACTGGACAGGAAGCCTGGGCGGTGGCTGCCTGCTGGCAAAACTTTCTAATATAGACATAGCCTTAGAAGCTGAAAGTGAGAGACTGTGAGTGAGAGATGAATTCAGAAGCAGCAGAGACACAGTTTCTTGGGCACAGAGCTTGCAGAGGGGAAGATTTGGGGACGCTGGAGCAAATAATAAGCAGCTTCCCTGCTCAATTTGTGAGCAGGAAACTAGCTCTTTATATAACTTCTTTGTAAATAAACAAAGTTACAGCAAAGAAAGAGCTGATCCACAGCCCTGATTTCTCCTACAGGAAACAGCACTGAAAAGCCCCAGACATTGGCTAACCGTTTAGACCAACGGGACAACAATATTATAATAACACTTGAATGGATTCTTGCAGATTTGACTGGCAACACCACTTTTGTGTCAGTTGTAGTGACTGAAGAGAGTTCCAAGCAATACCCTATTTGTTACATGTTGGTATCTCAGAGTATCACCATCACTGGAAGGAGTCTGCTTCCAACAGTTAACAAATGTGAAGGGAATTCTCCATTAGGGTGATAGTAACCTCTGTGCTGAAGCCAGCACACGGTTTATATATCACTTTAGTCTCATGTATGTCCTATTATGAGCACAAAAAACCAAACAGAGTCCTGTGGCACTTTTAAAGACTAACAGGTTTATTTATCACATTGAAGATAGCGAATTTATAGAGTGGGAGGAAATTAAATGCAGGGAAGTGTATGACATAGGATCAGGTCAGGCTGTAACAGCAAATCAAAATAGGTGTTAGGATTCAAACACTGGAGAACAGCACATAGAGGAAGGTGAGGTCAAATCACCTGTTGTAATGAGAGAAAAATCCATAGTCCCTGTTTAACCCCAAGGCAATTGAGTTGAATTTGCATATAAATTCGAGTTCTGCAGTTTCTCTTTGAAGCTGTGATTTGTTATTCATCTGTTTCAACACAGCTATTAACAAGTCGTCAATGGAGTGAGCAGAGAGATTGAAGTGTTCCCCTATTGGTTTTGTAGTGTTGCAATTTCTGATGTCAGATTTGTGTCCATTTATTCTTTTGCACAGAGACTGTCCTCTTTGTCCAATATATAAGGCAGAGGGGCATTTCCAGCACATGATGGCTTAAATCACACTGGTGGATGAGCAGGTGAATGAGCCCTTGATGGAGTAGGTGGCTTGATTTGGTGCTGTGATGGTGTCTTTAGTGTAGATATGAGGGCAAAGTTGACAGCGTGGTCTGTTGCAGGGATATGTTCCTGCTTTAATGTTTCTGTTGTTTGATCTGTAGTTGCTGGTGATTATCCATTTAAGATTGGGGGGCTGTCTGTGAGCAAGGAAAGGTCTGTCTTGCAAGGCTTGAGAGAGTGAGGGATCCTCTTGAAGAATAGGCTGTAGATCTTCGATGATGTGGTGAAGAGGTCTGACTTGGGGGCTGTAGGTGGTGACCAATGGTGTTCTGTTGTTTTTTTTTCTTGGGTTTTTTCTCGGGATAAATAAATCTGTTAGTCTTTAAAAGTGCCACAGGACTCTGTTTTTCTGCAATAGACTAACACGGCTACCCCTTTGGAACTATTCTGAGTACGTCTACAATGCAATTAGACACCTGCAGCTCGCCCGGGCTTGTGGGCCTTGGGCATCAGGGCTGTTTACATGCGGTGTAGGCTGTAGCCTGAATCAGAATGTCTGAGTTCTGGGACCCTCCCACCCCTCAGGGTCCTATACCTTAGGCTCCAGTCTGAGCCGGAATGTCTACACTCATGGTAAATAGCCCTACACCCATCGCAGTAACACAGACCAGCCATGGGTTTTTAATTGCAGTATACCCTTTGAAGACTTAAAGGCCACATATGCCTTGCACATGTTCTCTGTGCTGGGCTAAATAAATGATTTAATGTCAGAATATATAATGTTCAAAATATATCTCAGGGGCCTCTTACTCATCATAAAAGTCACCATACTGTCTGATCAGATAAATGCCATCCTGAGATTTTTCACCTCGAGGAAACAAAACTTTCAATTAATTTGCACATTTGAAATGCTGGAAAATATTATCATGGCTTCTCATTCTTCCCCAGAGTAAAATAGTTTCCAGCGGACTTCAGATCTCCATTTTAGCATTTTTATTTTCCTCAGCCTCGAGCTGAACTCTGCATGCCAGTTTGTTCTAGATGTCACTGGACGTAACACTAACGGCAAGAAAGCTGGGTACTTGTCAGTACAGTCTGTGAATCTCGCAGAATAGTGCTCCCATTCCTTTGAAAGCAGCTTTTATCATAATCTTGGGTCTCCCCAATTCAGATCTGCACCATCAGTGCAAGGACTAACAACTAAAGAAAGGTACCAGTACCTACTCTTACATTCAGGTCTTGTCTACACACAAAAATTGTATAGCGTTAACCATACTAGTAGAATTAAAGAGGTACAAAATCCTTAGTACCAATGCAGTTATGCCAAGACTTCAGGGCTTATTCTGGTATCACTCATTACTGTATGTTTTGGGGAATAAGCTATAGGGGTCTAAGGCATCTTTATACTTGTATTACTGTATTCACACTGAGGCAGCTATACTGATTTTACTACTTTGGGAGACAATCATGCCTGTACCCGATATAATTATATTGGTACAAAAAGTGTGTGGCCAAAAATGATGAAAATACTAGTGCTCCTACTCAGATAGAAGGACAGAGGCTGAAATTCACTCTTCTGCAGAAGGCTTCACTTCAGTCCCCCTCATGCTTTCAAAATTAAGCTTACGTGGAATTTAAGTGGTAGTGCATGGGCTTTGCAATGGCCTTTTGCAAAGGGCTGACTTTCTCCCAGTGAGCATGCCCCATTGCTTAACCAGAACAAATATATGAAAAGATCAGTTCCACGCTTCTTATTTTCAGTGCCAATTTCTTCTCACCATTCTGTCCCCACCTATAGCTCCCATCTTTCTTCTTCTACAGCAACATGTCAACGTGTTCAGTGTTCCTCATTCTTATATTCTCATGCGAGGCACCACCTGGGTATTCTTTTCATATGTCCATTCAGAGTCACTGACAGAGCTACTCTGAATAAAAGACTTAACAATGCAATGCTGGTAATTGCATCCTGAGAACTGAGAGGAGTAGAGCGAGAATAATGGACAGAATGTAACAGAACTAAAGAAGAGTTCAGCACCTAAATATAAACCATAATTTGGGTTTTGGTGCAAATAATCACATTTACATGTTAAAAATTTACTTTATACAATTAATTTCCAACATTTCTTTAAAATTCTCTGGATCCTGGTGAAAACAGAGCCTTAGATTAGGTCTCTCCTCCCATGAAAAAATGTAAGGGACTGCAGGTAGCCAAAAGTCTACTTTACTGATTCATTTTCTTTTCTGTTTCTGTTGTATGCCAGTAAAATCTCCTTTTATTTAAGATAGCTGGAATTGTATCTTACTTAATATTAAGTGAGATTTTGTTTGTAATAGTGTTTGGTCACGCTTGTTGAGGACAGATGCTCTGTAGTACATCTCATTAACAATTCCTGAGCCACTCAGTCTTCCTGGCAACTTTTAAATTACTCAAGTGGAAAAAAGGAAGTATAACATTATAGTCGCCCAAAACAAGGACTGATTTATAAAACCTATATTTGATAAGGAATGAGCCTTAAAATATCTAGTTGCTTTTGATATCTTGAAAAGAAAACCAGACATAATAGCCTTTCCTGCAATATATTAGAAAGCATTCTATTTAGAGACAATTGTGGTTATGTTGCTTTTCTTCCTCTTTCTTTTAATTATGAGACATTTGCATGAAAACAAGCTCTCTGTTCATTCCTGCTGCTTATATGCCACATGAAGGCAATGGTAATCTTCTGTTTGCAGAGTACTTATCTCTATAGCAACCATTTAATTATAATAATACCAGTAATAATTAAAATAGAGAGAAATGCACTCTATATATGACATATTGATACAATTGTTTCTAAATAGAATGTCTTTTAAAGCTTTTCCAGGAAGCACCAATTGCTCTTCAAAACAACTAAGATACTCACCTTCAAAAAGCAGTTACCGCACGGGCAGATAGGAGCCTTTCCAGTCTACTGAGTGCATAATAAAAAGTGGTTAAACAGCTATTTGTGCAAGGTTTAACTTATTCAGGGCCCGACTCAAAGACCGTTCAAGTCAATAGGAAAATACCTGTTGTTTTCAGTGGCCTTTGGATCAGGTCTTTATTGAGGTCAGATTTAAAGCCACTTGAAAGTTGCCTGTCAATTAAAATTCACCTTTTATAACCTTCCATAAAATGAGGATTTCATTTACAAATAAGTATATTTGGTTTGTTTAAATAAGACTGCAAATGTGATGAGGGACAGGAAATTGGAAGTTGAGGGTTATATCTGGCCACTTCTGATACTGGGAATACTTTACTTTATTCCACCACTCTATAAACTCAGTATGGAGCATGTTTCATGTCTATACTGAATAAATAGGCTCTCCCTTTTGTGTGTGTGTGTGGGGCAAGGGGTTGTCATTTTATTGGGTTTTTTTAAAGTCTTGTTTGAAGAACCCATAAACAGAATCCTGCATGCTACTTAATACATCTGTGTTGGAAATAAGATGGGTGGTGTTAACCTTGCTAGTATTTTGATTTGTGTGTTCTAAGGGATGCGGGTATTCCCAGCCTGGTGTGTTTTCATGGCTTCCTGAGTAAAACCTGCAGAAGGGGGCAGAAGGTCCAGGTAATTCCACAAATTTACTTTGCAGTTCTTTTTACTCCTTCTTACAAGTGAATATGGGAGAGGTGGCTATGGAGAGGATATTATGTAATTTTCAAACCAAATAGGGCCAAGAAATCCAGAAGAACTTTGCTTCTGACCATACAGATTACTGGGGCTCTGCAAAGAGAACCTTTCTCTGCACCTCTCAGTGGTCCCTTCTCTCTCACCTCCTGTAGCTCTCTAAGAAACTATTTTGCCTTTCAACACTCCCCTTACAGTTGTACAGTAGAAGGTGCAGAAGAGAATCTGTTGAATTCAGGGCTGCCTGAAGTAGCAGTAATTCCTATACAAATTTTGCTCACAGCTGTAGGATCCTAGGGGAAGCAGCTCCTCCTATTTCCACCCCCAAAATCCCACAGATCCCTAGTTTAGCAAAAAGGACTTGCACAACACTGGGGACTGGGTGGGGAGTCTGCCACAGTGGCTGCCTTCCAGTGCTGGTACTTTAATTTGTTCTCCTTTGTAGTTTGCAAGGGAGATGAAGGATGGTCCAATGATGTGGACTAAGACTCAGGAGCTGTTACAGGACACTGGTTACAAACTAAGCTCAGGCCCTAAGGTTCAATGGGTTCAGTAGGCACAACACCGGGAAACCAGATAAAAGGTAAAAGCAAACAGTTTTATTAAGATACAGACAAGGGGGGAAAAAAAAAAAAAAAGGAAAGCACCAATGCTTACACACCTTCAGCAGATGGGAACCCCAGTTAAATGACCATGAGCGCAATGACGCATGGCGGCGAACACAGCAGTTGCCCCGACAACAAAGTTCCAAATTTGGGGGGCTTAGCCACCGGCTTTTATACACATGTTTGCTAAGTGGGAAGCTGGCATGCATATCTAATTATTTTTCTCACGTATTTACAACATTCCTTTGCCCCAGGCTTACCTTGTTATTTTAAAAAGCTCACAAGTTATGTCTGCTATTTGGTGGGAGCAAGGTATGTCCTTGGTCAGTGCCAGCTCTGCTTAGGGTTAACTTTTGGTCAGGGCTGATTAATGGTGACACAACCTACTAACAGCTCCTCATGTCACAGATTCTTCCGTTGGGCACTACAGGAGCCCTGGATCCAGTTCTCTGCTCTGAAATTGATTTCTAATGTTAGTTTGGGTAAATCACTTAGGCCTGGATCCACAAAGGTACACAGACACCTGAACCCCAGACTTACGCACCTAAGTTCTATTTTTTGATGCTGCTGTGATTCACAAAACTGCTCTGCTGCCACTGAAACTTGTAGGCATTTAAACTCACTGGTTGGTTGGTTTTTTTCCCCCTCCTGAATTTGACTAAATCGACATCAATTTTTTCTGAAAATATGGTGATTGGAATAATCCTCTTATCAAATCAAAAAATAAAAACAAATGTCTAGTCATAATGAATCAATAGAATTCTTAGACATCACTGGGTGAGGTTTTCAAAGAAGAATCTATGCTTTTGTTGCAACTTTGGAAAATCCTTTAATCTAAAAAGGAAACCATAATTTAAGCACTAATCACCTTTTGCACAACAGAAGTCCACTGCTACAATCTACCGCAGTTAGTTTATTACAGTTCACTACTGCTGTCGATTGCACAGAAGTCCAGTCTAGTACCGTTAATTTAGTGTAGTGTGCTTTGTAAACAAGCCACCTCTTTGACCATGTAGATATTTTTAGTAAGATTGTGTACTCATTATAAGCTTTCCATTTATCATCTCTGATACCTAATACGGGACCCAAGGAATGCTCGCGAGAAAGTTTTGCCATTCAATATGCTTTTGTGGTACTACTCACTATCACTGCTTTTTTTTGTGATGGTACGCACTGGTATGGAGTACCGGAGCCTTCTTTCCCACAGGAATTCGGTCTGACTGCTGCCTCTGCTGGTGGCTCTGGGTTCCTTGCCAGGGTCGGGGAGGGATCTGGCTGCTGCCATGGTGGCCCAGCCCCACATCCTCAGCTGGGGTCAGGGCTGGATCAGGCTGAGTACCAGCACCTTATTTTTTTTTCTTTTTAATAAAGAAAGCACTGTTCACCATAGTATCTCACTGTACACAGCATGCTGCCATATTAACAAAAAAATGAGTGCTAAGGCCTTTTTTGTTTCATTTTTCATATTCTCAAGGTCAAATATATCTGACAGAAGATTCTCTAAAAACTGTTGGGAGCTGTCATTAGGAAAAATTCTGGATCTTAAACATTTACTCATGTTGACTGTTGTTCTCAGTACTCAGGGCTGGTGGAGAAAGGTGAGTTGAGCCTGGAGCATCTGGCTTGGTATTGGAAGGAAAGGCGTTTCAGCTACAGACTTGTTGGTGGAGGCAATGAAGAAATGGGGAGGTTGGGAGGGTGTAAGAGAGCGAGAGAGAAGTAATTGTGGAGCAGTAAACCTGAGGTGAAGAAAGAGTTGCATGTTTGGAAATTATCTGTGAGCTGACTTAACATGCAAATTTGTTATTCAAAATTATTCTAAATGTTTATGCAAATATATTTCAAACCACAAATCCCTTGCGAATTATTCCACACATCCATTGCACTGAGTATTTGCGGTTCCTAACTTGCTAGTCACAGTATATGATTGGTCACATCTGTCATGTTGTTGTCACTGTTTTATGAGTGGATGGCTTCCAGTCCCATTGTGCAAATACTTCAGGTGACCTTAGACATGGAAATATGTATTTGAATGACTATTTGCAAAGCTTTCCTTCTCTGCAAATATTCTTGTGAATAAATTTGGCTTGGAAGGATATTTGTGGAAAAATAAATGTAAATTAAGAGTTGCAAATACTAGCAGAGATAATCTGCAAGACCTGAATACCTGCTCAATATTTTTTGCATTCATCTAGCTCTCACTGAAAGGAAAGTTGTTTCAAGCAGAACAGCCAGTCATGGCTCAAAATTACTCCCTCTGTTAACTAGAGGGAGCCCCAGATAAGTGTAAGGAACTTTCTTCAGCCCATGAGGGGTTGAAGAGTCTGCCTTTACAGTGTTTCTAGCTTTGTTTACCAGGAAATTGAAATTTGAAGTTTTAGACACCAGAAAAAACCATTGAGATCATCTACTCTGCCTTCCTGTATAATGCAGGTCAGAAAACTTCCCCCAGTGATTTCTGTACACAATATATTCAGTTTATTTTTCAACAAGAATATTCTACAGAACAGAAGACAGTTAGTTTGTTTATCAGATAAAGAGATCATCTGTGCTCTAAGAAGTTGCTCCATTTTATAGTGAAGGTTGGGGATTTTAAGCCGGCTCAACCTCTTAGATGTACCAGTTTGACTCTGGAGCAAATTCCAATTTGTTACTGCAATCAGATGCTAGAATTCAGGGAAACTGTCATCAAGGATAAAATGCAAGCCACTGAGGGAGGGAGACCCAAATACTGCCATTAGGAAATATTTTAACTTTTTTTAAAACTACTTTTTAAAGGAAGAGATTATTGGGTTTTGGTGGGAGAGGTTTAAATATACAAATTTGTGAAGAGAGAGTCTCTTCACCTGTGACAGGAAATGCCTGGGTCTAGCCACTTTCACAGCTCTGTTTCCTCTCTTCTGGACCCTATGGAGAGTGTTGTGTTGATCAAGAGCTAGTGCTGGTGAGGCAAGCTCGAAGGCTGGGTGGTTCAAGCAGGATAGGGAGGATATGTCAGTGAGACACACTGTTCCTCCTGCAGCCCTATGGAGCTTTGTCAGAAAAAACAAACAAACCTGGGACTATGTCACACTCTCTCAATTGTGTGCCACTCCAGAGTGCCTGTCTCAGGGCAGACTGTCCAAAAACCAAGGGCAGACACCCCAAAGAAGTGTTCTGTTCTATAATTAGATTTCACTAAGCTAGTACTGAAAGTGATCCAGGAGTTCACAATACTAGTTTTACCATGGAGTTGCAGACAGTCCGCTGAGACTTTCCAATTTATCTTGCCAAACATACAAACTGAACTTGGTGATAAAAAGGTTACTTAAATCTAAAATCATTCCACATCAAGTTTCCCAGTCCCAATACACCAGTCACTTACTCCAGATCAACTGTACTCCCGATCTCACATCAAAGACAATGCTGGCAGCCAATTCTCTAGTAAATTTACTATGGGTTTATTTACTAAGAATGAGAGTTATTGAGTGGTTAAAGCAGGTAAAATATATGTACAGGTGAATCACAGTTTGTAACTCCACTGGTGACAGTGATTTAATAAGCTGCCAGTCTCAAAAATCTCTCTTCAGGTGTATCCAGAATAACTCTGGGGATCTCTGCTGTCTTGTTCAGTTATTCCATCCTATTAGAATCCAAACTGATCAAAATGGGGTACAGGGCCTTTCGGATCTGCTAGATTTAGGGTGGGCCCCCATGGACTATTCCATGGGGAAGGCATACAATCAAGGAAGAACTCCATAAGGGCTTGGGAATGAAGCTGTGGGACTCAAACTCAGATGCTGTGCGTAACAGCTTGTAGTCCACCTGACTGTAAATATTAAAACACTGCTGGCATAGGCATTTTATTATTCAACTGAACATGGGAAATACTGTTCTCCTCATACAAAGCATGGTGGCTCTGCCTGCTTCCCTCCATCCTACACATTATATTCCAGAGTGTCACTCACTCAAATTGACCCATCTGACAAAAATATTTGTTATAAGTCTGGCTTCCTCTTTCCCTGCTGTATCTTGGTATGCAACACCAGCTGCACCAGAGAACACTGTAAGCTATACATACAATGCTCTATATGGCAATAGAGTTCCCCTCTAACAAGCACAGCACTATAACATCCATGAAACCGGATGCTGGATAGCAGATGAGAAGGGCTTTAATAAGCCAGTGAATTTTCAGTGTTCTAAGTAGAATTTATCCATCTTTTCTCCTTCTAGGCAAAATGATAATGAGGCTATCAGTTGTGAACAGGTGCAGTGAGCTACTTGGAATACAGTGAATCTCCTCAGTCAATTGCCATATTCAGCATCTGAATCATAATATCATTCCCAAAAGAGTGGCTGAATGTTAATTCCTATTGCATGATATGGTAGAAACCTGTTAAATGCAGAACCTTAAAGAACTAAAGTTATTCTTTTAATAGGTCTGTAGCCCTAGTTATTAATCTCAGGGACTTCTGCTGTTTTTAGGAACTGTACTTTTAGAAATTATTGAAGTAACAGTTATTCTTTAATTACATTGTATTGTTTTGTACATTTTGATGATTTGGGAAAACACTCCACACACGGTGAATGCTCCTTTTCGATAGAAGCAGCACGTGTGTACATGAGAAAGCGCTATATTTACAGCGCTTTCCTTGTCCCGCAATAACTTATTGCAGGACAAGTTTCTCGTGTGTACATAGCCTAGGGTTGGAAGGGACCTCAGGAGGCCTTGTATTCTAACTCCCAGCTCAAAGCAGAGACCACAATAGAAGGAAAATCTTTGAAGAAAAAGCTCCATTTATCAACAATGGTTCTAAGGGTTTGGTTTTTTTTTAGTGAAGTAATGAATTCAAGAAGCAATGACTACAGTCAAGCAGGACCTGATAGATAGGGTATAAAATGGTGAATCTTAAAGGGTTTGTTGCTAGAACTTGCCTGTCCAGTTGGAGCCAGTGCCAACATGGATTTGGGCATCCCAGGTCTAGTACTGTGTTGGTAAGTATCTGATCAAAGCTTATAGCTGCATTTTACTCTTTGGGTGTGATGATTGATTAGACCAGCGAGTATCAACCACTGTGGTGGTGGTGTTTTACTTAGAAAATGAAAAACTAGCAGGACCTTATTCAGGGAGACAAGGCAATATGCCACATTTATTGTGAGGAAAACACAATTATGTTAATAGCTAACATCCTAATATCTAGCACCTACCTACACCCCCCCCCCCCCCAATATTCTGCTGTTGGTCATGTATAGTTACCAGTCCTGATTGTTGCTTGTGATTGTAGCTTGAGTTCATGGCTGGTGTTCGCAACTCATGGCGGCTACCTGGCCAGAGAAGCTGGGCATGAGGAATAGTGGGGTCTCTGTTGGGTGCACAGCTGTACACCGTTGCTCTCCCATGCATGAAGAATGTC
>ML685838.1:4921985-4964032 GCA_007922175.1 Pelusios castaneus
TGGGTGCACAGCTGTACACCGTTGCTCTCCCATGCATGAAGAATGTCTTGGATTTGTTCTGTAGCGATGGTCAGAATCATTACAAGCTCTGGATGGGTATCTCAATCATTGTCTCTTGGACATTTCATCTGGTTTTTCAAGCATTAGCCTTGTAAACTAGTGACAGAAATGACAAGCTCTCTGCTGGTGTGAGAGAGACCCCACGCTCAAAAAGTCTTACCTGTTTTGTGCGTTGATTTAATTTTCTGGGAATGTTGGATCCTTTAAAAATGTTCCTCATCATTCCTCGAACTTCAATTAAAGTATAAGAGCAAATTGCACAATAAAATATGCACAGAAGCATTCTACTTCTGTGTGGCATGGTGAACACTCTAGAAACACATCTGGTCTTGAGAACTGTTGGCTCTGCCAGTAAAGGTAAGAATCTTTATGGCAAGAGTCCATGCCATTCATGAAATCATTCATATTTCTGTTTGTTCCTTGTGCCAGAAGCTTTGTAATCTGAGTATTCCCAAGGTGCATGCTGTTATGGTGCCCTCTGGTGAATCCAGTATAGTGGAAAGATGTCCATTCTCTGGTTTTATAACAGGAATGTCACCAAAACTTCCAATTAAATTACCTCCGGCTTCAAGATCCATGTCTTCCTAGCTCTGCATAATTCATTTCCATTCAGCGTGCTGTTTCACTCGTCTTCTTTCTTGTTACATGTGGATGTCATCATATGTGTTCATTCTTAATAACTGTTGTACAGTATATTTCGCTGGGTAGTAAATATGGTAGTTAATAGTTGCATGGTATTTTCAATTGTAACTTCAGTTTCCCATATTCATAATTTACACACCCTTTCTTCTGACAAATCACCTCTTTAATGTGACGACTTATATTTGTTCTGCCTTCAAATGTGAATTTTGAGGTATGTAAGCAAACATCCTTAAGCCATTATTTCACAGTGCGCATAAGAACCTGTTCAGGGTAGGGATGGTGGAATATATTATCATGTTTTAAATCCCTCATGTGGCATGAGAAAAAGCTTAATATGGGGAATATGCACACAACCAAAATTAAGTTATGATTGCTTGAACTATCTGGGCATATGCAATAAAAATCTAATAAGCAAACAAATCATTTCTTCTAAAATCTGGGATGAAAGTGTTGCTGTTTGATTCTATTTATTACATATTTGAGAAACAGTCAGACACTGTACTAATAAGGATCATACGACTACCCAAAGAGATGGATTATATTAACTAAAACCAGATCTTTCTTAACTTCTGTGGCTAGCACTTCTGTTGTGCTAAGAATTCTACTCACTGATCCTATTTCTGTTTATCTTGCCTTTTTCAGAGGCAGTCTCGATAGTGCATCAGTGTTGGCATGTTAGCAGTGTTGGAGGAACCTACTAGAGAATATGCTTCTCTTGACCTGCTGCTCCCAAACAGGGAAAAATTGATAGGAGAAGTAAGTGTGTGGTAACCTGGGCAGCTGTAACCATGAGATGGTAGATTTCAGGATCCTGACAAAAGGAAGAAGGGAGAAGTACAGAATTCTGGACTCCAGAAAAGCAGACTTTGATTCCCTTGGGGAGCTAATGGATGGGATCCTCTGAGATACTAATATGAGGAGGAAAGGACTCCAAGAGAGTTGGCTGTATTTTAAAGAAACATTAGGAACAAACCATCCCGATGTACAGAAAGAATAGCAAAAATGGCAGGTGACCAGCTTGGCTTATCAAAGAAATCTTTAGTGAGCTAAAATACAAAAAGGAAGCTTACAAGAAGCGGATGCTTGGTCAGACAACCAGGGAGGAGTATAAAAATACTGCTCGAGCATGCAGAAGTGAAATCAGGAAGGCCAAAGCACAACTGGAGTTGCAGCTAGCAAAGGATGTGAAGGGTAACAAGAAGGATTTCTATGGGTAGGGTAGCAACAAGAAGAAGGTCAGAGGAAGTGTGGGCTCCTTACAGAATGGGGGAGTCAACCTCCTGACATGATATGGAAAAAGCAGAAGTACTCAATTATTTTTTCGCCTCTGCTTTCACAGACAAGGTTAGTTTCAGACTACTGCACTGGGCAGCACAGAGTGGGAAGGAAGTGAGCAACCCTCAGTGCTGAAAGAACAGGTTCAAGTCTATTTAGAAAGGCTGGACATGCACAAGTTCACAAGGGCAGGTGCAGTGCATCTGAGGGAGTTGGTTGGTGTGACTGTAGAGCCATTTGCCATTATCTTGGAAAACTCGTGGTGATAAGGGGAGGTACTGGATGATTGGAAAAAGGCAAATATAGTTCCTACCTTCAAAAAAGGGAAGGAGGAGGATCCAGGGAATTACAGATTGGTTAGCCTCATCTGAGTCCCCCAAGCAGGTCCTTGAGGAATACATATTAAGTCACTTGGAAGAGAGGAAGGTGATCAGGAATAGTCAGCACGAAGTCACCAACCTAATTACCTTTTAAGGGATGAGATGACTGGCTCCATGGATGTGGGGAAAGTAGTGGATGTGATATACCTTGACTTTAACAATGCTTTTGATACAGGCTCCCACAGTATTCTTATTGGCAAGTTCAAGAAGTATGGGCTGAATGAATGGACTAGAAGATGGATAGAAAGCTGGCTAGATCACTGGGCTCAATGGCCAGTGGTCAACAGTTTGATGACTGGCTAGTTATCAGCTGGTAACTAGCAGAGTTCCCCAGGGCTCAGTGCTGGGGCCAGTTTTCTTCAACATCTTCATCAGTGATATGGAGAAGGGGGTAGATTGTGTGCAGGTGACACTAAGTTGGGGTGAGTGGTAGAAATCCTGGATGGCAGAAATAGGATACAGACTGGCCTAGACAAATTGAAGGATTAGGCCAAAAGAAATCTGATGAGGTTCAACAAGGACAAGTGCAGAGTCCTGCACTTAAGATGGAAGAATCACATGCATGCTACAGTCTGGGGACCAACTGGCGGGGCATCAGTTCTGAAGAAAAGGCCCTGGGGACTACAGTAGACAAGAAACGGGATATGAATCAACAGTGTGTCCTTATTGCCAAGAAGTTAACTGCATATTGGGCTGCATTAATAGGAGTATTGCCAGCCAGTTGAGGAAAGTAATTGTTCCCCTCTATTCAGCACTGGTAAGGCCAAATTTGGAATATTATGTCCAGTTTTGGGGGCCCCCCACTGCAGAAAGGATGAAGAAAATTGGAGAGAGTCCAGCAGAGAGCCACAAAAATGATTAGGGGACTGGAGAACATGACTTATGAGGAAAGGTTAAGGGAACTAGGCTTGTTTAGCCAGCAGAAGAGAAGAAAGAGTGGGGGATTTGATAAGAACTTTTTAAATACCTGAAAGGGATTCCAGGGTGGATGGAGATAGCTTGTTCTAGGTAGTAGATGACAGAACTAGGAGCAATGGTCTCAAGTCGCAGCAGTGGAGGTCTAGGCTGGCTATTAAGAAAAGCTTTCTCACTAGGAGGGTGGTAAAGCACTGGAATGGGTTACCTAGGGAGGTGGTGGAATCTTCATTATTAGGGGTTTTTTTAGGGTGGCTTGATGATTTAGTTGGGTTGGCCCTGCTTTGAGCAAGGGAATGGACTAGATCAGTGGTGTAGCTACGGGTGGGCCAAAAGCAGGCCCACCCAATCCGTTGCAGAAGTTCTGTTGCCAACGTGCTGCTTAAGCTACCTTGGCAACTAGAGCACTGGGCAGCTTAGTTTCATGGCCAGTCAAAATTCTTCTGGTCATGTTGATCAAATTTATTCCCACTCCTGTCAATCACAGGTCCTGCCAAAATATCACTTCTGCCTATGCCTCTGGGATAGATGAGCTCCTGGGGTCCCAGTTCCAGCCATAATCTTTTGTGATTCTGTGTTGCACTGAAGGCTGCTTCTGGAGGTCAGGTTGAAATTGTTGACCAAACCAGTCATAGTCCCATGGCACTTTGCGGCCAGGACAAAGCAAAATGGAAACAACGCTCCTTGCAAAGTTTTGGTTACATACACTACTAAATGGTTTGGGGGCAGTTACCAAATTAAGGAATGGAATTTTATCAAGGTTTGTGAAGTTGACTTTTGTAAATAGTTACACTAGGAAACCTATTCTCTCAAAGAGAACTATTAAGCAGAAATATAAATTACTTTATTGCTAACCATGATAAAACAGATGCATTCAGCTCTCACAAGCAAAATATATTGATCAAAACATGGGAGTTTGTTGCCAGAACTATATGTCTGAGTTGAAAACCATAATAAGAAAGTAGCTAATAGCAAATAAAATACACTACATTGAGAATGCTTTATGTTCATGCTTAATTATATAACTCTAGAATGATACTGTAGTTAGATGCTGCAACCTTTGCATAATTCTTGCTCCTTGTATTGCAGGAGGCTACAACAAAACTTGCAAAATACACATGCAGTTCCAGGTAATTGTGCTATACCTGGCTACTACAGACCTTTTGTCTCCTGAATATGTATGGAGCCAGATAAGAGTGAGTTTATAAGCTTTATAGTCAAAATCTATATTTAAGCCAACATCTGTACAATACAGTATTGATATATAAAATATTGATATTTAATACAATATCGCATGGCTTTCATGTAACTCTAAATTCATATTAAGTTCATCTCAAAATGCTCCTTACTTATGTTTAACTATTGAATCAAAGGGAAATGTTAAGGATAATAATTTCAGTGCTAAATACAGAAACATTCCAATGGGACGGGGCAGGACACACAATTGGTTGGTACTAAGCTAATATGCCCTCTGTACCAAGCTGTAGCTGGTGCAGGATGTCTCTAAAGTTTTGCTGACTTCTGATCCACACAAAATAAGCAAATGGTTGCAATTTCTGTCCTGCTTATGTGCAGTCTGTGCAAACCTGGCAAAAGATCTTCAAAAATATGTGAAAGAAAATAAGAATGATGTGCTAGATTAGAAGTAATGCAAAGAAATGGTGAAATCTTTATCTGTTGTAAATAACGCTAGTGTATATATAGGAGTAGAGTGAAGCTCGAGTTCTGAGACAAGTAACCAGCAAAACGGCTGCATCCCAGATGAGTTGGTAACACATTGGCCTTCCTTTCTGTATTTTGCAGTCTTAATCTTTGCCTAATAATTTTTTATTTAAAAAATTGACTCAGTTTAGCTATTTGACTTCTCTTGTAGAATTAAATCAAACCTATAACAATATGCAACTAAGATTAAAACACAACTCTGTTTCCTACTAGCGGGGTAATAAACTTTTATTAGACTGAGAATATTTACCAGAATTTTATGGTCAAAGAAAATTTTCCAATTAACTTTTTATTATTTACACACGGGTGCACACACATGCATACAAAATAAACCATACATAAACTTCTCTTAATATATATACTATTTGCTATCTAACTTTAGCTATAGTTGAAACATTTTATATAACATGAATGTTTAAAGCACAGTATAAATCAATTTGAAGTGCATACATTACAAACAATGTTTATAAAAATCTAATTACAGAAAACTTAAGATAATGAAGCAAAATTCAGGAGAGGTGGCTAGAGTTGGGGAGAGAAAGAAGAGTGTAGAGAGGAGAAGGGAAAGAGGCTGGGGAGGGCAAGACCTATACATTTAATTCAAAACAGTTCTATCCCTCTAGATCTGTCTGAATTAAACCTGTGACCCACCCTTCTCTGTATCTATATATCTACAACGTACATGCTGTATTTTCCTTTTCATTCATCTGACAAAGTAGGATTGTGCCCACAAAAGATCATGCAACAAATAAATTTGTTAGTCTTTAAAAGTGCCACACAACTCCTTGTTTGTTTTGCTGAAATAAACTAACAAGGCTACCCCATTGGAACAAAGTTTCAAGTTACTCTTGAGATAGAAAGAGAACTAGACAGGCCTCTATCCCCTACGTAGGAAATTATTCTGCCCGCAACAAAAGCTTTGTGTGCCATGTAGGATGTATCAGAATATCTCTGGTGTATCATTCGTTTAAAAGAAAAAGAATGAATTCCTTCTGTGACATAGTTCTGAAAATGTTTATTTTTCAAAAGAGAGGAATTTAGTCTCTATCATTTACAAATCCAATTTGTCTCGGGAACGGAAAATTGTAGTATCATAGGTGCATGTGATCAGACATCATGAGGGACTTGATTTCATTATTAAGCACTGAGTCTATCAGATTGATAGAGATCTCTTCATAAATACGTATAATGTGGGGAGGGGAAAAAAGTAAAATTCTTCATTGTAGGGATCTATAACTGCCATTTATGTTTTAATCCTAATTTTTCCTTGTAGTCTTTTAACGTTTCTGACATGTGACTGTGTATGCTGGGTTCAGCCTGATTTGTATAAAAAAGAATCATTCACCCCGTTAAAATCTCCTGCTATAAACGATTGATTTTAACAGGATGTTAATTAATTTGAAAAAAAAAAAGTTTAAAAAAATTTGTATCATCTTTATTTGGACCATATATATTAATTGGGGTTTATATAGAGAGAGTCAGAGATCTTAACTTTCTTTAGCAAAAATCGAACTGCCTCATCTTTATATACGTATAGAATTTGTAAATTGAGTCTTTTGTGAAACAATATTGCTACACCTTTCTCTGTGGAGGAGAAATTGTTAAACTTCTCTCCCCAATCCATGCCCTCCTAAATTTCTCTGCCTCCAAGTCATCAAAGTGGGTAGTGGTATGGGGAAATGGTTGGCTCCCTCAATATCTAATTCTGATCTTAGAGGGAGAAACAAGTGCTGGCAGCTTAGTGGATGAAAATTCCACAGACCTCCCTTTTCCCAGCCCCTTTGGAAGACCCACAATCCTCAGATTATTTCTCTTTTGCTTAGTATTTGCTTAGTATTTGCTGTGTCTTCTGGCACAGAGATTCTGTTCTCTGCTTCCTCTCATGTTGGTACCAAACCTTGCAAATTGTACTAGTAATGTGGACTAGTAGAAGCTCATTGTTTTAGACTCATAGGGTATGTCTACACTAGCAATTTAGGTCAACTTAAGGACTCTTAAATCAACCTAAATTACTCCACGTGCATGCTGGGCCTTCATTAAATTGACTTAAGAAATTCCTTAAGTCGACTTAATGAAAGCTTAGGTTGACTTAATAACAACCGCCCATTAGGTCGACTTAAGCCTTAAGTCAACTCCTTAAATCAACTTAAGGATGGTGTGAACGGGGAGTAACCCTTAAGTCGACTTTATTAAGTCGACTTAAGGGCAGTTAGGTCGACTTTACAAAGTGGACTAAGTTGACGTACAGAGTAGCCACTTTGTTAAGTCGACTTAGTAAGGTCGACTTTAAGTCGAATTAAAGTTGACCTTATTAAGTCGACTTAACTTTTTCTAGTGTAGACATACCCATAGGTTCCAGGTTTAATCCTGAAGCTGATCCAACCAAGATGTTATTATGCTTACTTAGGGCATAGTGTAGATGTAGGCAGCTTGATTGTATTAGTAATATTTTTTATCTCAGTTTATATCTTCAGATATTTTTCCCAGATGGTCTGTTCACTTGACATTTGTGTTAGCCAGACCATAATTACATGTAGTCTCAAAGAGCCAGGCTCTCACTGGTCAGGCACCTTGGCTGCTGGAGGGACTGTCCAGCAGCTCCATTTTTTTTAGGATTTTGTAGAAATTCTGGAGATGGAGCAGAATCCATAATTGTAATAAATTTTTTTTAAAAGGTTGTAGAATTGGATCTATTGTTTATTAGAGGGGGAGGATTCAGCAGCTGATAGTAGTGGATTTTAGGAGGTGGTAAAAGAAGCTGTAAAGCTATGCAGCAGCTGCCAACTCCTAGGAACTCCCAGAAAATCAAAGTAAATTTCCTTCCAAATAAGAATTTGTGAAATGTAATTATTTTCAGAGTAACATCCCTTTGGCCATCTGAAAAATAATTCCTTTAAGCATTTACTAATATTCTTATAGAAATGTTACAGGTCATTCCCATATGTACAAACTCAGTTCTACTCCCTGTTGGAGAATCATTGCATGGTAATATCCAGGGAAACTTTCCCATTTTATATTTTTCTGTAACAATTAAGATGTTGGGCTGCTTATTCTAGACACATCTGGATGAAATCTTCCACAGTCATTTAGAAAAGCTTGATGACCACAACTCTGAAGGCTTTTGGGTACAGTCTTAATGGTTTTTGCCATTGCTGCTGCTGATTATTTTCTGGGTCTAAAACACTGAGCTTCTACTAAATCCAGATCTCTTAAATCCTCTTGAGTGTTCCTCAAGTGTCTTTTGATCTGAATTCCTGAATAAATCAATGGGCTTTTGCTTTCAAAGATGCAGTGGGATAATGCTTGAAAAAGAGAGAATGAAAGTAGGGAGGCAGTAAAATGGCCTACAGGATCTTGGGCATTTTTAACATTTTTTTTCCTCAAAAGAGAACATTATATTTGGATCTTGGCTTTTTAAAATGTGGGTTCCTTGCTGCAAAAGAGAGACACTTCATTTATTATTATAGGTTGTGCAACGGACCTCACACTCTGTTTCCTCTTGTCACAGTGCCACAAATTTCATTTGCATGTAATTGTACAGTTCTTTTTGCAAAAGGTACAGTCTCCTGTCTTATCCTCTTTTGTTTAACTTCTCAGTGCCAAGTCTTTGCCCATCAGCCTCTATATAAAAGAACGCAATATTACTGTGTGCTGACTGAATTACTACACCACGTCCTGAGCACTATCTCCCAATCTAATTGACCAAGTGGCAGATCATGAATATAACCCTCCCCTGTTCCCCACAGGTCTGGACCCCTATATGTCTCTCATTACTATATCTTTGCTGCACAGTAAACCCAGGTCTGGGTGACCCATGCTTGCAAACCTGCTCTCTCCACCCCCAGTCCCACTCCTCCCCAGGCTTGTATTTGAGCATTCACACTATGCATTCTTCCTACCTGTAATGGCACATCCATGCTCTGGTGTGCAGACATGAGTCAGACTCACTGCCTTCTGGAGGGGGGGGGTGTATCCAAGGGGGCTCTTGCGGCCCTCAGGAACTGAAGCCACTCTAAGACTTGGTCCATGGGATATTGGAAGAAGTTTTCTATTCATCCTGCAGCATTTCACTGGAAGTGCCCATAGCCCACCCACTACATTCAAAAGTGCCTTTTGGATCTGCAAACTCTGTTATTGGAGATTGGTCCCGGATCCAGTACCAGTGGAAAACCTTCTGTGACATACTACCCCCCCCCCCCCCCCAAGTTTGCCCTTACAGTGTAATTGTATATTATCTAATGCAAAGTTTGTCACATCAGATGTCTTTGGAATGCTTACAACATACTGATCATTATTGTTACAGTAATATGTTTGTTGCAATTTCACGTGTATGATTATGTGGCTTCGCTACGTAATATTCTCAAAGCTGTGTCCGTATGGCTTGAATCTTGCCCAAACAAAACTCTCCAGGAACATAGTAGGTCACACTTCATCAAGGAGTAGATAGGACAAACCCAGCTCAGCCTTCAAGGAACAAAGGACTGGTCTGGGCATCAATGGAGGATCAGTTGGACTCAGGACTGAGTCACTTCCCTTCCTTTGGTCTGCTTGGAATCATGAGGAGGTAATACTCACGGACTCAGAATATGACTGAGTTCATATAAGGACACTTTCACCTGACCCAGAAGGTGGAGGGCAAAGTTCCAGAGGGGAAAAGAAACATTTATAAAAAGGGGAGACATTTGCCATGCTTGCTTGTTCACATGCAGTCTCTCTCCTTCCTTTCTCTAGCTACAGACACCACCAAGCAAATGAAGTACTGACCAAAGGGGAGAGCCTGGCTGAAGGGAACCAACCAGCCCGTGGTGAGAATCACCTAAGTTTGTAAGGTTGCTGAATTAGTTTAGAATTTGTTTTGCTTGTGTATCTCTTGACCAAATCTGACTTGCTGGGTATTGATTTATACTCACTTAAAATCCTTCTGTAGTTAACTTTATTTTACCTAAAGCAGATCGTTTGGTTTGAAGTGTGTTGGAGAGTCCACTTGGAATAACCAAGGCAGATGCATATCAATTTCTTTCTTAAATTGACAAATTTATATGAGCTTACATTGTTCAGTGGGCATAACTGTAGATTGTAAAATGTAGATTCCTTATGCACCATCTGGGGCAGGGGTTGTGGCTGGGGTCATTCTGTTGCATAATTCAAAGAGTGGCTGGCTAGAAGTACCCACTCATTTTGTTGGGAGCAGTTTACATGCTGGAGGTTGTGCGTGAACAGCCCAGAAATGGGGGGTTCTCATAGCAGAACACAGCAAGATATGCTCCAGGAGTGGGAGATGGGGGTGACACAGCAATACACCAGTTCAGATTGCACCAACGGACCGCTGCATCTTCTTCCACTTAAAGTTTCACAGCTGTTGCCAAATTTAGGCAGCACATCTGTGAGAAATCAGTGGACAGTTTAGTGGTAGCATCTGTCTTACAGACCCCAGCTTTCAAAAAGAGGCAAAAACATGTTATCTGCAGCACAGTTGATACACCTTGCTTCCTGTCATCACCACAGCAGATTTCCCATATGTAGATCATCAGCTGTTTTCAAAACAGGACCACAAGCATAGAGTGGTGGGATCATATCATGCAGACCAGGATGACCAGCAGTGGTCTAGAACTTTCACATGTCCAGGAACATCTGTTTGTTTGTGTGAAAGTAGCTTGCAGTGACTCTCCAGTCCCAGGATACATGCATGAGGAAAACCATACCGGTCCCAAAGCAAGTTACTATAGCCATCAGGAAGCTGGCTACCCCAGACTGCCATGGATCTGTGGCTAACTAGTTGCATGTTTGCAAGTCAACTTGGAGTGTTGTGACCATGAGAGTTTGTGAGGCCATCAGGACAGTTGCTTACCCAATGGTGGCTAGCTGGCATAGCAATGCTACTGAAATAATTACCACTTTCGGAAAATGGGCTTACTAACCTGTGATGGCGCGATCAATGGCACTCATATGCCCATAACTCGTCCTCCATAATAAATGAGTATATAAAGGGCAAAGGGTGGCACTACTTAATTGTGTCTTTCTCATAGACACCAATGTGGGATATACTGGGAGGGTGCATGAAGCCAGGAATTTTCAGAGGTCAGAATTTTATATTCTTGGACAAACTGAGACATTATTCCATCCAAATGACATTGTTACAAATGAAATCTCTGCTTCACTGCTCTAGGAAACCCCTTTCTGCTATAGCTTATGAAACCATTCCTGAAAAAAGAAAGTTCAGCAAAAGAAAGTTCAGTTACACACTCAGCGGCTATAGCATGGTAGCGAAATGCGTGTCTTAAAGGTTGAAGTCAAGATGGTTCTGCCTTCAGAACTTTGTGGATGCCAATGTTTCCAATGCCATCCATCTTACTGTGGCCTGCTGTGCACTGCATAACATTTGCAAGGTAAGTAGAGTCATTTTTGCAAAGAGTGGATTCAAGACACTGCTGAATTGCAAGATTGTTACATGCAACCCGAAAGTGCATCTATTGTTACTAAGGTAGGAACCCATGCACAAGAATATCAGGGATGCCTTGTAAACCCACATAATGGATTTGCAGGATGTGATAGATATGGGGAAATGAAGTAATATAGTTTTCCCAAACTTAAGTTAACTCACAATTTCTGGGGCCAGTGTAGTTTATAATAGAACTTGTTCACATTGCTCCATATACAAATTATGATAGTGCTGTAATAGGTTTACTTTTTATGAATATAATAAAGCCTTCATGTAAACTTGGGCCTTAATGTTTGAACTCCACCACTTTATCTGGAACTTGTATTTAAATAAAAACTAACACAACTTATAGGTAAACCAGCTGCCAGCGAGAGGCAAAAGACACTAAAACAAAAGGATAAAATAAACAACGCAAGCAACGAAGGTGCAAAACTGCCCAACTATATATTGTGCAGTTGCTCCAGTCACACGAGGGCTGAAACTGTACGTCCCCTCTGCTTTCCTTGGCCCTTCTGGAACATTTTGCATGTGTATGTCTGGTTCCAGTGGGTACATTTTGACTGTTCATTGCTTGGGTCATGGGTCAACCAATCCCAGAACTGTCAACTGTTTGCATCGGCTGCAGGATGTGGTAGCATGGCAGGAACTGAGCACATGGAGGTTGGACAGTAATTGGACAAATGTCATTATAGCTGGTGCTAGAGCCTTTTGTATGAGGGCCATGACAACGAACAGCCTCTGAGTTTCTTCTGCAGTCCGTCCTCTTCCTTCAACTTCTGGTCCTGTTCTAGGAATTAGGAATTGTGCACCCATTCTTTTCTCATGCTAAGTTGCCTCCTTCTCCCTTCTGTGATCTTCTTTCTCTGAAACTCCAGCTGTTCACGTGCCTTGGCCAAAATGTCCTGCAGCATTTTGCCTCTGATTCTTTTTCTTCTCCTATGTGGTTGGTGTATTCATGTTCCCCAGATTCCTCTATTCCCTGTCTCTATCTTTTGGGTTGGAGTTCTCAGTTAGAGGTGTGTTTAAATAACTAGGGTCTCTCAGGGATAAGCGGTGGTTCTGGAGGCCTAAGGCAGATGTGATGAAGAACCCCATTTCCAAGAAGGGTCAGCAGACTGAAAGTCAATGTTCAGGAAATGTACCTGAGGCCAAGGAAGGAAGGAATTGATGCTGAATTCTGCTGGGGTTCTAGAAGCTTAACATAACTCAGAGGATTATTTAGAGCACAGAGACTTGAAGTACCCCCACAGCAGCCCTAATAGGTGGCCAAGAGGGGGGGACACAGTAGGATCTGTGACAGAGGCAAGGGTAGAACAAAGTTATGGATCGTGGCATGCAACTTTCTAAGCAAGAAGACCATCCTTTCTCTTCTGCATTCCCGTTTCATTTGCTAAATACTGATCAACTTCTGCAACAAATGCAGAGGCAACTGGCAGCCTTATGCACTGCACTACGCTACTGCAATTATTTTCCAGAGCACAGGTCACCCTATGCACTGAATGAGGCTGGGGGCCTGTGGATAAAAATAAATAGTATGTGATTATGTAATTAAACACTGTATCATAAATGCATATATGTAAGGAAGGCTGAATTAAGGTTGTACAGACAACCATCATTCTGGCATTCCTAGCTTTGCGGTGCTTGATTTTGCAACCTTAAAGTTCTTTTAATTAATTTGTTTAAATGTAACTTCTGAGATTTTAAAATAAGCCTGCTGAAATAAAAATAGAAATTTCATCATGTGGAACCATATTTACTCCAATATGCAGAGTGAGAACCTTTAAATGCACAGCACAGAACTCTGCCATTTGAATTAATGGGATAATTGATAGCAGTACAAGGTTGTCATCTTCTATGCTGGCTACATTTTGCCAGTGGATTTCAAAGCTACTTGCTTACAGGAGAACAATGTTGAGACCTGAGTGCTAGAAAAGTAATTGAAGAGAAAGCTCTGCTCAGCTTTCTCCATCCCTGACATTCTGGTAAATTTCAAGTCCCTGTTTCTAAGTAAGGAGGTACTAGAGCTTCTGAAATGGTTGTAAGAATTTTGTAACATGGAAAAAAAGATCATATTTTCCCCTAACCTCATTCTGAGATATGGCATTTTTGTTGTGGAGTGTTGGAGAGCCTGACACAGACTTCCCTGCCCAGATTTCAATCTAAACTATTACTGTCCAGGGCTGGCCCAGCTATATAGGTGAAGTAGGCAGCTGCCTAGGGTGCCAGGCTTTAAGGGACAGCATATTAAATGGAAGAGAACTTTTTACATATGTTGTCTCTTATATCATGGGGGGAGGGGGCACCAAAATCATAGTTCGCCTAGGGCACAAAAACCCTTGGGCCAGCTCTGTTACTGTCTGGTAAAATTCATAAGCAACTGAAAACAGGGTCTTTTAATGGGAAGTGTGTAACAACCTTAATGAAAATCATCACCACCTATGAAAGTTAGGACTTTCTGGAACCAGTACAGAAATGTTAACAATGGATTTTTCCAACAGTTTCATTTTTACATAATCATTGTACCACATTTGTTTATTTCTTCAGTGAATTTAGGACTAGTCAAAAGTACCCTATTCACACCACTACAGTCTGCAGTCTTTCACATAGCCACAAATTAATTAAAACAGAAGAATGTTATTTCCCACACTGCTCCATCATAAACCTTATACCCATCCCACAAAGACCACAGCTAGTAGAGTCAACAAAAATCCTGTACCACCCTAAGGTGCATCTACACTTGTAAATTAAGTCGACTTAAGCTTGCTTAAGTCGGCTTAATTTACTCTGTGTCTACACTACACTTTCCTTAAGTTGACTTAAGCAAGCTGCTTAAGTCAACTTAAGGAAAATTAAGTCGACTTTGTTAAACCTAGTTTAAAGATGACTTTAGGCTTAAATCGACTTAAGCCAGTGTGGATGCAGAGTAGCCCTAAGTCGACTCTAAGTCGACTTAGGGCTCTCCAGGACTCCCCCACTGCCCTCCCTGCTGGGGGGAGTGGCACAGGGGGAGCCTGGCATGCCCCCCTACAGGGCCCCTATGCCCTGCCAGGGTCCCTGTCCCCATTTGCCCCATTGTACCCAGGTACAATGGGGCAAAAGCTGAGCCACTTGGCAAGGGGTGCCCACCATGCCACCATGGACCTGTCCCAGGTCCACCTAGCCCCTAGAAGTCAACCTAGGCGTCCAGTGTGGACGCTCTAGGTCAACTTTTAAGTTCCCCCCTAAGTCGACTTTAAATTTAGGTGTGGACATGCTATGTCGACTTAGCTAAAGTCGACCTAAATTAACAAGTGTAGACATAGTCCTAAAGACTAATAAATTTCTTTGGGCATTATCTTTCGTGGGCAGCAACCCACTTAGTCAGATGCAAGAGCTGGCAGAGTGTAGTTCAGTTTCTATGTTCATTTAATTCTTTGCCTCTTGCTGTGGCTGAAACATGCACCTGAAGGAAAATGTATTGTTTTTACAAAGTTAAAAAAAATTTAAGCTATCCCATCTTTCTAAGCATTTATATTAAGATTATATGTATCTGGTAGTTATACTGAAAATTAGTGGAATGATTCAATTGGTATAATGGGTAAAGAGGAAAAAAGATATTCCTACTCAAAATATATTTTTTTAATGGCCTGAGGGTCTTATAATGCCAAATTACAACAGAAACAAAGTAAATTGACCATACATTTCAGGAAAACAAATCCAGAAACCCCCAAACTATATTACTTTCCTCTCACCTGTAAGTGACATGATCTGAGCCTAGGTGTGGAATTATTCCTGAGCATCACCATTATAACTCCCAAGAAAGTTTTTCTCATTAAGTTTCCTGCCAGGGAACCCCTCCAGTGAGCAGACTCATCCTGCCTCACTTTGTAATCCTGCATTCTTGCGCAAGTTGGGGAGGAAAATGAGCTGCAATTAACCCTATTATTTGGGGCCAAGACATTGTCCATGTTCTCTGTCACATATAGATAATTACTTCAACAGTCATATTACACCATTACCCATTAAAGGTGCATCAACTTTACTTAACCATTTTAATGTATGGGCCTTAAAGAACATGTCTACAAACTTCATAAATAAATCTCCATATGCTTGATTATTAATGGCTCTGCAAACAGTAATAGCACAATGCATTGTTTTATATATTTTATGAGGCTTCAGTATCACCTATTAATCATTTGTTCCAGGTTACTAAAACGTTTTATATATTACTTGATCTGATTACTACGAAGAGTTAAAAGAGATAAAATTATTACAGTGGTAAATGAGGCTGTAATTCCATTGCGTCACAGAGCTGTAATTCTTGTGACAATATCATTATAATATTTAGCACTTAAAGTATTTTCAATCTTCAAAGCACTTCACAGACATGGATTACCTTTGAGGTAGGTAACCACACACACACACAAAATTTCAAATTAATTCCTGTAGGTCACCAGAAATCTGAAACCAAATTACAGACTTCTATACCAGCTCTACTTAGCCTTGGGTTTTGGGATAGAAGTCCTAATTTGTTTCAATACATTGCAAGCTGTGTACTTGGCTACAGTGAACCTCCCCTTAAAGTGAAATTGTTCTATATTGTGGGTGTAGGTAAGTGTGTGGAACCTGTACTGTAAAAAGGTTCCACCCTGTTGTAATCACACAAATAAAAATAAATAACAAAGATAAGAAGCCTGTTTCTTATTTACTCTAATACTTCTTGACATCATTCTGGCAGCACAAAGGAACTTTGGTGAAGAACTGGTCAAAAAGTCTTGAAATTCTTCTGAGTTTTGTCAGAAAATGCTGATTTCTTGCGGAAATGTATCAGGTTTGATGAACTTCCAGTGAATAATAAGCAGGTTTCCAACAGAAACCTCCCACTTTCCTGGCAATGCACCTGGTGGATCGTTGGGGATTCTCGAGTTTCTAGGGTCTGTGGTGGCCACAGCATGCCCTAGCTGGGACTCGGCTAGCAGCTCTAGCTGGAGATCATGGAACCTTTGAGAACCCTGGCTCAAGATTGAGCTCTCAAGGCTCCTGGGTTCCCCACTCTGCAGTAAAGGAGACTCCTGATTTCCCAAGAGTGGGGGGAGCTCACAGGGTACCCAGAAGTCAGTGGCAGACATCTGGTTCATTTTGGGAGCTGGGAGGGGGAGTGAAAATATAACAAACAGTATTTCCAAAACAAAACATTAATCAGAATTTCCCTTTTGCGGGAGATTTAGAATTTTCTAATTTTTGTTCAAAATAGAAACAAAAGCTTTTTTTGAAATGTCAGTTGCTTACAGAATGAAAATTCCACATATAGCTTAAATTTTTTTTAACTTTGTAAAACCAATGCATTTTCCTTGAGGTGCATGTTTCAGCCACAGCGAGAGGCAACGAATTAAATGAACATAAAAGCTGAACTACACTCTGCCAGCTCTTGCATCTGACAAAGTAGGTTGCAGCCCACGAAAGATAATGCCCAAAGAAATTTGTTAATCTTTAGGGCTATGTCTACACTTGTTAATTTAGGTCAACCTGACGGATACTGCTAGGAGAAAAAGTCTCCAACGAATCATGCACGCAGCGCGCGCACACCAAGATTGGAATGGGCAGGAGCACACCTCTTGAAGAACATCTGTTACAGGTAAGAAACCTGTTCTTCTTACAAAGTGGTGCTCAGAATCCAAGTGTCAGAGAAGCCCTGGTCAAAGGGCTTGGCTAAACAGGTTTTTCTCTAATTAAACTGTATCAGATATAGTGAAATAATATTAAAACTTGTATGGCGATGAAACTGGGGAACAGTTACATCAGTTTATATTTGCTTTTGATTTGATTTTTTTAATCAATTAAAAATAAACCCAACTCAAAAACCATGTGCATAAACCAGCCCTATGGTTAAAAATTCCAAGGTTCTCGTGCCACAGTCCAAAGTCATAGTGACTTCAAAACGGAGTTTAGTTTGAGTAAAAATTTCACCATCTGGTCAGACATCATTCCAGTTCCTAAACATAGCAGCTTCCCTCTTTGTTTCCAAGAGCAATTCAGATCCACAGGCTCATTTTCTCAGTGCTTGAAGCTTTGGGGTCCCCAACTTGATGATTTTACACAGTATTTTTTAATATTAAACAGCCCCCAAATACATGGTTTATTTATATATAGTTTAATCTATTTCAGCATGAAGGAATGGATGAAGAGTTGGATTAATCTACTTGGAAGTGGATTAACTGTGTAAGTAGCCAGAGGCCTGTTCTGAACAAAACTTCACCTAGAATTAACTGCTTCGTGAGCCTAAAGGGTGTGCCTGGTGGTTTGTGTAAGCTTTGTTCAGATGACAATTATTGGTAGTGCAAGAGCACCTAGGCGTGCCAATCATGGACCAGGACCCAGTATGTAACTGTACAAACACAAACAGAGATAGTCCCAAGCCTGTAGGTTTTGATATATTGATGCGCAGCCATGACAGACACTTTGTGCCCCTTGCCAGGAGGAGACAGAAATATCAATTAGGTACATGGACTCCATGGGTATGTCTACACTGCATGGTAAACCCAGGCTCTGTCTCATTTTTAAGCCCAAATGCTCCTTCACACACACACACTGTCCACACCCAAACCCTTCTGACATGCACCAAAACTCTCACAGAGCCCTGCCCTGCTGGCTTGCCTAGCAATATAGATGTGAGCCTTCATTTCACTGTAGCATATGTCCAGCAGGGTCATCCTTGGAGGGGTGAGCGGGACCACTGCCCCATGCTGCTGCCTCACTGCCTGTTCAGCCCTGGGGGAAGCGGGACTACAGGTCAGAGGTCACTGTGCCTGCACTGTTCCTCCACAGTGTTCTATTCCCACCCCGCCTCTGGCTGGCTAGTCTGTCCCAGAGGACTGAGCGGCCTGCATCCAGGCCCTGCAGAGCTTTGACATATGCCGGCCAGCCTCGCCCCCCCTGGGATGGACCGGCCAGCAGGGGACAGAGAGGGGTGGGCACAGAACACTGTGGAGGAGCAGCACAGGGAGGGCGGCCTCTGGCTCCAGCCTCCCTCCGCAATGTTGAACAGGGCCCCCTCCAGCACCAGGGGCCGGCAGCTGCCCCGCTGCCATTCTGGCCTGCTGGGTTGTACGGGGGGGGGGGAGCCACAGATACCACTCCCCCCTAGGGATCATGTTTATGATTCTATGATTAATTGTGCATTAATTTGCGATATACTCACTTAAAATCATATCCTAATCAATAAACTAGCATTTGTTTTATCTAAAACTGTGTAAACTTTCAAGGGTATGAGTAAGGAAGGCTGGACACAATCCATTTCTTTGTTAAACAAACAAACATAAATATATGGTAATTAAAGGAAGATCCCAATCCCTGTAAAACAAAAGTTCCCACTGTGGTATCTGGGATTAGGGGTGCTTGCTTGGGAACCATTGCCTAAGCGGCCAAAGGGTGTGCACTCACTGCCTGAGACCAAATACGCGCCAAAGGCTGGTGTGAACTGACTCAGGAGTGAGTAGTCACCTGGCAAGGTGGGGAAAGTCAGGGCCCAGGAGTGAAAATCTGGGGGGTGGGTCACAGCAGCACACCAGACCAAATCTGAGGAGTAGCCTGTCCCACTGCCTCTGTAGGCATGAGCCCCCTCCATTTGTAGCTGGGTGGCATCTTAATATAGATGGATGGTTTTCCTCCTCTAACTTGGAAATGAAGTACTTGCTTCCATTCTGTTACTCTTAGGAGGTTAATGTCTTTGAGGGTTCATCCAGCCTGCATAGATTGTAATGCTGTTATGCTCTTTTTTTTCACTTAATCTTGTAAAGCCCTGGAGCATGCAGATAATACAAAACAAATAACCCTCTGAGACTGCAGTGTCCTTCACTTTCCAGCTCAGCCTTTCCTTGTAAGTCCATTGGAAACCACTGACTCCTTCTCTACAGCAGTGGATACAACAGAGGACTTAGTATGACACTTGAATGCATAATTTCCTAGCCCAGAGGGGAAGCTACTTTCACTCATACTGAGTCTTAGGTCAAGTCTATCCTGATGGCAACAAATTTGCCACTGTCAGTTCAATCACGCCGCTTCAGTTGAACAGTCTGAAAACCCACTCAATCAATCCAGAGTTTAACTCAGTAACTCCACCCCCATAAGAAAAGTAGTGCTGAATTGAAGGGATGGCATTATCCTTCAATTCAGCGCAGTGGAGCCCTAGAGGCAAGTGGGTGTTAGAAAGTTGAAGGGAGATACGCAAGTTATTTTATGTAGCTTGTGTATCTCCCTTTGACTGTTGCTGAAAATGGCGGCAAGTGTAGACCAGGCCTGAGTATAACTGGTTTCAATAACATGCAGATTTCAGGCGTTCCCCAGTCTTTATAAGGAAGTGGCATCTTAATATACTGCTGTTGCCCCGTGTTGACACTTAAAATAGGTCAAAAAAGATTTTTAAAGCTTGCTTGGCTATGTCTACACTTGCACTTTTAAGTCGACTTAGTGTGGCTACACTTAAAATTAAAGTCGACTTAAAGGGGAACTTACAAAGTCGACCTAGAGCGTCCACACTGGATGCTCTAGGTCAACTTTGTGGGGCTAGGGGGACCTTGGGCAGGTCCATGGTGGCGGGGGGAAGGAGGGCATCCCTTGTGTACAATGGGGCAAAGGGGGACAGGGACCCTGGCAGGGCAGAGCCCTGTGTGTGATGCTGTCTGGATTTAGGGAGGCATTTATGATATTATTTTCAATGGATATCTCATAAATGCTATAATCCATAGGAACTATGTCATGTTTGGTATCAATAGAAAGGTAGTAATTTGTTGGGAATGATTATATAGTTTATGTCTAGGAATTCTATTTTGATTAGAAGTTAGGAATTTGATGTTATATCCATACTTTAACTTGTGTCATTCTGGACAAATGCCTTAAACGGGAGGGTGTGAACAACCATTGTCTCCTTAATGTTTAGGAATTTTCCAGGTAGAATGGTCCCAGGGAGTATCCTGATGAGCCATTAAGGACATAAAGAATACAACCATTGTGTCCTTAATGGCTCATCAGTTTACTCCCTGGGACCATATCACCTGGCAGATTCCTTATTATATTAAAAAATGTTTATATATAAAAACCTGGCAGATTCCTTAACATTATATTAAAAAATGTTTATATATATAAAAAAAGCAGAAGGTATATAAAAAGAACACCATAGCTACTTAAATAATCTCATGATTTTGAGCCAACGTTATGATTTTTGGTGAACCTGACTCATGATTTTTGATTATTTGGGAGTTGACAATATTTTGCAAGTTACTTCACAGTGTCAGTTTCATTCCTGTTTAAAGTTATTTTCTAGTCTATTATTTGTAATAGGTTAAGACCCCAGGCAGGTGCAGTATAAACTGACAGGGCCTTGTCCTAGTAGGTTACTTCACCAAGCTTGGAATAGATCATTAAAATTTTGGAGTTGCAAAAAGTGAATAGTCTAAATGATAGAAAATCGTTTAGGTTTTTCTACCATTATTTGAATTGTATTCAAGAATTTTTAACAAACTAAGAATATGCATTAAAATTTTAAATCTAACCAGTGCCCCTTTAAGTAACTTAACACAGGTGTCAACTAATGATAGTATTAGAGGTGAGTGGGTCTAATATTTATTTTTTCTTTTTTTATATAGGTATTAGATAGAGACCAGCTGACAGGACACTAAATTATCTGCAAAAAAACTAGAATTTTCAGGTGCCTAAGTAGCCTCTGAAAGCCCAGCTAAAGTTGTCCCCTCACCCCCACCACTTCCAAAATCTGAAATGGTGCACCTGCCAGAGAATGCTCCAGTAAAGTTGTAGATTATTGATGATGGGGTCTGGTCTTTCCTTTGATTCAGTATTATTTACTTACAAGGAATGTACCAAGTTCTGCTTCTCCAAATATAGGAGGAATCAGAAACAAAAGAACTGTTTCTTTTCTTATAACCCTAAACCTCTTCAGCCAACACCAGACCCAAAAATCTCTCTGTTATTTTCCAGGGTCATCTACCATGCTCACAGGCAACTTCTTGGTTTGCTTGCTTTTGTCTCTGTCTCTCTCTCTTGCTCCACTGTTGTTCTCCTGTCCCGCATGCACAAGGGCTCCTCCAGAAACCTTTTGGGTGTACAGGGGTGGGCAAACTGTGGCTCATGAGCCACATGAAGCTTTACAGCTGGGGAAGTCAAGGTTGGATATTAGGAAAATCTTTCTCACTAGGAGGGTGGTGAAGCATTGGAATGGGCTATCTAGGGAGGTGGTAGAATCTCCATCTTTGGAGATTTTTAAGGCCCAGTTAGACAAAACCCTGGCTGGAGTGATTTAGTGGTTGTGGTCCTGCTTTTTAGCAGGGGGTTGGACTAGATGACCTCGTGAGGTCCCTTCCATCCCTATGATTCTATGATTCTATAAGCTCTTTTACAGTTAAAGTGTGGCTCAATGAGACCCCATGCCCTCCCCTGTTCTCCACCGACCAGGCAGGGGTCAGGAGCTTGGTAGTGTGGTGGGGCTAGAGGAATCTGTCCAGTGGGGCAGTGGTGGTGGTAGGGGTGCTGCTGGAGGTCAGTATGTTTGGCCACCTCTGGTATACACATAAGAGAAGTGCTCTCACTTTAAATTAAAATGGCCTCTACACATACACTTTTTAAATCTAACATGAGGCAAAAATCCCTTAGTGTCTACCATGCCAGACCTCCCCACAACTCCTCTCCTGGCCAGATCCTCCATGCAGCCACACACCACAGTTCTCCACACTAAGGGCAGGTTTTGAGATTATCATCAAGTCCTGCTTACAGAGCAGAGGGGAAACAGGCTGCTGGAAGTGGGGTGAGGCTATGAAGGCCCCTGAGTAGGTATCCCTGGTTCAAGTGCAGGCCCCATTGCAGTGATGAGGCATTGGCCACCCCACTGCCACACACTTACGTTTCGCTCCAGGGCCTCTCCTGTCATGATGGAGGGTGGCAGGATCACAACTGAGTGAGTGGCTTTGCAACCTGGTGTATGGTGGTTGCAGCACTGCTCATATGTGGCCCCTGCATGAAAGGGGGATGGTGGGAAACTGGATGATAGGCCATGTGAGCAGAAGCAAGAAGTTCAGGAAACCAAGCAACAGGCCACCGGCAGAGAAAGCTTATCTAAGGTAGCTAGGTGGAGCTTAGGTGGGCCTGTTTTCCAGGTGGGTGGGACCTGGCTCACTCAGTCCCACCTGTAGCTATGCCCCTGCTATATCTTAGTCCAGTCCTTCCAACAGTATGTGGCTCTGTATAGTGTGTGTACACCTGTGGGACCCATTGCTCATATGCTTTACCCAAAACCATGCTCACCAAAAGCCCTTCTGTCTGCCCACGCAGTCTGAAACTCATAGAGGTTCACATAACCCTTTTGTCTTAGGTAGGGGGTTGTGATTAATTTGTCCTTAAATTATGCTAATTGAAAGATATCTTCACACCCATCAACCTCACTGAATTTTTTTTGTCATCCCCTAACAAGGTATCCCATCAGCTCATAATACTACCCTAAAAATGGAATTCCACATACTCAAAATATTTAAAGGATTAAACACTAAGGGCACCTAGTTTTTGTTGATTGCATCTAAAAAAGGAGCTGTTTATGACACCCTACTCCTGGACCAGTTGTAAACTGCCCTTAGACTATTGCCACCAGCTGATTACTACTCCCCATGTCATATCTGCCAGCCAGAGATTGCTATGGCACAGATTACCTCAGACAAACACCGTATCCTTGAGGCTAGAAGGAGTAGCAAAGCAGCATGCTCTACTCTGACTCTAAACCCACTGGTAATTGTCTCATGCTGGGGGAATCCCAAGCCACAGAGAGGCTGAAAGTTAGTGCTCCCTTTGCTCTGTCTGAGCTATGTAAACAAAGCAGAGCATTGGGGCAGGATTTGGGCCTAACGGCTAAATTAAATCCTGAAACCCCAAGTGTAGTGCCCAACGGAAGAATTTATGACTCGATAAGCTGTTAGTAGGTGGTGTTGCCATTAATCAGCCCTGACCAAAAGTTAACCCTGAGCAGAGCTGGCACCATTAATTTTGATCAAGGTTGTACCTTGCTCCCACCAAATAGCAAACATAACTTGCAAGCTCTGGAAAATAACAAGATAAGACTAAGGCAAAGGAATGTGGTAAACAAGTGTGGAAAGTAACCAGATGTGCATGCCATTTACCCTTTTAGCAGGTATCTATATAACTAAACCACAGTTGTATATATGCACGGAGGGACGTGGACGCAGCTCCTGCGCGTGCATATAACTGACACAGCTGTGCGCGCGCAGCAGCTGAATCCATGTCCATGCCGTGCATAAGCCTGTGGATTACTGCCGCCACCCGAACCCCTGGACTGAGCTGTGGTTTTTAATTTGCATAATTTTACCCTTTGAACTCCAATGTTTTTCTTACTTATAAGTGCAGAAACTCAGGACACTCCACCCTCCATCATTTCTCATCCCTGAAAAGTTTGGAGTAAACACTAAGTGATTACCATTCTTCGATTTGCAATTCTTTAGAGAATCGGGGGTTTACTGGTAAATGTATACAAGCTAGTAGTATTTCCTCCCCATAGTTGGAACTTCGTCACTGGGGCAGCTGCTGTTTATGCCACCTCGAGTCATTGCTCCCCAAGCTCTGTACCCACAGTTTTTTAACTGGGGTTCCTGTCTGCTGAAGGGGTGTAAGCATTAGCTCTTTCCTAATTCTTTTCTTTATTGTCTGTATTCTAATAAAACCATTTGTTTGTACCTTTCACCTTGTCTCCTGGTGTTGTGCCTACCGAACCCATCAAACCTTAGGGTCCAAGCTAGTCTGTGTAGCTAGTACCTTCTTGTAACACCCAAAAAATTCAAAAGTAAAATTAAAATGCTGCTATTAATTAATAAGTCCTGATGTCTAAACAAAGTCTTCAAACAATTTGTACCTTGGGATCTGTGGTCTCCTCTGGAAGCCTAGGAGACTTTACTAGAATGAATCCTAAATGTATTTCTAGCAGATAAACAAAGATCTAAAAGGCTTAGCTGAAGTCAGTTTCAGCCTTATTCTGAATGTCTTCCTTATTTATGGGCCATGTTTTGCACTTGGCTAAATGGGAAGAACCACAGTTCTCACTAAGGTCTATGGCTATGTCTACACTGGCAAGTTAGTTTGAATTAAGGAGGCTTAATTCGAACTAACTAAAGCCATGGCTACACTAGGCTTTAATTAGTTCCAATTAAGGCCTTCCTTAATTTGAACTAATAACTTTGAATAGGCTATTCGCAGTAAGGGTTAATTCGAACTAGTTAGTTCGAATTAACCAGCGTGGCCATGTTAGTTCAAACTAATTGCTTAGTTCGAACTAACTGGCCCATTGAATTCAATGGAAATCGCTGATTCGAACTAAGCAAATGCCATTCATGGTACTTGCTTAGTTCGAACTAATTTTTTCTAGTTTGAATTAAGTTAATTAATTAAGTTAGTTAGTTCGAACTAACTAATTCGAACTAATTTTAGTAAGTGTAGACATAGTCTATGAGAGTTACTGGTGTGTTCAAATCAGACACATTTAACATTCATTTATGCTGTTTTAATGGCCTCATAATCTGTAAGGCTGTGATTCATTTTTGTAGAAAATAAATTTAAAATAGAAAATCTGTTTTGTTTTGTAAAAAAAACTCATTGTCCCATAAAGTGCAAGACTGAGTGCTGGCTGCAGCTAGACATAGACTAAGCAAGTATTGTGTAAACTACCGCTTACTAGCTTCATTGCTGTTGTGTCTATCTCATGCTAATAGATACCCTACTGTTCAAATATTCAATCCTCTCCCCCCAGGTGGAGATTGTTAAGTAAGACAAATTATTGTAGTGGCCTTGTGGTGCAAAATAATGTTGGGTAATGTCTGGTTTAGGACCACCAATATGTTTTGTATTTTTGTTAATTAAAGGCATCCTGTGCCTTACTTTCTCTACTGCCAATAATAAAAAGGGGCTTCGTAATATTTTTTTTTTAAAAATCTGTCACTGAATCATATTTTTGGTGTGTTGCTCTGTAAATAATAGATTTTCATTAAAAACAGAAAAGCTTTAAAATCATAATCTAATCATTCATTTCTATGCCTAATATTGTAAGTCATAATGAACACTTGATAGATATAGATGTACCGATGGCCTTTCTCATCTAATATCAATTCAAAAAAAGCAACACAAAGCCCAATTCTTGCTCCTTTTCTCATAGTGGTTTTAATTTTTTACTCCTACTAAAAAGCACTGATCAGTGTAGCTTTTTTAATGGACAATTGTTGGTTGCATTTATTATATGTATATTCAAGTCATTTAAATGACATGTGAAATCAAACAAACATTCAGATAATGGGCCCTAGTCTCTTTTCACTGCATAATAACCTAGAGAAAGATCCACGTCCCTGTAGGGGAAAGAATGGATTCCTGAGAATGATCATCAAAGGAATAAGGGTTTAAAGCATACCACATAAAAGGCTGGATGGAGGATACTTTGGATATGAAAGCAGGCTTTAACAAAAGATGAGTGAGAGAAGGGTACAAAGAGCACACAGGACTTTGTGCAGAATGGGGTAGTGCATACAGAAGAGGTTGCTGAGGCAATATACAATACCATGATCTAAGGGGGGGAGCATGCTGTAGGTTCAGGGGTACATGCAGACACAAAAGCATTTTAATAAGGGGGACAGGCTGTACAAAGGCAGACTGTGGCTAGAGGAGGAATGAAGTGATCTGAAAAAGAAGCAGAGCTTGGAAAATGACACCAATTAACTCGATAAAATTTGTACATTGCCACTGATGTAAAACAAGCGTTCTTTCACAACCACAGATAATGGAAAAAAAACACATGCAGAAGGAAAATGAGAGTCTAACTGTGGTGTTTTAAGCTCAATGTCCTTTTTTAAAAAAAATCTTTTTCTTTTTCACATATTAAAATTAGTAATTCTTTTTTTTAACCTCAATGAAATTAAAAAGCATCCAATTTCTCATCAATACACATTAAAACAAAAATCATAACACTTCTTTGCACTTACATATCTTCCAACTAAAATTTTATATTCCTAGCAGAATCCATGTGAAAGATTCTGATATAATAAATTGGGTTAGTGTTCAGTGATTTAAATTATGTGTCTAAATCCACTTCTCCAGAGAAAGATGAAAACATGCAAAGGATCAAAGAAGATGACATTCAGGCAGCTGGGTGCTTTTACTTTTCTAATCTAGCATCATCTGAGAAAGGTTTAAAGGGCAAATAGAGCATTAATTTTATATCTAGCCAATATCTGAACTTCTGTTATCAATAAGTCATTAATAGCCATGTTGGCTAAATATGTGTCTAATAAAAAAGCAATGAAACTCCAGTGAAATAATAGAAGTGAGCTGCTTTGGCAAAAAGGATAACCTGATCCAGTAATGTTAAACAAAATATGTAACATTCTTAATTGTGTCATGACTAAGAACTTTAGAAAGAAATGCTAAAATGTAATGTCTGACTGAGTTTCTTGCACCTTCCTCTGAGCCATTTGATACTGGCCACTACCCAAGACAGGATACTGGGCTAGGTGGACGTTGGGTCTGATCCAGTATCCCAATTTCTAAGTTGCAAATGCCATTCCTGCAGGTCCATTAATGGAGAAGAGCGTTCACACTTCAATCTGATCTCCAGCTCAGCACCTGCGTAGCCTATGCCTAGAATACAATAAAGACACTGTTGACATTTCAGGGTGCATTGTTAAGCCTCACATCTTCTAGTTCTTGCCTGGCTGTAGAATTTGGCTCTTAAAAAAGAAAATTAAATCTGGTTAAATTCTTAGAGTTGGGCCACATCAAAGAAAATGTGGATATGCTGAAACCAAACCCAAATTTTAAACATGCTCCTGAACTTCCCAGGTTATCGGAAATGTTATGTTGCTTTGGCCATTCCCCCCCGCTTTAAAGTCCCAAGAATTTTTGAAAGTCCACTTCATGCTTGGTTGGTGTGGAGACCTCACATTTCATCTTCCCCACTCAGCAGGCTGGCTCCATGCACCAAATGCTCTCCCAGGAGGAGCACACCTGTGCTTCTGGCTCTGACACATATTGGGGAGGAGGTTATACAGTCCCAGCTCTGCTCCAGCTGAAGGAACATTAGTCCTTACAGTCTGATGTCTCGTGGCATGGTGAAGAAGGTCTATGAATAGGACATGCTGCAGTATGAGCTCGTCCCAAATAAACAACTACTAAACAAAGGGAGTATGTGAGCTCACCCCAAATTAAACTACTTTTTATAACCCATTATTATATTAATTAACATTAAACTCCCCCTTAGCATAATTATATTTTTGCGACCTGCTTATTGGCTTTTTAAATTACACATTATTTAAACTGACATCTACACTAATCTCCTTCCCATACTATCAATATAGATATCATTTTAATAAAACATTCACAATTCTCAAAAACACTCACTAAAAGTCCTTGCTTAAATCAGTTGTAACCAAAACATAACAGGAACATAACCTTGGGTTATGTCCTTGCTAACTGCAATTTTCCGATCTTACTGTTTCCTACTTATCTCTAATTTTTGCACACTAGCTATCTCAATTTCCCTACACTGTAGCTAACTTTAGATCAAATCTTAAGTTCTACCTACCATATATTAGAGATTTAATAGTATAGCTTTAGCTGTATACTATATCAGTGTAGATTCAGTTTATACTGGCAAAATTGAGCTTTTGCCAATATAGTTTATTTCAGCCTCCACAAGCTAAATAAGCTATTCCAGTGAATTTTGCTGGTATTTGTGCTACATTAGACACAGCTGTCAGTCAGGGATCACAGTACTTTACACCCCTTACCAAGATAAGCAGGCCAACAGACATTTGTAGTGTAGACCTGGCCCTAGTTTAATCTCTAATGTTATGTCCCAAGAAGCCTAGGAGGTAGAAATTTTGGCTCACCTTTGAGCTACCCATTGATCATTGCAATTATTACTGCAGTATTTTGTTCATGGGTATTTTAGACATGTAAAAGATTTATTATGCATACTTCTTACCATGCAGAGTTGTTCGCTATTCTCTAGTACTTTGCCTAGTCTAGTTTAAAATGATTAAAGAAATGGGGCTTCCAACATTTCTATAAGAAGATTATTGCAATCTAAGGCTTTATCTAGACTGAAAAAAACTGTGTCAATCCTCAGGGATCAACACAGCGGGATCAATTGAGCGGGCAGTGCAGACCCGCTCAGTCAATCCGCAAAGCGCTCTCCAGTTGACGCAATAACTCCACCCCTGCAAGTGGAGTAAGGCTGTGTCGACTGGAGAGTGCTTCAAGTCGACGCAGCCTAGTGAAGACACCGCAGTGAGTAGGAGTAATTAAGTCAGCAGGAGATACGCAATCTGCAGCATGCATATTGAGTATCTCCTGTCAATTTACACCCCTCTCCCCACAGTGTAGCCTAGGCCTAAGAAGTCTCACTGTTAAGAAATACTTCCTGTTGTGTTATTTCAGTGTATTTTAATGTATGGGGTTGATTTGTAGTTCATGAAACCAACTGGGCATATTGCAGAAAAGCAATGTGTAAGCCCTCCTCAACATTCCTCTGCTCCTCAATTTTAAACTGAGGCCCTTTACTGTTCCATTCCTGAACTTCTCTTTAAAGCTCCTAATTGTACGCAATTGTAATTAGTATTTGTGATGCAGACTCTTATCCAGCAGGGACCAGGATATGACCAAACAGACTTTTATCACTTTTTACTATGTAATGAGTAGTCAAGAGTCTGGAAGAAAGTGGATTTTTCACAATCATTAGGAGTATAGAACTCTATCCTCTCTGCTATCTAGCCTGCTGGAAAAAGAGAAAACTCTACCCTAGAAAAGTGTCTGTATCATAGATGAAAAGAGCTCGATGATTTAAGATTGTGGATGCAATAAATGAGCTCTGTGCGTAGGACCCACAACCTGATGGGACACTGTCATTTGTGATGTATTGGAGGCACAGATATTAAAACAAGTACAATGTTGAATAAAGTGGAAAAATGCTATTCAATCTGTCTTCAGGAGGAATTATTTCAATTTAACATTCTACTCTGACACTTTGTCTTTACTGAGGGGAAAATGGTGTGTTCTTAACTCAAGCTAGCTAACTCAAAGTAAACTCCTAGTGAAGGAAAGGCAGATTGTAGTTGTCACATGAGTTTGCAGATGAAGTTAGATTAGAGGGTTTTAATATGACCTACTACTACTACTAACTCATGTGACAGCTACAGTCTGCTTCTTCACTAGCATTTTACTTCAGGTTAAGAACATGCACGCCTTTTCTCCTAATACAACACTGACTTTGCTAGGGCATTCTTTGTTTTGTTACATGCTGTGGGCTTGTCTTCTGCCTCCAGAACTCAGAGAGCAATAAGACCTAACCAGCAAATATAACTGAAGCAAAGGTCTGCACCTCTGATTAGAGTACTGTACTCTTAATAAAGCACCCCAGAGGAGCAACACATGCCTCAGAGGTGATCTGCTGCAGCAAGATCAACTTTAGTTTAGTGAAGAGTTGTATCCCCAGCCAGGTTTACACTACAATGTCAATCAGGGCTGTGAAAAGGTGTAATCCTGACCAACATAGCTGTGTCAGCAAAAGCACCTGCTATGACAGTTACACTGGCAAAACTGTGTGTGATGGATTGATACAGATAATATGCAGACTTCTATTAATGTGCAATCTTCATTTTGTTTTTATGTTTATTTGTGAAGGCCATTTTTATTGTAAATTTGTTCTGTGCCTTCATCTTGGCTCTGTAGCCTCTGTAGTGAGCTTGAAACAGCTAGGAGATATCAGGAAAAATTCTTGCACCTAGCCGAGGGCTAACGATGAGGGTCATTAAACTTTGGGAACCTTCATTCAGATGGAAGCTCCAGATAAAGAACTGGCCTCCAGGAAAGGAAATCCACTCTCTCAGGTGGACTGGTAACCAAGCAACAGATTACCTGATGGGGACTTGAAGCAGCTGAGAGAGGTCACCTGACAAAGGCCACTGGATGTTGTTAAATGGCCTGGTCCACTCTGAGTAGGTGTCTTCCAGTGAAAAGAACAAGACCAAGCAAGAGAAAGGAGACCATAGAATCCTGAACCAGAAACTGACCAAATTCCAAAGGACTCTTGGAATGGTGAGTAAATGGAGGCAGGGATTTGCATGCAAGAGTTTATTCTCCATTGATCTGTATATATTATTAATGCTGTCCATGAATAAAGTTGTAATGGATTTAGAATTTGTCTTGCAAAGTGTGTGATTTATAGGCTACTCCTATCACATGTTCCTTTTAGAGCTAAGCCAGCAGGCTTGCATCTTGATGTGGAAGTCTGGAAAAGGATGTGTTTAAGCTGTAGGGAGAGTCTGAAGGGTCAGCATTGGTTCTATAAGCTGGGCAAGGAGCCATATGGTTCCAGCTCTTGGGAGGAGTGGGGAGAGAGAGAGAGAGAGAGCTCAGGAGCCTTCAGACGTTGGGCTTTTAAAACACTCAGGGATTGAATGGCTGGATCCCCTCACAGCAATCTGGTGAGTGACCAGAACTGGGGTGGTCAGCTGGATCTGTGACAGACAGTAATGGCTATGAATTCAGCTTCATTGAAGTCTGCCAAGTTACTCCTTGGTATTCAAAGGAGACTTAAGGACTGCAAGAACTCCATGACAAAAGGGCCAAACCTATTTTGTTCTCAAGGACAGCTTTCATTCCATCCAGGGAAAAGAAATAAAAAATAAACACAAGTTTGCAGGGTTGAGTTTATGAAGGGCAGCTCCAGGGCTGGACTGCCTGGTTCACAGGCTAGGGTGTTGTAGTACAACTTCAAACAACATGCAAACAGTCTAAAGTGACTTAAGCGGCTTAAACAGCTTTAAGCAGCTTTGAAGACATAAGCTTTAAGTGACTATAAAGCATTTTAAAGCTGCTTATGCCATTCTAGACTTTAAAGATGGCCCAAGGGTGTTCCTCCTCTGCTGGATGAATGAAGAGGAGTAGGCCTTGTGCTGTTACTCCTCTACAAGTTGAATGAAGGCATGTTGATGCCACTTCCCTGCCAAAGAGGAAGTGGAGAGGAATAATCATTAGGGCTATGCCTCAGCTGAGAGACTGAAGGTGAGACACCTTGTCCGTAGCATCTGCCACAGTGAGCCAGATCCTCAGCTGGTATAAATCAGAATACTCCCCCTGAGACTGAGGATTCAGCCAGATGTGTATAAGTATATAAATAACCACTCCATCTCTCTGGGGTTTTCTGTGCTACTTCCATTCACTCAAAAGGTGATTCCACCACAATGATATTTTCCTGTGAAGAAACCAGGCATTAAGCCAATCTGCCCCTGCAGCAGGCACAGGTCATCAAGGAGCAATTCTTCAGACCTGCCACCCACCACAGATGAATGTAGTCTTAGAACGTCCATATCAAAAAGAGCATGAGCCAATAGATGCAATCTAGTATATCCCACTCATACAAGAAAGGACCAATGGCAGCCAATCAGAACATCCCATTTGTGGATTACACGGTATGCTGGGTGAGGAACAGGAGGTAGGCTTTGGGGAAGGAATATGGTATCCACAGCCTACTTCAAAGGGCCTGTCAACATCGTGCACCAGGGGTGTGCGATTTGTCGAATGCTCTAATGTGCTGCATTCTAACTGCCCTGTGTAGACTCTACTGATGGCTCCAAGAAATACGTAGTTGGTGCTAATGGTGTCCTACAAACTAAGTACCTCTTAGAACATGACAGCAGAGTCTCCATGATACAGTTGGAGCAGAGCACATTTGAGCATTCTATAAATCACATGCCCTTGCTGTCCACTGCTGGTTTTGTACAGATAAGCCCAAATTTCTTATAGTTTCTGAGGCCTCAGGAAGGAGGTGGTGTGGCAATTGGGAGAGCTGAACTGTATCCTCTTGGGGCAGGGAACATCTTTTTGTGCTGTGTTTTTACAGCACCTAGCACACTTGGGTCCTGATACATGACTAGGGCCTCAACATGCTATTGTATTACAAATAAGACTGATAAACTAATGTGGGAGGTAGAGGTTGGTATAGGGAGAGCTGTGCCATGGGGTGCCTACTTTGAGAGTACATGAAGGCTTGCATATGTTTGCATATATATTTATATGGAAATTTTCCTTGGGTTTTCGCCTCGCGTGTGTAGGCAGATCTGTTCCTTGGTACACTTGCGTACAGATTTCCTGCTGAAACTTACTAGTTGCTATGTGGCGGCTGAGTTTGGGGCCTACCTACAAATTATAGCAAAGCAAAATACATTCCTGGCTCTCTTTCCTAAAGCAATATACTATATGTGGGACTTGCTAGTAAATGATTTCAGTACATCCCTGAAATGGATGCTGTATGTCACTTATGCTTGAGGGGAGGATCAGGGCCAACTGAGGGGGCAAACTTTGCAGAATTTGGGATTCACACCAAGAGCAAGTTAAACCCTGATATAGACTGGTGCAAATCCAGCAATATCAGTGCAGCGATGTCTGTTTACCACAGGCCTGTGTTTGGCCCCAATAATTTTTATCTAATCTTGAACTATTCCATTCAAACTTTGTGACACAAATGAAACTGGAGGGTTTTGTAAGCATGTGTCATGCAAAACAATGCATTAATGTGACAATAAGAGCTCAGGCTTAAATATACAAACTAGGAAATGCAATAATGAAGATATCTCGTATATAATTCATCCACAATGCAGATGTCAAATATCTACATATTAAAAAAATAACAGAATAGCTAATCATCAAAGATGTTTTCTATATGCAATGTGCATAGCTATTCCTGGGAGGGTGTGATGTGTTTTGTAATTCTTATCTTTATTTGAATTCATAGCTTTAACCTTTTATTAATGTAACTTTTCCATTTCATTCTTTGGGGTAAGAGATGACACTTCAGGCCTTTATAAGAAAAGGGTGCGTGGGGAGGAGGGAAGGAATACTAACTTATTTTAAATGGTCCTTCTGTAACTTTTGTGTTATGTAATCTCTGATGTGAATGGAGTAAAGGAGGATGAGCTGAAACCTTTTCTGATGCTGCTGTTTGCCTGGAGGCAGTTTTCTATAGGGTTGGATTAAACAGGGCAGTAGACTATCCAGCTACACTGATCAAGCTCTCTTTTTGACTCATGCTGAGGCCTAGTAAAACTCCCTCTTCTGGACACTCAGACTCTGTATTTGGATACCAGCATGCTAGACCACTGATTCCCAACCTTTTCAGTAACATGGCACACTTCCATGAGACAAACAGTTCCATGGCACATCCACTTTTTTCAGCTGAATTGATAGCTCATAAACGTCACATTTACTATGGGAACGGTCTTACTAGAGAGATTTGCAACATAATGCATACAACAAGCTATAAAAGGATCAAATGCACTAATGTTTCAAATCCACTGGAAAAAAATACACTTCATTTTTGCCCTTTGGCCACTTAGGTTTAGAATGTCCACATTTTAGAATTGAAAGATTGATGTCTCACTTTTAATTTGATGATTAATTTTCATGAGTTTTATGAGTTGTAAATTTGGCTGGCTAGGATATCGTTTAAGATGAAACCATGTTTGTTTTACATTGATTTTCACTACCTTTATACAAAATTTCACAGCACACTTGACCAGTTTTCACAGCACACCACTGTGCTAGACCCATGGGCTCTTGGGCTTCCCTGGGTCTCAGCGGACTGCAGCACTGTCTCTCGCCTCTCTGGGTACGTCCATGCTTCCCATTTAGCCTAGGTCTGTGGAACCTAGATTGTAGAGTGGATGTTTCCAAGCCGCTGCTTCAGTGTCAACACTGTGTTCTAACCTGGCTTCACAATTACTGGACCCCAGGCTCTCAGTCATGCTAACACCTCCATACTGTATGATACAGACTTCCTGACTTGGGTCTGCCTCAACACTGCAAAATGACAGGGCTTGGACCTGAGCTGTAGGGGAACTCAGGTTCTAACACACCTCCCTAGCACAGCCCTAGGATCAGAATCCTCAGGCTGATTAGCATGTGGATGAAAGGGGAGCTTGGGCTGAGACAGGCCTGGGGCTCAGTATGCAGTATAGACATGTACTCTGATGTACTATCTTGGTATGAACTCTGCCTGTTACTCCTTTGTAGAAATTAGATCAGGCAACTCGGCTCCAGTAGAGCAATGGCTCTTAACCTTTCCAGACTACTGCACCTCTTTCAGGAATCTTGTCTTTGTCTTGTCTAGAGCCCAATTTAATTTCATTTAAGAACTACTCACTTACAGAATCAGACATACAAATATGGAAGTGTCATAGCATGCTATTACTGAAAAATTGCTTGTCTCATTTTTACCACATTTATAAAATCAATTGGAATATAAATATTGCACTTTTCAGAGTATAATGTCTACAGAACAGTATAAACAAGTTATGTGCATGAAATTTGTTTGTACTGACTTTGCGACTGTTTTTTGTAGCCTGTTGTAAAACTAAGCAAACACCTAGATGAATCGATGTACCTCCTGGAAGATGTCTATGTACCCCCAGGAGTATGCATACCCCTGTTTGAGAACCACTAATTTCAAACCACAGGAACAGTGCTTGCCTCCCAGATATCTCAGTAGCTTAAACACACCAACTTCCAGAACTTCAGCCTTGTGGTCACTCTTGGTTCACAGTTTAACTCTTCAGGGACACATGATGGGGGAAGAAAACAGACACAGAGGCTATGTCTACAGTTGAAAAGTTAGGTCAACTTTATGAAGTCAACTTTAAGGTCGACTTAAAGTGGACTTTATTAAGTCGACTTAACAAAAGTCTATTTAACTTTTCAAGTGTAGATGTGGTCCCTTTTTGGCCTTACTAAGTCAACTTAACATTTTAAGTTGACTTAGGGTCCAACTAGGCACTATGGCTATGTCTACACTTGTTAGTTTAAGTCGACTTAAAGGGGACCCTGCCAAATCGACTTGGAGCGTCCACACTGGATGCCTAAGTCAACATGTAAGGGCTAGGTGGACCTAGGACTGGTCCACAGTGGCAGGGGGGCCACCCCTTGCCAAGTGCCAGGGGGCTCAGCATTTGCCCCATTGTACCTGGGTACAATGGGGGCTGAGCAGGACAGGGACACTGGCAGGGCATAGGAGCAGAGTGGGCAGGTCTCTGTACTGCCCTGTGGGGGGGCATGCCAGGCTCTGGCTGTGCCAGCCACCCTGGCAGGGAAGACAGTGGGAGAGCCCTGAAGCCCTTTAAGTAGACTTGAGGCTAATCTGCATCTCCACTGGCTTAAGTCGATTTAATAAAGTTGACTTAAGCACTAGTTTGAATTTAAACAAGGTGTTGTTAATTCGAACTAACTTTTCCTTAATTTTGATTTAAGGAGCAACTTGTCGAATTAAGGAAAATGTAGTGGAGACGCAGAGTAAATTGTCGACTTAAGCCTGCTTAAGTCGACTTAATTTACAAGTGTAGATGCACCCAGAGAGAGGCTCTATAGTCAACACAATCCCTTTTTACTGTAACTAGCATAAGGAGTATATACATCTAGATAAACTAAGAAACAGACCTCTATGCATTTCCCTGTCTCAGTTTAGTCCCCACTCTTGACCCTTTTTTTTGGCTTACATCAGTCTTTTAAGGAATTTTTTCCTCCTCCTGCGCTTGACTTCCCTCTGAAACAGAGTGAATCTTTCTTTCCTCCACTTTTCCCCTTCTGTCACTACTTCTCAAATGGCCAATGGGAGACCCTCTCTTTTATAAGCTTCATGTCCCTTTGTCATGAAACTCTTGTATAGTCTCCTGAGATGATCAAAGCCCTCTACCAGGCAATCTGTTGCTTAGTTACCAGACCCTTAGAGTTCAGACCTAAAAAACCCTTGTGCCATTGGAAGTCCTTTCTTTATCCAAGAATGCTCATCAAATTTTAACAACTATCTATTGTTAGTCCTTGTAATTTTAGTCCAAGATGGAGGTAAAAAGATCAACCTTACAATCAAATGTAGTTTGCAATCTGACATAGTTCATAATCTCAAACAGAAGTCAAAATCTGTGTATGACAAATTTCTCAAGTCAGACTTTCTACAATAGAAAAATATAGAAACCATAAAAGTTTAGGATTTGCAGAAAGCTGTGATATGTTACATAAATCACGTGATTTTTTTCCTTCCCCCCTCCCCCTTCTGTCCCTAGTGTTTGCATAGTTCTGAGGGAGTGCTCTACTGTAATTTTTTGTGGTGGGAGGGTTGAAGAGCTTGTTCTGAATCCAAGAGCCTCAGCCAGAATGTCTACACAGCAATTAAATAGCCCTGCAACCCAAGTCCCACAAGCCTGAATCAGCTGATGCAGTTCAGCCGCAGGTGTCTAAATGCAGTGTAGACATTCAGTAAGACATTTCCAATTTCTCTAATGCAAATTGTCTCAGTGGTCTAAGAAGATTCCTCTTCTTATCTAGTGAATGTGTAGGTATCTTTCCTTATTAATGTCCTACAAAGGGCAGGATTTCCTAAACTTTGCTAAATATCTGGGTTTGGAAGGATTAGATTTTTATTGATGAATGTTGATTTCACTGTACACAAACAAATTGACTAAAATACTTCCATTTATAATCAAAATTTAGATAGGCAAAGTAAAATGCTGTTTGAGAACTTATTAGAGTTTGATTTGAAAATATTTATTTACTTTGTATATTTTGATGTTTTAAGGTTGACAAATTGTTTAACTGTTACAAAACTTAGGCTGTTGGGATCTCATCTATTGTCACTAAATTACTATTCTGACCTTCCATAACTTTCCAAAATTGTGAACATTTAAATAGATTAAAACCCATAATTCCATGCAACAGTGAAAATTTAAATTAAAATAGAAAAAAGCTTAAAATAACTATTATTCATCATTTTTAAAAGGATAAAATTCTACCAATCTGATAAATATCCTAGTTGTGCATTGAACATGCTCAGAAGACTAGTAACTTTTGTTTTCAAACTAGCTTGTTTTAAACAAAGTCTACAGTATTTATTTTGTGAGTTAGTGTTTTGCTGTGGAATACAGTAAAATCCTTATTATACTCGAAGAGGAATAGAGGCACATTTAAGTTTGATGTGCTTTAGCTTAGCAGTTCTCGAATTAGTGGTGAGAAGAGGAAAAACAAACAAAACACAACTATCCTTTTATTCTGAAAAAGGGGGTGTGTGACTGTGTGAGTGAGTGAAATTTCCTTCAATAATTCAGTAATGATCTTAAAGATTTGGAAAAGACAACTCATACTTGAGTTTAGACTATGTTTGGAAAGTTTCAGCTGTTAAAGAGAATTTCATACGTACAAGCAAGAGAAAACAGGAAAGTTTCTAAGCAACCTTAACTATAATGATTGTTATCACAGATATCATCATGCATTATACCAAGTGTATAGGCCACGATTCAGCAAAGCACTAAAACGTGTGCTTAGCTTTAAACAGCAGTCTAACTCCCATTGCCTTCCATGAAACTTAAGTTTATGCTTAAGCGTTTTGACAAATCAGATGCATAGTTAAGTTGTGGGTTCACGTTGTGGCACGTGCCTTGATTGGTAACACTTTAAAAAAAAAACAACATTTAAGATTGAACTGATTAGTAAAATATGATGTGCATTCATCAGCTGATAGATATGAAGCCTGTTACTTGGCAGATTACCAGGTGCTAGCAGACTGCCAGAAGCTCTGTTGCCAGGTAGATCACCAGCTGTTGTTGAGCTGCCAGGCTTTTATTGGTCAAATAATTAGGTGCTTATAGTACAAAAATGAAAGGGTCTGTATGCTTCTCCCTCATAGCAGGGCTGCAATCTCCTCGAAGATTCTTCGGTTACTCCTGTTTAGGATCACAACTGACCTCTTTCCCCTCCTTTTGAGCTCACCCATTTCTATTGGGGAACCAGGATAAAATGAAGCAGTTTTGTTCAGGCTATCACCTCTTGCTGTCCCCCTCACTTTCATTCTTGTTTCATCTCACAGTAAAGCTTTCCATCTCCTACCCACTTTTTAAAATAATAGTTTTAACCCTATGTAGATCTTGCTAACTATTAAGAACAACCTATTTTCCTCACTACTGTTCCTTTTTTAGGCCACACTCCTTCAGGTTCCACAGATGGCTTCATCTGGAGGCTGAATAATAGGGTAAATTTTTTGTGCCCTTCAAAGCACACATTTGTGGGTGTAGACATTAAAGAAAAATCTCAACACTAACCTAACTCTTGGACTTTGCTCAATGCCAGCCTGAAAGCAGAGTTAGTCTTGATATTTTAGGACAGGAATCAGAATCCACAAAATTAATCCTGCTTGACTGACCTTCCCACTCATGTTCTTCTCTACAATCCACCATAACTGCCAGCTACTACTGTCCTCCCTTTAGACATGCACACTCCTCACTCCGGTGATTACAGGAATGTTGGGTGAGTATGTCACAGTTATCAGCTGAACTGGATCAAGGGCTTGAAGAGGCTAAGTGGAGAATGCACACCAGGAGCAGCCATTAGGAAGGAGGGGAAATGTGACTGCACGGTAGATGTTCCTGCTGCTTATGAGGCAGGTGACAATTCAGAGAGGAAGATACTACAAGATGTGTGCATATCAGCTCAGACTGAGCATGCTTCATCAGCAGCTAGGCCACCATTTCTTACTTAATGTAAGAACTAGCAAAGTGTAACAACTGCTCATAGCCTCAAAGATCAGAAGGGACCAGTATGATCATCTAGTCTGACCTCATGCACAATGCAGGCCTCAAAACCTCACCCACACACTCCTTCAATAAGCCTCTAATCAATGACTGAGTTATTAAAGTCCTCAAATCATGATTTAAAGACTTTAAGATATAGAAGATCCACCAGCAAGTGAGCCGTGCCCAATGCTACAGAGGAAAGTGGAAAAAATCCCCAGAGCCCTGCATCACATGGTGTTCTGTATAGGCTGTGATATTTGCACCTTACCTGAAAGAACTGATCATAGGTTGGCTTTGAACAGCAACAGTGTTCTAGTTAAAGCCTGTGAAATAAAGGAACTTTTGATTTGTAGCCACCTGATCCTATGGTGCATTCCCAATATGGAAAATTGATGCCACAAGTGACTGTTCACACACCTTCATTGTAAAAGAATAAATTAGAGCAGAATTTCATCCACTTTGGATGAAGTTTGAGCAGTCTAGCTAATAACTGAAAATATTATGTATTTACAATGTGGATGAGTTATGGGAATCCGTTTCTTTGTTTATAATTACTAGACAAATCAACCTGTATATACTTTCTCTTTGGTTTCTATTTTTAAATAAAACTAGCTTTATTTAAGACAATTTGGTTTAGCCGCTGTTATGGGAGAGAATTGTTGCAAGTCTTTCTAAAGAGAAAGAAAATGAAATACTTACCTTTGCAAAGCCGAGTGGATTTAAAGGTAACCAGCCTGGAGCTCGCTGTCAGATGCTTGTGGGAGCAGGGTACCTGTTGCCAAAACATGCTATCAAGCCCAAGACCATGCTGCCAAGGAGCAAAGGAAAAAGTCTAGAGGCCTAAAGAGATTGGCAGGTATTGGGAACTGCTGGTGACAAGCCATAAAAGAAATAACAAAATCTGTAATCAGAGATCCTATCGCTTTCCTTAATCTGGTTTTGGATATATCTGGAGCTCGATTAAAATTTTAAAGAGGAATGAGGGGCGCTTTTGTATGCAAAGAATGAATAAGGTAGCTTTTAATAATATTGTGACACTTCCACACTTTTGCTTTTATCCTATCAGTCATTACTTGAAATAATATTGTCACACAAGTGGGACACTGGTGAAATCAATGACTTAACTTAAACAAATGTCTGAGATGGCACCTTGTGATGTTCCCCTCTGCAATTTAGATTGGTGTATTGCTGTGTCACTCTGATTCTTCACTCTTGGAGCCATCTTGCATTTGCTCTATGGGAACCCCCACTTCTGGGTCAACCCACTCACAGCCTACAGCAGTGGTTTTCAAACTTAGGGTCAGGACCTAGTACTGGGTCGCAGACCTCAGGCACTGGGTCATGGCACCCCCTGCTGCCACTGCCAAAAGACTGGAATGCATTCCTCAAAGATGTAATTCTTGGGTCATGGGCATAAATTTTAAATTTAAATTTTTAAATTGAGAACTATGAACAGCTCTATAGAGTTTTGCTTAGATCCGTCTCTCACGGGATAGCCCTCCCCCTCCCCCAGCCCTGTAATGTGATCCAGATAACTTTCCTGTTCACCTTTACAATGTAATTGTATGGTTTAATGCAAAATATGAGATTTTGAAAAAAATCCTACATGGCATGACATGCTCTGCATTATTATGATATCATGTTTCTTGCAACATCCTACATGTGTACAGCTATGAAATAAGTTCCCAAAGGAATTTCATATGCCTCAAGTAGGAGTAAGTAATCAGGGCAGACAAGCTGCAGCTTCCAGTGAAGAGGTGCATGAAAAAGACAATGAAAATTAAGCTTCCTGGCTCAAGAGGGAAAGATTGTGATACAAAGGGGGGTATTTGGAGAAAGAAAATAAGTTACACTTTAGAACTGGTTTAGGGGCTTTTTGCTGCTTGGATCTCCATCTTGCAATAACTCTTAAGAACTGTGTCTACCCAGGTGGCTAGAAGGACTAGGCTGTAAAACCATCCTCAGCCAGCCATGTGGGTAAGATAGAAAGGGATTCCTACAGTAAACTTTACCTTGGAATGCATGTTCTTTTTAATTGGTAGTGATGACCTCCTGACCAATTAATTAATTGATTGTGCATTGATTGGCTATAAATTCATTTAAAATCATGCTTTAATCAACAAACTAGTGTTTGTTTTACCTAAAGCTGTGTGGATTTTAGAGAGAGAATGGATGTGTGGATGCCTAATTTAGGGCAGAAGCTGATTGCATATTAATTTCTGTGTTACTCTGACAGACCAGAGTAAATGAGCCTGCAGTGATCTGTGAAGGGTCCCACACCCTGCAGGATAGAAGTTCCCGGTGTGATATCTCAGGGGTGGGGCTACTTGCTGGGGGACCATCCCCATTGGCTATGTCTACACTACAAAAAGCTAGGTCGACTAAGTCGACTTAATAATGTCGACTTTAAATCAACCTTATTAAGTTGACTTAACAAAGTGATATCCAGAGACGTGGACTAAGTCCACTTTAAGTCAACCTAACTACCCTTAGGTCGACTTAACAAAGTGGACTTAAACGTCCACAGTGGGCTTAGGTTGACCTAACCCTTCTTTGGCTCAACCTAAGGAGGCTTAAGTTGACCTAATGGGTGGTTCTTAAGTCAACTTAAGCTTTCATTAAGTTGACTTAAGGAATTTCTTAAATCGACTTAAACTAAGCTGCGTCCACACCAGGCTTTCATTAAGGCGACTTAATTTCCCAGTGTAGACATCGCCATAGTCTCTAATGAGTGCACATCCACTGCTTGGGACCAATTACACATAGGAGGCTGTTATGGACTGACCCAGGAATTGGGGTCCACATAGCAAACTAGGGTAAGTCAGGATCCAGGAATGGGCAATCAGGGAGGCACAGCAGCACACCATACCAGATTCTGGGAAGGGAATGTCTCAAGCCAGAATATTACATAGCAAAGCCTCATAACCATACGCCTGACAATGCAACAGAAAGATTACTATAACAATAATGTTTAGTATGCCA
>ML685838.1:4964042-4981047 GCA_007922175.1 Pelusios castaneus
GACAATGCAACAGAAAGATTACTATAACAATAATGTTTAGTATGCCACAAGCATTCCAAAACCAACTTTCATGACATACTGTGCATTAAATAATATAGTTACACTATAAGCATGAACATGAATGACACATAATCACACCATAAAGGTGTACATACAGGCTATGTCTACACTTACAAAAGCTAGTTCCAATTAGTTAATTTGAACTAACTAATTCAAACTAATTTTAGTTAGTTCGAATTAACTTAATTTGAACTAGCATGGCCCCACTAGAATGCTAGTTCGACCTAGCCATGGCCATGCAGGGCACTTGCTTAGTTCAAATTAGTCAGTTACAGGAAGGTCAATCTGCCAATTAGTTCAAACTAAGCAGTTAGTTGGAACTGATGTGGCCACATTTGACTTAATTTGAATTAACCGTTAATTCAAACTAAGCAATCGAATGTATTAGTTCAAATTAAGGAAGCCCTTAATTCAAACTAATGAAAGCCTCATGTGGCCAAGGCTTAAGTTAGTTCGAATTAAGCTTCCTTAATTCGAACTAACTTGCAAGTGTAGGCATAGCCAGGGTGAAGTGTCACATACCTCCTCATAAGTAGTAGGACCACATAGCAAGTATGAAAAATCAGGATGGGTGAGGAATAAGAGGTGCCTATATGAGACATATCTCCAGACATCAGAACTGGCTCTATAGAGTTGGGATCTGGTCATTCCACTCATAAGTGCATGTAGATTCACACAGAAGCCTTCACATGCTCAGCAGTCACTCCCACACAACCTGGAATGATGGAATGTTTCACTGAGAGAGGGATTTTTTGTCCAGAACACCAAAAGCCAATTTTCTTTTTCTTTTGAAAAGAATCTTGAGATCTTCAGCTTATTCCTGGCCAGCCCACATAAATTGGTCTAGGTGGCTCATGAAACAGCATTATCAGTATTATTTTTATAAGTAGCTTTAAAAATTTTCTAGATATTGAATAGACATGCAGGAAGACAGTGGTTGTCTAGAAGAGTTTATCATTTGGAAAAGAGAAATAACTAAATGTGGGGAAAGGGGGTACAATGTACAAGACAAGTGATCACATTAACAGCTGGGATGTAATTTGTTGTACTAATTTATTTTTATATTGCACACAAAGTTACATTAAAAGGATATTTTTATAGTTTCAAAGTCAAGCATTCAGAAATTTAGGAAATGCCCAAATTATGGATACCAGTGCACCTTTATTCAGTCACCATGTGTGTGTACATTATGAGACGGTCTTAATCACATGCTATATTTTTCCACAGATTCCCTACCTCATTCAGCACATAGAATGGACTTGCTCTTAAGAGAAATCAGGATTATGTAATGGAGACGCAAAAAAGGATAATGCTGGTATTTCCATTCTTCTGAGTGCTCAACCTGTCAATTTTCATAATTTTTCTTCAACAGATTTGTCTGTGTAATTGCCTACATTTTTTTTTTCAGTTTGCTTTATAAAAACCCCAGAAATTCCATCATGTGGCATGATACTGACACCCACATGATAGTTAGCAGGGTTGACACTCTCAGAGTTACTGTATAGATTTCCATCAATTCAATTTATGGAGTAACAGATACAGTAGTAGGTTGTCATCCTCTGTGTACCAGTACTAGTGGGGGGATAAGACACACAGTTTGCCAGAGGGCTCCACAGATATTTGTGGGCAGCAGGGGAATAGTGAGACTCAGAAATCTGGGTTTTCTGTCAGGCTCTGAAGGGGAATGTGCTGTAATGAGCACACAGATTCTCTTGCCCGTTCCCCACCCTTCAAGTTTGATTCACTTTGTCCTGCCTCCTTCAATTTGCCCCCATCCTCATTGTGTCCTTTCCCCACCAGGATGAAGAACTCTGTCTTGGGGTGGAGGTGGACAAGCAGCTAAATGAGTTTCTAATGTGACACTGTGAACAAATGGGCTACTGTGATCCTTGGCTAAATCCTTTTGGATGAAATTTTCCCTCCCTAAAAAATGAAGCTTGAGGCTGAGACCTCACATGGAAAATTTCAGCCTGAATGTTTGAAGTTTGGCAAAGTTATAAGATCTTATAATGGGAAGCAATAGGCAACCTTAATAATAGATGGTGCTACCTTCAGGTCCTATAACATAAAAAAAAAAACCCAACCCTGACTTAAAGGACATTTAAGATTACAAAATGAAGTCTTAAGGAGTCACCTGAATCACAGTTGCCTGTGCTGTTCCTAGCCTGTTGCACAATCTTAATTCTGACCCTCAAGAATGTGTTTGTTACAGTCTTTAATTACATGGTCACATAATATTTAGGTCAGAAGAATATGGAGTACAATCAGAACATCAAGATTACCATCTTTAATATTGTAAAAAGTTTCATAGCATCTTTAATAATCACTCTACTGACTTTTATTTCTTGTATGTGCATAAGGTATGCCCTTGCAAAAAAGAGGTCATGATCTGAATCCTCTAATGCCATGCTGGAAGATGACTTCACACCATAATATTGACTCACCTTATTCTGTGTAAGTGACTCCCATTTGCCTCTGTTTTAATTGGTGTATGACTCATGTTACCAGCTAGCACTAGTTAACTGAGACCAGTTGTTATGACTTTATAGAAGTGTATTTCATTCCTAAACAATGCTCATTACTAATTACTATGCATGCTAATATATTTTTACCTGGCCTAATAACATATTTTTTTGGTAAGGAAATGGTGACTCATTATTATGCTAGGAAGTGAAAACCCTTTAATGTTTGAGAAGTTTTGGATCTTCTTTCAACTTGCATCTAACTTGAGGCTTGAGACATTAGTCTATTATGAGGAACCTGGAACCTAAATATCCTATACAGAATTATTAAAACATATGAGATCAGTCCTACATTTGATGGGGCTCCTATTGTAGTAATTGGACCTATAAACTTAGCCTAATGGTGAGCTCAACTGTAAAAGTTACATAAAAGTTGATAAAAGTCACAATCTGTAAAAACTAATTCTGATGAGAAGAGAGAAAAATTAAATTAGTCTAAATGAAAAGGCCTACTCGTATACCTGAAGGACTACATTAAAATCATGCCTGGTTAAAAACGGTCTACAGGGGTGGGAGCTGCAGGGGATGGAGGCTTTGGGTGGGTTTCAGGCGGGAGGAGAGGCACGGTGGAGGGGCAGTGCTAGCAGCCTGGGGCAGGCACATCCTGGGGCTACAGATGTCCACCCTGTGTCCTGAGCCACCAGCAACGAGGGATGCTGGGGTCCAGGGCAGGGGTACCCTTGGCCAGCCGAGGCGCTTGAGGGATTTGGTCAGGCATTTGAGGGCTTGGGTCTGGCGCTCCCACGGGGCAGAGGGGCAGGCACTCCATGAGGTTCAGCAAGCGCTGAAACATCCCCTGCCTAGCCCTCTGGTGGGCATCCACCCACTCAAGCTAGGCTATCAGATGTGCCTCAGACTCCTCCGTCAGGCAGACCAGTTCCACAAAGTGCTCATCCTGCGAGCGATGCCCTCTCCTCCTGGTCAGGGCTGGTGGGACTCCAGGAGTGCCGCGTGTCAAGGGCGCAGGGTCTGCTAGCGAGAAGCAAAGAGCAGAGTTCCTCCCGTTAGCTAGTGCCATGACAGCAGCTGTTGTCAGCTCACCATCCCCCTGCTTCCCAATCCCTGCCCTTTGGGACAGGGACCCCTTTGTTACGCACCGCCATGCTCTGCTGCACAGGTCCGGTGCAGTGCCCACAGCGGTGAGCTGCAGGAAGCCCTGCCCTGGGGGTCTCTCCTGATGCCATATGCCACAGGTGTTGGGCACGTGGTGTCTGGCCTTAGCGCTCCCGCCTACAGTCTCCCCCACCCCGTCTCCTGACATGCCACCACACCACTCGACTCCAGGTCCCCCCTGCCACATGGAGCCATGCCCCTCTGCTCCATGGGAGGGTCGCCGTGTCCCGCCCCCCTGGGACACTGCCTGTCCCTGGGCTGTATCCCCCCCAGGCTGTGTCCCCCCACAATCCCTGTCCCACATGTATGCACAGCTCTGCCTGCATGGAAGGAGGGAGCGAGCGCTCACTGGCAGGTGCAGCAGGGCTCCGGCACGCTGTCCCTTCGCCTGGGTTTTCCTCGGTGGGGGGAGCCTGCTCCTCTTCAATGGCTGGGTCCATTGTCAGGGCAGGGATCAGATCCGGGCTGGCAGCATACTCCGAGGCTGGCAAGTTGCTCTGCTGCTGGGTGCTGGTCTCCCCCTGCTCCAGCCCCACATTCTCATCCACCCAGCCCTCTGCGCCATCATTGTCAAGGGAGGGGGGCTCGGTGCAGTTGATGGTGTGAGCTGGTAGGCTGCCACTCTCCTGCACCAACAAGGCATCCAGCTGCCTATAGTACCGGCAGCTGGTGGTGGTGGCTGCCCCTGCCCGAAGCATGTCCTCCCAGGCTTTTTGGTAGCCCTGGTGGAGGTCCTTTATTTTCATCCACACCTGCTGGGTGTACCCCTTCTCTGCCAAGGCTCGGGAGACGGAGGCATATACCTCCCAGTTGCGGTTGGTGCCCTGCAACGGGAGCACACTACCTCATCCCCCCAGATGGCCAGGAGGTCCAGGGTCTCCTGGTGGGTCCAGGATGGGGCGTGCTTGCAGTGCTGTCTCTGCTGCTCCATCTTAGCAGATGGCAGGCCTGGCCGGCTCTAGGGAGCAGGGTGGGCAGGGCTGTGTCCTGCCATGTGGTTGCCCAGGGCAGGCTCTTCCTGGTGCCAGGAACTCTGGGAGGAGGGTCTGGAGGCCAATTAGGTTGCCTTAGCGCTATTTCCCCATCCACACCAGCTTTAAGTTGAATAAATAAGGTTGACTTAGGCATTAAGTCGACCTTCAGAGGTGGAGTAAAGTCAACTTATGGAAGCGCCTACGTCAACTTATGGAAGCGTCCTATGTGGATGCAGCATTCTGTAAGTCGACTTAAGTGTCGTTAAGTCTACTTAAGGTGGAAGCATAGACATACCCAAAAAATTAGTCACTTTCTTCAGGTCAAATTGAGTGCTGTCTTTGGTGAGAATCGGAATATCAATTGAAACTCTGTATGTCACCAGAGACAGCCAATTTTTCCAGTAAACGAACTAAAAGTTTAGTAGCTAAGAAAAAGAAATGTGTTATTGAAAGGCAAAAGCAGGTAAAATACATTAATAAATGACTCAAAGTTTTTAAGTTCAGAATGATGGCAAAGATACAGTAATCTGCTAGTTTTCCATAAATCTCTCTCGGCTATCTAGAATAGCTCCAGGGATTTTTGTCCAGTCATTCACTATTCCACCCTGTCAGAATCCATCAGTTCAGAGATGCAGGATCATTGCTTTAAACCAGGATTTATAGATCCTTGCTCACAGAAAATTAGCTGATAACTTCTATATCCATGTGTGTCTTCCTTTGCTGGCTGTGATTAGGAAATGAGTCTGAATGTATAGATACCCACTGTTGATCTCAACAACCCTTGCTTTGGAGTTGGGCTTCTCTTTGGTTTGCATTTACAAGTCATTAAGGGCATGTCTATTAGTATAGCACTGCAGCAGGACAGCTGCACTCCTACAGCATGGTTGGTGGAGGAGTTCCATGCCGATGGAAGAGAGCTCTCACGTTGGCATAAAAAACCTCTCTCTGTGAGCTTCAGAAGCGATGCACACACTCACTCATGTCAGTGTAACTCCTGTCACTCAGGGGTGTGGTTTATTCACTTAAGAAAGCTCTCCTATTGACATAATAAAGCCAGCTCAACAAGCAGCAGGAAAATGTCTCCTGCTGATACTGTGCTGTCAACACAAGTGATTATGCCAGAAAACTTACATTGCTTTGATTTCTCTCCCCCATTCCCCTCCCCACACACACCAAGTGACAAAATTTTACCAACGTAAGTGCTATATAGACCAGGCCTTAGTTACAGTGAGATGCATAATGCAATTGCCTGCCATAGCATTGTAATAGGAGTATATAAGTGAAAACAATACAAATATAATTCATTAGTATTCATGAAGTTCTAACACCTGACTAGATACACACTTTGATCTAGGATTATTTAATTACAAGGACATACATAATGTAATGCAATAGCAATCAACACAGTTATAAATAAGTGGAGACAATGCCATTAACATTCCCTTTGAACTAAACTACATAACTGAATTGGTCCATGCATGTTAATATACAACATTTGATTTTCACATTACAACAGAAATGGCCTGTGGCTCCAGATTGAGTTGGTCTGTCAGCATCATACTTGTAAAAGGTTGTATTCCAGAATTAAATGTTGAATCCACAATGGTAAATTAGTTTTCAGAATTCAGCAAAACATATGATGTATTGGCCTTTGTGTTTGTTCTGTAGACAGCATTCTGTTGTTACATTGCAATAAAACTACAGGTAAACATTGTTACACAAGCCAACAGTAAGTGTCAGGATATTTTAATTTGTTGCTTGTCATGGGATAATTCCCTTAAAATAATTAGGATGGGTAGCAACCCAATGCTATTGTCTCTGATAAAAAGCATACTATGCATTCCTCCATTACTATAATACTAATCTTCTAGTAGTGCTGATGTATTTCTAAGTGTTTTTATTTGTTAGAACTCAAGAATTTATTTTTATAAAGATTGCTTGATGCACTATTATTTTTCTGATGCAATTGGAATGCTGCTTGATTACATAATTTATTTTATATGTAATGTACCTAGGTATGACTAGGGAATAAATGTTTGTGATGGCTATATAGAATTTTGAAAAAGATTTAAGTAGATTGATGTCACTAAATGATATTTTCTTTTGCTCTCGCCTCCTTTCCTCCCTTCTTCCTCCAAACATTGTGTAACGTCCACCTCTCGGGTGTTACTCATCAGAGGGTATGGTTGGACAAGGGTTCTTTTGGCCATATGGATAATAGCCCTATTTTTATCCTTCGGTGACTGAGTGGAGGCCCTTGTAGTTACATCAGAGGTCAGGAGAGATACACAATAGAGGGTTGAACCGATCCAGCCAGTAACCCAGACGAACATATGGGGAACTGAATATTGTTCCCATAGGGGAAATAGTGGAAATGAGAGGAGAACAAAGGAGATTAATAGTGACAGGGGAAATATCAAAGAAATCAGGAGAGTTATGAATAAAAAGTATTTATTTTTGATTACCATGCTTACAATGAGTCTTAAGTGCTCTTTGCAAGATATTAATTTAAGCAAGTTTTAATAAAGGTATTAATTCAATAATCATATGATTGTAAAGTTACACTGTTTCACCTTTTCACTGTTATGCTGCAGCAGGTCTTAAAGACAGAAATAAATGCGCATTGAAGGTTTAATTGCTAAAGCTATCCCTATTACACTGCGTCTGCCCCAATTTACCAGAGAGATGCAACCTAACCACCTGTACTCCCAGGCTGGGGTGCTAAACTACTTGGTCCCTAACCTTATACCTATCCCCCCTTACTCTCGGAGACCAGGGTGCTAAACTACTTTAGCCCTTACACCAGGACTTGGGGTGCTAAGAACTTCAGTTATTGTTTCATAAATCTGTAGCTACTGTGAACCAGCCTTCACCGAGGCCTGTTGCAGTTTCTTAATACTCACCGAACTCCTACCGATGTGTCAATTCCGTCACTCACAAGGAATGGGTCCTGACCTTTCTCTGGCGGCCTCGTACCGACGTGTCAGTTCCTCATTCACAAGGAATGGGTCCTGACCTTTCTCTGGCCACGGACAGAGGTCACTTGCTTTCAAAGTCGTAGCTTTGGGGCGTCTTACCTCTGTCCTGCCCCCCCGCTGCCTGTCTTTGCCATCTTTGGGGCTGCTATTTATGGGGTAGCTAGACCCTCGCACCCCTCCTGCTTTGTCCTTGTGGTTTTTTTTTTTTTTACACGAGCTCACGAGCTTTCCAGCAACTTGGTTGCAAAACACTTTGAGTTAGTTCTCGTCAAGGAAAAAGGGAAGTCCAAGCTCTTCTGAACAGTAAATGATTGCAAATTTGTCTTTGGGAAGCAGCTTTTGCAAAGTAGTTGCTGCAAGACAATTAAATTTAAAATAATTTCAATTAATTTTCCAGAGTAACCTCTGAGTTCTTGGCATAGGTCCAGGTGAGTTATGTTTAGACCTTTGAAGATTGGTTCAGACTATTACTAATAAGCATACTAATTACTAATAACTAATAAGCATACAAAACCCCTTATCTAAACCTACTTTCTACACTTCCCTCTTTCTCAAGGTTACATTTTCCCTGACAATAGTTGACATTTAGGGACATTTCCCCTTCATTTTAAGTATTGATTTTTCTTGGTCTCCATGTGATTTTTTTTTTCCCCCTCCCAGGTTCTCAGAAATTTTTCTTAATTTATAGTGAAATTGTCCCTTTTAGCTTGAGATACTTAACATGGTCATCTAGAGTGACAAATCACTAGAAAATGTTTTATACAAAACAATTCTGCCCAGGCTGAGGTTAGAGAATGGGTTATAGTTGATGATTTAATAGTCTCTTTTTATTTTTGTCTTCTATAATCTCACAGGTAACTGATTATATATATTTACATAGCTTTGTCATAGATGGCTGGTTCTAGCTGAAACATGTATTGGGTTTTTTTTCTAGAAGTTAATTTAGGTGTGCTTTTACTACATCCTTATTTGTTTGTATAATTCCCTCAGGGCCAAAGGTTTTCTCCTTGACACATCTACATCAGTTGTAAGAAAGCAGCATGTTATCAAGGGTTCATTAATTCATCCTGTGTAATCACTCTTGACTGAATTATTAGGGAGCAGTTAAAAAGTGAAATGATACATTTCATATTTCAAACATTCATCACTGTGGACAAAGTAAACAAAACAATAGCTATATAAAACTACAAATAAGGACATTTGGCCAGATCCTCAAGAGGTATAAATTGGGGTACCTCTGTTTACTTCCATGGAGCCATGCCAATTTACGTTAGCTGAGGTTCTGGTCCCTCACATACCTTTATTACAGAAGGAAACATTTTTATATACAGGAAAATAGATGAAAAATATTTGTCGTTACCTAAACTTTAATTTTGCTTTGCAAGCTTTGGTTAGTTCCGTTCAGCCCGGTTACCTCTGGACTGGTAAGAGACCCCCTGCTTTCTGTAGTTCCTCAGGTGTGATCTACACCACCAACATATATTGGTGTCACTCAAGGCTGTGGAAAATCTGGGATGCACAGTTATATTGATTGAACTCCAGGCATAGACAGCACTAGGTCAATAGGAGGACTTCTCCTGTCAAGATAGTGACTGCCTCTTAAGCAGTTGGAGAACCTACACTGATGGGAGAAGCTCTCCCATTGGCATAGGTAGTGGCTTCACTAAGCACTACAGCAGTGCAAGTGTGCTGTGGCAGCACTATAAATGTAGACAAACCTTGAGTCTCTTTCTCAGTGTGTCTCAGCCAACATCTCTTTGGGAAACTGCTGAGAACCCACTCAATCCTCCTTACCCTAAGATGCTGGCCTAGGGATGTCCACGCAGCAAGTGGCAGCCTGTGGTAATGAGTCTCAGGCTATGTCTACAGTGCAATTAAATAGCCACACAGCATGAACCCCATGAGCCTGAGTCAAATAGCACATGGGTTTATAATTACTATTCTGTAAGCATCTACACTGAAATGTACCTCCTGCGGATTAACTCGCCCACTACGCTGACTTAACACCCACCTCTGTGAGAGGTGTTGTACTTATGTCAATGTAGTTAAATCAGTTCAGTGTCAGTGTGGACATTGTGTTGCTTACATCCACTGCTGCTGCCTCTGAGAAATGTTTTTCACAATATCCTGCACTAATAGCGAAATCAGTGCAAGTGCTCCTGGTGAGGACACCTGTGACCGACAGAAGCAGCATGGTGCGGTTGTGTAAATCTGATTCAATTACTGGGGTGGCTCTATCTCAACGTAGCTTAGGTAGACTTAATTCTGCAGTGAAAACTTGCCCCAAGAGTGGATGGAGTACTGACCCAGTCTGATAGTGTCAAATCTGCTACTGAGTTTCCAGAGAGACTGAAGTGCTCCCCTACTGTTTTATGAATGTTACCATTCTTGATGTCTGAGGATGATGATGATAACATTCATAAACTAGTAAGAGAGCACTTCAATCTCCCTGGACACTCACTAGCAGACTTGAAAGCTGCATACTAAACATCAAAAACAGATGTCAGCGTGACACTGCAGAGCTGGAACTCATGTGTAAAGGTGACACAATCAGACTAGGTCTGAAAAGGGCCTTGGAATGTCTAGCTCATTAAAAAAGTAATTGTCCCTCTTCACACATTCTCACCTTCTAATCAAATGATAAGAATGGGCCTCATCTACCCTAACTGAATTGACTCTTAGCACTTGCCCTCCCCAGTGTAATGTTTGTCACCCATCCTTTCATGTGCATCTTTGTCTCCTAACTGTAGTTTCCACTTCATGCATCTGATGAAGAGGGTTGCAGCCCATGAAAGCTTATGCCTAAAGAAATTAGTTAATCTTTAAGGTGTCCCAGGACTCTGTTTCTTTTCTAAAATATATATATGCACTTATACACACCCCAATCAGTGCAATAAACTTATGTGGTGGTTTCTTTTTTGCAGATTCAATAATAAAAATAATATATAGCTGTCTCTATTCTTTACTGGATCTAAAAACAATGGAAACATAAGTAAATGAAACATATCAGCAAATATATCCAACATTTTTCTTCAGAAAAATGGATAAAATAATCCAATCCAGTAATAGTAACAACAAGCATAAGCTTGTTATATTGTACTTGAATTTCATTATCACATTGTATTAGTAAAGTTTGGGGTTTTAACATCTATTGTGTGGCTCAGACTACTTGCAAAAGTTCAGGTGCTCTTTGAAGGGAAAGTGTGCAGGGTTATGGGTCTCCTGTAAAACAATAAAGGAAGCTTCCTGAGTGCATCCATGCCCTGGTTGTTTCAGTACTTGTTCTTCAGAAAATATGATGCAGTGAATTCCCTCTCCTACAGAACAGTGATAAAAAAACAAACAAGAAAAGCCAAGCAATTCTAAAGAGGGCTTGTAGGTGTCCTCAAAGAGGTACACATTATGCCAGAACTCCTGTACTATAACATGGGGCTGCCTGAAATGCTTTCATTCTTGCATCATTGCTCATTTGCAGCATGAGGTACTTGAGATTGGTTTCCTTTGACTCTTTGGATTTAAGTAATCTGTTTTGCAAGGCTTTTAGTTTGTTTGCAGTCAGAAAACCTGAACCAGAATTACCGACTGGGTCAATCACGAAGGTGAACTGATGGAAAAAGTTTCCCCTTACTGAAATGACTTTCAAGATATTCCAAGACGCTACTAAGATTTTCGGTTACAGCTAAGCTGACCTTTCACTGCACATTCTCACCTTGACATCTGAGAAACTGACTAAGCTCATAAAAAAAACTTGCACATTTCCATTCCTCTTCTAGGTGCTGGACCATGTCGGTGATTGTCATGCTAAATGTTTTAGTAAATTCAGTGTTTTCAAATATTATTAGCTGAGGTTTCAAACCTCCAGGTTTAAGGAAGCAAGCTTTGGTAAAAACTCATTCAAGAAGAGCAAACAAATGTTTCTTCTGGATCTTGTAGCTTTTGGGACAGCTCTGGCAAAACTGTGCTCACAACCTCAATGTGCTCTTCCCGGAGCTCAAAGGTTATGTCTGCACTAGAAAAGTTAAGTTGACTTTATTAAATTGACCTAATAAGGTTGACTTAAAGTCAACCTTATTAAGTCAACTTAACAAAAGCTGACTTAAGTTTTCTAGTGTAGACACAGCCCTTTCTCAACCTTATTAAGTTGACTAACACTTTAAATTGATTTAATAAGGTCAATTTAGGTGCTAATCCCCGTCCACACTGGCTTAAGCCGACCTAATAAGCTTGACTTAAGCGTTAAGTTGACCTAAAAGGAGGTGTTATTAAGTTGACTTAACTTTTCCTTAAGTCGACTTAAGGAAAGCCCAGTGTGGATGCGGATAGTCTAGGTCGACTTAAGCCTCCTTAAGTCGACCTAACTTGTAAGTGTAGATGCACCCAAACAGCCTCTGTGCACAGTCATTAAAACTAAGCCAGGGGACTGTGTTGTAATTCAATAGCACCTTCTGTTTTCCAGCCCATTTTGTACAGAGTTGAAAATCTCCCTTTAGTGACATAGCTGGTGTTGACAAAATTGATTGACTTTTTCACTATGGATTCTACCTCATCAATTTTTTTCGTTGAAGCCTGGCTGGCAAGCACTTCTTGGTCGGCAAAACAATGAAATAAAAGAAGTTTCCTGGAAGCAGTTCAGCACCCTCCTCATACACCTTGCCTAGCGACTACCCCATCAGTTGTCACACAGCACAGATTCTTAACATTATCATTACACTAGTCTCACCTGAACACATTCAAAAATGTGTTTGCCAGTTGGCCTATTACTATGGCTTATCTGACGTAAAACACCTTCAGAAAAACAATGGTGAGCACAGTCAAAAAAGCTAACCCATATCCTGACCTTGGGATTCCTTATGATATCAAAGCTCTCCTCCAAACGCAGGCTCTAGAAAGGCCTTGCTGCAACTTTTTCAGATATTTTATTTTGTAGAAAAATTGCCAGATTTCTTATGCTCCTCTGTAACATGTCATGGCTTAGTGGCATGTCTCTGAAAAGTTTATTTTCTGGTTGTATGGCCAGAACAATTTTCTTTACGAGTTTTCTATCACTGAATGGTTTCCTTGCTTTATCCAAAAGTAGTACAGCCCATATTTAATCTGCTTTATTAAAAAAAAACTGTCTTGAGCTATTGCTGTTGTCTTTCAAGCTCAGTTTTTGCATTATGTAACAGCTTGCACCTCTGAGATTCACCATGATGATTCTGTTCAACTACTCCTGCATGAGTGCTAAAGTGACACTGAACTGCACCAATTTTAATTTGATGAATTTCTTTCTTACAAACAATGCCCACTGCAACTCACTCAGAAACAGAATCAGACAGTTTCAGGAGCACAAAAAAAAAAAAATGCTTTTTCCATTGGTCCTGAAATGTTAGGGTTTTTTTCTTTCCATGTTCTGCTTTTCTTAGCAGCAGGTGGCTGCTTCCAGCTCATCTCTGTATCACATTCAGGGTCATTTTCTGGCACTGATTTATTTTGAAAAACTTTCTGATTATAGATACGTGTTTTTCACTCTTTTGTCTTCTGCCGCAAATAATCTTCTCAGCCTACCCAAACACCATGCAGTGATCTTGCTGATGATGATGTGCCAACAGACTTAGCGAGCTACAACAGTGCGAGATGTAAACTTAGTGATTAGCCAATGAATAAGTTTTGTGAGCTGAAAGAAAACTGTGCCTATGTAGTTCAGTTCTGCCTGCGCTGTAGTAATATGTCAAAGGGTATGAGTGTGCATTATGATTTATGGCATTTAAAATGCAGCTTTAAAACTTAACATCTCAGTGATTATCCGGACCTGAAGGCAGTACATCCAGTTGGGGGCTGCAAGGATGGAACCTGCTTCCCCCCCTCCCCCCCATCTCGGCCCCAGGCCTACCTGGGGGTGGGGGCGATTGTTCCAGGCCCCGCAATTACATGGGCCCCACGCTGTTCTGCTCCCAGCAGGGGAGCGTGGGGCCCGCAACGTGCCCCCCCCATGGCCACATTTTGCCCTGCTACCTTTGGGCGGGGCAGGGCCGGAGCGCTTCACCTGACCTCTGGGCGAGCCTTCCCCGCTCCCAGGGTGGAGCAGGCAGGCCCAGGGCGGTGCAGGTGTGCTGGGCCCGGCCCTGGCGAGCCTCTCATGTGTCCCTGGTCACAGCCGGAGCTGGCCCCTGCCAGCAGCGTGGCCTCGGCCAGGGCCAGCTCGCAGCTGCAGCCTAAGCTGTGGCCAGCTACCTGCTGCCGGTAGGCGGCCTTGGGACTGAGGCTGGCTCTGGCTCCCCGCCAGCGGGTGGCCCCTGGTTCTCGGCTGGGGCCAACTCCCATTCCCTGGGGGGGCGACTGGGGTCCCTGGGGGGCAGGGGAGGCAGAGCCGTCCAGTCTGGCCCCCATGTTCCCCTCCAGCATGGGGGGGCAGGGGCCCCACCTAGGCCATTGGCCCTGGGCCCCGCTCCCCCCCAAGGGATGGTCCTGCTTGGCCCAGAAGGGTATTGCAATCTAGGACAGTGGGTCCTAACCTTTTTGAGTAAAAGCCCCACTAGTAAACACTAGGTAAAACATGTAACAGCCCTCCCCCAGCCATAAACACATATAACCCCATAAACAGAGGTTGGGAACCATTAATCTAGGGCACTAGGTTGCCGTAATCCAAACTTGGTATTTATTACAAATGAAGAAACAACCATTTGAAAATCATATTGAGCAAGGGGACAGAGGACCTGAAGAAGAGTTCTGTGAAAGCTGGATTTTTTCTCCAGAAGAAGCTGGCCCTATAAAAGATATTACCCTCACCCACTTGGTCTCTCTAGGAGACCAACTGAGACATTTAATAATAAAAGAAGAAAAATACTTGACAAGTGAGTAGTAATTTTTGTGCTTTCAATATCTACACCCAGGGGCCTTGCTGGATAGCAAAAAGATCTGGGTCTGTGGCCCCCCACCCCACCTCCTGTTACCTCCTCTACCCCCCCGGTAGGCTCCACCCCTAGACCCTACCCCCAGCCAGGCCCTACCCCCAGTGTGCACCGCCCTCCCCCCCCACCTCCTCCACTAAGCCCTGCCTCCAGTCCACAACCCCCCCCCCCCCACATACACACTCAGAAACAAGCCCCAAGGCCTGTATGCCCTAGGCAGCCCCTCCACATGTCTAAAAGCATCAGGCTGTACTGGAAGTGTTTACATACCTGAAACAATTTACTGTGTAACATTCCCCTCCCGGTATCTGGTCTGGTGTGCTGCTTTGCCCCCTCAATTGCTCACTCCTGGATTTTTAAGTGTGTGTCCTTGTTTCTCCAAAACACCCTCCCCTCCTGGCCTCAGGTGATCTTGCCCTCTCTGGCTGAAGCAGGTATTTTGCCTAGGCTCAGTGATGCTTCCTTTCTGTCTACGTGCTGGAAGAAAGCTCTGATTCTGTGGCCCCCTCCTAAGCCATGTGAAATATACATAAGTCCATGTATGATGCCACAGGAAACATACTATAGCAATACTGCAGAGCATGTTATTTGCATTCATAAAGGAACCCCATCTACCACGCTGCTGACCCACACCAGAGATACCTACTGCTTTTAAATAATGCCCACCCCACCCTTGAACTTTGCTGTAAAGTTTGCTCTCATCCCCAATCTTCAGGGTAGCATCGGGAGAGTGGGGAGCAAGGGAAGGATGGCAGGGGACCAGTGCAGCTGGGTAGTGGGCACCAGGAGAGGCAGCATAGCAGCTGCATTTTCCTATGCTGTTCCAGCCCTGGGCCACACGCCTGAACATGCCACAGGGCAGGAAATTTAAAAAGGTTCTGGCTGGGTCCCAGCTTCCAGGTGACTACAAACCAGGTGGAGGAAGTTGGGGAATTCACAAGGCAAGCAGTTAGACTGCCTGGGGCTGCCAGTGTGGTGCCATGAGCGGGGTCACACCAAACTAGCAAACCCAGCCAGCCAGGCTGCCTGCCTTGTGCCTCCTCTGCAAATAGCCAAAGAGAAGACAACAGAGTGAACTGAAAAGGCAGAGAAGGCTGCTGCACTGTTCCCCACTCTCACCCCACAGCTCCTGCCAGGCTCCCAATCCCTCTTCTAGGGAAACAAAGCAGAAAAAGTAACCCCACTCTGTGATGCTGTCCAGATTTAGCAGACCATTTATGATACTATTTCATATTAATATTTTATAATTGCTATACTTCATAAGAGTTATGCCATGTTTGGTATCAATAGGAAGGGTGTAACTTCCTAGAAATGAGTATTTTGTCTATGTATAGATATCATATCTATATTAGAAGGTATGAATGTGTTAGTTGTATCTGTATTCCAAATTGTGCAATTCTGGGTGACTCACTGGGCGGGTCTCTCCCCATGCCCATTGTACCTGTGCCTCCCTTAATGGGCCATTAAGGAGACGATGACTGCAGACCTGCCGTCTCGAGTGTTTCTCACACTGCCTCTGTGGCAGTTCCCTGCTTAGCTCCTCCTCCCCTGCAAACAGGCTGTCTGCGCATGTGCCTGCTGGGGAAAAAAGTTAGGGGCTCAGGCTATTTTACCCGAGGCCAGCGCCCTGCTGGCCCAACCGCAATGACGCCTATGTCTACACCTATAAAAAAGGGGAACCTTGTTGTATTTTTTAGTGTACACACTAAATTATCTGCACTGTTTCCCATTATGACTGAATTATCTGCACTGTTTCCCACTGTGACTGCTCTAGTCTGCAAATCTAAATATCATTTAAAAAAATTTCTTGAAATACAGCAATTGCCTCTGTAATCAGTTGGTAATATAGTGATTTTTTATTGTATTGTAGAATATTTTCATGTTTCATATGTTGGCATGCTTTTGATGTAAAGACTTTTGTATGCATTTCAGTGAATTCTAGTTTTAAAATGTATATATGTGAGAAAGTCATGACAGATTTGGTGTTTCCTACCCCGTCTCTGCCATGTAAAGGAAAGATATATTGCAAAAGAAACTGCTGCTGTTTTTGTATGGAAGGAAAAATGAACAGCATTAGTTATTTTCATTACCCAACTATTGCAATTCCACCTTAAATGGCTTTTTGTCTCATTCTGTTCTGCAAATGTATACTCACTAATTAGTTAACTTACAATGCTTATTCCCGGTCCCCGTAAGTGGCTTTTTGTCTTGTGCTGGATATCCATGAACAAGTCCACCTTAAAGGAAAAGGAAAGTGGGAGGGGGCAGAGGAGAGGAGAGAGTGAGTGAAAGCTAGTGCATATGAATATTAATGACTGAAACTGAAGAAGACCAATTCCAAAGGGGTAGCCATGTTAGTCTATTGTAAAAAGACAACAGAGTCCTGTGGCACTTTTAAAGACTAACAGGTTTATTTATCGCATGAGCTTTCGTGGGAGAAAATCCCACTTCGTCAGATGCTTCAAAGC
>ML685838.1:4981447-5103118 GCA_007922175.1 Pelusios castaneus
GTCAGATGCTTCAAAGCGTCTGACGAAGTGGGATTTTCTCCCACGAAAGCTCATGCGATAAATAAATCTGTTAGTCTTTAAAAGTGCCACTGGACTCTGAAGAAGACCAGGCCCTTCTATTGATTGCTCTAGGTACAAGGCAGGGAGATGCGGTTGGATTGGAGAAAAGAAGGCATGCAGAAGACAGATGAGCTTAGCTGACATCCTTCTTAAATGAGACAGAAAAATTAAGAAAGAATAGCCTGTCTCTTGTGTTGTTATTCCCAAGCAGAGAGTGAGATTTACCTCCTAACTGTCCCTCTTTTAATCCAAATTTGCTTCTGCTGTGAAACAATATGGTGATATCATAAACTTACTATTGTAAACTGCTGACGCAAGAGATGCTGGATTGTGAAGATGAGCAGATGAATAATGTTCTTTCTGTATGCTAAAGAAATTAGTCCCAGATCGTGTAAATCAGTGGTTTCCAACATTTTTGATTCAAGGGCCACAGATAGCATTTTTACAATCCCAAAGGGCTACCAGTCTCTGCTACCAGGCATCCGCCCCATTGCAGCTAGACAGTAGAATGTCACTAAGGAGGCTGCCTCCTCACTGATCTCCCATCTCCTTGGCTGCAGCAGAGAAACACCACTCATCCTGTAGCCCTGTATGGACCACCTGGGTCCCTTAGGTAGTGGCTCCCTTCTGTGGGGGTGGGGGAGGGGAGATCAGTGACCCTCTCTCCCTCTGGCTCCATCAGGGACCTAGCTCCAATGGACCCAGGTGGAGCACTTTGCCGTGATCTCTGCTACAGAGAAGGGAGGGAAGCACTGATATCCTATCCCCTTGGCTACAGCAAGGAGCCTGCACCAGTCTTTTAGCCCATGGAAATGCACTCTGCCTAGGTCTTTAGGCAGTGGCTCTCTTCTGTAGCTAGTAAGAGGCGCCCCGTGGGCCACATTTGGGCCACAGGTTGGGAATCACTGCTGTAAAGCTTTTCACATTCGCATTTGTCTTGCATATACCTCTTTGGCTGATTAATTAGGATGCTATGCAGAGACAGTCTGTTTTGTGGGTGGGAGGAGAGACATAATTAGGTGAGCACTTAGTTCTGTAATGGTACAGCCACCTTATAGTGGGTTTTTTTCTGCCACTTTGAGTTAATTGATTGCCAATTAACTTCAAGTAGTTGGCACATCTGTAAAGACTAGTCTGGACACGCCCCAAATGTAATAAAACGTTTGTGGTTTAGCCTAATGATTGAGCCCTAGGGTAAAAGTTGTGTAGAAGAGCCCCAAGACTATACTGGTATGACAAGGTCCACAAGCCTTGAAGTGTGTTGTTTTGTTTTTGATTTTTATTAAAAAAGGAGATACCATTTAGCTATGTGGGGTTCTCACAAAGGGTGTGGGGTTTGAGGCCTGTCTCTTCTTTGTCAACAGTCACCATTGCATAAGAGTTGGTAGTTCATGGCACAATGCCCAAGTCAGGGGACTTGAGGTCCTGATTTTATAGGGACAATCCTGCTCTTTAGGACTTTGTCTTAAATAAGTGCCTTACACCTTCTCCTGATTTTTCACACTTGCTCTTTGGACCCCATGCCCAAGTTTCTGTAGCTCACTGATTCTAATCAGAAATTGGAGTGTCAGCAAGTGTCCCAAGCAGGGCCAGATTAACTGGTTCAGGGCCTTGGGTGGCTCTGCACCCCAGGGTCCCCCACTGCAGGAGCCAGGCCCCTGCCCCCCATCATTGGGGGGGGCTGGGCCCCAAGGGCACTCCTGCCTGGACCTGCTCCAGCCAGTCTGCTGGGGGGAGGCGGAGAGGGACAGAAAGTAAAGCTGTTGTGTGGAAGGCAGGCTCTGATGCAGCCCTCGGGTAGATCAAGCAGGCTCTGGCCCGCCACACCCTTGGAGGTGGACCAGCTGGCCCAGGGGTGGAGCAGAATACAGATCCCTCTGGCTCCAGGGCCTGCTCCTCTCCTCCCCAGAGCGCCAGCAGGGCAGGAGCGCTCTGCCCTCCTGCCCTGCCAGCATTGAGTGGGGCGGGGATCTCGTCTCTGGATTATCATTGGGTTTTAGGGGCTGGAGCCCAGGAGCCCTCGGCTTAAGCCCCTAAATCCCCTTTGATAATCTGGCCCTGGTCCCAAGGACAGGTGGAGGAAACAGCTGTTCAAAATGGTGGGAAGATGGGAGTGGGAATAAATCCTGTACTGCCTTGTGTACAAGTTCCATCTTAGTCTAATTCAGCAAAACAAACAAGGAGTTGTGTGGCACTTTTAAAAACGAATAGCTGTATTTATTGCATGAGCTTTCACGGGAGAAAATCCCACTTTCGCAGACAGTGTGAAAATGGGGCTCTTACAAAGTGGGAGGAACATAAATGCAGGGAAATGCCTTGTGTAGGGTCTTCAGAGAGAGAGAGAGAGAGCAGAGTTTCACTTCAGGAAGGAGGGGTGCCATGCAGTGCCAGCCGGATCACATACGTGAACTAAGCGGTCGCCTAGGGTGCCAGGCTTTAAGGGGTGCTAAATTAGAAGGAAATGCATTTCTTTTCTCTATTTAAAAATATTAATATGTTTATTCTAGACTTTATCATTTTTTTCCTTTATTGAATAGGATGGGGGTGCCAAAGTCATAGTTTGCCTCCCATGCCAAAAACCCTTGGGTGGGCCCTGCTGCCATGATGATGAAGCAGCCAGGCCAGGATTCAAAGGCCAGTGTCTAGCTTGCAGCTGGGAGGCAGTGGAGGTCAGAGCAGGCGGGGCTGCAAAGCAGGGTCAGGGTGGGTGAGAACAGAGCTACTAGGGAAAGGGCGACAGGGAATTGTGGAGGGGGGAAGGGCGACTCAGTGTGATGGGGGTGGAGCTGCATGGGGTGGGCGGGGTCTCCTCTGGACGGCAGAGGAAAGGGGTGAGCCAGAGGGAGGAGAGGGGCGGGAACTCCGTGCAGCAAGGGGGCGTGGCCACGGGGGAGACCCAGCTCGTGGGGGGGCGGGGCGCGGCGGGTACTAGCCGTTGGCCCGGCTGTGTGTGTCGCGCGCGCGGGTGCAGCACCCGCCACCTCCCGGACGACAAACGCTCGCGGCGAGGGGGGCCGGGCGCGCGCGCACGGGTGAGGCCCGGCCGGTTGGAGTCGCCCCCTCCCCGTGTCGGGCGGGCGGCGCAGGACAATGGAGGCGGCGGCGGGGGCCGCGGTACTGAGCGGGGAGAACGAGGCCGAGAGTCGGCAGGGCCCGGCGGAGCGCGGCGGGGAGGCGGCCCAGCTCAACCTGTTGGACACCTGCGGCGTATGCGGGCAGCACATCCAGAGCCGGCGGCCCAAGCTGCTGCCCTGCCTGCACTCTTTCTGCCTGCGCTGCCTGCCGCCACCCGACCGCTACCTCATGCTGCCCCCCGCCGCCCCCAAAGAGCTGCAAACGCCGGCTTCCCCCACTTCGCCCGGCCCTGCGCCGGCCTCCCCGCTGCACTGCACCCCGGGTAAGTGCCCCCGCCCTCAGCCGGCGGGCGAATGGCCATGGGGAGGCGCCTGCGGCCGCTTGCTCCCTATGGCGGGGTGGGAGCGCGGCGCCCTCTTTGGAGCGGGCGGGCAGGTGCCTTCGGGGGTGGCCGTTCGTTGGCGGGCGAGGCCGAGGGTCTGGCCGCCCCGCCGCGGTGTGGTGAGGTGGCCATTGTGCAGGAAATTGCTCCAGGAGAGAGCCTGGGTCATGGCGCGGTACGGTGGGGTGGGAGAGCGATATGGAAAGGGAGCCAGGCCCCCTGCACGGGCGCTCTGCAGGCAACTTCCAGGAGCAGCAACTGGAGCATTATTATTATTATTATTTATTTTAATTTTAACCCCCCGCTCTGCTGTCGGGCACATCGGAACCGCAACTTGTCTGTGTTTCTGCGCTGCCTCCGTCCTGCGTTGTTAGAAGTGAGAGATAGGGACAGACCTCGGATATCCTCCCTCCCACGCGGCTCTGTTTTTCTCTGCATTGTGGTGTTCTCTGGGACTTGACTCTCTCCATCTAGCTCTGCTTCCTGGAGGGCGGCGTTGTTACCTTCTGGAGCCATGCCCATGTTATCTGTAACAAGTTGCAGGTTCCAAACGGAGGGCGAAAAGAAAGCTGAAGGGGGCAGTTAAGTTTGTCACATGGGTGTATTGGTGTTTTTGCATCTTCTTATTGATCACTTCCATACTTTGTGGGAATGATTTGGAAGAACTTTGTCTTGCTGTGTACTGCAAAAGATCGCTGAGAAGGGCTTGTGGTAGGGGAGAAAAGAGAAGTATGGCAGTATAAGAGATCTGTTATGTGTTGGTGAGAAAGTTACTTCTGTGTTTTTAAATTTAAGTATGTTAGTCATTTTAAGAGCAAGTTTTTATGCAGCCAATAGATGGGAATTTTATATCCTTTTCAGGTTTGAGGTTGCTTGTACAGGGCTTAGTACACTGGGGCTGTGACCTCTAGGTGCTCCTGTAATACAAATAATAGTTGGCAACATCCTTGTTCTAGATATTTGCCTTTTGAGTATTGTTGATGTGGTCAAGTCACTTTCGGAAGAAGTCTTATTAAAACTGACTTATTGATCTAACCTGAGTTGAATAGCTTGCCAAGATGAAGTTGTCTGTAAGGCAATGTGCTTTTCATTGTAGAGATCTAGCTGAGCTGATGTATCAGTAGTACATTGTAACAGACATCTTCTCCTGAACCAGTAATTTATCAAAAATGGAAAATCTCCCAGTCTCCTTTCTTAGTATGCTTAAATTCATCTTGAAGAAACCTTCAAACAGGCAACTTGGGATGGAAATGAGTGAAGTTGATAAATTTAATGGGAGAAAAAGTAGGTGCAACAAATTTAGAGCTACTCTAATAACATAGGTTATTATGGGGATTATTGTGATGCTTACTCTATGAATATATTTAGTTCAATAAGAGATGGTAAAGTGAGGGCAGGGGAAGCAGGAAGGGAACAGAATAGCTCAACATAAGCTACCACTCAGCAAATACTTAGGCTTTGTCCAAACTTTAAAAAAAAAAAAAAAAAAAAAGTTTAATTAATTACAACATTGGCAGATTTCCACACTGTCCTTCTTGGGTCAAGGAATGTGTTCTCAACAGAACTTCCATCAGCCTAAGGTGTGGTCCACAACCATGATCTACTTCTGAAGGGTAGTTGCCATTGAACCCTATGAATGTTGCACCATCTGCTGGCTAAAGGTTGGAGACTACTGAGCCCTAAGGGGTTGTATGGGCTCCTTGTGGGCTCCCCCTCCACTTCTAGCTGGGTATTTTTCCCCTCCCTTTTCCCTCCTAAGAACTGGAGGAAGTGGTCTCTGCTCTCTGCAGCACTGGCTATCTATGTCAATTTCATGGCTCAACTGTGTAATTGACAAGGCTGCCCCTGCCAGGAGCAGGTGAAGAGGCACCCAGACTTCCCCTGTCCCCCTGGCTGATAGCCCAGAGTGGAGATCAGCTGCCCGGGATTGGGCTTTGACAGCCCCACTGCCAATGTGAGGGGATGCAAAGTTTACTTTTGTCGACAAAACTCTCTAGTGTAGACCAGGCCTTAAGGATTGTTAAGGGACAATGTCAGAACTACTACCTCTGAATATTTTGCATCTTCCCACCCAACCTGCAAAACTGTTTGGGCCTAGGAACACAGAAGGGCAAAAGACAATTGGAGTTTAAAAAGGAACATTTTTTCAGCAGAGGAGGGAGTTGATTGTGGGAATCAGGTTTAGAGACACTTGTTAAGCCATCTAAAGAAGCCAAGGGCTACCTAAGTTATCAGGTGATTGTTACTAGGTGAACCAAACTTCCATGAGTCTTTGTAGGTGAGCGAAAGTATCACAATGTATTGTGTGTATTTAGAATGAAATATAACTGAACTTTGGTGTATTATAACTGAGGCCTTGTACACACGATCAGATTATCGCGCATTAAAGCTCATTACCGCGCGATAGCAACAACGGCGTACACACGTGCAACAGGGCTCTTGCGCGTTAAGTGCCTTGTTGTCGCGCAATCCAACAACCACTCCGACGAGAGTGGTAACAGCTGTTGCGGATCATATATTGCGCGTTTGAGCTCGTGTGTACGCTTACCGCGCATTGACTGGAGTCCGGAACTGTCCCAGCATTCCCAAGTCGTCCTCTCTGGTCTTCCCCCCACCCGCTCTGTGGCCGTGACGAAACTGTCCCCGCCCTGCCCCGAACTTATTCCCGGGATTTTCAAATTTCAAGTCTGTTTCACTTCCTGCTCTCTTCCTCGTGGAGTGTGTTTGTGCTCCGATCATCAGTAGCAATGGCGGCCCGCCGTGGAAGACGCGCACCCCTTTGGAGCACAGCAGAGGTGCTGGACCTGATCAGCATCTGGGGAGAGTCCGCCGTGCAGGCGCAGCTACGCGGCAGCAGGAGGAATTATGACACATTTGGCATAATTTCTCGGGCCATGTCAGAGAGAGGGCATGATAGAGACACAGTGCAGTGTAGATCAAAGGTGAAGGAGCTCAGAATTACCTATCACCGAGCGAAGGAGGGAAACCGCCGTTCTGGATCAGCGCCTGCAACATGCAGGTACTATAAGGAGATAGAAGCCATCCTCAGCGGGGACCCCACAACCACTGCCAAAAGTCCCGTGGACACTTCAGCCCCTCCTCGTCCGGTGATTGCCAGAGCCGAGCAGGATGAGGACGTTGTTGAGGAGGAGGAGGAGGAGGAGATGGAGGATGACACGGAGGAAAGCGCAACCGCGTGTAGCCAGGAGCTCTTCAGCAGCCCCGCTGAGACGTCCACCCAAGGCTTGAACTGCAGCTTGTTCTCTGAGGCGGCAGAGGGGGGTTCAGGTAAGTTTCTCCTTCATTCAGCTCTGCTCCTGCTAAAATATCATTGTCTGGGGTGGGGGTGCTTGCGGGTCCCCGCTCTGCACGCTATTTACTCTGCATTCATTAGCAGGGCATCAATACAAGCAGTGATTGTAAAATAATCATCTGCATTTAGGTCAGAAAAGGTTTCCTCGATGTACCTCCAGAGCCTAATACTCAGGTTAGATGGGAGAGCGTTTGTGTCTGCGCTCCCAAAGACGGACACTCTGCCTCTCCAGCTGCAAAGCACAGCCCTGGGAACCATGGCAGCACACAGTGCAGCAGCATACGGTCCCGGCCTGCTACCGGCGGCATGTAGGAGATGTATTCTAGATGGAAGGGGCACTCTGAGGAGAGGGATATTGGGTTCCATCTGTGTGCCCTCTTCCGATTCTTAGCCCCCGGTAAGCCGTCTACTAGAATGTACCTTGTCTGCTTCAGCGCAGCGTAGTGTGTTGACCGCCCTGTACCTTCCAGTGGAATGTGCTACTGGAAGGTTACATTGGCTATCTATGCTATGTGTTAACAATGTCTATATTGTTATTTTTGTATTAGAATTGAGCTTCACAAGGCCGGTGTCTACCCCAGCTGACCGAATGAGAAACATTAGGCGGCGTTCTCGAAGAAACAGGGAGGATATGTTTAATGACCTGCTGAAAGCAACACAAGAATCCGCAAGGGAGAATAGAGCCTGGAGAGAGGAATCCCAGCAGAGGAGGCAGAAACACAGGGACGAACTGATAAGCGTCATGAAGGAGCAAACAGAACTGCTAAAGAACATGATAGCTTTGCAGTCCCAGGCGATAAATGTCCGGGCTCCACTCCAGACAGTTCAGCCGTGTATGCCTCCCACACACCGCAGTCCCTCAAAGCATTTCTTTGAAGGCCACCCTCCACCCCGGTACAGGACAACATCCAGCCCCCCCCCCCAAGCTACTTTTACGAGACCCGGAGCTACACCAACCTGTAACCCCACCCCCATCTTTCAGGTTTCAATAAAAACAGTAACAAAAACTTTGAAGAATGCATTTATTTATACACATTACTGAAATGATCCTAAGGTGCACCTCATGCGTCATGTAACTTAACTAGGGAAGGGCATCATTGAAATGCTCCCTGAGTGCCTCCCTTATGCGAGCAGCTTCTCCTTGTGCCACCCTAATACTCCTAGTGGCTGGCTGCTCGAATGCTTCCTCGAGGCGCTGTGCCTCCGTAGCCCACGTAGGGGAAAACTTTTCTCCCCTACTTTCACAAATGTTATGGAGGACACAACATGACGCAATCACGGCAGGGATGTTGTCCTCCGCCAAGTCCAGCCTCCCATACAAACAGCGCCAGCGCCCTTTTAAACGGCCGAAGGCACACTCCACAGTCATTCTGCAGCGGCTCAATCGGTAATTGAACCGCTCCTTGCTGCGATCAAGGTTCCCAGTGTAGGGTTTCATGAGCCATGGCATCAGTGGGTATGCTGGGTCTCCGAGGATGACTATGGGCATCTCCACCTCCCCCACTGTTATTTTTTGATCAGGGAAAAAGGTGCCCCCTTGCAGCTTCCGGTACAGACCAGTGTTCCTGAAAATGCGGGCATCATGCACCTTTCCCGACCACCCAGCATTGATGTCCGTGAAACGACCCTTGTGATCCACGAGTGCTTGCAGCACCATGGAGAAGTAGCCCTTCCTGTTTATGTACTCCGTCGCGAGATGGTCTGGAGCCAAAATAGGGATGTGTGTGCCATCTATGGCTCCCCCGCAGTTAGGGAATCCCATGGCAGCAAAGCCGTCCACAATCTCTCGAACATTGCCCAATGTCACTGTCCTCCGTAGCAGGATGCGATTGATGGCTTGGCACACTTGTGAGAGGGCTAATCCGACGGTGGTCCTCCCGACTCCAAACTGGTTTGCAACGGACCGATAGCAGTCGGGAGTCGCCATCTTCCATACAGCAATCGCAACACGCTTCTCCACAGTTAGGGCTGACCTCATGTTGGTGTCTTTCCGTCGCAGGGCAGGGGCCAACTCTGAGCACAGTTCCAGAAAGGTTGCTTTCCGCATTCGAAAGTTCTGTACCCACTGCTCGTCATCCCACAGCTGCATAACAATGCGATCCCACCACTCGGTGCTCGTCTCTCGCGACCAGAAACGGCGTTGCACCGTGTGCAGATGATCGGTGAAGGAGCTGAGCAACGCGGTGCTGTTGCTCTGCATGGCATCGATCAGCCCCTGCTCCTCGGTGTCCTCATCTGACTCGGAGCTCATTGCGTACTGAGCAACAAGCCGAGATGTATTCAGAATGTTGAAGGCGACAATGGAGATCATAGCAGGATCCATGCTGTCGCTGTAGCGATTGATTGCAAGTGGTGCGTTGCGTCACTGCAATGTTGAAAATAGGCGCGAGTTGCTATTGGCAACGAGGAAGACGCTAGGGGAACACAAAGCACCATGGGAAACTGAGAGTTTACCCATGGCGCTTTGCGTTCCTTTCCTTCATCCCATGATTCATAGCGCCGATTCAGGGAAAATGGAACGATGGGATAGGTGCCCAGAAGTCATTGCGCTCAACCGTGATAATGCGTGTAATTTTGTTGCGTTGCAGGGAGCAACGTGTGTACGCGTTGTCCCGCAATAAAGGTCACGTGAGTTTTGTAGCGCGATTGCCTTGTTGCGCTTTAATCTGATCGTGTGTACATAGCCTGAGTGTCCTCTTCCTGTGGTCTCCAGAAGTGTGTCCAGATGACCAGAAAGGGGCAGCTTGTGACCAAGGGGCAGATGTTTGTGATCAGCTAAAAGCATCTCCCAATAGCTCACTATCAGTAACTACTTCTTACAGATGTTTTCTATGAATGACTTGGTTTAGTGTATCAGTTAGGTAAACCAGATAGTGTGAAAGGAGCTCAGTGTGTCATTTTCATTGTCTTTTTCCGTAAACACATATGGGCCTATCAGAGGTATATGAAAGGGAAAGTTTCTGAGTGTTAGTTGCAAGTGAATCAAGCTACAAAGCCACTTCTCCAGGCTGGTTTAGTATGTATAATCATCCTTTCTGTAATGTGCTATGTTGATCATCATTAAGTAATGATTATTTGGCATCTTGTATCATTAAAATGTGAACCCATAAAGGTTTACTATTCAATTAGGTAAGGAAGACTTGCTTGTAGTTTTGTTTTAAAAATTGTTTTTCTCTGGAAGTTTTGTTTCTACTGGTAAATAAGCACAATCAGACTTACTGGGTAAGCATTATTGATACACAGGTTGTTCTTGGTCAGGGCCTAGTCTATAAGTGAAATGATTGAAGTGTTCCACCCAAGAGAGATAAAGGCATATGGCCTAACACACAAAGTGGTGTACTCAGAGACCAGGAAGGGAACAGGTTACAGTCAGCTCCATAATCATGACAGTAGGATTATGCCATATAGTCATCTTTTGTTGGTGAAGCCTCTTGAGTTTTGAAGTCAAAGCAAACACAGCCCAAATGTCATTTGGATTCACTTTTCAAGTTAAATATAGCAGAAATAAAGGGGCCCATAGTCGGGAGACAAATAATATGCAGGGTGTGACACATTATATTCCAAAATAGTGCCCTGTAAACCCTACATTCTATATTCCTGTAGGGTTGTAATAGTTCATAGTAATCATGTCATATAAGATATCTGATGAACGGTCATAATTTGCCAATACTGACTGTTCTGTCAAAATGTGTTTTATTATCAAGTTATGAAACTTTGCTGTATAATTGCTTGAGAAATATTCTGTAAATTTAAAAGTCTCTTTTACAAGCGTGGTAGTCCCTGCCCAGAAGGGTGTCTAGTGACTGTTACCCACCAGGGGATCTGAAATGGTTTGCAAAAGATATACAGTACAACGATAGCTGCTCAAGACTGTGCAATGGAGATTGCTCAACTGTGACTCAGCACAGCCCACCTGGACATGCCTTGACTAATATGTCTTAGGCATATGGACAAAAGAGATAAAATGAGGGATGGCCTATGTGCCTGGGCCTTTCTCCTCCCCCACCTATCCTGGAAGTAATGAGAGCACTGAGCGACAGAGACGTCAGCTGGAGACTGGTTCCAGATTTCAGGGAAAAGCTTGTGTAATGAGAGCTATAACATCTTGTGGTGTGAAAAAAAGTGCTTAACCTGGATAGTGCCTAGTGGTAAAAGGTTTGATTTAGATTCTCTTTATCTTTGTTTTCTTTGGTACCTAGCTCTGATCTTTTATGCCTACCACTCATACTCCCCTAAAATCCATCTTTATGTAGTTAATAAATCTGTTTTATATTTTAACTAAAACAGTGTTTCAGCTGAAGTGTTTGGAAAATCTCAGCTCAGTTAACAAAGACTTGTGAATGTCCTCTCCACACTGAGGGAGGGGCAGACTGGATTATAAATTTATCCTGAGGAGCTTTGTGACCAGGGCAAGGCAGGTGCTGGAGTGGACTGGCTGTTACTTTTCTAAGATTCATGAGTGGTTCTGGGAGCATTCACAGCAATCTAGCTGGATGTAGGGCTCCACATACTCCACATGTTGTGCTGAGTGATAATGGCACCTGGAGGGGTTTGCTGCTTGTCATTAGCAAAGCATTGTAAGAGGCTGGAAAGTTAAAAGGGCACAGTGTTACCCCAGCCCTAGGTTGTACCCCAGGGGAATCTGTCACACAAGGAAAGAGTGAAAAGATTAGAACTGTTCAGAGATTAGTTGAATAAGAGTGGGCATATGGTAAAGTACATAAAATAATGAATAAAATGGAAAGAGTAGATTGAACACTTCTCTTTATCCCTTTTCGTTATTGTGCAAGTGACAACCGCAACTCTGGTTTAAGCAAGGGTTTGGTTAAGGTTCCCTTTTTTCTTCCATTGTTAGGCTAGTAGGGGCACCAGCACAGGCTGGAGCAGGAACAGGAACAGGCACAGACTGTGGGGCAAACTGTCAGAACTGCCAGGCAGCTGGGAATCTTCCTGGCAAGGTAGCAATATTGCACAGGCTGCGGTGACTTCTTTCATAAGGAGTCTGTATATCTTTCCTTGAGGTCCCTTGTGTCTGGATTTGCTGGGCTGTGGTTCATTGGTATGGGCCTATCAGAGGACTTGCAGGTATTTACTTCTGATCACTCACCAGCTGAGGGATGACTCATCACACCCATTTCACAGAGACTGAATCCCTGCTTTACTTATGGAGAATACAGTGCGTCTCCTCTCCACGCTTACAGCATTATAGTTCAGATCATCCTTAGCAGGTCCATTGTAACATCAGAGAAGTCTTGACCAAGTGAAGCAGAGTTTCATAATGTTTTATGCCTACACGAATGATTCTCAAACCATCAGTTGTTTAGATTCCAGTCAGCGTACAGCTGTGGCCCATGAGACAGCCTCAAGACCATACAGGTCATATGTTGTATGGGTGTGGATCACATAACACACACAGCTGTCTATGTGGCCCACAATGGTAAATAGGTGGAAAACCACTGGCTTGGACCAAGGATGAAGTTGAAAACTACTGCTTAGAAAGCTATAGTTATATGTAATGGTGATACTGCAGTGGTGATACTACAAGGAATGGAATTGAGCTAATGTTGGTTGACTTACCACATGCTGGAGACTAAGATGCTTAGATTTATTATTTGAAGCCTTTGTTTAAACCAAAAGCATGGCCTTGCAGTTACAATTACTATAAAAGCAACAAAAAGACCAAAGCAGATTGTGAAGAACTTCAAAAAGATCTCACAAAACTAAGTGATTGGGCATCCAAATGGCAAATGAAATTTAATGTGGATAAGTGTAAAGTAATGCACATTGGAAAAAATAACCCCAACTATACCTATAATATGATGGGGGCTAATTTGGCTACAACGAGTCAAGAAAAAGATCTTGGAGTCATTGTGGATAGTTCTCTGAAGATGTCCGTACAGTGTGCGGAGGCGGTCAAAAAAGCAAACAGGATGTTAGGGATCATTAAAAAGGGGATAGAAAATAAGACTGCAAATGTATTATTGCCCTTATATAAATCCATGGTACGCCCACATCTCGAATACTGTGTACAGATGTGGTCTCCTCATCTCAAAAAAGATATTCTAGCACTAGAAAAGGTTCAGAAAAGGGCAACTAAAATGATTAGGGGTTTGGAGAGTGCCTCGTATGAGGAACGATTGAAAAGGCTGGGCCTCTTCAGCTTGGAAAAGAGGAGACTGAGGGGGGACATGATAGAAGTATATAAAATTATGACTGATGTGGAAAAAGTGGACAAGGAAAAGTTGTTTAAATACTCCCATAATACAAGAACCAGGGGTCACCAAATGAAACTGATAGGTAGCAGGTTCAAAACAAATAAAAGGAAGTTCTTCTTCACACAACGCACAGTCAACTTGTGGAACTCCTTACCTGAGGAGGTTGTGAAGGCTGGGACTATAACAATATTTAAAAGGGAACTGGATAAGTTCATGGGGGCTAAGTCCATAAATGGCTATTAGCCAGAAAGGGGTTAAGAATGGTGTCCCTAGCCTCTGTTTATCAGAGGATGGAGACGGATGGCAGGAGAGTGATCACTTGATCATTGCCTGTTAGGTTCACTCCCTCTGGGGCACCTGGGCACTGGCCACTGTCGGTAGACAGATACTGGGCTAGATGGACCTCTGGTCTGACCCAGTACGGCCTTTATGTTCTTATGTTCTTAACAGACACACAGAAGAAGACATCAGTTACTTTTTCTTGGAGGAAAGATGGTAGATATGTAAATATTGGTTAGGAAAGGTAACCATTTAAACTATTAAAATTATATCGATTAAGCATTTAACCGGTATAATTTTGTGTCCCCTCACTCCTTCCTCAGGCTTTGGATAACGTCTCCAGTCTTGCACCAGGGGGAACCTCTGTCTCAGTGCTGTGGTTCCCAATGTTCTGCATCTTGGCATTAGCCTCCAGGGCAGCAGCATGGTTGCCTTCTCTACTGCCCCTTGCTTCACCATGGAGACTGAGAGCCTGCATGCTGGTTAACCAATAAGTATTAGTTTTAATGCTAAGACTTACAGATTAACCACTTAGTATTTTACATCCCTAGTAAGGATCACAATACATTTTTCCTATGAGGCTGTGGTTATCCCCTTACACTCAAATATTTATACTTTTCCAGATTAGATGACCATCCAGTCAACATTAAGCATTGTCTTGTATAACCGGTACAATACCATGAGAAAGCTTCAGCTTACATAGATTTTTCTGTCCTTGCTATTTCCATGTTATGTTTCTTTTCTGTTACCACTGATTATGCTGACCAGCCTTTCACTTCTTACCAATGTAGGGAAGTTTTTGGCAGTACATTTTGTGTGTTCGTTCAGCTGATAGTTTCCTCTTATCTACATAATGTCCTTCTAGTCAGTACATTCCTTGAACAAAACATCACCTTTGTCCTTTACAATAGCTATAAGCATTATTAAGCAAATCCACAGAAGGACAAATTAGTAAGCAAAGCCAGCTACCCAGTTAGCATGAGTATTACTCTGGCTAGTCCAATGACGCTTCCAACAATGACTGGGAAACTGGCTCTGGTGAACAGCTGTATTAAGCAAAACATTTGTCTTTATTGTTCTAACTACAAGTGTGATTGAATCAAATGTGTTCTGCAGTTAAATTTAAAACAAAAACAAAAAAACCCTTAAGCATTCAGGTAAGGTATATCAGATATTTAGGCTGCTTTCTTTTCATGCTAAGTTTTACTATGAAATCTTACTAGTCAAATTGTTGTAATCTCTGTTCTGCGTATGTGTCGAGTCTCTCAGAAAACTAGACGCATGTTCTATTGAAGCTTACAAAGTCTGCAGTCTATTTGGTCTGGAAATATGGATGGTAATCTGTGCTGTGTCTGTATGGTAGAGTTTTGCAAACCTTGTACGGAGTTAGATAAAAAGCTGTGAGTGGTCTGATAATACAATGGAATTCATCACTTGTAAACAAGTACTACACAAATATGGGTAGATCTGAATGCATATCTTTGAAGTAGACTTACAATGCAAGGTGTAATGCTGCAAGACTGTTTCCCAAAGAGGATAATATGACTTCGGATTGGGTTCCATTTTCTCTGTTCTAAAAGATTCATGGCTCTATGTTAGCAAATTAAGACTTAGCTTTACTAGGTCTAGCTCTAGCTAATTTCCGTTTCCTAATGCAAAACAGCTTTGAACATGGTTTAAGTGCTTTAAACTGTTCCTGGCCTTAAAATGAAAGGAAACAAATTGCTACATATCTTTAACTGAATAGTTATATGGTAGCATCCTCTCAAGTTTCTTTTTCAGGGTTCATGTATGAAATTTTAACTACAAATATTTTCAGACAAGCTGCATATCAGTATCTTAAAAGTAAAAAGAAGTACTCGGTGTTGCAATTATCCCACAATCATTGGAAGATCAAGACATTCAGATTTAGTTTGATTAAAAGAAATCGTAGTTCAAGATTTTGAAATGTACACTTTAGGCATGCAAACAACTTTTACTTTATTCTATATTGATGCTATAGGAGGTTGGTGTAGGAAATCGTTTTTAGTCTAATCTGAGACCACAAAGATACTATAATCATCATTGGTTGATTGCATAGCACTTGTGTAAAAGCAAAAGAATATTCAATGAAATTGAAAGGAAACACACTAATATCTTCTAGGAATTATTTGGGGAAGTTCTATGGCCTGTGTTGCACCGGAGATCAGACTAGATGATCAAAATGGCTCATTCTGTCCTTAGAATCTATGAATATTAAAAACTGTTAAATGATACTTTTAGACAACACATTTAACCACTGAATCTCATTACTTCATTTTTTTTATTAAGCTTCAGAGCTTATTAAGATTCTAAAAGATGGTTTATGTTGTGTTGTAAGTCACTTCTCACTGATCAAGTCTGATTTTAAAATTGTGCTTTGTTTCATTGACAAAATTGGAGTTTGTGGTATCTTATCTTTTGTTCCTAAAGTTTAGGCCATTGAAGAATAAGAATAAGCCTTAGAATGCATGCACGTGTATAAACCATAGCACAAAAACTTCACTCATAGAATAAGATTCATGTGTCAGTTTAATTTATTTGGAGTAGAGGCAATTCACCCAGTCTAGAAGTCTTCTAGTAGGCTGTCTTTTGTTTGCTTCCACTTGTCATGTGATATTTCATAGAAGAGTATGGCTTATGAGTATTGCTGCAAGAGTATGCTCAGAAAACTCCGGTTTTGATGCTCCCAAAACTGAGGTTAGTACATGACTAAGTATCATTGCTATTGGACATCTGGGCCAGATTGTATTTGGAAAATAAATACCTTACTTGGTTTTTGAACATGTTCCTGTGTGTATGCTTGCAAACAGAAGTTTGATGAGCAGAGGCCTGCACAGATAGAAAAAATGTGGATATGTGTCTGCAAAAATAAATGTATATTGAACCTGTGATCCATACTCCAACTTTGTTTGGATAGCTGCATGTGTAGCGGTGGCAGCAGTCCTAAGTTGCCAATCAACTGTTCGGTTGCCAACCTCCCAATCCCTCCTGCACTGATTAGCTATTTGGCTCCTGCAGCAGCCAATGAGTGGTCAGCCACAGGGCCCTGAACAACTGATTGGGGTCCAGCTGGAGGTGGGAGGGGGCAGCTGGCCCTTGGATCACCTGTTAGGCAGGGACCAGGGCTGCCAGCTGCCTCAGCCCTGCACCAGAAGTTATACAGGTAATGGACCTGTAGGGGAAGCTGGAGATATGATTAGAAATGCATGGAAAAATTCTTCCTTCACCTCTATCTATAAAATATTATTAATATCAGTACTGTCAGATGTAACTGAGGGCAAGATTTGGCCTCTATTGTCATTGGGCTTGTCTACAATAGACTTTCAAAAGCTTTTCATGTGTTTTATAAAGACTAGTAGGACTCTCCTCAGGGTACAAATATCTATTCTAGGCATCTCCAGACTAACCTTTAAAATGTTAAGTTTCTTGAGTTGATGTAAGTGAAAAGTGGACCTTATTACATCGACTTAACAAAAGTGGACTTAACTTTTCAAGTGTAGACTTTTCAACCTTATTAAGTTGATTTAATGTTTTAAGTCGACTTGAAAAGGTCCACTGAGGCACTACTCCACGTCTCCGCTGGCTTAAGTCGATTTAAGCGCTAGTTCGAATTAAAACGAGGTGTTATTAATTCGAACTAACTTTTCCTTAATTTGATTTAAGGAGCACCTTAAGTCGAATTAAGGAAAGGCCAGTGTAGATGTGGAATAAATTAAATCAACTTAAGCCTCCTTAAGTCGACATAATTTGTAAGTGTAGACGCACCCTGGGAGCAGTTATCCAACCAGTTTTTCACCCATCTTATAGTAGCTCCATCTAGTTTGTACCTCCCCAGTTTATTAATGAGAATGTGATGTGAAACTGTATCAAATGCCTTACTAGAGTTTAGATATACCATATCTTCTGCTTTCCCTTTATCCACAAGACTCGTTACCACATCATAGAAAGCTATCAGATTGGTTTGATGTGATTTGTTTTTAACAAATCCATTCTAACTAGCTCTAAGCACCTTATTCTCTTTTAGGTGTTTGCAAATTGACTCCTTTATTATCTGTTCCATCTGTTGCATTCCTCAGATGACCAGTAATTGAGGCAGAATATCTGCATTATTTTGCTAGATATCAGTGTGGGCATCACCCAGTGGCATGACAGCAACATGGGTGTTTCCTTGGTGTTGAAAAATCTGTGTCCATCTTGATCTGGAATTTTGCTACTACTGATTGCTGGTGGTTAGCAGCTAGGCAGTTTGAATTTTGGTAGATCAGTTGTCAGGGCCGTTGCTGTGCAAGTATGCTGCCAAAGGAAGATGCTGATGACACAAGTCATAAAGCCTGGCAAGTCACAAAAGGCTATTGATGGATTTTGCAGAGATAGAATTCCTATATTGTTTTAGAGCAGCTGATGGAACCCAAATCCCTATTGCCCCCCCTTGGCCCCTGCATATAAGGCTTTGAAGTCCATCAACAAAAAGAGGTACTTTTCCCTGGTACTCTAAGGCCTGATTTACCACTGGTATAAGTCCTGGGTCATCTAGAACAGTCTACAATGCTAAGTTGTCTAAGAACTCACTCCTCTTTTCTTCAGTAAAAAAATTGAAAATTTGCTGCCAGGACCACTTTGGATATTGTCATTCTGGGTATTCCAGTTTACTTTTGCTTCCCTAGCTTATGAAGCTTTTTGCTAAATACTTAGGTAAGAGAAAGGGCCTGTTCAGCTATTCCCTGAGTAGCTGAAGAATGTCTGTGGAGTGTATTTGAAAGGGAGATAGCGTCTTATGGCAAGGCTGAAGGTTACTGAATAATAACTGCCTTCTATATTTTGCACAGCATCTGTGAGAGTAAGGGAGTCTCACTGATGGGTGGGAGGCAGAGGTTCAGAGACTTTTAGAACATTTTGAATTGCCCAAGAGGCTTTCTTTGCAAAATGAAGCTAATCATCAGGGCCTCAGGGCCAGGGATGAGCTGCTTTGAGAAGAAGAGCAGAATGATTGTGGTTGTAACTTTATTATGCATTATTATTATACCAGGTTTCATTACTTCATGTATAGATTAAGTGACATGGAAGTGTATTTTTCTTTTTAAATGCTGCGTTCAACAATTTTTAGAGAGGACACTTTGTTTATATGGTTTACAGTAGATTCTGCTTAATAGCAATCTTGATAACGGCAACTTCTTGTTAATGGCAACATATTGCCAGGGGAGCTAGTCCTGTTCCAATAATATCAGTGTTAATGGGCTTTAGATACTAGCAACAGGAATGCTGCTTAATAGCAACTTTTTTAGAAGGGAGATCCTCCTTGTAATCAGTTTTCTTACTTAGAAGCCCAGCTGAGTGCTTCCACTATGTGCTATGGCTTTTAAATGTGTGGACCTATCCTTTACTGATAAAGTTTGAGTCCTGTAAGCCATATGTGAACCCATTGTTTGTGGGGCTAACTTAACTGACATGAAGCCCCAAGTTAAGCCAAGCTAAGACTGAAATAAGTACTAAAGAAGCCTGAACAAGTAATTGCTGAAAAAAACTATTGTGCATGTTTATAGTAAATAAAGTAGGCAGAACACCCTGAACTGATCATCTTATCTTACACAATCTGCAGATGTTTGGTTATTACATGCAAGCGATTATAGGTATTAGTAGCTAGGAAAGGTGTATATGACGTTTTGTGATATGTGAAATGAACTGGAATTGTGGTATCACCCTGTACCTACCGGTAAATCCCCAGCTTCTGGGCCTGGTCTCTGTGGCAAAGAGAGACATGGCTAATATAGTAACCTGAGTTATGAGCTGGAGTCAGACTGAAGTTTCTGGATCCCAGAGAGTTGGAGGAAGTGTTCTTCCAGAAATGAGTGAGGTATTCTGGTTAAACTGAGTGGAAAGGCTTGGAGGGAATCAAAACAGTGCTAAGCAAGTAAGAGTAGTCAAGTGGTTTGGTGTCTCAAACTCTGTTTTGTAGATTCAGAAAGACAGCCATGACATTTTACAGGAAAAGCATAAGTTAAGGCCACAAGTCCCAGCTAAAGGGAAGGGGGCAGATATTGGTGACTCCCAGTGGCTCTGGTTTCAGCATAATATAGGCCAAGATGCTTGACTCTTAATGCTGAAACAATGTGTCAGCTGTTGAAAGAGCAAGGGAAAGTCTTTAACCTTTCAGATGGCTGGTTTAGTCAGCATAAAGCCCAGTGCAAGACGATTCAGCACAAGGAGTATGGTGAGAAAAAAGACACTGGTAGACAGACACTCTAGCTGTCACAACGTCATTTATTAACTACCATTCTAGAGCAGTATGATACCTTTAGGGCTGACCAGACTGATCGATCCTACTGGGATTTTCCTGACAAAGGCCATGGCATGTTAAAACAGCGGTTAAAGTATAATTTGACAGGCCCCGGAACCCTCCTAATCTCTGGGCCCCCTTCCTGTGTTGTCCGGGCCCCCTACATGCATGTGCGGGTCCCAGCTCAAGTAGGCATATGCAACCACTTCTCAGTACCATATGCCTTGGTTATCACTCCATAAACATCTTTATGATTTTATATGGCATTTATGTCTATATCAATTATTGTCACAAACTAGCAAACACTGCATAACACAATAAGTATTGTGATCTTTATATTCCCTTATATGCACATTTCACTTCATTAAATGCAATGCCAAACTTGGAACAAAAAAGTTTTATGTCACTTTCACCAAATTCTGGTGACAGCTCTATAGTGAACTGTGATGAGTCAAGTGCTTCAACAGCACCGCTTAGACATTTTTCTGAGTTTGGCAATTATTTAGCATTCATACAGTCTGTCTGCTAAGGCCTGGTAAAACTGACATTTAGAAATTTCAATTTGCTTGCCAGCATTCACAGACATGTTTACACATACACCTTTAAAGCAACCTCAGCAATCGCCTCACAAGCCTCTTGATAGAACTCTGAATCACACTCTCTGTGAGCTATAAGCACCTGAACTTATCAACTTACTTGCTGTAGATAATGTTACATCAGATTTTTGCAACACCAAGGAAAGATCTGCAAGTTCCTCCAGAGCATCAAGCATGAGACCTAAGTTTTTAACAAAAACTGGATTCTCCAGATTATTTGCCATGCCGGCAAATTTTGCTTTATCTTTCCCTTCTAGTGAGAAATCAGTTGATTTTTTTCGAGAAGTGGCAATGGAAGGCTACATATGACCGCCAAACAACTTGTATAGTGTGGCAGCTAGAGGCAACCCAACATACATCGAGTACACATCCAATCCTATTAAGCTGGACTTCCAGACCACTCGCACAGTCAGCCAACTCTCTCAAGCACTTCCGCAACTTACTATACAGGACATACAATGAATCCACAAATGATTCAAAGTGATTAACTTCATTGCAGCATTTGATAATATCAGCCATGGCCAATTCCAGCCAGTGATTAAAACAATGCCAGCTTATCAAAAGTGGAAACCGTGTTTTTAGTTTTGCAGCAACATCAGCCTTATGACAGAGGCTCCATCTATACCTAAACCAATCCAATTATTTTTGAGAAATTCCTCCATGAACCCATGTGCTGTCAAACACTGCAGCAAAGCTAATACTACACCATCAGCATCATTGCTGCCTAGTTCAATCAGATCAAGAAAAAATGTAACAGGACCAATGTTTGCATCGAAAGTGATGTGCAAGTAAATTACAGGACAAGAAAGTTTACTTAAACTTGTACTCTCATCAGTTAAAACAGAAATTTGATATTGCTGGGAAATGACACTAGAACACAAACTATATTTCATCTCCACAGATGTATGGTCTATTGTGTGAGCACAAACAACATTGGTATGCAAAACATGACCCATATCAACACCATTTAACTGCTGTAAGTAATAAGGTGTGGATGGTGAGTGACCACCACCCAAATAAGATGTAAAGCACATGCTAACCTAACAACATTATCTAGGACAGGGGTCTCAAACTCAAATCTCAACGAGGGCCACCTGAAGACTAGGATACTGGCCCAAGGGCTGTGTCATTGAAATCTTTTCATACAAGGAGTTATTATTAGAACTAGAGACAGCACTGCTGGATAGCCTTATGTCATGTTTCTAGGGGCCTGAACAAAACACACATTTACTTTTAGAATTACTTCCATTCAAGATCCAAAAGGAGAAGCCGTGTTGGTCTAGATCAGTCAAACAAACAGGGACTTAAAGACTAACAAATTTACAAATTAACAACTACATTTGTTAGTCTTTAAAAGTGCCACAGGACTCTTCTCTCCTCCCCCCCCCCCCAAGATAGCAGTATCATTAGAAAGACACAATAAGCAAATGAACACACTTAAAATTTTGCATTATAAATCAGTAGTTCCCAACCTTTTTGGTTGAGGGACCAAAATACAGATTTTAAAACCTCGAAGGGCCACCAGTTTATTTAATTAAAATTACATTAATTAATTGAATTAAAATTATTGTAATTAAAATTGATTGAATTTGAATTACTTTTAATTGAAATTTAATTTTAGAAACATTTTCTTTAAAACCTTTTTTAAAGGTTTTTAATTAAAATTAATTTTTAAAGTTTAAAAAAAAAAAAAAAAAAAAAAAGAAAAAAAAAAAAGGAAAGAAAAATGAGAAAGTAAGGGCTGTATGAATCCTCAAGCCATGAGGGAAGGTGAGCAGCCATAGCCAGGCTCCCAGCTGCACGCCGGGACCGGGCAGGAGGCAGGCTGGCTGGGCCCCCCAGCACGGAGCCTGCCTGGTCCCCGGCCCCTGTTCCCCATCATCTTCCTGGCCCGCCCGTTCCCTGTTCCCCATCGGCTTCTCGGCCTGCCTGGCCCTCCCAGTTCCCGGCCCTTGTTCCCTATCAGCTTCCTGGCCCACCTGGTCCCCGGCCCCCATTCTCTGACCCCCTCCTGTTTCCCATCAGCTCCTCAGCCCACCCAGCCTTCCCGGTCCTAGCTCCCCAGCACTCCCCTGCTCAGCCTCCCTAACTTATCTGGCCGGAGAGCTGCAGGGGCATCTGGCGTTGGGTTGCCCAGGAGGCAACTCCCGCCCTGAACATGCTCTTTCGGAGCATCCTCGCTGTGGGAGATTTGAAAACTCCCCAGCCTGGCTGGCAGCTGCTGCTCCCAGCTGAGCAGCCGGAGTTTTCTGGGTTCCTGGGCCCTGGAATGCTGGGCTGCAAAATTTGCGGGCCCCGGAACAGCGTTCCAGTGTGTTCTGGCCTACTTTAGCCCCTGGAAAAAAGCTGTGGGTCACATCACGTTGCTGTGTTGTGTAAACATGGATGGGGATGGAGAATTGCCTCTTCTAGTGATCAGAAAGTAAGTGCCCTAGTTGTTTTGCTAAGGTCTACTCTACAATGCCAATGGTTCACAGAAACTTGGTCAGTATATGAATGACAAGTTTGCTGTTTAAAGAGTAGCTTAAGAACTGGAACAGGGAGCTGCGAGTACAAGACCAGTACATTCCCTCTTACTTGATAATTGTTCAGCTCATTAAAATAACGCTGAACTACCGCACATCGTGTTAAAATTCTTGCCTCCAAACATAACCTCTGACATGTAGTCATGGGCATGGGTGTCATTAAAAAACTTTAGAGGTCACTACCATGCTCATAAGGTGTTTTAAAAGCTTTTTCTTTATAAGATACCATAGAACTGTGTTCTGCTTTACAATAGTGTCTGTGATATATCGCGCTAAAGTTCGTTGTTTGCTCTGAGCACTGTGGTACATTATACCATGTAGTCATTATTGTGTGTGGTGTTTTCATCTTGGGTATTGAAAGTTGAAAAGTTTCACAACTACTTTCCATAGAACGTGTGAGGTGCTCATTGTCTTATTTACCCCTTCCCCTTCTGCCCCCTCATTCCCCAGCCCAAAACTTCCATTTATTGACAACTTCTGGATTTAAAAAGTTGCTATTAAGTGGAATCTAATGTATACTATGTTTTATGAAACTCTGAGCTTTGTCAAAATGATTTTTATTGAAAAAGTGCAAGTTTTTATCCATTGTACCGTAATCTATTGTATCCATTGTAACATAAACCAGTGGAAACTTTAGACAAGATAACAGTGAAGATGCATATCACAAGTGAAAAAAGTGTTATGCAGGGTTTCAAGGAGGATAGGGACGCTGGACACTATGTTTAGTGTTAAACACCTTTTCTGTAACTTATATTATATGAAGGGGAAGTACAGCAGCTTAATGATTTGTTCAAACAGAAGCTGAATGGTTTGGTATGACAGCAAGTTAAGCAATGTAACAGATAATGCGGCATAAACACAGTCATACACACTCCTTTCATACTCTCTGAAACTAACTAAGGGTGGCCAGCCTAAAGTCAGTTGAGGAGTGTGGCTTGAAAGGGTGGGGAAGCTGCAGTGCGCACTGATCCCAGATGCTATCGAGATGGTGGAGTCCTCCTTGTATGCTGGCTCAGATCTTCTTTTATTGATGATCTGACCAAGGGGGGCACCTTGAGGGGGTACCTTCTCTTTGTCCTTTTTAGGAATTGTTTGTCTTTTTACTTCCCCCTTTCTCCATTTGCACCAACTCACTCCTCTTTTTCATCCCCCACTCTTTGGCCATCTGCTCCTGTCCTTTACCATTGATACCTCTTTCGTACTAGAAAAGCACCTGATGTTCTGTTCCCTTAGCAACTTTTGCCCACATATCTTCAGCAATATCTTCTTATAAAAGTATAATTATCAGCTATGGCTCAATAGAAGGGACTTCCTGAACTCGAAAGCAGCCCTTAACCCTCGAAGGGGACAGAGTGGGGTTGTATAATGTCTGGTGAAAGCAGTTAATTATAGGGCCATTTGTTTATGCAGGTGAAACTAAAAAGAGGAACTTAGCTGTTGGTTACACCTGAAGCATACATTATAGCAAGAGAAATGGAATTTCCTTGCCTGCCCAGATAGGCCTTGCAGCCTTAGCATAAGTGGTTTCTCCTTAGCTAGGCCTAGTCCAATACTCTCTGTGCAGGACAAGTTCATACATATTTGTGCTGCTCTTGTCACACAAGCACATTTACATACAGGAGTTTTGCCTTTGCCTTGGGTTCCAAAAGGGCACAGGAAGAAATGTAATTTGCTGTTGTCTGGATGATGCAGGGGGTCGCAGAATTGTTCTCGGAGACATGGGGTGGGTTAGGAAGGGAAGTGACTATGTCTTGCCTTTGGGAAGGATGCTACTACTCCCAGTATGCATTGTTGTCTGTGCCCTGCAGGTCATGGCCATGGTGAGAGAGGAGCATAGTAGGCTCCAAAAGGTTCCTAATTCACATATGCCCAAAATGGCAGCTAGGAATGTTCCAGGATGCTTCATGTAGGTGTATTTATGGTTCTCCCACAAGCAGAAGATGAGACCGAGGCGCTCTGTACATGAAAGAGCTTATAGCAGCAAAACTGTACTGATGCAGCTGCACTGCTGTAAAATACCTCCACTCCCCACTCTCTGCTGATGGGAGAGAGCTCTCCTGTTGATGAAACTTAACCAGCCCCAACAAGCGGTGGTAGCTATGTCACTGGGAGAAGCTCTCCCACTCTCACAATGCTTTGCACACCATAAGTTTTGCCAACATAAGTAGTAGTGTAGACGTGACTTGAAAGTTGGACTTGCTGTCTATCAGTGAGGGATTCCTACTCACAGGCATAACTGGAAAAACAATTGCAAGAGATAAGCACCTTATTTAACTTTTTCAATTTTGCAGTCATTAACAGAAAACTGTGGCAGTAGTAGACTAAAACAAGACTACAGGTGAAATAAAACCTTAAACCAGGGCTCAACAAAATTGGCTCCCAGCTAGGAGCCAGCAGTTTTATTTTTGGTCACCATAGGAGACTATGCTGCATTTCCACAGCAAAGCTAGGAACCAGGCTACAAATCCCAGTTGCCACGGTGACCTGGCGCCCGGGTTTTGTTGAGCCCTGCCTTAAACTGAACTGCAATTTCAAGCAGTTGTGAATTGTCAGATTAGCCAGAAAATCAGTTTATACTTCAGCTCTATGTTGTAAAGAATGCACATTTTCTTTTTACCCAAGTGACTTAATTATTGTAATTTATGTACTTTTTCAGGAAATATGCACCTGAATTAAAAAGCATGTAAATGTCTTAAATGTATAATCTAGACTTTTGTTTACTAACAACTTTCACAGTCAATACCAAAGTCAAAAACTTTGAGCTGCTGAGTAATTAAAATGTGCAGATAGGAAGTATGTTGTTTCACTAGCATTAGTTTAGTTTAACGGGAACTTCTCTTGTGTATTGGAACCAAACATGCAAGTTCTCCAATATTTTTACATTAAATATTCATGACTTGTGGTATCATTGGTTTGAAAGATTCTCAGATACAAGGCTTAAATTGATTTTATAAATCAGCTAACCAAATAATAAAACAATTGAAAGAGAAATTTCAGAGTTCATAGTAAATGAAAATTAGGATTTCAGATTATCTATGGTAATCCCTGTTAGTCAAATTCAAGAGGCATTAGCAATAACTTTAAATCAACTATTTGATGATGATTGTGTAAATCTATAAAAAAAACAAAACAAAACCCATACATACCACAGAAAATCTATGAGGGCAATTTTGATTTGATGCTTCGGTAGTTAAGTAATTGTTCACATTTCTGGTATGTAAATCTTGTTTGAATTCACACCAACAACTCTCTAACTATGGAGAGAATCAATCAAGGTTCTGTTTGCATATTGACTTTAAAAAAATCATTCATTCATGAATATAGAATTCGGACAGGTTTATCTTTGTGATGAGATTTGAATGGGGTGTGATTGTATATACTTTAGTAAATTATCCCATGTTAAATTCTGTCAAGCTTGCAAACATAGCACTGAGTCACTTTTTTATTTTCTGTAACTTACTTTGGAAGATTTTCAGAAACACTCTGACCTAACTCTTCCAATTGACTTCAGTTGAAGCAGACTTGGGCTGATGCTGAATTATCTAAGTCTATTTCTTTATCTTTTTAAAATTGTGTTTTGATTAGTAAAACATACCTGTTAATGGTTTTGAAATTCTACTTTGGCAAAGTAACCTGAACTCCAACAATTTCACAAGAAATATTATATAGATGATTAACTAAAACGACGTAAGCAAAATTACTTAAATTCCCCATCCCAGTGTGTGTGTTGTCTATTTAGGCAATATTGTTTCCTTGTACTTTACAGTCTTTCTCGTGTCTTATACTTGGATTGTAAGTTCTTTGGGGCAGGGACTGTTTTTACAGTGTCTAGCACACTGGGATCCTGGTTCATGGCTGGAGTTCCTAGGCACTACAGTCATACAAACAACTGCCATAATGCTCTCTCAAACTCCCTTTCTGTTTCTTCAGGCAGGGATGGATCTAAACCTCATGCTTTTGTTCTTATGCTTATCTTCTTTTTCAATTTGCAGATGAGAAATTAACGTTTACTAGGGCCTCATTTACGCTACAGAGTTTTGTTGACGCAAATTATGATGTCGATCAAAAAGCACTATAATTGCATTGCTTGTTCATGTTCACACAATGCTGTGGATCACATCCACACTGAGTGCTCTAGCATAGACAGTAAACGCAGTGTACTAGGTAATTATCCCACTGTGCAACTTCATATCTTCTGCAGCTAGGAGTTGTGGAAAGGCAGGTGGAGTAGAGCGCATCACAAGTGTGGGCTCAACACCCTATGCTGCAGTTTTTTCTCTCTCCTGTTATTCCATGGGATTCCAACTGCTTTTTGCAGCATTTTTCAATAGCTCCTGTTTGTGATGCGCTTACGATGTAGATCTGGATGGATTCTGCACTGCTCTCCACTATTGTGTTATGAGCTCATCATGGATGGTCAGGCAGTATATCAGGTGACTGACCTGCTGTGTGCTATGGGATGAAACAACACCCAATTACTTTTGCCATTCACAGAGCTCACCCCAGCACTGTGGCACAAGAAGACCAAAAAGAGAGCTGCCCTCTCAGTGGAGAAGCACATGGCGATTACTTTGTGAAACTGGCAACTCCAAACTGCTACTGATTGGTTGAGACTCGATTTAGAGTTGGGAAGTCAACCATTTGGGCTGAGTTAACACAAGTGTGAAGGGACATTAATCACATTCTGCTACAAAGGACTGAGACTCTTGGAAATGTGCGGGAAATAGTGGATGGCTTTGTGGTAATCAGAGTCTCTAATGGCAGCAGAGCAATATATGGCATGTATATCCCAATATTAGCCCCAGATTATCTTGCATTGCAGTACATCAGTAGAAAAGGGTACTTCCCTAGGATATTGCCCATGGTGATCCACAAGCATCTGTGTTCACTAACATCAATGCAGGCTGGTCAGGGAAGGTGCATGACACATTTTCAGGAACACTTGTACATACAGAAAATTGCAAGCAGGGACTTTATTTTCAGATCAGAAGAGTGAAATGCTGATGGTGATCCTGGAAGACCCAGTGTACCCCTTACTCCCATGGCTCATGAAGCCTTATACGGGAAACATATACAGAAGAAAGGAGTGCTTCCCTGATAGGCTGAGTAGGTGCAGAATGACTGTAGAACATGAATTTGCCAGATTTAAAAGCAAGTTGGCACTGCCTTTATGGCAGGTTACACCTAAATGGGGAAAATATTCCCATGGTCATCAGTCTCCTGTGAGCTCCATGATATTTGTGACGCTAAGCGGGAAAAATTTTCCCGGGGTGAAGTATGGAGGCAGATCACCTGGCACTTGATTTTGTGCAGCTAGGTATCAAGCTACTAGTGGGGTCTTTGAATCAGGGAGGCCTTGAGGTACTGTTTTGACAATGAGCACCTGTAACATGGCTTTCTATAAAGCATAGTGCCTGGCTTTAACTTGCCACCTTGCATGAAAATGTTGATTCCTGATAGTGATTTGTAGTCTGCAAATGATTCAGATGCCACTATGTATTTATTTAATCAGCAACTATCATGCACAGGAGACAAAGATCATCTTTGAGTGTTTTTTATTGAATATCAATTAACAATACACACAAAGCACTTGGTAGGAAGGAAGATAGGTGTGTGTAAGTTCCGCCATCATTTTGGAAGGTGTCTAAAGAGGTGGAGTGAATGGGTTTCTGAGATGGGCCAAGAGGATGGAAGGAATGTGTGGCAGGAATTTGGCAAGGTATGGCAAGTAATTGTGTATCAGCTGCAGAAAGTGGAGGCAAGCATGCATCAATTCTGCCTTCAAGGTGATTAAGGATTTCAACATCTCTGTTTGGTCCTCCATCACTTTTATCATCTGCTCCTGGCCCATTAAAATTTGCTTCCGGCTCGCCTTTCTGTCCTGTCTATTTTATAATGTTCACATAAAGTCTCTCAGTGCTCTGTGTTTTTGTTTTTTACCTTCTGAGGTTTGGAGCACCTCTCTTAACATCCTTGCTCCTCCTCAGTCGCTTCCTTATCTGGTGGAGGTGCTCTGCTGCTGTGTAGGGGGATTCCCCTGAACGGCACATCTGCCGAAGCATCATAGTTAGTGCATTCACAGCACCAAATCATTACAGTAAAAAAAAAAAAAAAAAACCAAACCCCTCTTTTTAAATACAAATGAGTTTCTCACTGGCTTTTGGCAAGCACACAGCTCAACAAACGCCCTCACTGTGGTGAGTTTGGCCCAAGGCAGAGTTGGGGCAAAGGGTCTAGGTGTTTTTTTGAAGAAATAACTGCAGGTGACTAGGGATAAAATTGTAAATTCTGCCACAATTTTCCACAGTCGGGGGGGGGGGGTCAGAAAAGCTAATACGTCACTCTTGAGGGTAAATAAGATATAAGGTTGCCTTTACGGCATGTGAGTGACTTCAGACCAGGTCCATATTCTGCTCGCCTGTGTACCGCTTTGGCCCCTGTGCAAGTTATTGCTGATTGGCACAAGAAAGTTTCCTGCAATGGGAGAAGGAACAAAGCAGCTCTGCCAAGGAACTCTTGGTAGAGGATTGGTGAGTACCTCTTGGAAAGTTTCTAAGAGATTTCTCTGGAGGATTCCTATGAAATCTGGGTGTGCATTAACACTCTTTTCCACCACACTATTTAGCTGCACAGGGGAATGTGATGCATGCACGCGCACACAGGCTTTGCATATTTCTATCCCGTGATCCACTTCTAGAATATACCAAAGCAAAGGACAGCTTTACCTCATACAACTGAGCAACATCAATTCAAAAGAATCATTTACCAGAGCTTTGCTTTCCTGTATCACATGCACCAGAGACAGAGTGCTGGGACTGTCTTGAATCTTCTGGGGTCAGGAAAAGGTCTTTGTTCCCAATGGTGCCTGATGACCCTGTTCCACCTCAACTTCTCTGTCCATGACTTTGTTCTGAGGGCTGAGTCCTCTGTCTCCAACCCCGCTGAAGTACACACAGGGCTCTTCAAAGTAGTGGTTGGGTCGCTTACGAGGATGTTGTCCAGCTCCTTATAGAAGTGGCAGGTCTTCAATGCTGCACTAGAGCGACGCTTTGACTCCTTTGCCGTCTGGTATGCTTGCCTTAGCTCTTTTATGTTCACCCGGCATGATGTGACCTTATGTAGCCCTTAAATATGTGAGAAATCTGACTGTAGGTGTTGAAGTTCCTATGGCTGGAGCAGAGCTGGGACTGTATAGCCTTTTCTCTCCAAATACTCATCAGAACCAACAGCTCTGGTATGCTTCAGGCAGGCGAGCGTTTGCTGTGTGAAGCTGCCATGCTCAGGTAGGAAGATGCAATGTGAACTCTCCACTCTGAACAAACAGGATGTGTAACTGCAAAAAATTCCTGGCTCTTTAAAGGAGGAATGGTGGATGCCTGTGTACCTGGGTGCAGGGCAGCGGAGTTCAAAGTACTGTCCAGAGAAGTCAGGATGAGCATTGTGGAACACCTCCTGGAGGCTATTTATGGCAGTATAATTAAGCATAGTGTCTACAATGACACTTTGTTGATCTAACTTTACTGCAACAAGCTCTATGCCTCTCGTTGAAGTGGTTTTCTTTTGTTGGCAAAGCACAGGAGAGTTGGTGGAAGGAGCACTGTAGTGCATACACCTCTACTGTTTTGTCAGTGAAACTCTAGTGTAGACAAGGCCTTAGACTTGAAAGGTGTGGTTTAAATCTTGGCAATATCTTTATTTATTTATAAATGTAGCCAAGAAACTGGAGAAATCTGGATTCCAGAGACATGTTTTTTTCTTGGCTGTTGGGAGACGAGAAAATTTCCATGTTAGTCCAACTCTGCAAAAAATTAGAGAAATGATGTGTGCTTTTCTGGCAGGCTTTGGACCTCTCCAATCTTGAATCATTTCTTTCTTGGGTCCCAGACATACAAGAGGTACTCTCATTACCTCCATTCTTTTTGACCTGTTTGTCGGTGGGGAGAATGGTAGCGCTGTATGGAGGTCCAGTTAGTAAGCAGCTGCATGAGCAGGATAGAGTTGAAGGTAATACAGCTATGGGAGGGTGGAGGCATGGCAGGAGTAAGTAGTTGATTTGGGATGACTGGGCTTTTTGGCAGTATTTACCATCAGGTAATACTTCATATTAACATATATGAGGCTCCAATGCAAGATGACCCCTTCACCCATTCCTTCAGCAGCATTGACAGAGCAGATGGATGTGGGAGCAGTACTCTGTCAAAATTTAGAATTTTTGTCAGAGGGAGAAGCTGAGTCAGAGGGAGCTGCTTGCTCAGTTCTTGAGGTGCCTATAGTTGTAGCTCTTTCCCTTTTGGTTTCCTTTTTAGAGCCCCTGTTCAGCTTGAATTAAAGGAGACTGCTGTTTGGATAGTCCTTCCTGCTGGCTTGTGCTGTCTCCCTCCCATTTGACAATGGATCACATTAAATAAAAGAAACTGGAAGGGACCATGAGAGGTCATTGAGTCCAGTCCCCTGCACTCATGGCAGGATCAAGTACTCTCTTAAGCCATCCCTGAGAGGTTTATCTAACCTGCTCTTAAAAGCTTCCAATTATAGAGATTATACAATCTGCCTAGGCAATTTATTCCAGTGGTTAATCACCCTGACAGTTAGGAGTCTTTTCCTAATGTTCAACCTTGCTGTAATTTAAGCCCATTGCTATTTGTCCTATTATCAGTGGAGAAGGAGAATAACTTTTCTCCCTCCTCCTCATGACAACCTTTCAGGTACTTGAAAACTGTTGTCATATCCCCATCTGTCTCCTCTTTTCCAGATTATACAAACCCAGCTCTTTCAGTCTTCCCTCATAAGTCAAGTGTTCCAGACCTTTAGACTCATAGACTTTAAGGTCAGAAGGGACCAGTACGATCATCTAGTCTGACCTCCTGCAAAAACTAGGCCTCAAGACCTCACCCAACCACTCCTGCAATAGGGCACCAACCTATGACTGAGTTTTTTACCTCCTTAAATCATGATTTAAGGACTTTAAGATACAGAGAATTCACTGGTAGGTGAACCATGCCCTGTGCTACAGAGGAAGGTGAAAACCCCCCAGAGCCCAGGCCAATCAGCCCTGGGGGAAAATTCCTTCCCGACCCCAAATATGGCGATCAGTTAAACCCTGAGCACGTGGGCAAGTCTCAACAGCCAGTTATCCAAGAAACAATTCTTTGTAATAACTCAGAACCCACCCCACGTACTCTCCCCTCTTAGGCCACTTGTAAATCCACCCCACGTAGCCAAATATCAGTCAATTTCCAAAATAGGCTAATCATACCATCCCCTCCATAAATTGATCAAGCTCAGATTTGAAAGCAGTTATGATTTTTGCCCCCACAACTCCCCTTGGAAGGTTATTCCAGAACTTTACACCTCTAATGGTTAGAAACCTGCGTCTAATTTCAAGCCTAATCATTCATGTTGCTCTTCTCTGGACTTTCTCCAATTTGTTCCCATCTTTCCTGAAATGAGGCGCCCAGAACTGGACGCAGTACTCCACGTGAGGCCTAATCAGGGTAGAGTAGAGCGGAAGAATTACTTCTTGTGTCTTACTTACAATATTCCTGTTAATACACCCCAAAATGGTGTTTGCTTTTTTTGCAACAGGGGTACACTGTTGACATATATTTAGCTTGTGGCCCACTATGACACCCAGATCCCTTTCTGCAGTACTCCTTAGGCAGTCATTGCTCATTTTGTATGTGTGCAATGGATTGTTCTTTCTTAGGTGGAGTACTTTGCACTTGTCTTTATTGAATTTCATTCTCTTTACCTCAGACCATTTCACCAGTTTGTCCAAATCATTTTGAATTGTGATACTATCCTCCAAAGCATTTACAAACCCTCCCAGCTTGCTATCACTGGTACACTTTATAAGTGTACTCTTTATGCCATTATCTAAATCATTGATGAAAATATTGAACAGAACCAGACCCACAACCAATCCCTGCTGTAGCCCACTCGTTATGCCTTTCTAGCATGACTGTGAACCATTGATGATTACTCTCTGGGAGCAATTATTCAGCCACTATTGTTTTTGTTTTCATTACATGTAGATTGTACTTGCTGTCCCATGCACTTGCTTTTTAAAGTACATGCACACAGACAAAAACCTTCCTAAAAGGCACATTATAAATGGACATATTATATCCTCATCTTTCTGATAGAAAGTGGATACATGGTATTACCATTTTATCTAAAAAATCTGTCCCTCGTGTGCATGCACACAAATCAATGTCTTTGTCTTATTGCTGCAGTGTTAGTGAGGTGACCTTGAAAGAAACAAAATGTTTTTGTAGCTTCTCAATGAAAAGCATACTCCAGTTGATCCAAAATAGCTGTATGAAATCTTGTTTGTTAAAATATGCAAATTGAAAATGGTCTATTTCACTAATTTTGGCCAAATATTTCCTCAAAACAGGGAAGGTTGAGTAATTCTCGCTGTTCAACAGAATACGCTCTAGTGTAAAGCATCTCTCTACTGTTATCCCTTCTTTCTGTATGAGAAGAGGAAGTTCTTCTTTGAATGTTGAACCCTGTTATACTCCACTGATGGTTTATGCATGTGCACCCATGTGTCCAGAACCAGAGAATTTAAGAGTAGTAGTGTCATTTGTTCCACACATGTTCCCTGCCTCGTCTCATGGTTTTGTTCTAAATGATAGCCGGTGGGGTGGACTGACTGCATCTCCATTTCCATTTCACTGCATGGTCTGGATTGGAATGATTGGTGTCTGTTTGCTTGTGGTGCACTTTCCTCAAACTTTTTACTGTGTTTAGGTAGTTGTTAGTAGTTTGAATAAAACAGCTATTTTGGGGGGCCTTTTTTGTTTGTTACACTGCCGCCACACACGCATGAGTGCAGGACTGTGCTGAAGGCCCCAGGCTCTAAAATCTGTGCCTCCTGTCTGTGTTCCTCCTCGTTCAATGATGAACATGAATACTGCTTCTACTGCTTTAGAGGGGGTCACTTTGCATCCAGGTGCAGTATCTGCCAGCCGTACCCCAGGAGGCTGGGCCCTCCGTCTCAAGAAAGCATCTCATGGAAGTCACATGAGGCCTCTTCCAGATCCAGGCGAGGGAATGCCCTCTCATCTCATCAGACTGAGATAGTCAAGAGTGCCCCTTCAGCTCTGGAGTTCGTCTGACACTGGCAGTACCACCACTTATGGACCCTATATAGGGGCCTACTTGGGAGGCAAGGAAGATGACACTAAGCGTGATGGCATGTTTTTCTCGAAGACTAAGAAAAGGGGGTGCTCTTTCTGCTTCTCCAATTGTGGAGAGGGAACATGTGCCAAGCCTCATAAGCAGAAGATGATGCCTCACAAGAGGATGGATCTGCTCATACCAGGGACAGACCCACCAATCCCGACGGCATCAGTGCTCCTATGAAACCAGAGACTTTTCTGCTGTGTGGAAGTTCTCCACTCCAGCACCAGTACAGAGTATGGAGAAGGTGCCCTTAACTCTAAGATGATCAGGAAAAGAGTCAGACCTTGAGGATGTTTGCTCTGGGAGACCCAACCCATCATGCCTGTCTGTATACTTCATCTTTAGGGAGATTGTGCCTCGCTCTCTAGTTGCTGCTTTTGGCTCACCAGTTATCTCCTGCTTTAGTGGTCTGTATGGTTCTGTGGAATCTGACTGCACTGTCTATGGAGCCCTTCTGAGTTCCTGACTTCAGATGAGTCAGGAGATGAGGAGGTTCTGTACTTTATATACCATCACCCAGAAGCTACTTACGCCATGGGAGTATCCTCTGCTGCAGCTGCCATGGAACCATTAGTTTTCTGAGCCATGAGGTCATCTGCCATGCCCTCTGGATCTGTTATACTGGCCATGTTAGGGAGCTTCCTTTGGAACCCACATTATCAGCAAGAAAGACCCCCCCCCCCCCTTCCCTATCCTGCACACCATCCAGCAGGTTCTTGGAACCAGTGATAGAGGAAGAGCCACTCAACCCAGTTCTAATAGTACAAATGGAGCAGGAGAGGTATCCATCTTCTTTTCTGGATGTGGCATTTACTTGGGTGTCCCTTTCACCACCTAGTGACTTTTTTTTGCCAGGAAATAAAGCATCTTGATACCAACATGCTACATCAACACTAAGGCTTGTACTAGTATACCTATCATGGTTTTAAAGAAAATTGCCCACCCCACGTTTAAGAATTAGACCAGACCTTACCAGGTGAGACAGAAGTACATTAAGCAGAACTACATCAGTTTCTAAAAATGTTGGTTATGAAAAGCTACCTTAAAGGATGAAGATGTATAAATTAAATTTGGGAGTGTCCGCAGTGGGTAAAGGATGGGAGAAGGAAGGCTCCTGGAAACTTAAAGTGGTGGCCAAAAATAATAAACTTTATTAGTCTCCCTCTTTGGGATGCAAAGGGTTAACAGTTGGGCTGCTTGCTGGACTAAACTCAGAAGTCAGCTTCACAGATAACAAGATAGCCCCAGGTGATTACTTCACAGTTTAACATACCATGAGTTACACAGAAATAAACGTTTAGAATAAACCCTCCTCTTGGACTCTTTTGATAATTCAGAGATAAAGTATAACAAGGCAGAATTTAATACATAAACAATAAGCATAACAATAATCCCCAAACCTACACCAATTGTAATACCTTGGGTTAAAACTGAGGTAGAAGAATTATTCACATTCAATCATGAGGAGTAAACTTGGGGGGGTAATTCGGGTTCACATACGTACCATGACTATCAGGCAGGTAATTAGCAACAGCATGACGTCTTAAGGCGGAGGTTGAAATCGACTCGGGCCGGCACTCTCGGGGGAACTCCTACTGCAGGGTGATCAGGCCTAGCAGTTAACTCGAGGAGACACTCTCGTGCTCCATGCAGCATGGAAGCTTTTATGGCCTAGGCCACGGCTTCCTGCCGAGGGCTGTGATTGGCCAGATTTCGCTGCAGCAGGAATTTTGGGGCGAGGGGCTGCCCGGTTCCTCCTATCTTTATTTGGGCAAAGGAATTTTCACCAGCTCTCTAGGTTCCGGGTCAGAGCCTTCTACACCCCTGTGGGGGGGGGGAGGGGCAGAGCAGCCATGATTGACTTGCCCTCCAGCACATGGGCGAGGGGGATGACCCACCCCTTTGGGAGCTGGCTGAGAGTGAATCGGGGTCCAAATAAAGCATGTTGATAGTCACAAGCCTAGCAGCCAGGAGTTCTCTACGTGCAATAAAGCATGTTGATAGTCACAAGCCTAGCAACCATGAGTTCTTTACATGACCTGGGGGGCAGTATCTGGTATGTGACCTGGGAAGAGTATCTGATAAACAGTTTCTGTACGTGACCTGAGGAGAAACAGTCTCTATGTGTTTATATCACAAGGGAGGTGGTGGCCAGTTTATGGTGGTGGCCAGTTTAAAAGTGCCACAGGACTCCTTGTTTGTTTCACTAAAAACTTCATTGATATAGCTGTACTAGCAAAGTCCCTAATTGGAGTTACAGCTTATATCCTTTTGCTGTTATAGTCAAATCACCTCCCCAAATAACCATCTGTATTAGCAAAGGGACACTCTTGCCAGTATAAGCTATATTTACATGTGTTTTTTCCTTTTTTTCTTTGCTGGCATAGCTAAGTCTATTAGGAGTGTGATTTTCCCCTATCATCTCCCCCATTCCTTATAGCTGTGCCAGCAAAACTTTGTGGTGTAGACCTGGAATAAAGTCTGGCTGTCCGTGGCTATCTGCTGCCTTCTATCTACTGTGACATTTCTGGATGTCTTACATCCTATCTGCACCAAACCAGTACTCAGCCCCCTGTTGCAATCAGCCCCCAGAGAAACTCCTCTGCCTGTGTTGGTCAGCTTTTATCTGAGTTGCATGTGGCCTGGGTTTTGGGTGGTGGCTCCTGTTTGAGTTATCTCACTCTTATCGGCTTCTTACACTTAGCCTGAGTGAAGGGCAACTGTTACGTACATCAGTCTCATGATGTTTCACTCAACTCCCCAGTACAAGTATTTAAATTCATGCCACTTACACTCAAAATAAAACTGAAGCAGGATAAAGCAAATAAAGAGCCATGCAATACATTTTATGCTAGTAAATACTGGCTAACATCTGTTGTCTCCACAGCATATGTATATATACACATAGACTTGTATTGACATAACAAAAGGTATGAATTAAAACTGATTGATTTTAGTTCCTTTTGGTGCAAGTCAACAGATTTGGTGCATATCAAGACTTGAGATAAATAAAGGGTTACTGGCAACAGAGCAATGAAGAATTGTGCACAATTATGCAACAGAGGGAAGTTGTTGGGGAATTCAGTGGAGAAGAGTGGGTAAGGGGCATTGTAAAGGAATTCAGAAATGATTGTGTACATAATAGTGCTTTAAAATGAATGTTCTATACTTATTTTTAACCAAATATGTAGGAAAAGTTACTGCTTTCTCAACTCTTGGTTTGTGCATCAGAAGTGAATCAGAAACTTAATTTTGTGAGCCGCGTTATTGTCTCACGTCAAAAAAATTCTGGATAATGTAGTCTGAGCTCAGTTAGACTAGATGGCTCCAGGCATTGATGCCCTGTCCATTGGCAACATGCAGCCTATTGGGGTTTTGTTTGAAGCTGTGGGACACAGTCTCTTTAGGCACTGCTATTTGCTTCTTGGCCACTCTTTCCTACAGGGAATTGGAATTGGCATTGACTGGTTGTTCAGTGCAGAAGTAATACCACCAGACAAGCATGAAAAAATGAAGCACGTGGTGTTAGTGGCCTGCAGAGGAGCCTTGGTCTCCAAATGATCATGACCTAGGTAGAAGGCTTGCCTACACTTGAAATGCTGTAGCTGCACTGATGTAGAATTTCAGCTACTATGCTACTTATGTCAACAGAGGGATTCTCTCATTGGTGTAAGTGATCAACTTCCCCAAGAGGCAGTAGCTAGATCAATGGAAGAATTGATTTAGTGCCATCTATGCTGTGAGTTAGATCAACTTTATGCTGTATGTGGATTCTTCACAGCCCCGAGTGGAGGGATTGGAGTGGTCAGAAGGGAGGAGGAGGGAGAGGTGGCGGGGGGGGAAGGGAAGGTGGTGTGGAAAGATGTGTCAATTTTATGGGAAAAGGAGAGAATGGCATGGAAAAAAAAGTGGGGTGCAGATTAAGGATTGAAAAGAAGTTTCCTCTTTTTAAAAAAACTAAAAGCTGTTAGTTGTTGTTGCATTAAGGTCTCTAATGTAAACATCCAAATTAGGAAACAAATTAAAATTTATCAATGGAAGTTAATTTCACCAAGAGAATCTTTAGTACTACCTAACTGTTACATGAACACTTGCAAGATATTAACTGGAAAACCTACCTTATTGCAGTTTTAAAGTATCCAAATGCTGTGCTGTGACATGAACATGAACTGAAACTACTGTACTCCTGGAGGTGTTTTAGTGGCAATCTTGTGGCTGGAATGTTTCCTGGTGGGTATCCAATGATTTTCTGCCTAGGCCCTGAATCAAGTATGCATTTCTATACAAGACGGCATTCTAGCATATTCATTGAAGTCTGGCACCTATAGTTATTCCCAGGATTGCTTTCAATCTGACCATCACTATGCATGCAAAATTCTTTTGAATTTTGCAATCTTCATTATATCAATTTGGGCAGATGTGCTAGTATCCTGAAACATTCTGCATAAGCCTTAATGAATTACACTTCAGTGAATTAAGTTTAACATCTTTGAAAGTTTAGTCTATGAAAAAATGCCAATGTCCTGGAAAAGACTTCAAGAGGTCATATAGTTCAGTCCCTTGCCCTTATGGTAGTACTAAGTATTATCTAGACCATTTCTGATAGGAGTTTGCCCAACCTGCTCTTTAAAATCTCCAACAATGGAGTATCCACAGCCTCACTAGGCAGTGTATTCCAGTGCTTAATTATCCTAAGAGTTAAGAAGTTTTTCCTAATGTCCAACTTAAACCACCTTTGTTGCAGTTCAAACCATTGCTGCTTGTCCTATCCTCAGAGCTTATGGAGAACAACTTTTCTCCATCTTCCTTATAACAGCCTTTTATGTACTTGAAAACTATTATGTCCCCACTCAGTCTTCTCTTCTTCAGACTAAACAAACCCATTTTTTCATTCTTCTCTCATTGGTCATATTTTCTACACCTTTAATTTTTGTTGCTCTTAGAATCATAGAATAATAGGGTTGGAAGGGACCTCACGAGGTCATCTAGTCCAACCCCCTGCTAAAAAGCAGGACCACTCCCCCTAAATTATCCCAGCCAGGGTTTTGTCTAACCGAGCCTTAAAAATCTCCAAAGACGAAGATTCTACCACCTCCCTAGATAGCCCATTCCAATGCTTCACCACCCTCCTAGTGAGAGTTTTTCCTAATATCCAACCTTGACCTCCCCAGCTGTAATTTGAAACCATTGCTCCTTGTTCTGTCCTCTGTTACCCTCGAGAACAGCCTAGCTCCCTCCTCTTTGGAGCACCCCTTCAAGTAGTTGAAGGTTGCTATCAAATCTCCCCTCCGTCTTCTCTTCTGTAGACTAAATAAGTCTAGTTCCTTCAGTCTCTCCTCATAAGTCATGTGCCCCAGCCCCATAATCATTTTTGTTGCCCTCCGCTGGACTCTTTCTAATTTGTCCACATCCTTTCTGTAGTGGGGAGCCCAAAACTGGACACAGTACTCCAGATGCGGCCTGACCAGTGTCGAATAGAGGGGAATTATCACATCCCTCGATCTGCTGGCAATACTCCTACTGATGCAGCCTAATATGCCATTGGCTTTTTGGCAACAAGGGCACACTGTTGGCTCATATTCATCTTCCCGTCCACCATAACTCCCAGGTCCTTTTGTACAGCGCTGCTACTTAGCTGATCGGTCCCCAGCCTGTAGCAGTGCATGGGATTTTTCCGTCCTAAGTGCAGGACTTTGCACTTGTCTTTGTTGAACCTCATGAGGTTTCTTTCAGCCCAGTGTTCCAATTTGTCCAAGTCTCTCTGGATCCTGTCCCTGCCCTCCAGAGTATCTACCATTCCCCCCAACTTGGTGTCATCCGCAAACTTACTAAGCACGCAGTCTATTCCATCATCAAGATCATTAATGAAGATGTTGAATAGAACCGGCCCCAGGACCGACCCCTGGGACACTCCACTCGTTACCGGTTGCCAGCCAGACATCGAGCCATTGATTCCTACCCGCTGAGCCCGTTGATCTAACCAGTTTTCGATCCACCTTACGGTCCACTCGTCCAACCCATACTTCCTTAACTTGCCGACGAGAATGCTGTGGGAAACAGTATCAAAAGCCTTGCTAAAGTCAAGGTATATCACGTCAACGGCTCTTCCCGCATCCACAAATCTAGTCATCTCATCATAGAAGGAAATCAGGTTGGTCAGGCACGATTTGCCCTTGGTGAATCCATGTTGACTGTTCCTGATCACTCTATTTTCCTCCAAGTGTTTCAGGATGGATTCCTTGAGGACCTGCTCCATGATTTTCCCAGGGATTGAGGTGAGGCTGACCGGTCTGTAGTTCCCCGGATCCTCCTTTTTCCCTTTCTTAAAGATAGGTACTATATTTGCCTTTTTCCAGTCCTCCGGGACCACCCCCGTTCGCCATGAGTTCTCAAAGATAATGGCCAGCGGCTCTGCAATCACTTCCCCCAACTCCCTCAGCACCCTCGGATGCAGTTCATCTGGCCCCATGGACTTGTGCACATCCAATTTCATTAAGTGTTCCCTAACCTGACTTTCCATCACTGAGGGCCACTCTTCCCTCCAGTCCGCGTTACCCCGTGTAGTAGCCTGGGAGCTGGCCCGCCCTGTGAAGACTGAAGTAAAAAAAGCATTGAGTACTTCAGCCTTTTCCGCATCATCCTCCACGAGGATGCCTGCCCCATTCAGTAAGGGACCTACACCACCTCTGATCCTTTTCTTGTTGCTGATATACTTATAGAACCCCTTTCTGTTATCCTTCACATCTCTTGCTAGCTGCAATTCCAATTGTCCTTTGGTCTTTCTGATTTGATCCCTGCAGTCCCGAGCAATATCTTTATACGCCTCCCTTGTCATCTGTCCAAGCTTCCACTTCTTGTAAGCTTCCCTTTTATGTTTCAGCTCCCCGCAGAGTTCCCTGCTAAGCCACGCTGGTCGCCGTCCACATTTGCTGTTCTTTCTGCACATCGGAATGTTATCTTCCTGTGCCTTTAACAGGGCTTCTTTAAAATACAGCCAGCTGTCTTGGACACCTTTCCCCTTCAGATCAGCTTCCCATGGGACCCTGCCCATCAGCTCCCTAAGGGAGCCAAAATCTGCTTTTCTGAAGTCCAGGGTGTGTGTTCTGCTTCTTTCCTTCCTTCCATTGATCAGGATCCTGAACTCTACCATCTCATGGTCGCTGCAGCCCAGGTTGCCATTTACTTCTACTTCCCCGATCAATTCTTCTCTGTTTGTGAGCAATAGGTCTAGAGGTGCAAGGCCCCTAGTTGGTTCCTCCAGCATTTGTACTAGGAAGTTGTCCTCAATATTCTCCAAAAACTTCCTGGATTGCCTGTGCACTGCTGTATTATCTTCCCAGCAGACATCAGGATAATTGAAGTCCCCCATAAGAACCAGGGCCTGCGACGATCTGGAAACTTCTGTTAGTTGTCCATAGAACGCCTCATCCACCTCCTCTTTCTGGTCTGGCGGTCTGTAGCAGACACCCACCACAACATCCCCCTTGTTGCATTCTCCACTAAACTTAACCCACAAACTTTCAACCATCTTGTTTTCACTTTCATAGTGGAGCTCCGAGCAGTCATACAGCTCTTTTACATATAACGCTACTCCTCCCCCCCTTTTTCCCTGCCTGTCCTTCCTGAACAATTTATATCCATCCATGGCAGTGCTCCAGTCATGCAAGTTATCCCACCACGTTTCTGTTATTCCAATTATATCATAGTTCCTTGTCTGTGCCAGTACTACCAATTCTTCCTGCTTGTTTCCCAGGCTCCTCGCATTTGTGTACAGGCACCTAAGATACCGGGCCCATTGCCCTACTTCGCCCTGTCGATTCTCCCTCCTGTCGCATCTTCCTCCTTGCAGTTTATCCCGGTGTCGTCCTTCCCCACTCGCCTGAGGTATTATGACTTCATCAGGAAATAAAAAACAATTATTTGATCCCACCCCCCAGTTCCAACTACCCTCTCTTTTATTCCTGCTGTTACAGCCCCAGCATCCCCCAAGTTCCATCCCTTCCCCCAGGTTTCCCTCAGTTTCACTTACCTGTGGGCCTTGGTCACCTTCCCCCTTCGAACCTAGTTTAAAGCCCTCTTCACCAGGTTAGCCAGTCTGCTTCCAAACATGCTCTTTCCCTTCCTGGATAGGTGGAGTCCATCTCTGCCTAGCAGTCCTTCTTCCTGAAACAGCACCCCATGGTCGAGGAAGCCAAAGCCCTCCTGGTAACACCATCTCCGCAGCCAGGCATTCACTTCCAGGATGCATCTGTCTCTGCTCGGGCCCCTACCCTTGACCGGAAGGATCGAGGAGAACACCACCTGTGCACCGAACTCCTTCACCCGTGCTCCCAGAGCCCTGTAGTCCCCTTTGATCTGCAGAGGGTCACCTCTCGCAGTATCATTGGTTCCCACATGGATGAGTAGCATGGGGTAGTAGTCAGAGGGACGGATGATTCTCGACAATCCCTCCGTAACGTCTCGGATACGGGCGCCTGGCAGGCAGCATACCTCCCGAGAGGCCTTATCTGGGCGACAGATGGGTGCCTCCGTCCCCCTCAGAAGAGAGACACCAACCACCACAACCCGACGTTTTCTCCTGGGTGTGATGGTTGTGATCCTCCCAACCTCGGGGGTGCATGGCTTCTCCTCTTCCATCTCCGCTCCCGTCTGTAGTGCTGCGTAGCGGTTCTTTACCACAACGGAGGGTGGGATGGGAGCAGGGGTGGAGCACTGTCTGCTGCCAGTGTCCACCCTCTGCTTGAGCCATCTCATCCTTCTCCGAGGGTGTGGCAGCAGTCCTTTGCCTCTGGATAGTTTCTTCATCCTTGCATGTTTCCTCATGGATGCTATCCAGGAACTTCTGCAGGGCATGGATACTCCTGAGCCTGGCCACCTCCTCTTGTAACTCCCCCACCTGCTTCCTGAGAGATTCCACCAGGAGACACCTGTCACATTGAATGATCTCCCCAGCCTGACCATCTGAGAGTGGGAAATGCAGGCCACAGTCCTTGCAAGTCCACGCCAGGATCTGGGTAGAGATATCCATGGTCAGTATGTCTGTCTGGATGCAGGCGCAGGTGGAGGAGACAGTAGCAGTGCTGGCACAGGTGGTGCGGGTCCTCTTCACCATAGTAACTACACAAACCACGAACTTCCCCCAAACTCCCTCGCAAACTCCCCTGTTTGCAGTCCCTGTTCGCAAGCTCCCCCTGGTCGCTCAGCCACTGGCTTTTAAGGCCTTCTCTGCCTGGGTCAGCCCTTGCCCCTCGTCTTCTCTGGACTTATTCCAGTTTGTTCATCTTTACTGAAATGTGATGCCCAGAACTAGACACAATACTCCAGTTGAGGCCTAATCACCTTAGAAAAGAGTGGAAGAATTATTTCTTGTCTTTCTTACAACACTAGTGCTAAAACATCCAGAATGATGCTTGCTTTTTTTGCAACTGTTTTACACTGTTGATTGGTATCTTGCTTGTGACTACTATGACCCTGAGTTCCCTTTCTGCAATACTCCTTCTTAGGCAGTCATTTCCCATTTTGTATGAATGCAACCGATCCTTCCTAAGTGGATTACTTAGGAGTAGTCCTTATTGCATTTCATCTTATTTTCTTCAGATCATTTCTCCAATTTGTCCAGATTACTTTGAATTTTAATCTGTCCTCCAAAGCACTTTTACAACCCCTTTCATCATCTGCAAACTTCATATGTGTACTCTCAATGCCATTATCTAAATCACTGATGAAGGTATTGAACAGAACTAAACCTAGAAATGATCTTTGGGACCCCACTCAATGTGTCCTTCCAGCTTGCCTCTCTACCACTGATGAATACTCTCTAGGAATGATTGCAACCCATTATGCACCCACCCTAATCAGGAGGGAGAGATTCAGATCTCTACCAAAGATAGGCAAAGAAGCCTGACTTTGGGGATTAGAGGTGTAGTTGCCTTGAATTATAGTAAAACTTACCACCAGTGTGGGTTGGAAAAATCAAGATAGGAAGTGCTCACAGGGCCCCGATCCCAATACTAGTGATGACTCTGTTAAAACCAGCAATCAACTAGTTTAATAATTTTTAGTATTTACCAGAGGATCTTGTATGTAACAACATCACCTTACAGAGAATATACTTATTTCATCTGCTGTAGAGTGAGCACAAAGTCTCACTTCTCAGAAGTCTTCCAGAGTGTCCTAAATCTTTTTGCAGTCTCCTGCCTGGGATTGGCTCTAGCTCCCTAAAACACAGTGTCTCTATGCAAGGGACTGCGCCGGCCCTCCTCAGGCTGGGCAGCCAAACAAAGCAGTCTCTGGCATTAGGGGAGCAAGTACTCGCAGGGGTCAGGTGAGTAGACGGGCTTGGGGAACAAGGATACACAGGCGGTATCGCCCTACAGGGGAGAGGAGGAGGGGGACGCAGGCCCACCTGTCTCAACTGTCCCCCAGCCCAGGGCCCTAGTCGTGGCCCACGGAGCCAGCAGGGTCCCAGCTGCAACATGTTGACTCACCCGCCAGGCTCAGGTCAGAGTGTCTGGAATTCAGCTCTCCTGGGCCACTTCCTGTCCTATGTTCCCTCTAAGGTGCGTGGCTGCAGAGCGGCCGCTGCATACCCGCGCACCTATCACAGACACCCGCGCAGCCCGACCCCCACGTCTGTCCTTCTCCCCAGCCTGACTCCCGTGTCTCTCCCCTTCTCTTCAGCCTGAGCGGTCCCCCTCAGGGTCTCCCCATTTACAGAGGCCCCCCAATTTCCTCCAAGCCACACCCCCTGTGAGCAAAGTAAGTAATGTAGCGCTGCAGGTGGGTGGTAAATGACATTCCCAAGGACACCCCCCAGGGACTATCTGCAGGGATCCACCCATCCCCTAGTGCTCCCAGTGCCATGTCCCTGCTACAAAGCTGTGGGAAAGCTGGTTTACAAAGTTCACATGGGCTATATGATTGAATGAACTGGTTACCTTCACTCATTTTCTCACTGCTCTCTGGCTTCCAATTCTTCAGCCAGAGAGTAAAAGGAAGTGACCGTGTTTAGTGACAAAATACCACTGAAAGCAAAGAAGAAATGGCTGCTGGGTAACAGTAGCACTAGGGGACTGACGGAGCCTAGGAGGGGGATAATTCTTGAGGGACCGTCAATCCCTCCCTTAATTCAAGTTATCAGCTTTTTTTCACAGGCAACTGTTCTCCTCTTAGGCCATGGGTCTGGGCAGAAGATTTTGGTGCCAGCGGAGCCCCTTAAATACATACCCTGCCCTCGCCTAAATCAGCTGGTCAGCCATGGGGCTGTGGTCCGCTTGTGGCTAGTGAACTGACTGGTCTCAAGTGGGCTGGTGCCCTGACCCCCTGCATTTTAAAATTTTAAGTTTATCCCCCTTCATAGCACAAAAGACATTCATGACCACATGGCAAAATACAGGGGACAAAAACTGTGAGGTGTAGATGATGGCAGAGGCTAGATAGGCAGCAAATGTCATTGTCTTACATTTGTTTAGTAAATTAATAAAACTACAGTATTTCAGTTTAACATTTCATTAAAGTTCCGACAAAAAGACACCAGCTATGCATTTCTTTGGAATTAAGGTACTTAAGCATACTGATGCTTTTGGTGCCAAAAAACTGTTGCCCATGCAGCAACAAGCCTCACAAATTGCCACTCAACAAGAACCATAACTTGCTCAGCTGCATCATCAGCTTAGAGCAGGGGTCGGGAACCTTTTTGTCTGAGAGAGCCATGAACGCCACATATTTTAAAATGTAATTCCGTGAGAGCCATACAATATGTTTAAAACTAAATACAAGTAAATGTGTGCATTTTATGTAAGACCAACACTTTTAAAGTACAATAAGTCTCTGAATTCTTTTTAATAACGTTGTTATGCTGTTGCTAACCAATGATGAATAAAGTACTTCTTACCATTAATGCGACTTCTGGTGCTGCATGGTTTTGCTGATGGCTTTGTAGTCTGGTTGATACGTGGTGAGGTTAAGCTTCATGCAGGCATTGAGACTTGAGAAAGAGAGGAAGAAAGAAAAAAGAAGGCAGGCAAAGAAGAGAAAGAAGGAAAGAAAAGGGAAAGCAAAGGAGAGAAAGAAGGAAAGAAAAAGGAAGGGAGAAAGAAAAAAGAGAGAAGGAAGGGAGAGAAAGAAGGAAGAAAAGAAGAAAGGAAGGAAAGAAGAGAGGAAAAAAAGAGAAAGAAGGAAGAGAAAGAGGAAGAAAGAAAAAAGAAGGCAGGCAAAGAAGAGAAAGAAGGAAAGAAAAAGGAAAGCAAAGGAGAGAAAGAAGGAAAAAAAAAGGAAGGGAGAAAGAAAAAAGAGAGAAGGAAAGGAGAGAAAGAAGGAAGGGAGAGAAAGAAGGAAGAAAAGAAGAAAAGAAGAAAGGGGAAGGAAAGAAGAGAAGGGAAGAAAGCAAGCAAGCCAGCCAAGGCCGCCGGACCCTACCGCGGCCCTGGGTAGCCGCCAGTGGGGGGGAGCTCACCCCAGCCCCGAAGGCCGATCCCAGTCCCGTGCTGGGAGGCCGGGGCCGTGGATTAGCCCGGCCCCAGCGGCCCCCGGCAGCCCCAGCCCCGGCCCCGCCAGTCCTGGCAGCCCCGCCGGCCCCAGCCCCGCCGGCCCCGGCAGCCCCAGCCCCGGCAGCCCCTGCCCCTGCCCCAGCCCCGCCAGCCCCAGCCCCCTTACCTGGCTGGAGGCTCGCTTCTGGGCCAGGCCGCTCCCACCCTGAGCACGCTCTCTCTGAGCATGCTCAGGGCGGGAGATTTCAATCTCCCCAGCCCGGCTGCAGCAGGAGTCTGCGCAGCTGGGAGGGAGCACTGGCGGGGACCCGAACGGGGGCGGGGCGGGGTCGGCTTCGGGCGGGGAAGTTGGGGCGGCCGGCGGGTGGGAGACCGGGAGCCTGCCCCGGCCGTGGCCACCCCGCTGCCCCGGTAGATTTGGCAGCGAGCCAGATGCAGCCATCAAAAGAGCCACACCTGGCTTGTGAGCCATAGGTTCCCGACCCCTGGCTTAGAGGGAACATTGTTCCCACCCCCTTTCCCAGCGGTACCTGTTTTGGCATTAGCCTCATTAGGGTAGTCCCCCAGGGGTAAGTTGCAGAAGCCCTCTAGTTGTCTGGCAGTGGTAGGTCTGGTAGCTCGTTGGAGCTATCTGCAGATGGCAGTTCCTCCAGGTCATAGCCCGTTGAGGTCTCCTCTCTGTTATCGGCATCCGGTAGTTCTTCCAGGTCTGTGGTCTCGGACGGGACCACCAGTCCATTGAGGTAACGCCTCTGGATCCCAGGCCTTCGGTAACTCCTCCAGATTGCAGGCATTTGGGGTCTGTTCCTGGTAGTGGGGGCCCAACCAGTCCCCATGGCTCGGGCGAGCTGACCAGCAGTATGTAGGAATCGGTTCCCTGTCTGCAGGAAGCTCCTCCTTAGGGTACTGGTCCCAGGGTCGGGGCAACTCCTGAGAAAGGGGAGAGACATCCTTTCCCTCTGAGAGCTCAGGCCAGAGTAGGCCCTTCTTTTGTACCTCCTGCATCCGGGAGCTGTAGCTGGCAGGAGAATGGACTAATCAGGAAGTGGACTAGTTGGGCTCTTCCTGAGCTGCTGCTTGTCTGTACTGTGAAAACCTGAATTTTCCTATTGTTTTTTTAAAAATATCCCCCTGTGAACAGGGGCTCAAAAAGAGGCTTTGTTTGAGAAAACTTGGATGTATGGTAACCTTACTCTTTGCAAACTATTTTGTCTTGAATTATCGATTCATTGTGTATCTGCTCAATATAAGAATCAGAGCACTTGTAGATTTCAGGAGTTGAAAAGATGTTTGTTTTACAGTCATAACTTTTACACTGTCATCACAATTGATGTAATTGTTGGCAGTCCCTAGATCAAGATTTAGGGCTGGTCTACATGACAGTTTTGAAGACAAAACAGTGGAGGTCTTCATGCTGAAATGCTTCTCCCACTTATGTAACTCCCCTACTACACTAACATAGTAAAGCCATCTTAGCGAGAAGCGTAGGACTTATATCTGTGTAGTTATGGCGACAGTGTCAGGGTCAAGGTTTCTTACATTGGCTGTTGGCTGTCATTCTTATCAATGTCAAACTGACAAGAAAGCCGGGCAGCTAGAGCCCTGCTGCCTTCTGAACCACTGAGGATGGGGAGGCAGCTATACCCCTTTCTGGCAGGGAGCTGAGAAACCTGGCTCTCAGCTCCCTACACTGCTTCTCTTAGGTTGGTGAAAGTGCTTCTGGTGAGGATGCATGCCATTGACCCCAAAAGGACATCAGCCACCACAGTAATTAACTGATGGTTGTAAGTTGATGTAACGTAGTTTGTCTTTTTAGTGTAGACGTCACCTTATTTGACAGCAGGGAAGTGAGGGGAATTGTATGCTTAGTTGCTTTTGCTTAATTCTGTTCTGCCATTGTGGTGCTTCTCATACCCTTAAAACTGACTTATAAATAAACAAATGGAAGTAGAAATAGTCTTGCTTGCAGCCATATGTTTTGCATTCACAAGTTTTGTTACGTTTCAATAGAGTAGACTACAACGGTTGCAAAACTACAGGTTGCTGGATAACCGAAACATTTAAAGGCTGGCATATGTGGCAGAAACAATAAGCCACTTTTGCAGTGCAGCTGAAGTATTTTAATTCTGCTCAGCAGTGCTTTCCATTCCAAGAAAGTCAATGCAATGCAGCATAGACACTGGTCTGTAACACTCTTTCGGGGGGGAGGGGAATTTGCAATCCAGTAATCTCTTATCTTCAGTGTATTATCCACTTTATATGGAGCTTAAATACACCATTCAGATTTTAATAAAATAATTTGCTTGATCTGTGATTTTTTTCTGAACATTTATAGGTTTGCACTTAAAGGTAGTTTTCCCCTAGAGACGTGTACTTATTCGTTTTAACCTATTTGAACTCCAAGAGAAGCTGCAGGCTGCTAGAACTAGATAGAAGTGTTTTTTTTCTGAACAAACCAGTTTGAAGAAGTTAATTTTGCCAGCACAGGATTGCCTTAATGAGGAAAGGGGTATCTTTTAAAATGTATTCAGGTATTACTTTGTAATATATTGTCGTACATTAAGTTTTCTATAACATTTTGTACAACATTTAACAGAAAAATGGACATGTATGAGGACTACAACCAGTTTGCTCCCATCCCATGCCTATATTTAACAATATTTGTGTAATATTAATGGAGTTATGTGCACATATTGAGGAGAGAAAATTCTTTTGTTGCAAATGAAACTTCCTTATTTTTAAATCAGAAACAGTTATGTTTAAAAACACTGTTTTTAGACTTAAAATTCTTGGGGTTTTTTCCCTGTTACAGTTACCCTGTCCATTTTTAAATCTTCGTACCTGTACTTGTAACTCTTATACAGTATTTATAATACTAACTTTACTTTATTTAATCAATTGAAAATACCTTGCATCAACTAAGAATTTTCACACTCTGGATTTCTGTGAAGTTAGAATGTTCTGCTAAAGTTCTGTATTTTACCATATTTTAGAATGCTAGCTGATCATCTTAAACAAAGATACACTTAAGGAAAACAGAAGTCCCCAGTTGCACCCAAGTACTTTGCAGGGGGAAATTCCCTTTAGAACAGGTAACAGTTAAGCTTTGTCTTGAATTGTTTTGGCATTATTTAATCCTTAAACCCCTAGAATGTTTGTAGAGCATTTCCTTTCCACAAGAAAAATCACCCAAATCCATAAATGGCTTACATCTGGTTTAATTATCTTTTAGAATAGTCTGGTTTTTTGGCAAGTTTAACCAATTTAGTGCCTGTGCCGATGCAGACTAGATATAACTTCAGCTGGTGTTTCCACTACTGTTGCAGAGTGCCTCGGTAGCCTTGCAAAATCTCCCCTGGATTGTTACTGAGAGCTGAGTTGGAAACTGTGGGATAGGTACCCAAAGGATTGTAACTGAATGGTTTAAGATAATGCTAGTGTGGAGGCTGGGCAAAACTCTTCAGGGCCTTGATAGTTAAGAAAACAATTCTTTCATAGCAAAGAAAAGGGCAGAGTAATTTAGCTTGATTAAAGTAGCTGCAGTGAGCCAGTTGTGCTTAAATTAATTCAAATACAAACTGTTCAGTTTTTTAGTGTAGATAAGCCTTTTCACTTAACACTTCTGAAACTAACCTCAGAGTACAAGAGATGAGAAAAATCAGTCACTAGAAGTCTTACTGTTGGTACTCCAAAGATATGTTTACACTAGAGTCTTTTTAATTTAAATTAACTGATTACCAAATAAATTAGCTAACACACTTGCACATGTTAGTCTTGACCTAGAGCCCTGCAGATCCGCGGGTATCTGCTTCAAATCTGCAGGTAATTGCATCTGCGGGTGCAGGTGCATACATCCACAGCCCCATTGTTGCGTATTGGCCACGGCTGCGGATTCTATTTTTATGAATGATCCCTACAGCTGCTGCTAGAATCAGCGTCCTCAGCAGCTTACTGGGGGACAAGGAAGCACTCCAGCCAATCCCAGTTGAGCTCTGATTGGTGGTCTGCCAGCCAATCAGAGTCTCAGTCACAACAGGCTGGGGCTTAGAGAGGCACCACTCGCTGTCAATCAGTTATCATGCTGGCCTTTGATTGGCTCATTCCCCATGCCTTCCCCGCCCATTTCTCCATTTTCTTTTTTGTGCTTCATATGCCTTGCTGTCAATCAGAAATTTCATTGGTAGCCCAAGAAATCACATTGACAGCACAGCATGCAAATTGCAAACAAGAGAAAGAGAAAATGGATGGGACCCATGTGGCAAATGAGCCAATCAAATGCTAAAATTCTGACTGAGAGTCCAAGCTCGGTTGCGGATGTGATTCCGGATCCATATTTTTGTATCTGCTCAGGGCTCTACTTGACACTCCACAAACACTTGTTTCAGGAAAACACAAATATTTATCTAATCTGAGTTGGATATTGCCGTTATATGAAAAAAATGGTGGCTGATTCTCCCGAGGAACATCCTACCCCTGCATGTCCTAAGGACAGAAGAGTATACTGGTATATACTCTTAAAAGCTAAGAAGTTCATTTAGCAGTTCAATAGTCTGAGTCAGTGGTTTCAAGCTTTTTGACTTGAGGGCCACAGATAACATTTATACAGCCCTGAATGGCCACCAGTCTTTGCCAGCTGCCCTCCCACCCTCACTGCAGCCAGATTGGTGCAGCAGCCTTCTCACTGAACTCCTGTCTTGTAGCCTTATGCTTTTCATCTGGGTCCCCAGGCAGTGGGTCCCTTCAGCAACTAGGGGACAGGAGATCAGTGCTCCCCTCTTGGCTTCAACAGAGACCCCAGGGTCTACGGACCCAGACAGAGCATTTTGCTGTGCTGCTGCTACATCCGGGGTGGGGAGAGGGGGGGCAGGGAGGGAGAAGTACTGATCTCCTGTTCCCTTGGCTGCAGCAGAGAGCCTTCACTGGTCTTTTAGCAATGTGCTCTGCCCAGATCTTTAGGCAGCAGCTCCCTGTGCAGCCAGCAGAAAGGAACAGATGGCCCACCTTTAGCCCACAGGCCACTGATTGGGAATCATTGGTCTAAGTCTTTAATTCTGCATCTTAAGTATGTCAACTTGTAATCTAATTTCTCATCTTTCTCAAAAATCAGCAAGAGCTAGAACCAATCTTGGCTATTCATTTTTTTCATTCCCTTTTCTCCAGCATTCCTCTGCTGAAATATATACTCTAGTTTTTGCCCTTTGTTTTGAAGAGAATAGTCAGAGCACAAGTAGGTCTCAGTCCTTTCTCTTTCATAGAAGCATTTTATTCAGTACATTTGAGCAAGGCACTCACTAAACAAATGTTTTTAATTAAAAGGGATCTAAGATTGGCTACTGAAGCCTTTATACTACTTTTAGAACACAAGAGTTGGCAGCTGAAAACTGAAACCTCTGGGAATCTGATGGAAATGCATCAGAACAAAATACCAAAATTATAAAACCAAGAAGTGCATAGTTAAGGTAAGACTTGCCATACTGTACTCCCACATACCCACAACTCTGCCACGTGAAGATTTCAGTGAGTACTGGGAATATAATAGAACTGTGGAAATATAATAGAACCTTACCTTTAATAATAGCTACTGGTTTTTGTATGCTCACCACAACTCCCAGTCCTCACTCCTCTTGCATTTACACTGACCATTTACTGTGCAGTCAAGCCCTAAACAGACTTCCTGTGGAATATAACATGCAGTGTACAAATTTAACAGTTGAAAATTTTTTACTCATCATTTCAAGAGCACTGTGCATTGCAGTACAAGCAACAAGTTTGAGCATGGTATTAACATGATGCGTTGAACACGCAACCTTCAGGCCCAGAGGCAACTGGCGTCTAATGCTCGTCACTGATGATTAGTATTTCACAATGTGGTGGTACTAGATATCCATTTTATATTTTCCATTGTTAGCAGTGGAACATGGTGCAGCTGCAAGCACTAGAGAGAATGACTTGCTCTTTGAGGAGTGTCCCTTGAGTGCTTCACTTTAGATGGTAGTGCACCCAGTGCCTGTACTTGGAGATTTATGGTAGCAGTGCTAAGTTGGGTCACACATGCGCTGTTGCTGTCCCATGCCGCATTAGGTTGTTACATAGTGCTGCATGGCCAACTGTCCCACGGTTCCTTTTTTACAGCATTTGGCTTGAGTTGGAATCCTTAGCAGCATCTCTTCCCTCCAATTAGAACATAGATATTGAATAGCTAGAAGTTAGATAGCTAATCCTACCCTTCCTGCTTATCTTGACCCTTTTTTCCTTTAAAAAAAATTCTAAATACTATCTTAACTGAAATGTATTTTCCTAATACCATTTCTCCCTGTTAGTATAGTCATGCTCCCTCCCCACCTTGGGACAGAAAAAGTCTTTGACATGCCCAGCTCTCTGGGGTTCAAGCTGCTGTCTGACATACTGGCTCTCCATACCTTTTTCAGATGGAAATACACAGTGAATCCACTGTCTTGTCAAGTTCATCCGACAAAAGTGTTCGCATTGCCATAACCTAAAGTCCAAAGCAAGGAAGGCAAGAGACCCTCAACTCAAACTCTTTATGATGGAGAAATCCTTATGACTAGCCTGGGACCCTGCATCAAGGACCCCTCCTCATCAATGGTTGCCATCAGCAATCTCTAAGAGAGGTCCTGCTGCAAAAGCTACTACTAAGGAGACAATGTTTGAAAGTGCTCTTTCATGGCCTTTTTAAACTTCTCAGAGAGGGCCAGCTAAGAAAAAACGGTCTTCAGCCATGGAGACTTCTTCAGTAATGTTGGCATAGAGTGTGTCAGACTCTGAAGTGCCAGAACCATCAAGTACCACCATTATCCAGGGAGCTAAAGGCCCTAAGTGAGCAACCTCTGATAATCTCACAGCCTTGGTACCTACAGAGCGAAAAATACACTCTACACTGAGCAGCCCAATCTTGTGGCAGTCAATGGCACCACCTGTGTTGCATAGCATAACATTTTCGGCACCACAAACAGCAATTCATACGTCAGTACCGCCAGTTATGCTGACATCAGTACTGTTCCTCCTGGTAGTGCAGCAGTTAGAGGGCAGGTCTACACGGCTTGCCTTTTTTGATGGTGGTTGAATGGAGATATGCAAGTTACTTAAAATAACTTGCGTATCTGTGTTTGACTCCCCTACTCCTGGCATATCCACTGTGCTGAGTCAAAGGAAGGCCCCTTTCGACTCACCACTACCCCAGTTGCTGGGGGGGACGTTCAGGGATCAACTTCCTGACTGTCTAAGCAGGTCTTCACCAACACGAGCAGTTGGCCAGGAAGTTCACACTGATGGTGGCCAATTTTCCTGTCAGTGAAGACAAGCCCACCATGCATCTATTAGTCCTGTCTTCTCCAAATCTCCCCTCTCAGATATCGATGTTACTACAGCCCACTCGGCACTGAGTTGCCTGATTACTCCACCCAGGTCTGCCTCCTCAGTCTCCAGTGAAAATGAGGAAGGGCAAATATATTCACCCCATCATTCCACTCCTACTCACTCATCCAGATCAGGACCACCAAGCAAGTCGGGCCAACACTCAGGCTCTTGAGCACCAGCTCATATGGACACTCCTGGGCGCCACCCCCCACAACATTGCTACTACTATGGCACTATTGGAATCCCTGGTCCGTATAGAAGGCACAAAAATGAAACTCCCCAGACAACCAAGATCAAGAGTACCGCAATCCCCAGCATCAACCATGCCACTACCCTCAGAACTCAGAGGGTGACGGAAGAGACTGATAAACCTGCAACCAGGACTCATCACCATGAAACCTTTCATCTTCACCAAAAGATATAAAAATACTCCCACTGTGCACCGTAGAGAATGTCTTTTAAACAATTTCATGAATTCTTCAAAAGGGCAGCAGAGTCTCTGGAAGAGACACGAGTCTCAGCACAAACTGCTAAATATTCTTCAAACATGTACCTCAGCAAAGATAGTGTTAGCTGTTGATGCTTTTGTGTGGAGCCTGTTAAAATGATCTGGCAGGCACCAGCAATAGCATCACCATCGCAAAAGAGGTCGGACAAAAAATACTTTGTGCCCTCCAAAGCAAGCAAATTTTTTGTTCACACATCCCACACCAAATTCATTAGTAGTGGGTGCGGTAAACAAGAGGGGAAGCAACATCATAATAGGACAGCCCCCATGTTAAAGAATGGAAGAGGCTAGACCTCTTTGACCACAAGACATGCTTTGCCATGACACTACAATTCCAGAGAGCAAATTATGAGCCCTTTTGTCAAAATGTACATACCATTTTTTTCTAAAATGGTAGAATTTGACAGCTTGCCAGACAAGAAAAAAACAGTTTAAAGCCAACATCATGAAAGTCACTTCGTTGCATGGACAGGACCGTAGGCCTCACTCAATTCAGCGGACACAGCTGTATACTCTATGCCTACGTCAATAATCATGCACAGTGTATCATGGCTACTACCTCTTTCAGGGTTACCCAGAGAAGATCTTGTGTTCAAAGGACTAAAACCATTCATGACAAAAAAACTGAGTGCCTCCATTGTCCAAAAGATTCAAGGACAAAGTCTAAAATTGCTGGTCATATATATATATATATATATATATATATATATATATATATATATAGACACACACACCTACCTACCTACCTACCTACCTACAAACAAAAAGGAACAAAGCTCGTATTACTCAGATTCTGTTCACTTTATGCACAGCCACACAGACAAAATGACCAACATCCTGAACAGAGAAAAAGCAGATGATGCCTAACATCAAACGGCCTTTGACATCTCAAAAATCTACCTCAAGTCAGCAATTTTGAAAGTATGATTCAGAGCATGAGACATACAGAAATTTTAGCATTGGAAGCACATGATAGCTGCACACCATTTGGTGATCGACTGTCACCATTCAACCAAATGTGGCAGAACATCACAGTAGACAAATGGGTTCTGGAAATTATCATGATTGGTTACTCCAGTCCCTTTATCTACATCTCATCTCCCCCTCTATCTCTCTTTAGGACCCCTCTCATGAGTAGCTGCTGTCACAGGAAGGTGCAATAGAACATATACCATGACTGTTCAGAAAGAAGGGTTTTATTTACATTTATTTCTAATACAGAAAAAGATGTCTATGGAAGCACATTCAAGATCTCAGAAGACTCAACAAATTCGTCAGAACTCAAAACTTCAAAATGGTGACATTAACGATGCTAATTACAGTGCTAGAAAGAGGTATTGGCTCTTCATTCTTGACCTCCAGGAAGCATGTTTCCATATCACTATGCATCCATCATACAAAAGGTTCCTAAGGTTCACCTTTGGAAAATAACTCTATACAGAGTACGTTTCTTCGGAATGTTGACCACCTCAAGAGTCTTCTCAAAAGTTTTGCCAATGGTGACAGCACATCTACCCAGACATAAGACTCTCATATTTACAGATTAACACTGATACCAGTACAAAAATTAAAATTCAACAGGGCTTATCTCAATGACCGAAAAGCCGCTGCCTCTTTACTGTGACAAATCTTCACCACACTAGTCAACTTAATATCAATTGTTAGAGACCGGCCTCAAACATCAGCCAGAACCTGCCTACAACTAGGGCACATGTCAGCAACAACATTTATAGTGAAGCATGCCAGACTTCATATAAGACACCTTTTGAACAACCTACATACTACACAGGGAAGCCTCACACTTCTTACAGCGCTACCCAAGGCATTGGTAAAGGTAAAAGACAGTTTAAAATGGTGAACACGACCAAAGAATGTCTGTGCAGGAGTTCCTTGTCTACAAAGGAACCTAACAATGACAGTCACTGTGGAGGCCTCCCTTATAGCCTGGAGAGCACATTTACTCAACCACACGGTTGAAGGCTGATAGTCTACATTGGAATCCAACCTTCACATGAACCTGCTAGAAATAAGAGCAGTCCAAAATGCATACAGTCACTTTCTACCACTGATCAGGGACAAATTGATCAGGATCCTAACGGATGATGTGGTATGCATTTTTTATATAAACCATCAAGGGGGAGCAAGATCACACTTCCTGTGCACAGAAGCAGCGGTACTCTGGAATTGGTTCATCAGTCACAATATTGACATCATACCTTCCATACTTCCAGAATGTCGGAATACAACAGACTTGCTAACCAGTCACTTTTCAAAGAGCCACGAATGGGAGATGGATCTGAGTCCTTCTCATGATATTCACACAGTGAGGGTTTCACTACCATAGACCCTTTTTGCAACAGACAGTGCTCACAGTTTTTGCTCCAGAGTGGGACTGGGTCCCAACTCCCTAGGCAATGCTCTCCTCATCATGTGGACCCTTAATATATGCATTTCCACCCATACTACTGTTAGCCCAGGTCATTCACAAGATCATCAGGAGACACAAGTCTAGAATAATCTTAAAAGCATCTCCATGTCTCAGAGAAACTTGGTTTTCAGTCCTCTCTCAAATATGTGTGCCTTGAGGTCTTCCTCCAATACCGCATCTCCTCTCCCAGGGTGTGGAACATACTACCCCTACCTGACGATCCTGCACCTCAAGGTGTGGTTATTCCATGGCTCAAAGACAGAGAAACGACCTGCTCAGAGGAGGTAGAAGGTATCTTATATTAAGCTGCAGAAGGCCAAATATAAGGAAGACATACACCTATAAATGGAAAATATTCTTCACATGGTGCTAGAGCAAATAACTTATACCAGCTTCCTCCTCTTTACCAAGAGTACTGGATTACATATTGGAACTAAAATTCTAAAAATTCTATCAAGTGCACCTGGCAGCCATCACAGCTTTCCATGGTAAGATGTATGGGGCTACCATATTCACCCATCCAACAGCAAAATTATTCCTTAAGGTCCTTTAAAAATACCTACCCTGAGATAAGGACTTGGGCTTTAATGTAGGAACTCAACCTGGTCTTAAACAGGCTCATGGAAACCCTGTTTGAACCACTTGCTCTTTATTTTATCTTTCGATGAAGGTGGTCTACCTCATCACCATAACGTCCGCCAGATGCCTGAGAGAATTAGGTGCCTTTAACAGCTCATGCTCCATGCACAGCTTTCTTTAAGGACAAGGTTACTCTAAGACTACATCCTAAATTCCTACTGAAGGTTGCCTCCCCATTTCATTTAAACAAACCCATCCACTTACCTGTGTCTTTTCCAGAGCCTCAGATGGACAAAAGATAAACAGCCTTCCACACCCTGGAAGTCTACATACACGTAAAATCTGTAGAAAATGAAGACTACCAGCTTCCTCTTTTGGTTGTTTTGTTATAGAAACAATCTCAAAATAGAGACTATCCAAATGGGTATCGGGATGCATTCACTTGTTATCAAAAACATCAGTTACATGCCTGAATGCGCACACTCCTCAAGAGTACCTTCAACATCCTTTGCCATCCTCAATAATGTACGCATTATGGACATTTGCAAAACAGCCATTTGGACAACTGCCCACGCTTTCACAAAGCACTGTATTATAGAACAACAATCCACTTCAAATGCCCTATTCAGACCCACTGTTCTATCAACCATCACAAGAACAATTCTGAAGCCCCTTCTTTTCATTGAGGGGCACTGCTCAACAGTCACCTAATGTGGACCTCTCGAAGAAGAGATTACTCATCTTGTGCAATAACTGAATTTCTTTGAGATGACTGTCCCTTTCGGGTTCTACTAACCTCCCTCTTCCCCTCTGCTTTAGTTTTATCTATATAAATTATGCACCAGGGTAGAGAAGTGTAGCAAGACAGAAGGATCTCGGACACCGGAATAGGAGGCTAACTGAGTTTGTCGGCTGACAGCAGGCCCAGCGGAATCACTTCCAAAGGCTGAGCCCCGATTACACTGGGGCGTTGCCTTATATACCTTTTAGCATTAGCATATTACTTTAGCATCGTTATCATCACATATTAGCATACATACTTCCTTTATTCCTTATACGGGTACATCTGATTTTCTTACTTGTCATAGGCTAATAAACCTTAACATAACAGAAAGTGCAATTACAGTAAATCACAAGGTGCAATTACAGCAAGTTTGGGGAATCACGGACAGACAATGCAGCCACAGCAAGTCTAGGGAAAACAGGAAGTACCTTTAAAAAGTATCTCTAAAAAGTACTCAAATCTCTTGCCTCAGAAGGAACAGATGCACAGTTAATTGCATAGTACTATGTCACTGCTTGAGGCGCATGTGGTGGTGACAGTGCATGTTACCCAATCAGTCACTGCTACCATAAATCTCTAATTACAGGCTCAGGGTGTACGGGCACCTAAAGTGGAGCACCGAGAAAAATAACCATTTTAAAGAACTTCATTTACTGCAAAAGGTGACAAGTTCCAGAGGGATAGCCAGGTTAGTCTAGTTCAACGAAACCGACAAGTAGTCCAGCTGCACGTTTAAAGACTAACAAATACATTTATTGCATGAGCTTTTGTGGGTAAATTCCTACTTCATCAAATGAATTAAATATAGTGGAGCGGTCCAGGCTGAGGTTGATGGTGGGGTGGAAACTGTTGAAATCTCAGTGGAATTCCTCAAGGGCCTCCTTTCTGTGGGTCCCGATGATGTCATAAATATAGTGTAAGTAGATGAGCGGCACTTGGGGATGAGAGCTGAGGAAGCATTGTTCTAAATCAGCCAGGAAAATCTTTGCATATTGTGGGACCATGTGGGTACCCATAGCAGTGCTACTGATTTGGAGATATAAATAATTTCCAAATCTGAAATGGTTGTGGATGAGTGCAGTGTCACAAAGTTCAGCCACGAGGTGTGCCGTGACATCATCTGGTATACTGCTCCTGATGGTCTGTAATCTATCTTTGTGTGGGATGTTCGTGTAAAGAGCTTCTACATCCATATTGGCCAGGATGGTGTTTCCTGGAAGATCACCAATTGATTGAATTTTTCCTCAAGAAGTCAGTGGTGTCTCGAAGATAGCTAGGTGTGCTGATAGCATAGGATCTGAGGGGAGAGTCCATATAGTCAGAAAATCCTACTGTAAGAGTGCCAATGCCTGAGATGATGGGGGACCCTCAGGATTTCCAGGCTTATGGATCTTGGGTAGCAGATAGACTACCCCTTGTTGGGGCTCTAGGGGTGTGTCTGTATAGATTTGTTACTTCTCTGCTTTGGAGAGCTTCCTTAGTAGATGGTGTAGTTTCTTTTGGTATTCCTCGTTGGGGTCACAGAGAAGTGGTTTGTAGAATGTTGTTTTGGAGAGTTGTCTACAAGCCTCTCGATCATAATCTGACTTATTCATGATGACTGCAGGACCTCCTATGTCAGCCACTTTGGTGATAATGTCAAAGTTGTTTCTGAAGCTGTGGATGGCATTCTGTTCTGCATGGCTGAGGTTATGATGACAGGGATGTTTGTCAATGATTTCAGACTGTGCACAACGGCGGAAGCAATCTACTCAGAAGTTTAGTCTGTTGTTCCAACCGTCGGGAAGAGTCCACATAAAGTTGTTCTTCCTGTAGTGTTAGTAGGAAGGCATCTGTGGGTTATTGTGCTGTAACAGGAACAGTATCCCAGATGATCTCAATGAATTCCAAAAAAATTTCAGCCCCACCATCAACCTCAGCCTGGACCATTCCACATCGGTAGAGCCCTGCGTGGATACAAAAATGTGGATCCGGAATCGGACTGCACGCACCCAATGTCAGTCTTAATCCAATCTGCTATCCACATGCCATGTTTTATGTGGATCCGGAACCGCATCTGCAACCGAGTTTGGGCTCACAGTCAGCATTTTAACATTTGATTGGCTCATTCACCACATGGATCCCACCCATTTTTTCCTTTTCTTGTTTGCAATTTGCATGCTGTGCTGTCAATTAGATTTCCTTGGCCACCAATGAAATTTCTGATTGACAGCACGGCATGCAAACCACAAACAAGAAAATGGAGAAATGGGCAGAGAAGGCATGGTGAATGAGCCAATCAAAGGCCAGCATGCTAACTGATTGACAGTGAGTGGTCTCTCTCCAAGTCCCAGCTTGTTGTGACTGAGACTCTGATTGGCTGGCAGACCACCAATCAGAGCTCAACTGGGATTGGCTGGAGCACTTCCTTGTTTCCCTGTGTGCTGCCTACAAGCAGATCATAGCAGCAGCTTCAGGGATCGTTCATAAAAATAGAATCTGCAGCCACGGCCAATCCTCAACAATGGGGCTGCGGATACCCACACCCGCGGATGCAGTTACCCACGGATCTAAAGCAGATACCTGTGGATCTGCAGGGCTCTACACATGGGAGATCCACTTCCTGGACACTACAGTACAAATAAGTGATGGACACAGCCACCACCCTATAACAGAAACCTACTGACCACTGTAGTTCCCTACATCCCTCCAGTTTTCATCTAGACACACCATACAATCCAGTGTCTACCACCAAGACCTTAGATACAACCTCATTTTCTCCGATCCCTCAGACAGAGAGAGACGCTTTCACGAGCTCTATCAAGCATTCTTAAAACTATAGTACCCACCTGGGGAAGTGAAGAAACAGATTTGAAAGAGCCAGACAGGTACCCAGAAGTCACCTACTACAGGACAAGCTCAACAAGGAAAACAGAACACCATTTGTATCGCATACAGCCCACAAGTCAAATCTTTACATTACATCATCAAGGATCTACAGCCTATCCTGCAAGACGATCCCTCACTCCTTCAAGCCTTGGTAGGTAGACCTCTCCTTGCTTTACAGACAGACCCCCCCCCCACCCAACCTTAAGCACCATACAACAGAAATAAAATTTATATGTAAAGAATGTTATAAAAGAACAAAGTTTATAGGGTTAATTATTGTTAAGGAAGTTCCCAGGTACAATGGGCCCAGGGAGAAACCTGATGAGCCATTAAGGGCACAGTGGTTGTAGACAGCCTGTCTGGGGAGTTTCCCCAGAATCACACAAGTTAAAGTGTAGACATAACAACTATATTCCTAATGTCTAATACAAATACAATTCCTATACATAAACTATATAAGCATTCCCAGCAAATTACTACCTTTCTATTGATACCAAACATGACACAGTTCCTATGGATTATAGCATTTATGAGATATTAATAGAAAATATCATAAATGGTTTCCTAAATCCGGACAGCGTCACACCCTGCCTACATGCCCTGCCAGGGTCCGTGTCCCCCTTTGCCCCATTGTACACAAGGGGTGCCCCCCCGCTACCATGGACCTGCCCTAGGTCCCCCTAGCCCCTAGAAGTCGACCTAGGCATCCAGTGTGGACGCTCTAGGTCGACTTTGTAAGTTCCCCTTTAAGTCGACTTTAATTTTAAGTGTAGACTCAGTAAGTCGACTTAGTTAATTTAAAGTCGACTTAAAACTACAAGTGTAGACATAGCCTATGTTAGTAAATGTAGGTTGTGCTGGATGGTGGCAGTGCTGTGCCGTAGATAGTCCATTAGTGTATATATTCCTATCTGTGTGGAGGGAGGTCCTCAAATGCTAAGGCAGGCACTATCCCTGCAACAAACCCCATTGCCAACTCTGCCCACATATCTACTCAAATGACACCATCATAAGACCTAACTAAAGCAGCCACTCCATCAGGAGCTCATTCACCTGCACGTCTTCTAGCATGATATAGACCATTGTGTGCCAACAATGTTCCTCTGCCTTATACGTTGGCCAAACTGGACTGTCTTTGCGCAAAAGAATAAATGGACACAAATCAGGTATCTGGAATGTCACATTCAAAAACCAACAGGGGAACACTTCAACCTCCCTGCACGTTCTGTGCAAGACAGGATAGTTACAGTGCTTCAGCAAAAACTTCAAATCAAGACCCAAAAGGAAACTGCAGAGTTAGAATTCATATGCAAATTTGACACCACCACTACAATAGGTCTGAATAGGGATCTGGGCTGATTCTCTCGTTACAAAAGGTGATTTGCCCCTCTTTTAACTTACTTTCTTATCTGTTGTTCCACACTGTTTGAATCAAAACAACTTGCTTCGTTTGTTGAAAAAATCTGAACTGACCAAGTGACTTGCCCTTCTCTGCATTTATCTATTCTCTTCCATACTATAGTTTCCATTTCATGTGTCTGAAGAGGGATTTTACCCATGAACGCTCATGCGATAAATTTGTTAGTCTTTAAAAGTGCCACAAGATTCCTTGTTTGTTTTGCACAAGGTGAGCAACCTTTTCTTCAAAATGCCAGCTGGCAGCTTAGCTTCTCTCTTATTATGCAGTGGGCTCTTACCCTGAGGAAAACTGCACGTTTCTTTGCCCATTAAAGCTTTCTGTAATACAGTTTGATCCGCTCACCAAGGTCTGAAAGCCCTTTATAAAAATGATAGTGTTAGAGATGAGTTGTGTATTCAGATCTTACTAGTAGAATTTAACAGCTGTTTTGACATGAGTTTGACATCCCTTCTCCTTCCCCCGATTCAGTGTGACTTGAAATTTTGACAATGTACTGTAACTTTGACTTCCTTCAGTTCTACTCATGAAGTCTACCATGAAACTTAGTGTTTTCTGTGTGATTGAACTGCAGAATTAGAGCCCTGTGCATTGAAATTGTAAGAAGCTTTGCTGTGTCAACAGCAACAAATGTGATTTTTTTACTTCTCCTGTAGTTTCGTTTGAGGAAGACCACATTGGTAAAGGAAATAAAAGCAAACAATAAAATAAACTGAACACTTACTACTACGCTATTTGTATTTGGGATTTCTAGGACTTACCACATCAGAATATGGCCTCCTTAAAATAGGCATTGCACAAACAACTAGATATGGTTCCATCTTAAAAGATTAGTGACTTCAGGCAAAACACAGGAAGTGAGGGTGACTAAACAAGGAAGGTTGAGTGTGATGAAAACAAGATAGTATAGTTAAGCAGCTATTGCACAACTTAATGTTTCCAAATCTTAGGTTTTAAAAAATCAATTAGCTTGCCCTCACTACTGCACAGCTTTATCATTGTTTGGCAGACTTGGAGGCATTCAGAAGTATGTCTCGAAGAGGATTTGAGGGAGGAGAGCTTAATTCCCTCATGGATTAATTCAGGGATGTCATTACCTGTTTAAGGAATAATTTAGAAGGATGCAAGGATATATTTGTGGGAGAATTGTGTAATGAGTGTTGAAGTCTGGCATCACATGAGCACAAAGGAGTAAATCCTATTCCTTTTTCTAGAACAGTGGTCCCCAAACATTTTGCATCATGTCCCACATGGGGCCGGGATTGGGAGTAGGGTGCAGGCCTTAGTGACCTTTGTTCTAGAACATTGCATTTCATTCTTTACTCTTGGTGAGTTTTTAAACATTCCCCATCTAAAATGGGTGTGTATAGTTCCTCTTCTTTGAAGTGCTTTGTCCGTACACAGTGACAAATACCATCTGTGCTTCAGCCCCCTATAATTAGGCCATTACTTCCATTTACTTTATAACTGGTAAAATATGGTAAAAAGTCACTTCAGGTCAGATGATAAATCACTATTTCTAATCACTATTTCCAAATTGTTTGAAATCTCCATTGAAGAAGCATGCTTAATCACATGCTTAACTTTATACTCGTGAGTAGACTGGATAATTTCAATGGATGTACTCCTTATTTAAAGCTAACAATGGACTTAAGTGCTTTGTTGAATTAGGTTCATTAGTCATTACTTGAATAATCAAAGTACTCCTTATTAATTATAATAAATCAGCCACATCTTCATCTCAATCCTAATCCAGTCTTCCTCATTCCTCCTGCATAGAAAGTTCTATATAAAGAAAGTTTATGGGGTAATTGTAAATTCTCTTTGCATTCTAGCATGACCTTTGTCTCATACATGGTACATGCATTACAATATATCAATTAACAAAGCTCCAAGATGAGGATAGTGGTCAATAACTGCTCTTCTTGATCACAAAGCTTATCTATAAAGGAAGACAAGGCAATCTCAGTGGCTGGTCCCAGATTTGGTAATGAATTTACAGAAATATTAAGGTCCAGCACCACTCAATCCAAGTGCAACATGTACATTTTGAAAAAAACTGATGCAAAACACTGCGCTGAACATACCAGAGAGAATGAGACAGAATGTCTTATAGGTTGGTCACATTGATAAGTATTGGTGAGTATAGTAATGTATGCAGAACAGAATGTATTCTGATAGGCAACATATATTCTGTTTGCAGTTAGAATCTATATACTGCTGATGGGGGGGGAGGGGCGTAAAATTCTTTATACCATCAAGCCTTATTTTTATTGTGAGTCTTAGAATGTTCAGTGGGTTTTTTTGTTTTTCTTTTGGGAGTCCCTGTGATAACAGAAGAATTTCAGCTTTAAAAAGTGTCAAACCCTCCTGGTTGCAGAAAGTTTCAAAATATGACCTGAGTGCACTGTAAAAGGCTCATGTATTGGAACACAAAAACCCTAAAGAACCTAGAATCTATTAGGCTCATGCTGTTTTTATGCCTAGCTCAGAATTTTTTAATGCAAAGGCTTAGCAGCACTCTAATAAAAAATGTTGGTAGATCAGACAAGTTAATACTATATCATTACTTTCAGCTTCAGATAGGTCCAAAGCAAGCATCTCTCTAATAGTGGTCATTTTTTAGACTTTTCTTCAAAGGACTGCTTTGATTTAAATTGCTGATTTAAATGACTTAAATCAGCAAGCAGAAAAACTTGAATGAAGTAATTGATTTTAATCAAGTTTTGCATTTGTACTGTTAGTTTCCTAAAGAGTGATTGATTCTCATTAGTTGGTAACCTTTAAAGCGGTTTTGCAGTTTTTTGCTAGTGATTTCTCTGAAGCTCTTTTGGTTAGAAATTTCAACTTAATGTACAAAAATATTATTTCAATCTTTTTATTAAATAAAAATACCTAAAGTGCCGGATACATTAGAAAAAAAGTTTATCAAAACAAATTTGAATTTCAAATCAACTTATTAAGGAAGTAGTTTCTATATTTTTTTTCTTTCTACATTGGTGGTGGCGAAATACTCCTTGAGCCTGAGACGGCAAAAGTAGTTCTCAAGGTCACCACAGAATTGTATCTTATGTGTGGGGGCGGTGGGGCAAAATTTCTATCTACATTGGTGGTGGCGAAATACTCCTTGAGCCTGAGACAGCGAAAGTAGTTCTCAAGGTCACCACAGAATTGTATCTTGTGTCTAGTCGTCATGTCTTCAGGGATTTTGGAACTTATAGACCTTATCCTCTCACACTTTGATTTTAATACATAGATTGATAGAGGAAAATAAACTTTCCTGGTTGGTTTTCCAAATGGTTTCTTAACTTTGATTCAACTAGTCACTGAACTGAACTAGTTTTAATAGATATTATAATAAGTTTAGGCCTTTAACATACGTTTATTGTAGGAGTGGTTGGGAGAGGTTCTGTGACCTGCATTGTGCAGGAGGTCAGACTAGATGATCATATTGGTCCCTCAAAGTGATGGTGCTTTTAACTCCTGTTTGCTGACCTGTCAGAGATATGGCCTAAAGATCAAGTTTCTACAGCTCATCAGCTGATAACACAATCATTGTGTAGCTCAGTTGTTTCACTGATCTCATGAGATAACTAAGTAGGTAAGATAACATGAGTGGAGTTCCTTGTGCTGCTAAAAACATACTCTTAGGCCATGTCTACACTACAAATTTAGGTTGATGCAAGTTATATTGGCATACAGGTGCTAAAATTTGTATATTGCTCATTTGTGTGAAAATGTCAGTGCAGCATTTACTCACCATGAGTGTTTGTGTGGATGAAAAGTGCAATGAAACATGGGTAGATGGCCCATTGTACCATGCGTCGCAGTCAGGCATACAGTATTGGGATCTTTTCACATTTTGTTGTGGGGTAGAAAAGTGTTGCCCAGGAGTCTGTGGGGGAGATAAGGTCAGGTACCCAGCATGCATCCTTCTCCATCCCACAATGCCATCCATATCTCATAATTTTTTGTGCCTTTTATTTAAATCTCAGAGACCCATGTGGCACTTTTCCCACTGCCGGAGGGTTTAGCTGATCTCTCACAGGGTAACAAAGGCACAAAATACCCAAAATTGTATTGGTGTCCTGAAGCCACCTAGCCCAAAAGCTACCGTTGCCCAGGATTCTCTCAAATCTTTGCGAGACATTGTCAAGAATAAATCAGAGGGGACACAGCATATCTCTCTGATTAAAAGATGGGCACACACCTGGGTGCTTTCATCCAAAATTACTATTTTATTAGCTCTTAAACACACAGATATGCTAAAGGTTAGTGCACCTCAAATCTGTCGTTACCTACAGTCTAGAGTTGTTTTGAATGGTCAAATGTCAAGGTTCGGGTGGCCAACCATTCACCGGAGGCGTCTAGAAGGTCAGACCAGTTTACCCATTTTATGCTAGTGAGTGTTATAATAAGATGCCAATCAGACTTTTTTTTTTTTTTTTTTTAAAAAGGGGGGGGTAAGGGTTGTCCAGCCGTTAGCTATGCAGCTGTATTTCCACATTAAAAATAGCTAGATTTCCTGTTTTTCAAAACCGCACACTTCAGCAGTCTGGAAAGAAAGCCCCACAGGATGGCAACAGGATCGAGCTCAACTCTTGTGGTCACTTACCCCCTCCTTTCAGCTTGCCTAGTCATATGAAGATTGCTACAGAGGCCCTACTGCTGATCATGGCAATAAGCATAATAATTGATATTTCAATTACAGTGGAGGTGGGCTAACAATTTTCCCTAACACTACTATTCTGTTTACTTCAGTGGTGCAACCTGAGCTCATCAAAGTGGCATGGGAAAGTATTCTACCACAGAAAAAGAAAAACGTTCTGGGGAGAATCCCTAAAAACGTTCTGGGCAGAATTTAAGTATTGCCATGAATGTTTCCACAGATTTCTCAGAAGTATACAATGAATGTTCCTATGTACGTTAACTGCTTTGCATGGCCACCTTTCAATCTCACTATTCTCCCATCACCTGCTTAACCCAAGAAGGAAACAGAAAGCAAACACCAACTCTACCTCTATCTGTTATACTTCTGTGTGAGTAGAATAATGGGAAGTCAGTACTTGCATCTTAACTTGAGACTGTGCTGGCCACTATCTTTACATTTAAACATTGGATGGTGCACACAACAAGGAAGAGTTTAGGTGCACTTGACCAGGTGGGCAGTCACCAAAAGGCACATGATCTCCATGATCCCTGGAGTTTTCAGTTGTGACTAAAGCAGGGAGTGAGGCATTGGAACAGTTGCTAGAGGGCTGATAAGATCATTCAGTGTGCAAATCTCAGGTTAACTCTGGCTCCACATCACTCAGGGTTATATGGAATGTTCTTTACTGTGCTGCTGTAACAGCCAATTATGTTGGCCAGAAACAAATCTGTGTGTAGATGTGCACAAAGACTTTGACTCAGGGCAACTTACATCGACCAAACTTTGTAGTGTAGACCAGGCCTGTGTTCAGCACGGTTGGCATTAAGTTTTAGAGTTCAGTTCTGGCAGCGATCAGACCTCTTGAAAATGGAGTTCCTGATTTATATGCAGAATGATAGTAATAGATTTCTACTGCACTTTTGATCAGCATGTAGAAAGTGTGTGTGATCCATTGATGAATGTAATGAATGGATTCCACAGATCCTCCTATTTGCTGTAAATGAGTAGTGACAGCTCTCAGCTATGAAGTGTTGGCTATTGAGCTCAAGCTGTAGCTATCATGCTTTCCACTCTAGAGGCTCCCAGGTCAGTTCCTGGTGTGTTGGCCAAGAAAGCTGTTATCACATATACATCTAGTGATGCAGCACAAGTGTCTTTGAGATATGCAAGTTGTTCATCTTGCCTCTTCAATTTTGGGCCTGAAATAAGAGCTTAGTATACCTACTATTATATGCAATAGAAGCAATGTTCCCTCTAAGGTTTGGCAGCTTGTGTGCAAAATTTTCAAGCCCTGTGCAAAACTTTTTCTGAATAAACGACAGAAATTATAGGCATTAATTGAAGGTAAAGTGATTGTAAATAGAATAAATTAATTGAGTCTAATTGAATTTGAATGAATTTTGAATTGAAATTTAATTTTTAGAAAGGTTTTTATTTTAAAATTAATTTTTTAAAAGTTTTTAAAAAAAGAGAAAAGAAGGGAGAGAGAAAAAAGGAAAGAAAAAGGAAGAGAAAGAAGGAAAGAAAAAAGAAGGCAAAGAAGAGAAAAGGAAGAAAAGAGGAGAAAGAAGGAAGAAAGAAAGGAAGAAAGAAGCCGTGGCTGCTGGTGGGGGGGATCTGACCGGGGCTCCGGGAGGCTGCCGGCTGGGCGGAGCAGACCCTGGCCCCGGAGGCCGATCCTGGCCCCGTGCCAGGAGGCCGTCGGCACAGCCGGCCCCGGCCCCAACCCGGGAAGTCGAGGCGGCTGGCGGGTGGAAGCCCAAGAGCCCGCTGCGGCCACCCCACTTCCTTGGCCGCATGGGGCAGGCAGGCAGGCCAGCCCGCGCACCTGCCCCAGCCCTGAGCCTGCCTGCTCCATCCTGTGGGCGGGGAGGGCCAGCCCAGAGGCTGGGCACTGGCCAGATCTGCCGTGGCAAAGCTGCAGCCCTGGGGGTCTGGATGGGGCGGCGGGAGCTGCAGGGCTGCACGGGGGTCCCTCAATGCTGCGTGGGGGGGGTGACGGCCGCTGTGCGGCCACGCGCCCGCACAGCTTAGAGGGAACATAGACTAGAAGTAGATGGATTTTCCCAAACTCAAAGTTAAATGTGATGTGGTGGGGGCAAGATGCAGTACACAAGTCTGATCTTTGTATAATTTGTGGCATATGCGTGTCAGGATCACAAAGTTACTCTGAGAAAATCATTGAGTGTGTATGAGAAGTCTTAATTCTAGTGTAGCAGGGGGTTAGTAATACATGTTAAGATACATTGCAGAATTTAATGGGAAGGCTTGTATAAAAAGGTGAGTTTAGAGCACTGACAATATGAAACATAGGTAATATGTAGTAAATATACTATTATAACTTTCTAATTCTGCATCTTACTGAATTTTGTTTAAATGACTTAACTGTTCACTGGTGTACCAGGCATCATAATTCGCCAGCTGTACTGCTCCTCTTACTGTTCACGGTGTCTCTAAGTGCACCTTCTCTCAGGTTTCTAGCTGTCACTTACCTTGAGGAGACAGTTTTCATAAAGTATAAGGAAAGCAATTAAGAGAAAATAGATCTTAAGAAAACAAGCCAGTCTTTATTCTTGCCTAACTAAGACTTACTATTTCTTGGATCTGAAGAAGGGCCCAACTATGTCTACTCCACAGAGCCTCTCTCTGTTAACTTGTCCCCCTAACAGTTGACAGCCTTGACCATTGAAAACCTTAACCCTTTGACCTATGAGTTTCCAAACTGGTAAAATATCTTTCTCACTTCAGGCTGGAGCCTGAAAGCATGCCATTGTCTTATAATTGCCCTGGGAGATTTGCTTATGTATAGCTATTGTGTGGCTGTCTGCTTGCTTTTCCCGGAGCCCCCCTATTAATTAGCACAGGGAAGTCTTATAACCCAGTATACAGTAACTTCTCATTGACCAGATGGTATATTGTATTCATAAAATTAATTACATCTCAGTATTCTTAGATTACAGAACAGTTTCATATCCATCACAGCACTATTTCACTTATAGTAGAACCTCCAAGATACAAAAACCTAAGGAATGGAGGCTGTTGAATACACTGAACAAAACATTGATTCAGTACCTTGCAGTCAGTGTCTTCCAGCTGAGGCTGGGGGAGATCTCTGCACCTGACAGCACTACCTGGTGACACCTGGCAGCAGTTTCCTGCCCTATTCCTGTTTCTTGCATTTGGACCGAACAGGGCAGGCCTGCCCTGCACCCTTGACACTACAAGCCCCAGTCCTCAGCCACTTTTCCAGGATTTGCTCTGCTCTGTGCGCTGCTTATGTTCCAGAGGCAGCATGTGACAGGGAGTTGCTGCCAGTGCCTTCCCTCCCCAGCCCCTTGCACTCCCAGACGTACTGGCAGGATCCGGGAGTGCAGCCACCTCAGTGCACAGAATGTGGCTCTTTAAAACTTCTCCAGAGTGCAGCTCTTCCACTTGAGCTCCAGGCCAAATTTTGGCTGCAACAGCAGCTGATCAGTAGCTCCCTGTGGCGGGTTCTTTCTGAGCCTCAACTGACCCTCCTGACAAGAAGTGGTGGTGAAAAACAGCTTCCCCCTCCAAGTGAGGTAGGGCAGCAGGGTGGATGAAATAGCACTGTTGGCTTACCGGAAACAACACAGACCCCAGGCTGCTTCTGATCTGCATGCTTAGGATGGCAATACAGGCACAGTATAGTATAGTTGCCTCCCCCACACCTCCTTCCTTCTTTGCTGCCTGATTGCTTACTTGTGGTGTCACATAGCGGCTAACCAGTCACTTTGTAATTCTGGTGTTTGTACCTTTTGAAGTGATACTGTATATACCTCAGGGCCTGCCAAGTGTACCTAGTACCTTACAAACTGATTCTGTAGTCATTTTGCAACAAACCATTGATGGGAAAACATGACTCTTGAGTAGCAAAGTGTTGGAATCCATACAAGATTGACAACAAAATTGATTATTGAAAGTAAAGTGTCTGAATCCTGCTAGGAGCCTAGGTGCTTAGTGACTTTCAGGTAGAGACCCAAAGTGTGTAGGTTGGCTATGGGTAAGAATTGGCATCTTACCACATGGACTCTACTAGCCTAGAAATATTAACTGAAAATTTCTCAGAAAAGTACACCACCCTCTGTAATTTTTTTGAAAATTGATAAAATGGTAAGCTTAAATCTTAGATTTCTTGCCACTTGAATTTGCTCTTTATTTTTCTCTACAGTTGGTGTTATCCGCTGTCCAATCTGCAGCCAGGAATGTGCAGAGAGACACATCATAGATAACTTTTTTGTGAAGGACACCACAGAGGTTCCCAGCAGCACCGTGGAAAAGTCAAATCAGGTGAGCACATTAAAATACAACAGTCAGCATTGTTTGGATGCCTAGATGTGTCCTGAGCGGCTACCTGTTTGGACTTTATTGCTTATTTTGTATTGGGCCTGGAGGGAGAGGGGAAGGTAGAAAGAGCATTTAAATGGTCATGCATCATATTTTAGGATTGCTATAGAAAAGCAATTAGTGTGTTAGGAGTGGTCGCGGTAACTATTTTAAAATAAAATATATATTCTTGAAACGAAGTGACCGCATGGTGATGCCAAAATGAGAGAAATTTTAAAAAAGTATTATCATACTACATTAAATTTCCTGAACACACGACAGCACTTCCATTGGAGAATCCTAAATGGGAGAACTGTAATGAGAAGAGACTAGAATGTTGTAGAGTAATAGAATTACAGAAATGTAGGGCTGTAATAGACCTTTCAAGGCCATCTAAGCCAGCTGACTGTGCTGAGGCAGGACTATCCTTGACAGGTGTGTTGTCTAACCTGTTCATGAATATCTCCAGTGATGGGGATTTCACAGCCTATTCTAGAATTTGACTACCTTTATGGTTAGAAAGCTTTTCTTAATCTGTAGCAAGGGAGTTTTAGGTTAAATGTTCAGCTGATTGCTTCTTGTACTATCTGCAGTGTAAAACACAAATTGGACTGGGGAAAATAAAGCCTAATTAACATTAGCAAAACATGGCACTAACTAGTTGATTCATTAAACAAGAGGTTCTCAAATATCATAGTGGGGATCATATCTCAGTTTGTGTCTGTGGTTCACCATCCTTTCCACACACAATTGTATATTTAGTTTTTTAATGCATTTTAGCAGCCAGATATAAGAAGCAGCAACATCAACAGCCAGCGACACATATGACCACAGTTTAGGAACTTCTGATATTAAAATTTACCATTCATTCATTTTGGGCTCGTGCCAAGTCAAGTCTCTTAGCTTTATAAACAGACTTTGTTAGACTCTAGGGAATTATTTTAACTCATTTAACCTCTTTTTACACAGATATTTTCTTTATAATGGCAGCAAGAGATTACTTTTGTAATGCTATAGTAATTTAAAAACAAGACCCTAACTGCAGAGACACATTTATAAACTAATCTCTTAAAATAAAGATTTAGAAAGTGCCATTTTTATTTCTTCATCTTGTATAAAGAGTGTATCATGAGTCTTGATCTGTTTTGTATTCTGGCAATCTTTAGGGCTTATATAATTATCCCATGCAATCTTTTAGTTTCAAAACATTTAGTGGAGGGAAAAAATATACCTTGTATGTCTCCTTGCCCTCATCCTTGGATAAGTGAGAATACTTAAATTTATGGCCGTCAGAAACTTTTATTAACTTCCTTCAGTTTCTCAGCCAGCTTGGGAACTGAACCTCTGAGATATGGTGATATAAAATATGCTGAACCTGGACTGGGTGAAGATCCTCAAGAAGCTTGGACAATGTCTGCATTCCTTCTATGTAGGAATAGAATCTTTTTAAAATGAGAAATGTTTTTGATCATGCAAATCTTGCATGAATCACCCACACAGTCTTCAAAACAACCACTCATCCTTACTTATTCATTGATTAACCACTGCTTGAATTGGAAATGTGGTCCCCTTATTTTTAATCGGATAGCTTTTCCAGTGAGTTTAATTAAGAGGCAAGGCAAGAAGATAGTGAGTTCTAGAGATGTCATAAAGAATTTGATATCATGCAGAAGTAATACCAAATTTTCTCAAATTTATGGGTATCTATATTGCTGTCTTGTTCCAAATTTTGTAACAGGCATGGAGGGTTATACTGGATCACAAACTGAATGAGTCAGCATTGTGATGCAGTTGCAAAAAAGGTAAATATCATTGTGGTCTATGTTAGGAGTGTCATTTGTGAGATATGGGAGGTAATTATCCCAGTCTGCCTAGCACTGGTAAGGCTTCAGCTGTAGTACTGCCACAAGGGAGATATTTAGATATTGGGAAAAACTTGCTAACTATAAGGTAGTTAAGTTCTGGGCTCTAGTCTTCCAAGGAAGGTTGTAGAATCCCTATCACTGGTGGTTTTTAAGGACAGCTCCTGTCAGGGATGATCTGGGTTTACTTTTTCTTGCATCAGCACAGGGGGGTTGGCCTAACCCTAGATAACATCTAGAGGTCCCTTCCAACTCTACATTTGTAGGATTCTATGAGTCACAAAACCTTAGTTCAAAGAGGTATGACAGAACTAGTTGAATTAATCTTAGTGACAAGATCAAGGGCTTTTTCTTTGTAATTACCTATGATAGAAAGCTAAAAGCAGTCTTGGGCATTAAGGATTTTTTTGACTGGGGCAGAAATCACAAAATCTGTTTAGAAGGACTCTATTGTCATTCGCAAGGTCTTGAGCCCCTTAAATTTGTGTACTTCCTTCAGGAGTAATGGCTTAGCATTTGGGCATTCTGAAAATGAATAATTTATGTTTATGGCTTAGAAAACAGATCCCCTTCTCTGGATTTTAAGTCTTTCTGCTAGTCTTCTGCTTCTCCTCTGCTGGGGAGGGACCTAAAAAATCCCTAAAGATCACTTCAACCAGTGCTTCAAAGTCCTCCACTGGAAGCTGGATAGTCTGAGTGGGCTACAGGGGAAGCGCTATGTAGGTATTCACCTTCCTCTGAATTAGAAAGAAACTATGTAACACAGGATAGATTAAAAATTAAGTTTTTTAAATTTAAGCGGTTCTTTAAATAAACCTATTTAAAATTATATCTGAAATTATGACAACCCATTTTAAGGCCTAAACTTAGTATGACTTACTAAACAATTTAAATTAAAAAAATTAACCAGTACGTGTTTGCTGTGAAGTTTTAAAGAGAGCCAAACCACTGAACTGGTGGAGTTCTTTGGTGAAGGACCTGGAACCAGGGTCTGATGTGCTAGAACAACTTTTGACAGTAATGGCCTTTTCTGCAGGTGCAAAGCAGATATTGCTTTGAGTTTTATTCGACTACTTCGGTGACTAGTTGATTCAAAATGAAGAGACCAATGTGGAGTTGAAAAAGCAGGAAAGCTTGTCTTTTTTTTTTCTCTGACTGTGAATAAGAACTATGCATGAGAGGGTGATCTAGTAGTTCCAAAATCTTGAAGGATATGGCAACTGGAAACCATCAGTTCAATTCATTAACTGCAGATAATACTTCATTGTTTAATAAATCAGTTTCAAATGGCAAGCATATTTTGAGAATCCTTTTTTCTTGCGTATCCAGCACTTTTAAGGTAACTTTATTTAATAAGACGTATTAAAAAGCTATTTGTGTATTTTTAATTGAATTTGAATTTGTCTACTTGGAGCTTTACATGCCCATACATAAAAAAATAATTAGATTGTAAAGAAATGCATCATTTACCCTCTGTTTATTTTTAGATTTTTTTTTGTTAGAAATATGAATAACGATAAATTAGGCTACATAATTGCTTAAATGAATGTGCATATTTATAGTGTGTCCTCCTGGTTAGTATTAAAAAAACGCCAAATTTAGTGTAAAGCCTGTAACTAGTGTAAAGGTTGCATTTAGTTGCAAATAACAAGTTTTAATGATTACAAACTATTGAGAACCAGCTTTTCCTTAGGAAAAGAACTAAACAATATAAATGCAAATCATGATTTGCAATCCTTGATTATTTTTAGATCAAGGTTTCCTGCTTGTTGATTTATATCACTTTGATTTAAATTGGTCCAGCCTGATGAACAGCTCTGTTTTGTTTCAGTAGAACTGCTCTGGGATGTGATGGTAAAAGGACAAGGATCACAAACTTTGAGATCTAACAGTTGGATTTCTGGAAGTATTTCCTTCCTGTATGGTTATACATCTCATTGGTTAATTAATAGTTTATCATGTATTTTTCAAGGAACTTCAGCTGGGGAGGGAAGCCAAGGCTGCTATAGAAGAGGTGGTGTCTTGGACCCAGTGATTTCCCCCTCCTCTACCCCTAGTAACTGGCTCTACACCTGTGAAGTCAAGAAAGAGTAGTTTATTCTAACATAGGGGAGACTGCAGAAATAAAACTTCCAACTAAGAGCAAAGTTTATTTATTTTGATTTGTACTGGGAAGGCAATAGAAAGCATAATATGCATTAAGTAGTCCAGTGTTTACTCCTGCTGTTGTCCCATCGGGTAAACAAGGGAAGGATCAGGTAGCCTACTTGTCCAAGAATAGTTCCAGACATAAGACCAGGAACCAGGACCAGGTTAATGGTTATAAACTATTGAGAACCAGCGTGGACCCTGGTGGGTCATGTTAATAAAACCCTCCAAAGAACTATTTGTTACAGTTTATGTATGGTGGGATGTAACCATTTCACGGTGAAAAACGTATTTGAAACATTTATAATTAAAAGAATCTCATTTTTTGGAAACGTAATTTAAAATTTAACCTGGGAAGATGAGAGCATTTGCTTCTTGACTTCTCTGAAGAATAAATTTATTACAAGTGGGGTAGGAAGCAATCAAAATGTCAACATCTTCCTTCCCACTCCACCCACTCAGAAAAAAGCAATGTGTTCAGAGCTGACTTTGACTTATTACCCTATTCATAGCTGTGCCTTCAAGCTTCACTAACAGAAAGGAGGCATAAAGCTAATGAAAGATCCCAGAGAATAAATACATCCAATGTAGAAGAGGGTTTGGGAGGGGAAGCAGCTTCCTGGCTGGTGCATGACTGGATTGAGGGCATTTCTGAGGGAAGGAAGGGGAATGTCTTGAGTGAGAGTTTTTGAGTACTCAGCATATAGCTTGTAGTTGAAGCTTGAGAGAGGGCGAAGGGTTCAAATAAGTTGATGTCCTTTGTGATTTTGGTTAATTTAGTCACATTAAATCAACATACAATAGAAATGCAAAGAAATGACATTTTTCAATATTTTGAAATACTTTATTTCATTTTTTTCTCATCTTCTGGTTTGGGCAATTAGATGCTACCAATTAAGACTGACAGATTTTGGAACATTGGGTGACTGAACAGCCCTGGATTTACTTGCTTCCTGGCATTCTTCCTAATTTTGGAAATTTTTGCTTGTTTTATCCCTTTGCTACTTAAAATGTAGGTAGCTTGATCAAGTGCAGTGAGGGCCTTTTAAGAGGGCATCCCCTTTTCTGAATTTTCAAAAGTAAATACAAGTTTTATGAACAGAAACAAGCATATACAAAGAGAAAATATTTAGGGACCTTTTTGTGATGGTGATGAGTATTGTCAGCTTTCACCAAAGCTCCACTAAAAGTTCGTTGAGCACCTTTGCCATTACAAATACTACAGTAGGTACAGGTTTTTCTTGTAAGCATAACTATTAATACAAAACTACCTTCTAATCTTGATCAAGAGGAAAAAAACCAGAGCATTTAGAAGTGGTCAGATAGCAAAGAGTTTCTCCTAATTACTAAAATAAAGAAAGTTCTGAATACTGTTAAGGGTATGATTTTTCTGTAGAGGAATTCCTGTGAGTATTTTACAATTTTAACAAAGTCCTATTTTTCTCTGAAAAGTCACATTTCAAATGAAAAATAGATTGAAATAAAACTGATTACATGTTAAAAAAAGGAGAGAGAGAGAGAGAGTGAGTGTCCTGTGGCACTTTAAAGACTAACATTTCTTTGGGCATAAGCTTTCATGGGCTCCAACCCACTTCGTCAGATGCCCACGAAAGCTTATACATGAAGAAATTTCTTAGTCTTTAAGATGCCAGAGGACTCTTTGTTTTTGCTGTACACAGACTAACATGGCTGCCCCTCTAGAAATTATTACACCTAGGAGCTGTTGAAGGACATGTATTACTGCATCTGATTCTTTTTTTTTTTTTTTTTTTTAATGAAATAAAATTGGACAGCTCTGATTTTGCTTGCTGTGTTAGGATGCTGCACAGGTAAAGGATAGTATATGTGTAACTGTCAGGTGGACTGGAATTCATTCAATTGCCCCTCTCCAGTGCCTAACAGAAATAAATTCCAACTCCTATGGAGAAGCAGCTGGAGACACAGGATGCATTCTGTAAAGGACTCGCAGCAAAGATTGCTCAGAGTTACCCTCCCTTCATTAAAATACTACTAAGAACAAGCATAACTATGAATTTTATTAACTACTAACTTAATCTTATCATTAGAAAACAAAATGAATTTAAACAAAGCAGTACTCACAGAGATACTGAGAAAGATACCCAAGAAACCTAAAGTTTAGGTGGAGTTCACCCAAATCTCACTTATAGTCATTGTTCCCTCTAAGCTGTGCGGGTGCGTGGCCGCGCAGCGGCCGTCGCACCCCCTGCGCAGCAGTGAGGGACCCACGCGCAGCCCGGCAGCCCCCCGCTGCTCCCTCCAACCCCTGGGGCAGCAGCTCTGCCGCGGCACACCCGGCCTGCGCCCGGCCTCTGGGCTGGCCCTCCCTGCCCCCAGGGTGGGACAGGCAGGCTCAGGCTCAGCTCAGGTGTGTGGGCCTGCCTGCCTGCCCCACGCGGCCGGGGCAGCGGGGTGGCTGCGGCCGCGGCGGGCTCCCGGGCTCCCACCCGCCCACCGCCTCGACTTCCCGGCCCGGGCTAATCCACGGCCTCAGCCTCCCAGCACGGGGGCGGGATCAGCCTCCAGGGCTGGGGTCTGCTCCGCCCCACCGGCGGCTTCCCAGGGCCATGGTAGGGTCCTCCCCCGCCAGCGGCCTTGGCTTCTTTCTTTCTTTCTGTCTGTCTGTCTGTCTTTAAAAAAAACTTTTAAAAAATTAATTTTAAATAAAAACCTTTCTAAAAATTAAATTTCAAGTCAAAATTCATTCAAATTCAATTAAAAACAATTAATTAATTCTATTTACAATTACTTTAACGTCAATTAATGCCTATAATTTCTGTCGTGTGAGTTTACACAAAAATTTTATTCAGAAAAAGTTTTGCATGCGGCTTGAAAATTTTGCACACAAGCCGCCAAACCTTAGAGGGAACATTGCTTATAGTCTATTTAAGTCCAAAGGCTTGAGTTGAAAGAAGTAGCAGTTGCTTATTCCTTAGTTCCAGGAATCTTTAGTAGAAATCCATACAGGCTTTTCTTTCTGTTCTGGAACCAGCCAGTCAGCTCACTAGTTAACCAGCAGTAAGTCACATATACAGGTGCACAAACTCTGCTACAAAATGCTCCAGAGTGGGGAGAAAACATCTTCCTGCCCACTCCTGGCTCAGCTTCTCCCAGTCACAGAGGCGATATCTACACTTGAAAAGTTAGGTCAACTTAATAAGGTCGACTTTAAGTCGACTTAAAGTGGACCGTATTAAGTCAACTCAACAAAAGTTGACTTAACTTTTCAAGTGTAGATGTTGCCCCTTTTTTTGGCCTTATTAAGTCAACTTAACATTTTAAGTTGACTTAAAAAGGTCCAACTAGGCACTACTCCGCGTCTCCACTGGCTTAAGTCAACTTAATAAAGTCGACTTAAGTGCTAGTTCGAATTAAAACGAGGTGTTGTTAATTCGAGCTAACTTTTCCTTAATTCGATTTAAGGAGCAGCTTAAGTTGAATTAAGGAAAGCCCAGTGTAGACACAGAGTAAATTAAGTTGACTTAAGCTTCCTTAAGTCGACTTAATTTGTAAGTGTAGATGCACCCATATTGAGCACGTGGACTCTTCTCATACAACTCTTGTGGCTGCTGTGCTGAGCACACCAGCAGCAGAAAACGTTCCTTGTGGAGCATGCAGTACTATACCCAATTTCCAGAAATTTCTGACTCTGGGCAGCTAAATCTGCACAGTAACCCACCCCCAAAAGATCCCTTAAAAAGACACTCTCCTTTAGGCACATGGGTTACATATGCTTTGTCCCATGAAGCAAAGGTCAAGATTTAGTTCATTTGGCTGTATCTGCTTGGCAGTTTTTGAACAATATCTGAAGAGGCTGGTAGTACTATGAAGATGTAAAGTGTTATCCAGTAGTATTTTCTTGAAAATTCATCTTGAATTTTATATAGATAAGGGATACCTAATAGACAGAGCTGCAATGTATTCTGTACTTCAGACAGTATTTTCTTCCTTTTGTCTCACTTTCCAGAAATAATGCACAAGATGAATCTATAACTTGTGTTTATCTGTCAGTTCCATTTTAATACGTTTTTATATTACCTTTCTTCTCAGGTCTGCACAAGCTGTGAGGACAATGCAGAAGCCAATGGTTTTTGTGTGGAGTGTGTAGAATGGTTATGCAAGACCTGCATCAGAGCTCACCAGAGGGTTAAATTCACAAAAGACCATACAGTCAGACAGAAAGAAGAAGTATCACCAGGTAACACATTTTACTTTCTTCTTCTTCACTTGGGTGCAAAATTACCTTGGATAATTTTATCTGTCAGTGTACTTTAAGAGGTTATGCACTCTAATGTAAATTTAAGAAACCTCTCCATCCTGTTAAACCTGAAGGAATAAATGTATCCATGTCCACTGAAACCAAGGGACTTACTTTAGGTATGAGCTTAGTTGACAGAGACTTGATTCAGGAAAAATGAAGAAAATCCATGCCTAAAATATTCTACACTGAATGGTGTTAAACTCTATTTTAGCGTTTCCCAAATTTACTGCAGAGGAAATAGTTTTTTTGAATACTCAACTCCCATATTGTAGAGCTCTAGTAAATATTAACATTCATTTACTGCAAAAATCTACCTAGGTGGAGTACAGCAATAGGTGGTTGATAGTCTCCTTTAACATTCAGCTGCTGAAGAATGGCACCTCTAGCTACAAAAGCATATCCTGGCGCAGCTTATTGCTGTTACAGCATGTACCTTTAGTTTAGAACTTTTACTTTATTTTGAAAAGTTTTAAAAATGATTTTTGAGGGAGTATGGTAAGCATGGTGAAGAGTACTTTTTAGAAAGGCTGAGAAAACATGAGATGATTGTAAATATTTACTTTAAATATCTTTTCCCGCTAGAAGCTAAATGGAGACTGCCAATTCTTTTAGAATTGCTTAGTTGACCGGCTGTTGGATGGCAATTTCTGGTTACTGCTGGTCTTGTCTATTTTTAACAAGTGAGCAAGAAGTGAAAAGTTCTGTATCCTATTATCAATTCTCTGATGTCCTGATCTGTGAGCGAGTTGAGCACAATGAAATGTGAATCTCTGTTCTTTCATTATCAAGATACTGTGAAGAGCTGCCAGTTTATATCTGGTTCTCTGTCAAGAGAATTCACTGCCTTGTCAGGCTCAGAACTAGTGGGTTTTTTAACTCTTCTGGGTTTGAGTCCAGTAAATGATTTTGTTTCAGTGCAAATCCACCTTCAGCCTATAGGTGACCAAGCTTTCTGCGCAGGCTCTTTCTGAGGGCTTTTTCCTCAAGATTCTTAGCTACCTTTTCCTACTCTCTCCACCATCATCTCCAGGTGGCAAGAGAAGAGTCTTCAGGTGAATACTTTAAGAAAGGCTAGAAACTCCACTGCTCCTGCTGTTCTAGCATTTTATGGTTGCCTTTGTACCCTGTCAGCAAAGCTAAAGATTCCCATTCTTATGTTCTGCTCCATGTGGTGACAGCCCCCCTACACATGCCCGTTAGCTTCTCCATCTTCATTTTCATCCTGACCCCATACCATTTTTCTAAACAGTCTTTCTCTGCTTCAGGATCATGATAACCAACAAGCTTTAGTTCAATCGGGAGGAGGAAGAGGAAAATAATGAGAGCAACGTCGGAGTCCACAAGCTGTTGTGAAAACCAGTTTCCATTGTCTATAATATTTTAAGAAGAGCTCTCACACCAATGCCCTTTAGAATCATAGAATAATAGGGTTGGAAGGGACCTCCCAAGGTCATCTAGTCCAACCCCCTGCTAAAAAGCAGGACCACTCCCCCTAAATTATCCCAGCCAGGGTTTTGTCTAACCGAGCCTTAAAAATCTCCAAAGATGAAGATTCTACCACCTCCCTAGATAGCCCATTCCAATGCTTCACCACCCTCCTAGTGAGAAAGTTTTTCCTAATATCCAACCTTGACCTCCCCAGCTGTAATTTGAAACCATTGCTCCTTGTTCTGTCCTCTGTTACCCTCAAGAACAGCCTAGCTCCCTCCTCTTTGGAGCAACCCTTCAAGTAGTTGAAGGTTGCTATCAAATCTCCCCTCAGTCTTCTCTTCTGTAGACTAAATAAGCCTAGTTCCTTCAGTCTCTCCTCATAAGTCATGTGCCCCAGCCCCCTAATCATTTCCCCCTTTCTCTGCCTTGTTTTTGTCACCATTTTCCCTCCATTCCTTTCAAGGATTTCTTGCAACGTTAAAAGTGTTCATCATAATCCTTGCTGACTAAAAGGAACTTTCTGCTTATTGGATGATTTAAATCACCCATCACCTAATAAACACTTGGAAGTCTTGGAGAAATAGATCTATTCCACTTTTAAGATAGGTGAATCAGTAACATGTTTTTCTCCTAGCCATGACTCTTTAAGGTGAAGAGGTGGAAAGATCTGTCTCCCTGTAACGGAATCTTTTGAGAAGATTGACTCTCAGTGCTCCTACCCTGGCAAAAAGAGGTCCATTAATTATGTTGCTGTGAAAATCTGGTCTAAGACCACCATTTTTTCTGTCCTGAAGAGAGTTTTTCATCTTCACCAGTATTCTTCTCACGTAAGAGTTTTTGAACCCAATTTAATGTGCCAGGTTCTCCAAAGGACTTTGTAGAGCAGGAGACTGAGAACTTTTTAAAAGGGACTTTGAATTGTTGACTTGCATGGCTTTTGTTGTGCCAAAACATGTGTATGGTGGTTGCTCAAATGCTTTTCAATATCACCCATTCTCTCTAGTACTCTCAGAAGAAGCAGCGCCATAAATACCTAAAGAGGAAGACAACTCCTGTCTTCTGCCCCCCCTCCCCCCACTGAAGTGGATATATATGCAAGATGACACTAGCTTTCCTCTTCAATGCTTTCAGTGACCTCACCATATGCTTCTCCAGATTTCTCTTCCTTACAAAACCACCAATCTTTTCATCTCTTTCAAAACACTGGGGCCAAGAAATTCTTCCCAAAAGCAGCCAAAGGGGCCTCTCCCGAAGAGTATTCTCCACAAAATAATCTCTGGTTTGGGACCACCTACCCATGGCAGGAAAAATTTTCAGACAAGGTTTTCTCATAGTGAGGGTAGTTCCTGAAAGTCTAACTTGTCTTTTACCTCTACTAATTCAGGACTGCGAAAAGATGAGGATATCTTGACAGTATTGTTCATTTTCTTTTCCTTGGAGCAATAATCTTGGTCCGAATCATGAGAGGTTTGTTCTTTGTGTTGATTTAAAGATCAATAGATGTTCATCCAGTTCTGGAGCTGTCCAACCTCAGTAATGACAGGTGCAAAATTACTTCTGAATGAGGCTTTAGCTCTTCTAATCCAAGAAATTTCCCTCCAAAATGCTTTATGATCTGTAGTATAGGAGCTGATCTATTTGGAGTCTTTGACCATTTTCACCAGCTCAAGTAGAGAGAAGCTGTTGCAGGAGCCTTAAAAGATGGGGGAAACCTTGTTTATCTGAACTCAATCTGTCAAGGACTCCCAAGGGAAGGATGAGCTAAAGGAATGGGTGTTGTGTTCAGGATATCTGTTTTCTAGAGGTTCCAAAGCGGTAGCCATGTTAGTCTGGGTCAGCAAAACAAACAAGGAGTCCTGGGCACTTTTAAAGACTAACAAATTTATTTATTGCATGAGCTTCCGTGGGAGAAAATCCCACTTAGTCAGATGCTTTGAAGATGGGGAATTTACAGAATGGGAGGAAATTAATTGCAGGGAAATGTATGACACAAGTTCAGGTCAGACTGTAATAGCAAGTCTTTATATGCTGTTCCCCAGTGTTTGAATCCCAACACCTATCTTGATTTGCTGTTACAGCCTGACCTGATTCTGTGTCATACATTTCCCTGCATTTAATTTCCTCCCATTCTGTAAGTTCCCCATCTTCAAAGCATCTGACCAAATGGTATTTTCTCCCACAAAAGCTCATGCGATAAATAAATTTGTTAGTCTTTAAAAATGCCACAGAACTCCTTGTTTGGTTTTTGTTTTCTAGAAGTATACTCTGTTTGATCTGTTACATAATAAGTATTGGTCGTCTAGAATCTTGCACAAAGTCTGTGCGTAAAGTGTTACTTCTATCACGTGTCCCATGAGGATGTAAACCAGAAGGCGCTCAGTTGAAATTCTGGCAGAGAAGTATGGGAAAAGGGGGAATCTGAGGAGTCAGGACTGGTAATAGGCTAGGCAGTTTGACTGTGGAGGCCTCAGCACCGGGTGCTAGACAGAGGGTCAGGATCCCGAGTGCTCCTACAGACCCAAAGACAGAGGTAGTGCCTCGAGTCTAAGACTGGATCTTCAGACACCTAGGGATCCATCTGCTGAATCTCTAAACAGTTGTCTGGTGAATGGCCAAAAGGAAGCATTTGACTGAACCTGTGACTTTCCTATTTTCTGAAAGCAGTATCACTTCAAAGACCCACTAGTTCACTGCCCAATTGAAACAATGGAGCCTCAATCAGGTATTAAACACACATGCTAAATAGCACTTTCTGTCGCCAGGAAAATGTTCTTGTCTATTTCTACCTTAAATGTTTCTTTCTTTGAGCCAGTATGATGGCCAAAACGATTAGCCTATTTTGGAGTTTCTATGCAGCAAGTAGTGTGTCTTTAAACGTTTTTCAGATAAAATAGTTGAAAGACAAGCTTCCCATTTCATTTTAAAGAGAAATTTGACCTATTTAAGCCAGTTGGTTTCTTTGTCCTCTTTTGTACTTAAATCTTCTCTCAGGCTCGAAAAATAATTTCACACTAGAGCTTTTGCAGAATGGTAAAATTCAGCATAGATAGAAATACACTGTGGGAGAAGCCCAATGCTTTATTGGTGGCTTTTGCTTCTACACTCTATCTTGGTGGAATAAGGTCACTATCTTCCAAGCTTCTAATTAAGATCTTCCTGAAATGTGTGTTTTTTAGGGATACAAGTACTTAATGAGCAGAACTTGCACTCTAACTACTCATGGGTCCCATTCACAAGACAAAACCGACATGCTTTGTGTCCCAAGAGAGCACTGGAAGAACAGAATCTTTCAAGTTCCAAAGGGGTAGCTGTATTAGTCTATTGCAGAAAAACAAACAAGAGTCCTGTGGCACTTTTAAAGACTAATAGATTTATTTATCGCATGAGATTTCGTGGGAGAAAATCCCACTTCGTCAGACGCTTTGAAGATGGGAAACTTACAGAATCCTTCAAGGTTTTCAAGGGTGTTTTCCAGTGAAGAAACTTGATGCAATGAAAATTTGGCTGCCCTTCTTTGACATACATCATTGCTTCAGAACCTTTTGCATTTCAGCTGGGGGGAGGGGGGGAGACTTCTTGCCTGCTAATGAAGACTCAAAGAAGGCAGAAAAATCCAACAGTTCCAAGAATCCACTGTTCCATCCCCTTCAGCATACACAATTTGGGGCAAGGAAACTAACCAACTTCTTACTCTAAACTAAGCCAATAAAGATCAAATGCCAGCTTGCTAATAGCAGTTGTAATCCTTTATTTATTTTACAGAGGCAGTTGGTATGAACAGTCAGAGACCTGTTTTCTGCCCTTACCACAAAAAGGAACAGTTGAAGCTCTATTGCGAGACCTGTGACAAACTTACATGCCGGGACTGCCAGTTACTAGAACACAAAGAGCATAGGTACCAAAGTAAATTACATGTTTTTACATAACTAGTAGTAGATTCCTTATGAAAGAAGTTGAATTAATTCTGAATTGTTTACAATACTAGCCTAGGCCAGCGGTTCTCAGCCACTGTCAGAACACATTACTGTGTTGCTACACAGCGGTAAGTGTGTTGTTGGGGAGCCGGGGGGAGAGGGGAAGCTGGTGTGTCCTGTAGGGTTTTGCACACCCACAAATGTGTCACAACCCCGAAAAGGTTGAGAACCACTGGATTAGACTATACTGTTGAGCAAGACTCCTATTAAGAGGCATGGGGGAAGGGAAACGGCAGGAGAAAATTAACACAAAAAGACCCTGAATAAACTGAGGTTAACTGACCGAAAGATCTTGCTAAAGGAAGTCTGTGGTAGAACTGGAAATAGAATCTTGATCTTCCAACTTCTAATCCTGTGATTTTTAACCACAAGACCTTCCTTTATTGGCAGTTTAATTAGATGGAAATCTTTACTGTGCAATCTTTCAAGCCAAGAGCCCCTAAAAGTACAGGGACTATATTATGTAATGATATAATCATACCGAACTTCCTCAATTTGCCCTTGAATAGGATGATTATATAAGGGGACCTTACCAAAACATTTCAGAAATGGAAAATGTTCATTCTCACTGAAGAGCATTTATTAGATAAAATTTAAAATGTCACTTTAATGGCTCTCACAAAAACTAATACTCTTCGTTTCTTTGAAGAAAATTATTACACCAAAAAAAAAAAAACTTTTCAAAGCAGGAGTATTTGCATTTTTCTTTGTTGAATGGTATCCATGTAGGGGTGCTCCACTCTAGGTGTTTGTCGCATCTTCATGCCGAGATCAGAGATTTTCACTGCAGTCCCCGCTCAGGCCACATGCACCTGGCTCATCTTGCAATGCCGTTGGTGCCTTGAGCTGCGTGTATGCGGCCAAGCTCCCACAGTTCCTTCTCAACCATCAACAGCTTAAGACGGAGTCCGCAACAACTCTCCTCAAACCTATTCACAGTTAGAGAAAAGTTTGCATAGAATTAGTTTTAGTAATAGTTTTAGTCAATTTTAGTAAGTTTAAACCTCTTTCTTTCATAATGTAAAATAAATTAAAAAAAAAAATAATTTACTTAGTATTCGAAAATGCCTGGTTTGCTAGGAATTAAATGGTGCTCCCTCTGTAGGGATACTATGTCCACTTCAGACAGGCACTTTCAATGCATTCATTGCCTCAGTTAGGAGCATATTTCACAGAAATGCCCCCACTATAAGAACTTAAAGGCACCAGCAAGGAGGGACAGAGAGCTTTGTCTTAAGATGATCCTCTTGGAAAAATCTTTCAGACCAACTTCTGATCCTGGGCACGAATGCTCCCCGGGGAGAGGAAGAGATGAAAGAAAGAGGTCTTCAACTCCAACTCCATCCAAAAGCCCTGCAAGCTAGAAGACTGCACTGTCAAAACCAGTTGGAGCACTCAAACCACTCAGCACTGTAGCTGCAAAGCACTGAGGCTATGTCTATCCTTGTAAAGTTAAGTTGACTCTATTAAGTCAACACTGGCTTTAAGTCGACTTGATACGGTCAACTTAGCGCTATTCCCTGTCCACACTGGCTTTAAGTCGACTTAAGAAGTCAATTTAAGGCTTAAGTCGACCTTCAGAGGTGATGTTAAGTCAACTTAAGCTGTTGTTAAGTCGATTTAAGGAAGCGCTTAAGTCGACTTAATAAAAGCCCAGTGTGGATGCGGCTTTGTGTAGGTCAACTTAAGCATCCTTAAGATGACCTAAGTTGCCAGTGTAGATGCACCCTGAGAGACAAAATCTCTGGTGCGGGGTCAAGGTCTAAAACATCAACGACTTCCTCCTCAGTGCCTTCGAAATATGCTTTGGCAGCACCACCTGTGGCACCGAGCTTAAAAACTGCATCACATACGGAAGCGGCACCAAGCCACACAACAGCACCGGCAAACATCACGGTGCTGCAGCCATTGGCACTGACACATGCCACACGTTCCAAATCCTCCTACAGCATTGTCCACATCGGAACCGGCACTGACTCCAGAACAAATACCACAAGATGGTACCATTTCCGTGGCTCCTACGGGCAAACGTAAGCAGAAGACCCGACACATTGACTCTGAAAACTCTCCCTCCTCCATATTCACTATATGGACCTGATACCTCTTCACAATTCTCACCATTCTCAAATTCTGATGTCGATGATGAGACAGCAGGCATCTTCTCTCCCCAACAACTGTCACCAAAGGGACCCTCCTCACAAGCACTCAAACGTGGACACAAAAAACACGCAGCCAACCCATGGTGTTTACCTCATGGATGGCCCCACCAGTGCCCTTCTCAATGCACTGTCATAACTGGGACACATGGTCATCATACATGAGATCTTATAGCAAACCCTCCAGCTCATATAGGGACACAACATCACAATCCTGCTCATCTTATGCACTGACAGAATCATACCTGAGGCACTGGGCAATACGGACATTGTATCCAAACAGGAGGAGGAAACAGCACTTCATAACTTTTTTATCTTCTGATGAGACAATCTTTCCGCCTCCACTGACGAGCTCAGATTTTATACAGTTCCAGGACCTCTTTTTAAACGAGTAGCGCAGAACCTGGAGATTCCACTAGAGGAGGTAACACACTCATCACAAGCTCTTCAAGATCTCACATACATCTACGCCATCTAAAATAGTGCTACTGATGGATGATGCCATTATGGATCCTGCAAACCTCACGTGGCAAATTCCAGCAATTATCACCCCAACATGCAAACGGGCCGATAAAAAGTATTACATACTATCAAAGAACAGCAAATCTCTGTTGCACATCTTTCCCCAAACGCCCTCGTGGTGAAAGCCGCACAGCAGCAAAACAAACATAGAATAAATCCACGCCCCAGAACAAGGAGTGGATAAGGGTCGACCTATTTGGCCGCAAGGTCTACTCATTATCAACCTTACAATTAAGAGCTGCAAACTATGCAGTCCTCCTATCCAATTATGAACATAACACCTACTCTAAATTTGCAAAGTTTATGGATGTAATTCCTGAAGACAAACGAGACCAGTTTGTTCCTTATTAACGCGGGTCAGCTTATTCAAGATAGCTCTGCGAGCTACTTTCTACGCTACTGATACTGCAGCAAGAACCACATTAACTGCAATAGTTATCCACAGTGCATCTTGGCTCCAAACTGTGGCTCTCCCAAGGGAACTCCAATCAACCATTGAAGATCTCCCATTCGATAAAGCCAAACTATTCGGGGAGAAAACCAACAAAGCTATTCACACAATGAGACTCCCAAGCCACCTTCAGGACGCTAAGGATCTATACTCCTATCAAAAGGAGACAGCATGGATACCAGCCTTACTATCATCGTTACCCACAATATCCGCAACAAAGACAGCAGGATAGAAACAGACAAAGGCCTCAGAGAAGATGCTAAAGCAAGAACAACCAATCTACCTCTCAACAACCATCATCTTCTAAACAACAATTTTGAAAACTTGGTTCAGAGTTTGAACAACCTCCCTGATTCAATGTTCCCAGCTGCTACAACTACCTTCAGTCATCGTCTAAGACTGTATCTAAACAATTGGAAGTCATAACATTGGACAGATGGGTCATAGAAATCATCCATCAAGGGTACTCTATCTGCTTTACCTCCATCCCCTCTACACATCCCTCTTCTCCGTCCCTCTTCAGGGACACATCTTATGAAGCCCCTGCAGGTAGAGACAGACCATTTGCTGACCATCAGAACGATAGACCCTGCACCTTTTATTCCCTATACTTTTAATACAAAAGAAGAATGGGGGATGGAGACTCATATTAGATCTAAGATGACTGAACAAATTTCTAAGATATAAGCAGTGCACAGGCAATCCAGGAAGTTTTTGGAGTGTGTTGAGGACAACTTCTTGCTACAAATGCTGGAGGAACAAACTAGGGGCCTTGCACCTCTAGATCTGCTGCTCACAAACAGAGAAGAATTACTTGGGGAAGTAGAAGTAAATGGCAACCTGGGCAGCAGCGACCATGAGATGGTAGAGTTCAGGATCCTGATCAATGGAAGGAAGGAAAGAAGCAGAACACACCCCCCGGACTTCAGAAAAGGAGATTTCGGCTCCCTTAGGGAACTGATGGGCAGGATCCCTTGGGAGGCTGATCTGAAGGGGAAAGGCATCCAAGGGAGCTGGCTGTATTTTAAAGAAACCCTGTTAAAGGCACAGGAAGATACTGTTCCGATGTGCAGAAAGAACAGTAAATGTGGAGGGCAACCAGCGTGGCTTAGCAGAGAACTCTGCGGTGAGCTGAAACATACAAGGGAAGCTTATAAGAAGTGGAAGCTTGGACAGATGAGAAGGGAGGCCTATAAAGATATTGCTCTGGACTGCAGGGATAAATTCAGAAAGGCCAAAGGGCAATTCGAGTTGCCGCTAGCAAGGGATGTGAAGGATAACAGAAAGGGGTTCTACAAGTATGTCAGTAACAAGAAGAGGATCAGAGATGGTGTGGGTCCCTTACTGAATGGGGCAGGCATCCTCGTGGTGGACGTTGCGGAAAAGGCTGAAGTACTCGATGCTTTTTTTACTTCAGTCTTCACAGGGAGGGCCAGCTCCCAGACTACTACACTGGGTAACACAGAATGGAGAGAAAAAGAGTGGCCCTCGGTGATGGAAGGTCAGGTTAGGGACTACTTAAAGAAGATGAATATGCACAAGTCTATGGGGCCGGATGAATTGCATCCGAGGGTGCTGAGGGAGTTGGCCGATGTGATATCAGAGCCCACTGGTCATTATCTTTGAAAACTCGTGGCGAATGAAGGAGGTCCCGGAGGACTGGAAAAAGACAAATATAGTACCTATCTTCAAGAAAGGGAAGGAGGAGGATCCAGGGAACTACAAACCGGTCAGCCTCACCTCAATCCCTGGGAAAATCATGGAGCAGGTCCTCAAAGAATCCATCCTGAAACACTTGGAGGAACAGTCAGCATGGATTCACCAAGGGCAAATCATGCCTGACCAACCTGATTTCCTTCTATGATGAGACGACCGGATTTGTAGATGCAGGAAGAGCCGTTGACATGCTATACCTTGACTTTAGCAAGGGTTTTGATACGGTTTCCCACAGCATTCTCCCTGGCAAGTTAAGGAAGTATGGGTTGGATGAGTGGACCATAAGGTGGATAGAAAACTGGCTAGATCAGCGGGCTCAGCGGATAGGAATCAATGGCTCGATGTCTAGTTGGCAACCAGTAACAAGTGGAGTGTCCCAGGGGTCAGTCCTGGGGCCGGTTCTGTTCAACATCTTCATTAATGATCTCGATGATGGGACAGATTGCATGCTTAGTAAGTTCGCGGCTGACACCAGGCTGGGGGGAACGGTAGACACGCTGGAGGGCAGGGACAGGATTCAGGGAGACTTAGACAAATTGGAAAACTGGGCTAAAAGAAATCTCATGAGACTCAACAAGACGAGTGCAAAGTCCTGCACTTAGGACGGAAAAATCCCATGCACTGCTACAGGCTGGGATCGGCTAAGTAGCAGCACTGTAGAAAAGGACCTGGCGGTTATGGTGAATGGGAAGCTGGATATGTGTGCCCTTGTTGCCAAAAAGGCCAATGGCATATTAGGCTGCATCAGTAGGAGTATTGCCAGCAGATCGAGGGATGTGATTATTCCCCGCTATTTGGCACTGGTGAGGCCACATCTGGAATACTGTGTCCAGTTTTGTGCTCCCCACTATAGAAAAGATGTGGACAAATTAGAAAGAGTCCAGTAGAGGACAACAAAAATGATTAGGGGGCTGGGGCACATGACTTGCGAGACTGAAGGAACTAGGCTTATTTAGTCTACAGAAGAGAAGACTGTGGTGAGATTTGATAGCAATCTTCAACTACTTGAAGGGGTGCTCCAAAGAGGAGGGAGCTAGGCTGTTCAGTAGAAAGAGAGGACAGAACAAGGAGCAATGGTTTCAAGTTACAGCTGGGGAGGTCGAGAGTGAATATTAGAAAAAACTTTCTCACTAGGAGGGTGGTGAAGCATTGGAATGGGTTACCTAGGGAGGTGGTGGAATCTCTGTCTTTGGAGATATTTAAGGTCCGGTTAGACAAAACCTTGGCTGGGATGATTTAGTGGGAGGGGTTCTGCTTTTAGCAGGGGGTTGGACTAGATGACCTCATGAGGTCCCCTGCAGCCCTAAGATTCTATGATTCAAGATGGTCTCACTATCAACCATAATTCCAGCACTGGTTTTTATCCCTTGACCTACAAGATGCTTACTTTCATGTGACAATACATCCTGCACATAGAAAATTCCTCAGATTTGTAATAGGATAAAACCACTACCAATTTACAGTACTTCCTTTGGGCCTGTTCGCGGTCCTGAGGGTTTTCTAGCTGCAGTAACTGCCCACCTTCACAGACAAGACATAATCATCTACTTGTACCTGGACAACTGCTTAATAAAATCAAACAGTCAAAAACAAGAGGGACAAGCAAAGCAACAAACAAGAACCTTATTCTTAAAGCTGGAGTCGGTAAACTACTAAAATCAATATTAACTTCTGCACAACAACTGGAATTTATAGGCGCCCACCTAGATGCCACAAGAAGCAAGAGTGTTACTGCCACACAATATATTCACAATTATAGTGAACTTAAGACTGCAAAAGGCAGCCTGACACTGACTGTCCACACCTTCCTAAAGCTACTGGGTCACATGGCAGCCACATATAGTTTCCCACACTTGTCTCCATATGTGCGCCCTAAAGGCATAGCTTACCTCAGTCTTCAAACCACGCAAACAGACTATTCAAAGTAATCTTGATGCCAAACACAATCAAGCAATCACTACAATAATGGACAGAACCACGCAACTTATTACTAGCAATACCCTTCCTTCAAAACCCTCCCACCATCTTTATAACAATGGATGCATCCCTACTCGGATGGGGCACATACGTGCAGGGTTATACCGCTCAAAGGACATCGGTCTATGAGCGAAACGCTCCTCCACATCAACGTGCTGGAACTTCGAGCCATACAAAATGCAGGCATTCACTTCCTACCAAGCATCAGAAACAAAACAATAAAAATCATGATGGACAACATTGCATGCATGTTTTATATAAACAAGCAAGAAGATGCACGTTCCCAACCACTGTGTTCAGAAGCTATCCGGTTATGGACATGGTGTATCAAAATATAGTCATCTTACTTATCTGGTTCTCAGAACACCATAGCAGATACTCAGCAGACACTTTGCAATGAAGCACAAATGGGAACTGAACTCCCACGTCCTCCATTATATATTTCATCACTGGGGCTTTCCAACTATCGATCTTTTTGCAACCCACACAAACCGAAAATTTCCCACTTTCTGCTCCAGATCAGGCCTTGGGACTCACTCAATTGGAGGACATCTTTCTCTTGAAATGGAACGGACATCTACTGTATACGTGCCTACCCATACCATTAATACACAAAATGATACAGAAAATCCGGTTAGATGGAGCAACAGTAATCCTAATTGCTTCTGCCTGGCTGAAACAAACCTGATTCCCTTATCTTCCCCAGATGTCCATTGCCAAGCCAATAATGCTCCCATTGCGCGTGGACCTGCACCACCAAGATGATGATTGATGCTCCACCCTCATCTGGAGAAGCTGCATCTCACAGCCTGGCTGCTCCGAGGCTGCAATTTGACAAACTGCAATGCTCAGATCAACTAAAAAACATCCTATTAAACAGTTGGAAACAAACCACATGTAAAACGTGTTTACAAAAATGATCTTGATTCACTAAATGGTGCGAACACAGACATAGCCTACCCCTCTCTGCTCCGACCCTGTCCATCTTGGAATACATGCTCCACTTGAAACAAACAGTAGCTCACTGAAAGTACATGTCATGGCAATTTCAGCCTTCCACCTAAGAACAGATGGCAAACCAATATTCTCACATAAACTGGTTAAACCATTCATGAATGCAGTGGCGTCACTTATGATTCCAACACCAGTGTCCTGAATCTGGTGGGGACCTGTCAGCCATCGGTGGCCCAAACTGCCCCCAGCCACAGACCTGGTGTCCAGCCACTGGCGGCAGCCCAGTCTGGCCCCAACCCCAGCCAGGAACTCAGGGATGGCGGCAGCCCACTCAGCAGGCTGGAGGTGGCAGAGGCCCAGGCCCTTAACCTATTTTTGGGGCAGTGAGACGCCTGCATGAATGCCCTACAAAACATACCGAGAAATGCGGCCTCTCATGATACCTTGCAGCTTACACCTAGTTCTCCAAACCATCACCAGAAAACCGTTCAAACCCATAGCAACTTGCACTCTAAAGCACTTATCTCCTTAATAACCCCCCTTCCAACATAGGGGAACTGCTTCGTAGGCACCTAGGGTGGAGCACCCCTATAGGGACACCACTCAATGAAGAAAAGAATGTTGCTCACCTGGTGCAGTAACTGATGCTCTTCAAGATGTCCCCCTGATGGGACACTCCACTTCCCTCTTTCTCCCCTTTTACTATAGAGTTGTGTGCTTATGCTCTGTGGTTGAGAAGGAAGGGAGGGAGCTTGGCTGTGCACACACAGTTCGAGGCACCAACAAGATGAGTTGTGCAGTTGCGGCCTACGCAGGGACTGTGGTGAAAATCTCTGATCTTGGTACAAAGATGCAACAAACACCTAGAGTGGAGCACCCCAACTGGGACACACACATCTTGAAGTCTGGTTACTGCACCAGGTGAGCAATCTTCTTTTATGAGCTTTCCTGGTGGTACAATCTGTCTTAAGCAATGTTTTTAATTGGAGCAGTGCTGTTTGGAGTGCAATCTAATTTTTAGTAAGTATGGCTCAAACTTCTTGCTCATGATTAAATAGTGCATTAAGTCTCTGATTATTGCAGGTACCAGTTTATAGAAGAAGCTTTTCAGAACCAGAAAGTGATCATCGATACACTAATCACTAAGCTAATGGAGAAGACTAAATACATAAAATATACAGGGAAGCAGATCCAAAACAGGTATGTATCATGTTGCTAAGTAATATGTTCAGTGTGTGTCAATAAGAATGTTACTTACCTTAATTTGAAAGCCTTGGTAAGTGATTACTAAATGGATTTGGTACATGATCTCTCCACTGTTTGTTACTTCCAAAAGGAAATAATTTCCAAAATGTTTTCAGTAGTTAACTTTATATTAGAATTTCATATTTATCAATTGATTGTGATGATCCTTGTGTATTTTAACTTACATATGATGTTGGTTACATAACTGTTCTGTTTAGCCTGCAAATTTCTAGGACAGCAAGTGGGCAAGCTCAGTTGAGCATGCTGCTAAAATAGTTTTAGAAGGCAATTGCAGGATCTCCTCTCTGCTCCTCTCCAATGGTAACCATAGTTGTCACAGGACATACCGGAGTGGGTCCTATCGAGTACCTCTGCAGTGCTGTATAGAGGCAGTGTACCCTGGGAATGCAAGTCCAATTTTTCACCCTAGTTTTATCTGTTGGGCGGTAGGGAAGCTTTATTTTTATGCTTGTCTTCTCCCCCTTCTCTCTCATCAGGTCTTGGATACTTGATGCAAACCACAATTTCTCCCTCCATCCTCTTGCTTCTGGATGGCAAGAGAAAAGTAATACTCTCCTCCTCCCATGTAGAATCCAAGCACCTTTCTCTCCTTCCTAACTTCTTTTGCCTGGGTGTTTTTTCCTAGGTGCACATCACTCTGTGTGATATGCATGTACAAAAATAGAGCAGGGAGTGCTTTTCACTGTTTCGTTCACTCCATCAAAGAGCAGTAGAACGAGCAGTATACTGATTGTGTCAGTAGTGTAGTAACAATATTCACATCACTAGATGGGGTTGCCTATGTTTAAGTAATAATAGGAGTCCCCCTTGGCAAATCTATTGTTTCAGGCTGTACATTTAAAACAAATGCAAAGACTGCTACATTGCTGGATATTTTATTTCTGGAGAAAAAACTTACATTGAAAAAAATGAAATCCTGAACTCCTGTCACATACCGAGACTTTTGAATCCCTGGCAGAATGCTTAAGAGAGTGCTAAAATCCAAAATATGTCAGCCATTCATTTTTACCAATAAAATTCCCTAGCTTAAATATGTCCTACTTTTCTAGCTCATATAAGAATTTCTCAGACTTATACCAAGATGAGACACATTCCTCAAACTGTGTTTTGGTTTATGTTTTAAGATAATTCTATAATTTTCTCAGCTAATGGCACTATCTGTTCCCACATATATATACTATTGGGTTCATGTGAACAGGAAACTACTGAATTCTGTGCAACAAAGAAGTCAATTCATTAATTGTGCCAGGATGAGTTTTGTGGCAGTTCTTCGAGGACACTGTGCTAAACAATTTAATTTTTACTTGCAGAATCCTTGAAGCGAATCAGAATCAAAAGCAAGTGGAACAGGACATTAAAGTTGCTATATTTACACTGATGGTAGAAATAAACAAAAAGGGGAAAGCTTTGCTGCATCAGTTAGAGGTAAATTCACTTCTGTTAGAGGACACTGGCTACAAACAATAGCCCAGGCCCTAAGGTTCAATGGGTTCAGTAGGCACAACACCAGGAGACAAGGTGAAAGGTACAAACAAACGGTTTTATTAAAATACAGACAAGAAAAATAACAAATAGGAAAGCATCAAGGCGTACATCCCTTCAGCAGATGGGGACCCCAGGTAAATGACTGCTGGCGCAGAGCATGGGGAGCGATGACTCGTCACAGCATACACAGCAGTTGCCCCAGCGACGAAGTTCCAACTAAGGGGGGGTTTTACTACTAGCTTTTATACACTTATGCCTCCTGAAAGGGTAAGTGGCATGCATATCTGGTTACTTTTCACACTTGTTTACCACATTCCTTTGCCCCACTCTTATCTTATTTTATAGTGCTTGCAAGTTATGTCTGCTATTTGGTGGGAGCAAGGTATGACCTTGATCAAAATTAATGGTACCAGCTCTGCTTAGGGTTAACTTTTGGTCAGGGCTGATTGATGGTGACACCACCTACTAACAGCTTATCGCATCACAAATTCTTCTGTTGGGCACTACACCTTCTAAGATTGGTGAGGCTAAGATTTGTCATTGTTATTTTTAGTAAAAGTCAGGGACAGTTCATGGACAGTAAATAAAAATGCATGGAAACCTGTGACCGTTTCCTTAATTTTACTAAAAAATAGACAAAATGGGACTGGCAGAGGGAAGGACTGAAGGCCCAGAGGAGAGGAGGATGAGGGCCTGAGCCACACAGCAGAAGGCTGGGAGCCACTGGAACCAGCAGCTCAGAGCTCCATGTGCCAGAAAATGTAACAGAAGTCTCTAAAAGTAGACAACAATCATCCAGCAAAAACTATCTTTCAGCATGAATTACGTGTAGCTCCCTGTAAATGAGGATATCTCAAATAGGGCCAAGCAAGAAAATATTTTAGACAATGGCAATTTATTTTGTCAGTAGCTTTGAATTCTGATTTATATTTAGTTTTCATAAACTAGGGCTGCCTTCCCTCATAACCAAACAGAAGAAAATGGGCTTTGCAATTGAGTCACAGTCTGTGTATGATGCAGGAAAACTGTGAGCACGAGTTTGAGATGCTACAAATAGCGTTGTCTAACTTCATTGTAATAATAACAAGCAGGAGAAAATAGTCTGTGAGGGAACCTACCTAAGCACTACTACAGAGTAGAAACTTTATCCTGTCACTAAAGAAAGAAGATGGGAATCTGCATTTACACAGTGGTCTGATCTCTTGAGTAAGAGTGTACCAATTTTTATAGTCCCCTTTCATAGTGTAGAAGCACTCTAAATCTTCTATGAAAATTTCACTGGAAGTCTGTTATCCCTTTCAGAGTCTGTCAAAAGACCATCGGACGAAGCTTCTGCAGCAACAACAGGAAGTGGCAGGTCTTTCTAAACAGCTGGAACATGTCATGAATTTTTCCAAGTGGGCAGTTTCCAGTGGTAGCAGCACAGCATTACTGTACAGCAAACGCCTGGTAAGACTAGGAAAGACAGCGTTCCTTAGTTGCTAAGTGGCCGTAGTTAAGTCAAACAAGTGAATTTTCTGCATCTTCAATAATGCCAAGGAATGAATATTGTTGATTACTTCTATACACTGCAGCACAAGTTTGTAATATACATTTTCCCTACAATGGCACAAGTTAAAATTTGACTTCTGATCCCTCCTGGGTTTATTCCTGAAAAATTGAATTGTTGCAGGTTGTCCACTGACCTAGGAATTGTCCCACTGGTGTGGAAGAATATGGAACACTGCTGTTAACTTCTTTAGAGTGAACTGTGCCTGCATGCAGATGTGTTCATACCTCTAGCACAATGTTTTCAGCTCAGAGGCTGAGGCAATCCAAACATAATAGATAATGTAGACCTAGCCTTTAATGTAAGATTAACATGTTAGGTCCCCCATAGTCAGTAAAACCTTCTGTTGAAAGGTTCTAAGACCTTGTCTTCAGACTTAAAAGTATGCATTATGTATCTGATGGACTGCAATACTGATGCTATAGGTTGGTCTATATATACTTTAATAAAACCACACTTTTTAATGTTAAAACATAAACCAAGGCCTCAAGATACAAAGATCCTGCTATATTACAGGTTCTTTAAAAATATTAAAGGCATGGACATTTAAATAATTACAGATAGCACAATTCCATTTATGTCCATACACAATCTTTTCTGCTCTCACAACTGTTTGCTCATCCACACCTACCAGGCTTCCTAACCATGGTTTTTATGAATGCTCTTTGGGCAGCTATCCCATCATGCCTCAGCAAGGCATAGGAGGGAGACTTTCAAAGCACAAAGGGAGTTAAGTGTCTAGCTCCTGCCTAAGCCAAAGACATTTGGAAGTTGGACACCCGACTCTTCTGTACTAATTGAAAATCTCCCAGATGACATACACCTGGTACAGAGAAAAATGTGAGGCTGTGCACTGTGGGATATCCTACCACATAGAGCTGGAAAAAGGCAGGACCTAGCCAACTTAATTATTCAAAAGAAATGTATGAGAATTCTCTACTGGAGCATTGGGACAGAAAGACAGAAAATTTTATACTGAGATAACATCCTTTCTAATGAGAATAGTCAGATCCAACACAAGTGAGAATAGAGGACTTTCAGGAAAGGAATGATCATATAGAGATCAGAAAGATTATTTGCAAAGATATTGGTTCATTACATTTAGTCAACTAGGGAAGAGTATAACTCTACAGCTGAAAAAACTTTTTTGGGGGGGAGTATTATAAATAATCAGTATTGAAAATTACTTGGAGAGGGATGGCGAGTAGGGAGTTGAAAATCCCTGCTTTTAGTTGGCTGCACAAACTTCTGTGTTTTTTCACCACACTTTAAGGAATTTTGCTATGATAAATTTTAAACCATGTTGTCCTGTGGGAAAACAGTACAAGTTAATCAGAGTCGTTTCCTAGAAGAAGGAAAAACTGTTTTGTACAAGGTGTTTTTCCTGTTCTAGATTACATATCGTCTACGGTATCTCCTTCGAGCAAGGTGTGATGCGTCACCGGTGACTAACACCACTGTCCAGTTTCACTGTGATCCTAGCTTCTGGGCTCAAAATATTTTCAATCTAGGTATGATGTGGCTCCTGCTTGTTTTATCAATTTCTTTAGAAACTGGTGGTATCACTTAAAAAGCATTTTGTGTCAGATATATCATTCAAAGTATTTCTGATGTGTTCTTTAATACATATCCTGTTGGTAGACAAAACTTACTCTAATGCGCGTCTCTGATCTGATTCCATATTGACTGCTGTTACAGGCAATGGGGCTAGGTAGGCACTGCCCACCTAGTTTTAGCAAGCTGAGTTATAAGCTGTGTAGAATTGAGGTGGAGAAATGAGAAGGGAAAAAGAGGGGCAGTAGAACTACAATGAAAATGCATCAAATACAGAAATTAGTCATTTGAAAAATAATTTTCTGTTGGAGTTGGGTATTCTTTCCTAGCTTGGTTGCTTTTGCTTACTGTCATACTGTTAACAGATGTGATCTAGAAAAGATTGTCCATCCTTACTGTACCACATGCTCTAGGCAGGCTGTATTCCTACTATCAGACTGGTATTTGCATTTTCTCTTCAACCTGTTAATGTCTAGGCTTCTATAGAGCTTATACACACGCCAATAGGGAACTTTGTGACTACCCTGTTCAGTATGATTGACTGGATGTACATGCTTAGTCTAATGAAGACAAGCAGCATAGGAACTACCCAGCTAGTTGCAGGAATTAGAAGCTAGAGAGTCTCTATCTTGAGGAATCTGATAATTTTTTGTCATGTGTCCCTTCCATTTTCAATGTCTGGGAGGTTTTTTTTGTCAGTGTCTCCTTGTTGGAGCGTGGTTTTAGATGTACCTTTCAGATATCTTGGCTTTTGATCAGAAAGTTGCAACCACCTTTGCATTATAACAAAAGAGTGCTATCATGACAAGATACTTCCTCAGAGGTACTTGGGTAACTGTACTCTGTTCTTGTTCAAGTGATGGCATATGTCCATTCCACTTCAGGTATGTGGGCACACAGTGCACTAGCATTGGAGATTTTTCCCTGAATACCCATCGGGGTGGTGAATGCGCCTTCTGCAATGGTGTTAAGGACAGAGTTGTCCCTGACTCCCTCAGTTCCTTCTTAGTGCCTGTGACAGTGGTCGGAGCATTCTACCTTGTTGTTCCAAGGGTTTCCCTTGGTTAGTCTTGTATATATTGGGTACTTGTTTAGTAGCTTGTCTTAGCAGAACTTTTGCTATTAAGTTTCCTTGTACTGGGATGCTGTAGTATACTCTTTGGTTCCCACCATTGAGGTATTAGAGCTGGTAGTTATGCCGTAGTCCCTCAGCTTCTGGCATTGTGATGAATGCAAAAATCAGTGACTCACACTCCAGATGTTTAAAAAGGACAGGGACATCAGACTAAAACAACTCAGGGTGACAGCCTTCCACCTACCCTTGGAGCTTCCCCATTCATAGCATGCACCAAGTGAGTCTGCTTCAATTAAGACTGCATCCCTATCTTGACAGAGTTTCAATGCAGATCTTCTCTGGTATCAGAGGAGATATCATAAGTTGGCATCAAGAGACTCAACATCCAAGAAATCAAGGTTTCTGAGCAAACAAGCTGGGAAGGAGGTAGAGTGTGCTTGATGCAGAGGTACTTCCCATTGCAAATAGCACATCTGGCAGGATCATTGTCACCAGCACCAGTTCCAGCCCTGCTGAGATCAATCTCTAAGATGATACCGTGATTGATTCAGCAGTATCAAGAGACTGTCACAGTACCAGCAGTACCTGTAGCATGTGCTGCAGCACATAATCTGCTGAGTCTCTCTAGAAGTACAGGTTGAAGTAGTTCAGGAGGACACACACAGATTGGTTGAAATCGTGGGATTGGTTGAAATCTGGGGGCCTTATGTGGCAACTCCTCTAAATAAGACTGTTCTGGATCCCACTACGGTGTAGTGGCAAATGCCATCTTCCATACCTCCTACAGCTAAAAGAACTGAGTGGAAGGATTATGTTCCCTTAGAGGGGTTTGAACTCTTTTTATGCCTCCCCATCCCTGGAGTCCTCGGTGACTGCAGTTTCTAATAAGTGAGCATACTAAGATCATCAGGCATCTACCACAAAATTAAAAGATGCAAAAAAGCTTAATCTTTCTGGGAGAAAAAAATATTCAAAAGTAAAATTATATCTCCACATTGCTAATCAGCAAGCATTGCTGGGATAGTATTTCAAAATATTAAAATTTGTGGACAAGTTGCATGCTGGGTGAGCAAAATACAGTGGCCAAGACCTTGCTTTGGACTGCATTGGATGCTGCAGATTCTGCTGCCAAAGCCACAGCATCAGTTGTTATGATATGTAGATGTCAGTGGCCCCAGTCATCAGGACTTCCTCAAAAGCTCCAACAAACCATTCAAGATTTCCCCTTTGAGGAACTGTCACTTTTTTTACATCAGACAGATGGCAAGCTTTATAGCCTGAAAGAGATTCTGGGACTGTCCACAAGTTTTTGGGTATTTCCATTCTTCTCCCAAAGAAGCAGCGATTCCATCTGCAGTAGCCATATCATTATGCTTTTGTTTATGCCTCACTATCAGGAACAGCCTACAAAAAAGGGAACAGTTATAGAAGACTACCTCCTCCTTCTTTTTCATTCTGTTATAAATTTGTCCAGACAGCATAAGAGCAAGCTGTCATTTTGATGTTCTTTTTGAGGATAGCTTACCAATTTGTGAGCTTCTCATACCTCTGTTTTCTTCCAACAGATTATCCCACTTCCTAAGTGCTTGGATCCATATTGCAACAGATCAGTGGGTTTTTAAGCAAGATGATATTGGGATATACCCTTCTATCCCACCCCCCACCACCTCTGTCCAGCATCCATTTTCTTGGACCACTCTCATGATGGTCTGCTTTAGGAGGTACAGTCTCTCCTCCTTTTGGGAGCTATAGAAGTTCCTCTTCTGAACAGAGGAAAAGATGTTTTATTTTCACTCTTTCCTAATCCCAAAAAAGCAAAAGGAGATCTCAGACCCATTCTGGATCTGTGTGAGCTCAACAAATATCTAAAGAAAATAAAATTTTGCATGGTCACTTTGGTTTCCATTATGCTCTCACTTGGATCCTGTCAACTAGCATGCTGTCCTCATCTTAAAGGACACACATATCTATGTCGCAGGAAATTCTTCAGATTTATGGTTGGCCAATCCTATGATCAGTGTGCAGTTCTACCATTTAACCTATCTGTGGCCCCACATATTTTTACAAGTGGATGGAAATGGTGTCAACATTCCTGAAGAAATCAGGAAATCAAAGGTTTCAATACCTGGATGACTGATGGATGAGAGGCCAGTACAAGAGCCAGATATCATCCAATGTGACCAAGATCAGTCCTCCTTTGGCCCACTAGGATTACTGATCAAAGAGAAAAGTTAGTCCTCTCTTCTGTTCAGAAGACAGAGTTTAGAGAAGGAGTCATGGATTCTACAGAAGCCAGGGTGTTCCTCCTGCAAACAGGATTCCTGACAATGCGGGCCATTTTGTTAGACCTGAAGTCCTGTCATATCATAACAGTTCAGGCTTTTTGTACTTATGTTGTTCAGCATGTCGAGCTTCATCTCAGAAAGCTGGCATAGCTGAGCTTGCTGTACTCTCCAGTTCATAACCTAATGGGCATGGTAGTTTGAGTGACCGCATGCATCTTAGCTTCTTTGACCTAGTGTATGTGTGTGTGGTTGTTCCTTTGGTTTCCCCCACAATCTACTGTGACTTTGGTTAGGGAAACTTCTGTCCTCGGTTGTGAGGGTCTGCACTTGAGTTCTCTGCAGAGTCAAGAACTATGGCCTGGCCAGGATTTAGTTCACCACATAAATGTAAGAGTCGAGAACCATTCTTCTAGCTTACCACACTTTTTTGTTCCCTGTATTCAGGAAAGAAATTTACTATAGTACTTATGGACAATACAGTGGCCAAGTTCTATGTGAATGAGCAGGGAGGGGTCAGATCAACATTTCTTGCCAAGAGCCAATGCTGCTTTGGGACTTTTGTATCACCAACTTGTTCTACCTCAAATGCTCTTACCTTCTGGGTGTCCAAAACAGTCTCAAAGATCAATCGAGTAGGTCTTTTACCAGTCACTGATCCACACATAGTCAGATAATTTTTCCAAGTGTGGGGGTTCCCCATATAAACCTGTTTGCATCCTGCACCAACAGAAAGTGACATCCAGTTTTGTTCACAAGCAAGTCACAGTCCAGGATCTGACACACTCTTTTCTGTTTCCCTGGACAGGCAGTCTCAACGTATTCATATTGTCAGGTTCCACTTCAACCCAAAGTGGTGTTAAAAATCAAACTGGACTGTGCTCGAGTGGTAGCTATAGTACTGGTATAGCCTCCCCAGTCTTGTTTTTTCCACTCAGCTAAGCATCTCAACTGGGGTTCCATTGATACTACCACAGACCCAGACTTGCAACCATGGTCCTGTGGAATCCTCCTCTGTCCCAACGTGGAGGGTCCATCACCTTATAGCCTAAATGCTCCCGATTAACACCTCAGGAGATCTATTCAAAGGAAGTACAAATCCTCTTGAATAGTAGAAAGACTTCTAAGTTTGCTTACCTATTGAAATGAGAGACTTTCCATCTGTTATCAGCAAAAAGGGGTTTCCCCGGTCTGGGCTCCAATGTAATATATGCTGAGCCATTTGTTATACCTGAGACAGTAAGGTCTAGCTATTAGTTCCATCAGTTCACCTAGCAGCTATTTTGGCTTTCTGCCTTCCAACTAGGAATCACTCTTTTCTCCAAGCTCATGTCCATCAGGCTCTTAAAGAGTCTGGACAGGTTCTAGCCTATTCCTCCTTGAAACTTAAACCTTATTTTAGCAAAACTAATGAATCCTTCCTTTGAATCTCTGGCTACCTGTTCATTGCTCTGTGTCTCAGTGAAGGTAGTCTTTTTGGTGGTAATTACCTCAATAAAATAACTGCCAGGTAGGTGAACTGAGAGCTCTAGTATCTGATTCACTGAATACAGTCTTTTACAAGGACAAGATAGAACTAAGTCCTCATCTAATGTAGTTTCTCATTTCCACATAAAACACTTTAGCAGCTTACCAACTTCCCTAAGCCTCATGCTGATAAGGATGAGGAGAGACTCTATATATTGGATGTTAGGAGCACATTAGCATTCTATTTGGACTGGACTAAATTGTTTAAGTGTTCCTCATAGTTATTGTGACAGTCATGGACAGGATGAAGGTCTTCTAGTCGCATCTCAGAATGCCATCATGGATTTTCTTCTGTATGCATTTGTGCGATGTCATGGTCAATGCAAGTCTGCAAGAAAGGGTGCTGACACTTTAAATGAGATCTTCTTTGGCCTCTGCAGTGTTTCTAGCTCACCTGCCTGTACTGGTCATTTGCAGAGCTGCAACTTGGTCATCATCAATACATATTTTCACTTCTCATTACACCATCTTTCAATAGTCTAGAGATGATACCAGATTTGGACATGTCCTACAATCATTCAGGTAGACTCCAGTGCATCTCCAGTTTGAATGGCTCATTACCTGAAGTGGAATGGACCCCTTTAATCACTCAAATTAAAAATTGTTACTAACCTGTTCTTTAACTGTTCTTTGAGATTTTTTTTACATGTCCATTTCATGATAGGCAGGAGGTGGGGGGTGGGAGGGTGACGCCACTCTTGATACCATCACACTGCTAATGGACACAGACACACACACACACTTTTAAGTGGAATGGATACATGCAAAATATTTGGAAGAAGAAGAATGACAGAACAAGTTAGGGACTACTTTTTCCTTCCCTGGCCCTATCTATCTTTGGGAAAGAGATTTTTCCTCAAGGGAGGGGGCGGGCAGAGCTTGTGAATAGGTACAAAAGAAGCTTTTTTTTTCTTTATTTCCAGGAAATCTTGCTTTCCTTCCGTGATATGCTTTTGAATTGTTGGGCTCAGCTCCCTTAAAGTCTGAGAAATACTGAAATGGAAGCAGGAATTCCATGGAGGAGCTTGTGTGTTTAAGGCTATTGGAATGGTTTTGTGACTAATAATGATTTAGCTCTGGCCCCTTTTTTTGTACATCTCCATGGCTTAAATTATTATGTACTTTCAGAAGTTGAAACCTCCAGGAGATGAAACTTGAGTCAAGGTTGATCAGGGCACATATTTTCCCCCAAAAATCAGACATAAGAAGGCCATAGACCATATCGTTATAATAGATTTTGTATATGAAGAAACTCAGGCTTGAAGTTGTGGGTTGTCTAGAATATTAACTAGATTTTTACCAGCAGTGTGATAACATCTGAAGGCTGAGTGTTACTATAACATAGTGATGGGTGCGGTTTAGAATATATCTGAGAAAATGAAGTAACAGCATTTTTAAGTATCTCAGTTCAAAAGTTAGATAACCCAATGGAAAGTCTGTATTGTTATCTGTGGAACGATAATGCACATAATTCTGCAGCTTCTGATTCTGGAGAGAATTGTTTACCCATCCTTGCAACTGAAATTAGGAATGCTGACCTGGTGACATAAGAGGGAAACGATGAGACACTGCACATCTTCTAAACAATAAGGTGAATGTTAAAATAAATTTTTATTTTTAATCAGGTTCTCTGGTAACTGAAGATAAAGAAACTCCTCTGCACATACCCAAAAGCCCTGTGATGGAACCAAATTTGCAGCCACAGAGTGGCTTACCGTCAAACCAACTGTCTAAATTCCCAACACAGATTAGTTTAGCTCAACTACGTCTCCAGCATATGCAGCAGCAGGTCATGGCTCAGAGACAGCAGGCTCAACGCAGGGCAGGCCCAATCATCCTACCAAACCCAAGAATTCCAGGGCCCATGCAGCATGCTCCTACTTCTCATCAGGTAAACTAGCATTGTTCAAGAGAGAAGACATGTCTGGTTGTACTTGTTCTAATAGAAGGATAACAAGGTGGCTTCTAGTGACATTGCTGCTCCCTGAAATAATTCTTAGCTCATATTATAATATAAGGAAGCCCATATTGTAACATGTATTTACACCATTTCCCCCCAGACCTCTATGCACATATGTCTAGAACTTCCAGGTAATCTCTAAGCTCTGTTAAAACAAACAAACAAACAAAAAAACCAAACAACTCTTCTTCATCGAGTGATGATACCTTTTGTTTTCCACTGTGGGTTACACGTGCCTGGAGCCAGAGAATTTGAAAGCAGTATCTGTTGGTCAGTGTGCATGCTCTGGTTCACTTTGTGCATCCAATCATCTCTCCAGTTTCTTCTTGCCACTGCATAGTCCAGATTGGAGCCTTTAAATGTACACAGGTTAGATTTGTATTACAGCCACACAGCCCAAGGTGCTTAGATTTTTCAAGAGTATGGAGTACAAGTCAAGACCCTGGATGTATGGGCAATCCTGAAGGCATGAGTCCTTTTTTCCATTCATCCGTGCCCAACATGTTGTTCTTCGAGTATTGTCCCTATGAGTGCTCCACTTCAGGTGTCGGCTTGCCCAGCGCCATCGATCAGAGACTCGAGCAGCAGTGTTGTGAGGCTACGCGTGCGCGACTGGCGTCTCGCGCTACCGAGAGCGAGCCAACCGACACGCACGCAGCTAACTCCCTCAGTTCCTTCTCAACCGCCTTTGGCCTGAGATGGACCTCCGCAGCGTTCCTCTACTTACACTTGAAAACATAGAAGAAAGACCAGTTAGATGCCCTTTTAGTCAGACTTTTAGTCATGTTTGTTAGTTAATTATTAGATTACTCTAGATTAAAAAAACAACAACAAAACCCAACTTTCTTCCATTGAGCTGAAGTGGCTGCCCTCAGATCTCATCTCGCACCTCAAATGCCTCTCCGTCAGCAACAAGCCTGGATCACTGGGCTTTTAGAGATGTGAGCAATGCAAAGATGCCATGCCTATCTCCGATGGCCACTGTGTCTGTGTTAAGTGTCTCGGAGAGAGCCATGTGGCTTCGAAGTGCCACCATTGCTCAAAAATCAAAGCGCACACCTGGCGCAATAGGGAGCTACGACTAAAACTCCTCTTCGAGAGCCGCTCCAACCACCTCAGAGACTGAAAGGGCATTGAAGGACAAGGAATTGATTCCTCAGCCCCCTGGCACAAAGAGAAAAAGGGCTTTAGACTCGTCTATCACAGACTCACTGAAGCCAAAGCGAGCTCCTGAGCTACCCTTGGCTTTGGCGCCATCAACATCTAAGAGTGCCGCCAAAACCTTGTCTATGATGATAGGTACGGCACCGAAGAAGACAGTGCCAAGCCGCAAACCAGCACCACAGCATCATCCACGGCAATTAAAACGGCACCGAAAACGGCACCGACCAACACCTGCAACCACCATCGGCACTGACTTCGGTACCATCACCACCTCAAACGCCTATCAAAATACCAGTCAGGACACCGGCACCGAGTCTGCCCAATACATCTGACCCTGGTACCAACTAACTCGGCACTGGCAGTCCAGCCGCGACACTGAGAGAAACCTGACACATACTCTCATTTCTCACTATGTGGCACAGATGTTTCACCATCTTCACAATGCTGTCGCTCCCCGGTACCGACCCCACTCTCTAGCGACGAGGAAGAATACTCTAGAGCTACCTTCTCTCCTACATACTCATCTGTCTACTGCATCCATAAGATCATTAGCTCAGATGGTGAGAACAGTGAGAAAATGGATGCATCAAATGAAGATCTTGACAGAGAGATCAATACGAAACCAGTCGTCCAGAGGCCAGAATCCTGACAGTCAGCACGAGCCCAAACCTTCCACATCAGGTGCATCAAAGCAACCGCCGTCACCAATCCCAACAGAGGACTCAAATGACATCTCTGAAGGTGAAGTGATTGAAGACATCTCCCCCATACACAATTCATCATTATCCCCGGATGAAGCCATCACGTCTGCACCACCAACTATGGCTGACGACTTCAAACAGTTTCAAAAACTGTTTGAGAGTGGCAGTCTCCCAAGATATACCCCTTCAGGAGGTGCAAGAGTCGCAACATAAGCTGCTCAGGATACTCCATACATCAACCAACAATAAAATTGCATTACCAATAAATGATGCCATATTAGAACCTGCCTATGTCATCTGGCAGACCCCAGCCTTGGTGCCACCCACGTGCAAAAGAGCTGACAGGAAGTACTATATATCAGCTAAGGGTATGGATTTCCTGTTCACTTACCCGCCACCCAACTCACTAGTAGTAGATGCGGTACACCACAAATCGAAACAAAACTCTCAAAAACCCACTCCCCTGGACAAAGATAACAAACGACTGGAATCTTTCTGGCCCCAAATAGCTCTGATTTCCCAACCTCCTATTCATGTCCTGATCTCCTGATCACCAATCTTGTTCCCAACGTTCCTAGCCCAGTGGAATGGCAAGATCAAGTACTCTGATCCATGTCTGCCCCACCTCAGACCTAAGTATTTGGATGGACATTATCCCTAAAATGTTCATGCTCAACAGCTGTAAAAGGCATAATCTCTAAGAGAAGAAAGGAGTGTACTAGAAAATGTTACCTGGTTAGATGTATGTGTTTTTCTTCTTGAGCACACCAAAGAGGTATTCTTCCAGAGTCTACGTATATTATTCACACCTTGAATTGTATCCCATCTTTGAAAACATCTGGTTTGTCCATCAGCTGCATGGGTTCACTTGGCGACAATCAACACATACCATCAACCTTTTCAGGGCTAATCGGTCTTCACATACTCACTGTCCAACAGATTATGGAAAGGCCTAATAAGAACTTTCCCACCTATTCAGAAGCCTTCTCTCCAATGGGACCTAAACCTTGTTCTTTCAGTACTCATGAGGCCCTACTTCGAACTTTTACCTACTTATGCTGTGTCCCTCTTTTCCATAAAGGTCACTTTCCTTTTAGCCATTACCTGGACAGGAAGGGGCGGTGAACTTGGAGTGGTAACAGATTCTCCAGAGACAAATTCCATAAGGATAAGATTTTTGTGTCCATACACCAAATTCAGCCCTAAATTAGCTTTAGAATTTCACCTTAACTAATCCATTTAGTAACTTATATTTTTCCCAAAACCGGATACTTCTGCAAAGGAGCAAAGATTACACTCCCTCAGTGTTTGGCGGGCCTTCATTTTTTACCTGCAGAGAACAAAATCAATCAAGAAATCCCCGAGATTGTTGCTAGAGCAGAAAGTCAGAGGACATGCCATCTCCATCCAGAGAAGACACAATAGATTTTTGGCTGTATTATAATCTGTCATCTGTCTAATCTCATTCCACCAGAACACAAGCAGCACTATGGCAATTCTTCGAGGGATTCTTCATGGACATCTGTAGCGCAACCACATGAGGCTCCATTCTCACATTTTGAAAGGCATAATGCACTGGTGCAGTACTTTTTTGCTGATTCTTCCTCTGCGTTGGTAGCATTCAGCTCAGCCCTATCATCTACATCCTCTAATCCTCCTCCTTCATGGGTATTGCTTGTCAGTCACCCACAATGGAATATAATAGGGACCATCCTCCAAGAAATTAGTTACTTACCTGTAGCTGGAGGCTCTTTGATGTGTGGGGTCCCTATCTGTATTCCACTATCAACCCTCCTTCCCCTCTGCTTTGGATCTTATCTGATTTACAGTAGAGAAGGAACTGGAGAGGTGGTCGGTCCATGCCACTTTTTTTCCCATTGCTTGGAGGCACAAAGTGCGACAGCACATATGCAGATTAATGGACACTCCTTTCAAGTTCTCCATCTCCAAGTGCATGGAGTCCATGTGTAACTCAAGGTGGAATACAGATAAGGGCCACATATCTCAAAGAACTGCCAGCTAAAGAGCATCCTCTTTTCATGTTGTTACAGAATTTGCCTCAGTGATTAGGTCAGATAGAGTAATTCATTGTAAGCTGTTTATATTTTATATTATCTTAATTGCTAAGATGTATTAATGCTGGTATCTGATTTCATCTTGCATTTGAGTGGTTGGTTTAGAACTATCTGTTTGTCACATTTTAAAAGATTAGGAAGAATTTCTTTTTCTGGGGTGTTTTGGTGTCGGTCCTTAAACAGCTAACTAAGGATGTTGTCTGTCTCTTCCAGCAACCACCTCCACGACTGATTAACTTTCAGAATCACAATCCTAACTCTAATGGGTCAATTCTTCCTGCTCAACAAATGAGGTTTCTCCAGAACCAGAATATACCAAGACCAACAATAAAGCCCAACCCGTTACAGATGGCTTTCTTGGCACAGCAAGCTATTAAACAGGTAGGCTGTCTTTCTCCGTTCCCCCCCCCCCCCCCCCCGCAAAAAAAAAATAGAATATCATGAATATTTTACTTTCATTACATTTTCAGTGTGGATTTACAATGAATAGACACTATCTAATCCATGACAAAATAGTTGAATGGATTGAATTGTCAAGTCAATTCCATTCCACCTGCTCTGACTAGAGAAAAAGTTAGACCGTGTCTATGTTGCACATTACTTTCGTATAACTCACATTGCTGAGGTATAATCCACACCCCTGAGTGACATAAATATACCGACCCTAAGCACGGGTGTAGACTGCACTCTGTTGGCAATGGGAGTTTCTCATCATAGCCAACATAGCTACAGCCTCCAGGCAGGAGTAGCTAAGCCCATGGGAAAGTTCCACCATAAGCACCAGTGCTTTAGTGTAGATGTAACCTGAGTGAATTATGCTTTAAATGTTTCCTTTATTTTATTGCTATGTTTATTTTGTATCTAGTGTTATGACTCCTGCAAAATTTAAGACAAACACATGTTTTATTCACTGCAGCCCATAAGCCAACTGAGTAGGAAAAACTCACCCTCTAACTCCCCCCACCCCCACCCCATTACTACTGCCCCAGTAAACCAGCAAAAGCTACCATTAGGCTCTGGAGCTTGCCAAACCTGGACTCTTATAGAGCAGGGAGAGGAAAGAAATTCCTCAGCTGTAGACCTGCTGCAATCCAGCTGATCAGTAGGTAGGTGAAGATAAGAGTGAATATTTCAGGTACTTTCTAGTTGCTCAATGAAACAAGCACCTGTTAACCAACGTTCATTTAACTAACACTGGTCAATGAGACTAACATGATTAACAATTTAAGGCTTTCCGCACACTTAAAAGGAAAGAGCAGATTATCTTGCCACCATAGGAAGAATGAAACATTGGTCTGTGACCTAAGAAATGGAATAATAGTGCCATGGCTATCACAGTCAGGTGAGCTGAATCAAAGAAGATCAGGATTGCTTTGAGTCCTTTAAAATCATTAAAAGAACCCCAATGTTATTCCGCTCTCCACTTAACTAACAGTAACCTAGTTTAGAGTACTATAAACACAGGAGCAGCTTTTCTTTCAGCCCACTGTGTGTAGTGCATTTATTCCACTAAATTACTGTGTCCCTTGACAACATTGTTCATGTTCACACATACGAATATTAATACATATAATCAATAGGGAATAAATTAACCTTTACAAAATCTCATACATTTCTCCTATTTGTTTCTTTTTTCCATTTCTTCGGAATCGTGTTTTGAGACTTGAAGCTACAAAGCAGATATGAATTTCAGTTCTAATTTCAACTTTCAGCTTTTGTGTTGCTGCTTTCTTAGTTCAAATGTTTATGTAATAGATGTCTTCTGCTATTCAAAAGAACAATGATGGATTCTGGATTTCTTTTTTTTTTTTTTTTTTTTTTTTTTAGTGGCAGATAAGCAGTGGACAAGCCTCAGCTGCCCAGTCAACTGCAAGCAGCACTACATCCACCCCTTCCAGTCCCACAGTTACTAGTGCTGCAGGGTATGATGGAAAGACATTTGGTCCACCTCTGATAGATCTGAGCTCTCCAGTGGGTAGCTCTTATACCCTACCTTCTCTTCCTGATGTAAGGGTAACACACACGCAGTGATTTGCAGCTTTTACTTGAGTGAATTTACTGTTTGCAAAAGATGATTGATGGAAAGTCTTTACCTACTTACCAAACTGGTACAATATAGAAAGCAACAGTGCAGGGGTCCTAACAGTGTTCTAGCACTATTCTGGAGGCAATGCCTTAAGGGGTTCTGCATTGGCAGGAAGAATAACAATGAAGAATGCAATTTTATTCTTTTAATATAGACAGCTACTGACCTTCATCTGTCATCTTCAGTTGCTGCCAATAAAAAATGTTTCCTCAGCTTTGGTCATCAATACCCATAATACATGATGGTATGTGTTATAAATGTAGGATTTTAGTGTATTTCTGTGGTTCCTATATGATTGAAAGTCTGTCCCATGTAGATATTAATATACAGTGTTAGACTGAAGTAGTTTGTCAGCATATTCAGTATTTTTTTTTCCTATCAATGGGAATTGGGGTTAGGAGCTCATCTCCCACTAATCTTCTTTGATAGGAGGGGAATGGGTGTCATAACCTTGCTGTTTCATATAAAAAAGAACTGGAATATGTTGAGTCTCTTCAGTTTAGTACATCTTTATCACAGGGACAAATTAGAGAGATTTTGAGTTTTAAACTATCTACTTCATTGTATCAAGAAGAAGAAAACTATGCTTAAACAGCTTTCAGCAGTTTATGAATAACTGAAATTTCATGCTTTATAGTGGTAACTTGCTATTCATTCCTGTTTCTTCCTCCTGTCTTCTGGTCCTTCTGAGTTGCTCTCAGATCTTGGATAACCTTTTTATCTTTTATTTTTTAAACTAAAAACATTGGCAGTGGCATTGAGGCTAGCACAATCTAATGAGAACAGGACACCCCAGCATTTAAAATTGTTTTAAGATAGTTAACACACACAACACATCACATTGTGCAATCATAAACATGTAATTTAACTTTGTTCTGCATGCATGTGTGAGTGCTTTAGAAAAATATGATCCTAAACAGATTTGTGTTTTCTGGCCAAGCACCCTTAAAGTATTAGTATTTCAAATAGGGCTATCAGTTACTCAAAGTTAACTCAAGCAATTAACTCAAAACAAATAACTTGATTAAAAAGTCAGTCACAATTCATCAGTTTTAATCGCACAGTTAAATAAAATAGAATACTAATTTAAATGTATATATTTTGGATCTTTTTGTTTTAAAATATATAGATTTTAGCTACAACACAGAATACAAAGTGTAGAATGCTCACTTTATATTTTTATTACAAATATTTGCACTGTAAAAAAGAAACAAAATAAATAGTATTTTTCAATTCACCTTATAAAAGTAGTGTAGGGCAATCTCTTTATAATGACCATTCCAGAGGACATGTTTCCATGCTGATAACAGGTTTTACTCAATAACGATCCAATACAGTGTGGACTGACACACTTTCATTTTCATTATCTGAGTCAGATGCCACTGAAGGTTTTCTTTGGGGGGGGGGGGGTGTGTGTGTGTGTGTGTGTGTGTGTGTGTGTGTGTGTGTGTGTGTGTGTTTTGGATTCTGTAGTTTCTGCATCGGAGTGTTGCTCTCAAGACTTTTGACAGTATGTTCCATAATCCATCCATCTCAGACTTTGGAAGGCACTTCAGATTCTTAAATCTTGGGTCAAGTGCTGTAGCTATTTTTTAGAAATCTCACATTGGTACCTTCTTTGCATTTTGTCACATCTGCATTTAAAGTTTTCCTTGTATCAAACAATGTGCTTGGTTGTCATCTGAGACTGCCATAGCACAAGTTATATGGCAGAGTGCAGGTTAAACCATGGGAGCAGTAGATGTACAATTCTCACCCAAGAAGTTCAGTCGCAAATTTAATTAACACATCTTTTAACAAGCGTCATTAACGTGGAAGTACATCCTGTGGCATGATGGCCAAAACATTGAAGAGGCATATGAATGTTTAGCATAGCTGACATGTAAATATCTTGCAACACGGGCTACGGAAAGGGTCTTGTGAATGCCTTTATTTTGGTCTCTCTTTTCCCTAAAACAGGTGTCTTTGTTCTGACCTCCTGCCATAATTGAAAAGACAGAATCATTTAGCCGACACAGCACCATTTAACTGAATATGCTTGGTCTCTAACTAGGATGTACTTAGCACATGTGGAACGTGTTGGATTGCTTATTGGATAATTCCAGTATTAATTCTTTGAATTGTGTGTGTATAGAGAGAGATTCATGTTCTTGTTTAATTAAACGAAATAAATGAGCTTGTAGAAAGAAGATGTGGAAATACAAATTAAGTTCAGGTCTATACGATGGCTATATTGATCATATTATTTCTGTCTTCATAACCACCTTTCTTTTATCTTTTAGATTGACTGTTCAGCAAGCATTACACTGGATAACATTGTGAGAAAAGATAGTATTGTGGATCAGAGCCAGCCAAAACCCCCTTCAAACAGAACTGTCCAGTCCCCAAATTCATCAGTGCCATCTCCAGGCCTTTTGGGTATGGTGATTAACTTGATTTGTAGAAGCAGCAAGCAAACCGGTATAGGGTTTCAGCAAGACACTTTATTTCAAACGGCCGTATGGAGAGCACATTGACAGAGAGAAAAAAACCCTCAGGTTAAGTGCTCTGCCTGTAGGCATATTTCAGAGATTTTTATACAGAAAAATTGGGGTTGGAGTATGGAGGTGGGTACAATTAAAATTTCTTTAACCTAATTGATTAACAGTTACATTCTTAATTATAATAGAACAGAGACATTTTTACAGGACATGTAGTTAAATCACAAGGTTATAACAATAGTCAGGGTCTCTTGGGCGACAAAAACAGAAGTTCTTATTACTTACTAAAGATAAAATGGTTAGTATGGTCTTACATTAGTTAGTGGAAATTTATAGAAATCAGCAAAAACAGCACTACCACTTATCCTAGAGACATTCCATTGTTATCTTTAGATTTTGCAACTCGTCAGCAATTCCAGCAAAAAAAAATATTCTCTTTATAATTGTGCTGCTGTTTAAAATGTGTTTGAGGCCTACAGCTGCTTGAACAAGTTTGAGGCCTACAGAGGTCTGTACCTGATTCCACAGATTTAAATGGAGTAATGGTGAATCTAGCATTTAGACACTTTATTTCCTGATTTCAAAGTTCTCATTTATCAATTTATTTTATTATAATCATACCTTCTAGCTTTTTATAGAAACTGACAAATTCCAGATGAGGGAAAAGGCTGCTGTTGATCAAATGGGAGATGAGGGACTAACTAATAGCATTGTGGTCAGAGACAAAAAGATCCAATCTTAGCAGTGCTATAGAAGAAAAAGCCACAAGATTTAAATAACTGTGATGTGACGCTCTAGGCCAATGGTTCCCAACCTGTGCTCCAAGGGACAAAAGTCGCCCCCAGGGGCTTTCAAAGTGGCTCTTGGCTCCACTCTTGCTGGCTGCAGAATGGAGTTACTGCCTAAGGACTCAAGAAAAATGTGTTTCCACAGGGCTAAAAGACTGATGCTGTAGCCAAAGGGTTAGGAGATTAGCACTCCCATCCCCTTGGCTGTAGCAGAGAACAGAGCAAAGCACTCTGCCTATGTCCATAGGTGCATGCTGGAGCCAGAGGGATGGGAGGGAGCACTCATCTTCTGTTCCCCTGGCTGCAGAAGGGAGCCACTGCCTTGGGACCCAGATAGTGTGCAGAGTTGCAGGATGTGTGTGTAGTTTCCCTGATGCGGCCAGGGAAACAGGAGATCAGCAAGCAAAGAGGAAAATGGCTTTTCAGGGGAGAGATGGGGCTGCTGACGGAGGCTAGTGGCCCTTCAGGGCTGTAAAAATATTTGTGGCCCTCAAGCCAACCACTGCTTTAGACAGACTGGAGTCAAAGTTGATAACCACGTTAGGAGCCTGAGTGATAGGTATAGTGGTGGTGATGTCTCCTGTTACTAAGAGAGCTTGTAAGGGAAGACAAAATTTGGCTCTTCTTTGAGTGATTGTTCATGTCAATTCCATTGCGCACTGTGTGCATAGTTGCTGGAAAACTTTTCACCTTAGCAGTCTCTGTAGGGCTGGCCTTGGTGCCCATTATGTCCCCGCATCATGGCACATGAGGCACCCCTAGCCCTACACACTCTGTTTCCTTCTTTCTGCCGAGTTAAATGGTTGCTAGTTCTGTGTTCTTCAAAAGAACTACCAAAAAAAAAAAATTAAAGTTAATTAAGCAGCAACGGTTCTCACATGGGTCCTAACCTCTCTCAATTGGTGGCTAAATGCTCAGGAAGCTATGAAAGGGATCCCCTTCATGGAGCGTCTTCCCTCTATATCCCTCCTATCAGACGCATTGGATCTGGGGTTGGGTAGCCCACGTCAGCCCAAGAAAAGAAACTCCACGTAAACATAAAGAGGTCAGAGCAATCAGGCAAGCATGTGCTGCCTTCTCCCACTCCTACGGGGAAAAACGGTCCAAATCCTTATGGACAACACTACAGCTGTATAATGTGTCAACCAAAAGGATAGGGTTTATTCCCCAGTCCTCTTGTCAGGAGGCACTATCCCTGTGGGAATTGATACATCATGGCTTTCGCCTGATGGCCTCTCACCTGCCAGGTATCAAGAACACTGAAGCAGACTGTCTCAGTAGGTCATTCAGACCAACTCACGAGTGGTGTCTCCACACTGCAGCTGCAGAAATGATCTTCCACATGTGGGGTTATCCCCAGGTGGACCTATTTGCCTTCAGGATAAACAAAGTGTGAACAATTCTGTTCCCTACATGGCATGGATCAATGGGGGGGGGGATGCACACCTTCCTGGTCATCTGGACTGCTGTGTGCATTTCCCCCTGCCCTGTTGATCTGCAGGGTGCTCCTGAAAATAAAAATGGACAGGTACCCTCCTGCTGTTCCTGACTCTCCTAGAACTCTTCAGTGTCACTCCGATACTGCTGTCATTGTGGCACAATCTGCTGTCTCAGAACCAAGGGGAACTGTTTCACCCCAACCTGGAATCACTCCACCTGAAAGCCTGGCACTTCAATGGCTAACTACCAATGAGCTATCCTGCTCTGAGCAGGTGCAGTGGGTGTTGATGGGGAGTAGGAAACCATCCACAAGATGCTCCTATACAGTGAAATAGAAGAGATTCACAATGTGGTAAGAATCTAGAGGGATAGCCCCTATGACATCTACAATCCCACTGATAGTAGACTACATTCTTCATCTTAAAGACTCAGGTTTGGCTACCTCTTCACTAAAAGTGCACCTAGCCGCCATATCACACCCCCCAAGAGAAACCAATCTTCTCCCATGTCCATATCAGAGCCCCCACACCCCCCTGGGACCTGAACCTGGTGCTCTCAGTTCTCATATCGGCACCTTTTGAGCCCCTAGCCTCATGCTCCCTCCTTCTCCTGTCCTGAAAGGTGATTTTCCTTGTTGCTATCACCTCTGCAAGAAGAGTTTCAGAATTGCAGGCACTATCATCTGAACCATCTTTTACAATCTTCTTGAAAGATAAAATGCAGCTCATACTGCACCCTGCTTTTCTCCCAAAGATGGTTTCCTCTCTTCACACCCACCAAGACATTTTCCTGCCAGTCTTCTCCCCTAAGCCGCATGGCTCAGATGAAGAGAGAAGGTGGCATACCCTGGACGTGCACAGAGCCTTGGCCTTTTACCTAGAAAGGACCAACTGTTTGTGGCAAAAGCAGAAAGAATAAAGGGGCTTCCCATTTCCTCCCAGCATATTTCATCATGGATAGCGGCCTGCATCTGCTTCTGCCACAAGAAAGTGGGCCAAAATCTCCCTAGGGATATAAAGGCACATTCAACAAAAGCCCAGGCATCACTAGTGGCTTTCCTAGCCAGGGTTCCAGTTTAGGACTTTTGTAAGGCAGCCATGTGGTCTTCGGTACTTACCTTCATTGCAGAATATGCCCCTGTACAGCAAGCTAGAGAGGACGTGAGCTTCTGCAGAGCAGTACTGCAGTCAGCACATCCGTAGACTTCAATCCCAGCTTCTGGATACTGCTGGTAAGTCACCTATAATGAAATCGACATGAGCAATCACTTGAAAAAAGAAAGACGGTTGCATACCTGTAACTGTTTTTCTTTGAGAGGTGCTGTTCATGTCCATTCCATGACCTGTCCTCCAACCCCACTGTCAGAGCATGATGGCAAGAAGGAACTGAGAGGGCGTAGGGCTGACAATGCCATATGTGCCATGGCGCAAGGGTGGGGCCATGATGGGCACTGAGGCCAGTCCTATGGAGATTGATAAGGGGAAAAGTTTTCTGGCAACCATGCATGCAGTGAGCCCACACCTACAATGGAGTAAACATAAACACCTCTCAAAGAACAACAGTTACAGGTAAGCAACTGTCTTTTTTTTGGCTATATTTTGCTTTTGTTGATGGCAAGGGAACCAGAAAAGTCAGAGCAATGAACTAATGAAGAGTTGGATGGAGAAAGAGAACTCAGGTGTGGAGAATTAGATTTGATAGTCATCTGTGCAGAGGAAATAGTTTCAGACATATGGGTAGATGGGATTACAGAGGGAAAATATGTAAAAAGGGAAAAGAGAAGTGGGCCATTGATATAGTTCTATGGGATATGCCTGGAAAGTAGTAGAGGAAAAGAGTAGGATGTTCATCCACTAAAAAAAGGCTGAATGAATGACCATAGAGATAGGAAAACTAAAGATGGTATGGTGTTGAAAAACTAAGGGGAAGGACAGATTTCAAGAAGATGGCATATGATCAGGTATTTGAGGTAGCTGACAGGTTGAGGAGGATGAGGATGGAGTAGGAACACCAATGTTTGACCATGAAGATGCTGTTAAAGACGTGGGTGAAAGCAATTGCAGTGGAGTTTGGAGGTTGGAAACCCAAGTTGGGAGTGAGTAAGGAGAAAGGTGGAAAGAGAAAAAAATTGTAATGGAGGGACATGGTTCTTACTAGTGGGACTTTCTCCAGGGGTGGTCATGAGTAGAGGAAGTAGAAGTTGGAGTTAGTAGGATGGATTTTATCATGTGAGAGACAGGTGAAAGAGTCCATTGTGGAAAGAATTGTGTTGTCACTGACAGCTAAGTCCTACATTGGAGGGAGTTTGGGAATGCTGACGTTGTGAGTGTTGTATTGGAGGTAGAGGTATAAGAGCAGAGGACAGATGGAAGATGCTGAAGAAGCTCAGGTGGTGGTTACAGAGGGAACTCTATTACTGAGAGATCAGATGGTGAAGTGTTTAGTTAAGACAAGGTCAAGCAAGTGGCCATCTTGATGGATTGCAGTTTTTTAATTTCTGGCATTCGGAAACCTGACTTTGTCTTCATAGTTGATGGTCTTGTCCTTCATGAAGGCAGTTTTCCCCCCAGCCTTTCCCTAGTCACTGTTAGAGTGAAAATCTCCCTCTCTTTCTTTCTGCCTTCCCAAGGATAAAGGATAATTTCTTCCCTTGTCTTTGTAGGAAGGGGTAACCATCCCTTCCCCCTCTTCCCCCCCCCCCCACGTCTTTGTGGATTCACAAAACACAAATACACTGAGTACTGCAGAAGTTTTGAACATCACAAAATGTCAGATTTTTCTAAGATTTCTCCTTTCCTAGTTCCAGTAGCTAAAATAATTTTGGCATTTGATAAATTCCGCCATTAAAACTGTATTTACTTGTTCTGAATCATATCTTTCCGATGAGCATACCTATATCAGTGAAATTCCTTTTTGTTTAGTGGGTGAGGATTTTTCACTCTGTTCATAAATGCGCACATCTCTGAATTTCATTACATTGCCTTCTCTAATGCTTTTTATTTAAATAGTTGTAAAAACAAATATTCTGGATTGGAAATGTGCAGGTTGAGAGGTCTCATTTTTTGCGGCAAATGGGTAATGGATAACCAAAGTCACAGTAGAGGAGAGGAGGAAGCATATTCAAGTCTGTTTTACAAATAGAATCTCTAGGGCAGTTTGAACAATCAATATCAAGAGAGCAAAATGAATATTTTACCCAATTCTGTATCAGAAAATTAAAGACAAGACTTCTTATACACAAACCTATGCTTTTTCCCCAATTTCATCTGGTTTCTTAGGATCAGTAATTGTGGCCAGTGTCCAGCCTCCTATTCGCTCATCCAGTGCCTCCAGTGTTGGAAGCAGAGGCAGGTGAGCAGACCAGCTGAGGCGGGGAGACAACCAAAGTTTCAATCTCTAAAAACGCTATATGCATGCACCTGCAGTTGACAGAAATTTTCACCAGTAATCAGTGTTAAGGTTTGCCATGTCACTTCCTCTGAGAGACTCTTTTTGATGGCTTTAGGCCTTGAGTATTACAATAAAAGTGCTAATTTCAGGTCTAATTTATTAATGTCACTTAAAGACTTGCAATGTGTTAAACACATGGAAGCTGTGAGATTGTTTGATCAGATATTTTGATAGGCATGTACTGTACATAATAGTGCAACGTTCATGACAGTTCTACAACTTTTTAAAAGTCTAAATCAGAAAATCCTTGCTGAACCATATGCATCTTCAGATTTGAGGTATCAGGTTTACAGAGAGGATTATAAATAAGAAGCTTTTACCATAATATGGTAGGTTAAGTGAGCACTAGATATTTAGCCTACAAAAACTAAAGAAATGTTGGAATATTAATGAACAAATAGACAATGCTGTCTGAAGAGAGAGATCCATTAATATGTTCCAATAAATCAGGACATACAATAAATATAGTTAGTTTTTCAAGTTAAGAAAAAGCAGACGGTTTGGCTACTTTTAACAGAATTCTCGTGTTCTATTGTGTTTATATAGTAAAAGTTAGAGGCCCCATATCTTATCATGATGTCCAAGTTAAGTTTTATTTATACATAAACTTTGAAATACTTTAGATGTTTGCAAAACAAAAACAAAAAAAACAAAGATGCTTTATTCCAAATGTCAGACCTATAAAAATAAAACCTTGAACAATTCTGCAATCTTGGGATTAGACTGTCAATTTTTTTAAAAATCTCCTATTTAAAAAAACCTGATGAAAGGTATGAACTCTAAATCTTAGACTGTGCGCTAAGGTCAATAGTGCTGTAGCCTCAAAATTTAGAGAATAGAAAATACTGTAGAATTCCCAAGTCATTGATCTTGATCATTACAAGAGGTTTGATTTTTTTCTGAAAGTAATGTGCTCTTTTGAATGGTACAGGTGACCAACTTACTCACTGTTTTTCATTTCTCTTCTTTCTGCCTCTTCTCATGCTCTCTAGCTCTGGCTCCTCCAGCAGGCCACCAGGAGCTGATTCTACACACAGAGTCCCTGTTGTCATGTTGGAGCCTATCAGGATTAAACAGGAGTCTGGAACATCTCATGAGAACTACGATTTCCCAATTGTTGTAGTGAAGCAAGAAACGCACGAAGAATCCCGGCCTCGGAATGTAATGTTGACAATAATAAAAAATCTCTTCTGAGTTTGGGGTATGGGGAGGGTGTTTTCACATTTATTGGGAATATAATAAATAACATAGGCTATGTCTACACTTGCACTTTTAAGTCGACTTTAACTAAGTCGACTTAACTAAGTCGACTTTAAGTCAACTTAGTTAAGTCGACTTAGTGTGTCTACACTTAGAATTAAAGTCAACTTAAAGGGGAACTTACAAAGTCGACCTAGAGCGTCCACACTGGATGCTCTAGGTCGACTTTGTGGGGCTAGGAGGACCTTGGGCAGGTCCACGGTGGTGGGGGGGGAGCACCCCCTGTGTACAATGGGGCAAAGGGGGACAGGGACCCTGGCAGGGCAGAGCCCTGTGTGTGACACTGTCTGGATTTAGGGAAGCATTTATGATATTATTTTCTATGGATATCTCATAAATGCTATAATCCATAGGAACTATGTCATGTTTGGTATCAATAGAAAGGTAGTAATTTGCTGGGAATGATTATATAGTTTGTTTAGGAATTCTATTTTGATTAGAAGTTAAGAATTTGATGTTATATCCATACTTTAATTTGTGTCAATCTGGACAAATGTCTTAGATGCGAGGGTGTGAACAACCATTGTCTCCTTAATGTTTAGGAATTTTCCAGGTAGAATGGTCCCAGGGAGTAAACTGATGAGCCATTAAGGATACAATGGTTGTATTCTTTATGTCCTCAATGGCTCATCAGGATACTCCCTGGGACCATTCTACCTGGAAAATTCCTAAACATTAA